>CM043704.1:91654372-92891872 GCA_023935145.1 Bretschneidera sinensis
TGTGAGATGGACCTTGTGCCATCTGTCTTGGACCCTAGCTAAATAATTATTTTCCATAACAGCAAATCTGAGTATGGATGAACTTGACTGGATCACTTGTTTGTTCAATGTTGGTCTGAATGTTTTTAGGTGGTGGGATATTTGCTGGGCCTCCAGTCATTATGTTCAGCAGCTGTCTGTGTGCTGGGCAGAATTTATTACTGGTGTGAAACATAGAAAAATTTGCTTAATTGGCATAGTTCAAATTGATCCTGATTTTTTTACTTAATTGGCGTTGTTCTGTGTGCGGTGGACGAGATGGATTGAAGGATACGATAGTAGGAGGATAGATATATGTTTCATCCTATCCCTAAAGAAATATATGATTTTATGACAGGATGATGATTGAATGAGATATCTCATCATCTCTTCATTTTGTCCATCAAACATACTCATAAGACAAATTATTTTATCTTTTAGCCCTCTAGATTTGAGTTGTAATTTTCTCATCTTGAGTTGTTTTATCAGTAATAATTTATTTAGCCTTTTAAAAGAAAAATTATTAAACCATCTTACAAGTAATTCAACGGTCTGAATAAACATCGCTGGGATGAGATTTAGTTTTTTAGGCGTTTCATTTTCTTGCTCTCTGGCTTTGGGTTGTAATCTTGATATGTTTTATCAATAATGATTTATTTTAACTTCTAAAATAAATTATTAAAACATCTTAAAAGAAATTCAACAATCTGAATAAACATTGCTGGTTGATTGTGATTTAGGTTTTTAGGCCTTTTATTTTCTGGATCTCGGGATTTGGAGTTTAATTTTCTCATCTCGAGATCTTCAATCAATAATAATTCATTTACTTTCTGTGCCTGATTAGTGCATAATGAAAATATCAGCCGAGCATTGCTTGATGTAATCTTGTGGTGAGTTTTTGGCATTGGAAATATGAGCTATGGCAAAGGCAATGAAACAAACAATACCCATTGAAATCTTAAGCAAACCCATTGAAATTTCTTTTTAAAATGCAGGGTGGAAATTAACCAAGCAGATTTATAAGAATTGAGGCATTCTAGTAATGGTATTTATAGGAAAAGATTTGCAAATTAAACTTAATTATCTGGGGATTTTTTTGGGAAGTAATTAAAATGTTAAAAAGCATGGTATAATTTTACACCTTATGCAACCATTAAGTAATGAAGAACAATATAGTATGTGAATCATCATATATACCCAACTGAATTAGTTTAGTTGGTAAGTTATTTGTTATTTCGTGCAAAAGATATTTGAGTTCAAATCTCACTCATACTAAGAATTGAAGGGTATGGAAAAAGAAGGGCTATTTTTAGGGGTGTGCAAACATTTGAAACGGTCGGCTTAATTTTTTAATCGACTTTTTTCGGTAATTTTTTTTTAACCGTTTCGACTTAAATATTTTGTCATTAACCGATCGAATTGATTTAGATCGGTACGATCAGTTAACCGATATTGTTTATATAATGAAGTTTTTTTAAAATTTATTATATATTTAATTTATACTCAAGATTTTTTTAGTTTATTATATTTATATTTAATATATTATTAATATCAATATTAATTAATTTCTTAATTTGTTAAATGGTCGAAATGATTAAAAAAAATTTAACTGCTTGATCAATTAACCGATATATAGGTTAACCAATTTTATATCGATTTAACTGATTAACCGAACCGTTTTAACAGAATCAGTTGGAAACGGTATGTTAATTGGTTTTAACTGTTCAGTGAACACCTCTAGCTACTTCACTTTGTGTGGCTCATATATCTTCTTTGTTATTTTGTTTAACGGTAAAGTGGTATCACAGGTCAAAGTGCGCACACCATACTAATTAGTCCACTTCCTTGGATGGGTCAAGCGCAGGCCGTTCACATCCGGCCTAGCGAATTTCAAAATAAACTTGATTTTTAAGTTTGGAATATTTTAGAAAATCAAAAGAGAGGAGAAAAGAGAAGGAAATACGAATTTTTGCTTTTTAGAGTTGATATAGTCGATTGTAAGCTTCATATAGTCCACTGAATGGTATATACAGTCGACTGCAAGAAGCATTCAGTCAGCTAAATGGAAGGAAGAAAATTCCTTGAACTCTTTGTATTAAATCGACTGAAAACATGGTCTAGTCGACTGGATATTCGAAAATTTTGAATTTTCAGAACGTTTTATGTAAGTTGAATGTGAAAAAAAGTGCATTTGTGAAAGAACACTTGGTATTCAGTTTAATTCAGTTTTAAACTGAAACAATGTGTCTTTAATGGAAATACACACTCATTTCAACACTATATAAGTGTGTTTGACTATCATAATTAAAATAACACAAATTAAAATTAGATTTTCTGGATTCTCTATCTTCTTCTTCTTATCCTTTCAAAATACTGATTTACTTATGTCCAGAAATCTTGCAAATTTCCAAACATAAATGTTATACATCTATAAACTCTTAGAAGTTACTGTGGGTTATTCTTCATAAGAACAAAATGCAGAATAACATTAGAGCTTCATTGTCTCTTAGAGAAATTCGCTGGTAACCTCTTGCACTGTGAGGGGCGAATTAAACCTTAAGGAAAGTGACCTGGTCACACATTGAAGCCTTTCTCTCTCTCCCTCTCATTTATTTTGATAACAGCTATCTCTTTCCAGTAATATTTTCCCCACCAGTTTTCAACAATCTTAAGAGATAAGGCGTTGGGCCTTGCTATTTTTCGGTCTTAATCCTTCATTGGACTTATCTTTTTGAGACTCTTTTTATATAATCTCAAAATTAGTAGAAAACTTATTTTCAAAGAATTCTATGTCTCACGACTCAATAATAATATAGACTCTAAATCAAGTAGTCTAAAGGCCTTGCTATTTTTAGCATATCCAACAAATACACATTTAGTAGCTCTGTCCTAATTTTGTTCTTTTAGGATATGGAATTCTACAATATGCTAAACACCCTCACACTTTAAAATAATTTAAATTATGTTTTCTACCTTTCCAGATTTCATAAGGACTCAATTTTGTTTTCTTTTCTAGAATCCTATTATGAATATGGCAAGTAGTAAAAAGTGCTTCACCCCATAAATTTAAAGGTAATTTAGCATTAACTACCATGCAGTTTACTATTTCAACTAAAGAATGATTTTTTTCCTTTAAGCCAAACCATTATGTTGTGCTGTGTAAGGTGCAGTGCGTTAATGTATTATGTCATGCTCTTCACAAAATTGATCAAAATCATTTAAGAAATATTCATCACCTCTATTAGACCGTAGAGTTTTAATCTTTTTATCAAGTTGATTTTCTACTTCTGATTTATATTTCTTAAAAATGTCAAAAGCTTCGTCTTTGGATCTTAATAAGTAAACATATAAAAATCTACTTGCATCATCCACAAAAGTAATAAAATATCTTTTTCCACCTCTTGTTAACATACCATTTAATCCACATAAGTCAAAATGTATTAAACTTAAAATTTGTGAATCTCTTTGTACCTTAGGAAAAAGGTTTCTTTACCATTTTAGAATGAACACATATTTTACATTTTTCTAAGTTATCATTTCCAATATTTATTAATTCTAACTTATACATGCTTTTTAAATAACCAGAATTTGTATGAGCTAAACGACTATGCCATAAAAAAGAAGACTTAACAATATAAGTAGAAATTGTGGTCTTATACATGCCATTACAAGAATATCCTTTTCCGATAAACATGCCATTCTTTGAAAGTATGACCTTGCCGGATTCAATGGAAACTCATAATCCTTTTTTATCTAAAAGATCTATAGAAATTAAATTCTTTCAAATTTCTAGTATATAGATAACATTAAGAAGACTCTAGAAGCTTTTCGAATGTCAAGTCAATCTCGACTATTCCTTTGCCACAAACTTTGATTTTGGCAGCATTTCCCATTTGTACTTCTTGTCCATTAGTCACTTCCTCGAATGTCTTGAACAATCCTTTGTCATTGCACACATGGATGGTAGCACCAAGATCTAACCACCATCCAGATACCTCATTTGCCATATTAACCTTGGAGATCATAGTCACAAGGCTCAGATTGGTGATCATTGCTATAAAGTTCTCTTCAATCATGTTAGCCTCGTTGATATCTATACTCTTGCAAAATTTGCATTCACGAGCATAGTGTCCAAATTTACCTCACACATGGCATTTCCCTTTATTAAATTTTCCTCCAGTCTTCTTAAATTTTCCTCCAGCTTTCACTTGTAATGCATGCTTTTTAGTTTTACTTGCCTTCACATGATGCACTTTAGGACCACTTTGAACATTACTACTTTTGTCACGTAAACGTGACTCTTTTTCAATACGAAGATGTTTTTGAATTCGTTCTAAAGTGTAGTCCTCAGATTTTTGCAGCAATCTTTTTCTATAATTCTTCAAAGAAGGGGGAAGTTTAGCAATAATAGCCCCCACTTGGAATGATTCAGGCAAAACTATTTTTAAAGCTTTGAGTTTATTGATAATAACTTGTAATTCATGCACTTGTTCTAAGATATGTTTATTGTCAAACATTTTGAAATCAAAGTATTTGGAAACTGAATACTTATTTATACCTTCTTCCTCCGCTTTGTGTTTGTATTCAAGAGCATTCCAAATATTATGAGTTGATTTGATATCAGTGAACAAATCGTATAAACGGTCTGATAATACGTGCAGAATATGCCCACGATATAGCAACTCGTCCTACTCTATTTTCTTCTTTTATTTCCGTAGTTGTTCGATCACTATTGTTTGAGGCTATTCTCATTCCTTAAGTACTGGATCATCAGGAATGGGTTACAGATTCAGATCCAGTATATAGAAATTTTTCAATGTAGTAAGCAAGAACATAATCTTGTTTTGCCACCGGCTGGAATTATTTCCATCAAATCGATCTAGCTTGATAAAGTCTTGATTCATGACTTGAATGATTTCTGTAAGGACCCCGACCCACTTGCATGATATTATCCACTTTGGAAACTCATACCTCACGGTTTTAAAAGGCCTCATGCAATGAGGGGTTGAACATCACTTATAAATAGCCCAGCAACTCCCTTTCTAGCCGATGTGGGATACCAAGACATCCCATGTCTCCCCTACTCAGGGCACAACGTCCTTGCTGTGTTTACCCCCCATCAAGCAACCCGCTACGCAGTGTTGTCCCACATAAACTACGGCCCCGAGCTTCGAGAGTCGGCTCTGATACCATTGTAAGGACCCCGATCCACTTGCATTATATTGTCCACTTTGGCAACCCATGCCTCACAGTTTTAAAATGCCTCATGCAAGGAGGAGTTGAACATCACTTATAAATAGCCCAACAACTCCCTCTCTAGCCGATGTGGGATACCAAGACATCCCATGCACCTAACTTAGCATGATGCTGTCCTCTTTGGTCACTTGCCATGCGGCCAACACCTCATGCCTCCAACATCGCAACACACACCTCAAGGTTTTCTTAGGCCTCTTGCAAGGAGGGGTTGAACATCACTTATAAATAGCCTAACAACTCCCTCTCTAACCGATGTGGGATACCAAAACATCCCATGTCTCTCCCACTCAGGGCACAACATCCTTGCTGTGTGGACCCCCCATCAAGCAACCCGCTATGCCACTCTGACATGAGGCCTTTTAAAACTGTGAGGCACGGGTTGCTAAAGTGGACAATATCATGCAAGTGGGTCGGTGTCCTTAAAATTTCGCCTATATTTTGTTGGACAAAAATAAAGCCTTAAAACTGTTGTAAAAAAAATTATAAATGGAACAGAATATGAGAATCAAGACTTAGAGGCATGAGTTAATCACTATTTTTAAGGCTTTATTCGTCCCCACTTGAATAAATAAGTTTGCTATGGGTACAGACGAATAGTCCTACAAGATACAACTAAATCTCTAGGTTGAAGTCTTCAAATAGCAAAATCTAAAGAACTTCGGATTTTATTTTGCTTTGAAATAATTGAAATATTATGGTAGAGGGTTTTAAGAGGAAAAGAGAGAAGAAAAGAGAAATGAAAATTATGTTCTGAATGTGGAGGGAGGTAGGGTCTTTATAGGTGTAGAGACACATCTACAATCAATTCTGGACAAAATATGTCTTTCTAATTTGGAAAGATAGATCATGTCTCTTCATTTTGAACGGTCCAGATCGTGTCTGTTAAAGAGATAGTGACTAATCTGGCACCCTTTTGATTAAGTCATGATGTTTGGATTTAAATCATACCTCTCTGATTAAATCACAACATTTAGATTTAATCAGATTCTTTTTGATTTAATCTGACACATTTCTAATAAAATCTTGGGCTTCTAGGCTTTGTCTAAAATCTGGATACTCGAACCTGAACAATGGACACAGGCTGGGCGAGGAGCGAGGGCTCCTTAGCGAGGATGCGCACGTGCGAAGTGCAAAGTGCACCTAAAGTGCCAATACGACACGACCGGGCCCGAGCTCGGGCCGGGGCACAGGCGCATGCACGGTGCACTGTGAACCTTCAAATTTATCCCTTCTTTTAACCATAGTAGATAAGAATCCCAAATAAATTCTTATAAAGCATTTTATTTCTCATTTTCTTATTAATGTGGGACAAAACCAATTTCAAACAACCCTTTTATTCTCATTTTAAGCTCATAAATTAAGATTCCTTGCGAATCAAAATGAATACCCATTAAATATCCAACTTGAGTTTAATTTAATGCACCTAATTAAATATTTTTTAATGACCATTAATTAGCTCAGATTAAGACCTTAAAACATTCTATTAGTGTAAACAACTCAAAATCGTATCTCCAACCATCTCCCAATTTTTTGAAAAACCAACAAATTATTTATTTATTTTTTTAAATACTGTCACAATATCTCTAAGTCTTTTATGCACAAAGAATGTATATTTCGATTTAAAACATTCTATTAGTGTAAACAACTCAAAATCATATCGAAATGAATGATGTATTTTAGATTAAACCAACATTCCTATGTAATACGACTGGAGCCATCAAACGCATACAATTCTCTTATTTTGGTGAGAATTTATTTTGATTTAGTACTATTATGATCATGTGCTATATCCTGGTTTTATGAACATCAAGAGAGCAAATCATAACTCTATCAAAACTATAAAAAAAAAAAAAAAAAAAAAAAGAATGACGATTGATGAAAGAAGAAAGAAAATGAATGAACGACTTCCTTAATTCACTTGCTTTTGGATTGCATTTTTTTTATAAAAAAATTTAACAGTAAAAATCAATTCGTTAATAAGTTAACAACAACAAAAATTTAGTGAAACACATGACGACAACAGCACAAGAAGACTCACAAGCGGCAGACAGCACCGCACAATAAGTCTTTCTTATCATTAAGACTTGCTGTGGATGCAATATTTTCTGTTTTTTTTTTGGATAATTAGAGGTTGAGACGAGCCATATGTGCATATGACATGACAAAAAGAAAAAGTAAGCATGCGCATGCTAATGCATGGATTTCATTTCTTTTAAATGATTTTTCTAATTTGTTTAGAAAATAATCGTTTAATCTAATTTGTTTAGAAAATAATCGTTTGGGTAGGCATTATATGGACTTAAATATCTTCAACGTATGTGGATGATAATTTTTTTTATTGAAACAATGCTATATACAAAGCGTACAGTAATTGATTTGATTACTATAATATAAATTTGTATTATCACATTATTCGTACAAAAATTCACAATACTTTCCACAACTCATTTAAAATGAAAAAATTTAATATGAGATTTTGTAATTCGAGAGTCTCAACCTAACGATCTTGATCACTAGAATAAGATTTCATTTGTTATTTAGATGATAATTGAGAGATTTAAAATTTAGCATGGAATATTTGTAAATCATAAATAAACATGTGGTTGTCAGTTAGGTAAATTAATAAAATCAAATTTTTGTCTGATAAGAGATTTAAGATTGAATTTCTGACATGAAGAATAATGGATGAGAGTGGATTATCTCTTTATATTGATGAAAAAATAAAATAATTAATTAAAGATACATTAAAGAGCTATAGTAAACTTTTTGCTTTTAATTTGGCACTTATTTGCATGCTTACCATGATGGCATATACTTCAAGAATTTTCAAAAGTATTTATGATCTATATTTTCTTAACATTATGATCAATATGTTTCCCGTGATTACTGATCAACGATAACGACCCAACGGGAAAAGACTAAAATTATCTCTAGATGCATGCATTATCTTGTAGTGGCGCACCACGATAAATTGAACGTTGACAAACAATAGAAGTCTTTGCTTTTGATTCCATAGGAAAAAGAATTATCTGCCAGTTCTGGCTAAAGAAGATATAATTCAACAATAGGTTTTTGAATTATTACCTCTCTCACTTAGAATATTAAATTATCAATTTGATATCACGGTCCTTAAACTATCACAAGCTTGTAAGAATTTTTTTTACAATTAATTTCATTTAATTTCGTGGTTAGAGTTAAGAAACATTATGCCACGTAACATATTTATTGACGAAATGGTTGCAAGGTCCTTAATTAAGTGAATCTTTTTTTCATATCGTTTATTGACTCTCAAATTTAATTTTCAACGTGAATGAAAAAAAAGATTTAAAAGACTATCTCCCACATGTGAAGAGAGCCCCACTTGATGTTTTTGATGATTTTTTCTTAACTCTTGACATGAAATTAATAGGAATTAGTTTTAGAAAATTTAGTAGTTTAAAGACTTTGGGTGATAATTCAAGGTTCAAAATGTCAGAGGTGTTCAAGGACCATCGGTATAATTATCCCCTTAAAAATTTGATAGTTTTCAAGTTTTAAGACTTTTAGTCAAAGGAGTATTGGCCAAGTGGTTAATTTCATATGCATATTTCTCTTAACACGCAATGTTAGCGTACAAGATAGGGCGTGCGGCATGCTCGATCGAGATCCAAGCCGTGTCAATTAGGGAAACACGTACTGCCATGCATCTTTTACTCCTATATGTTTTTATTTTCTAATTCTTTTATTATATATATATATATATATATATATATATATATATATATATATATTCAATTCATGTAAGGATAATGTGTTATGCGTGTAGATCGAGGTGGCAATGGAGTCATGTCGAGTCATTTCACTTTGAGTCAGACTCAAGTTATCTTCTGTCTCGAGTTATTCGAGTCACGAATCATTACATGTCGATTGGGTCAGGTTTGGATCATCTTCAGTCTCATGTTGTTTGGGTCATGGGTCACTTCGGATCGAGTCATCTTGGGCTTAGATTATTTCGATTTCGGGTCGTATTGAGTCTCGAGTTATGTCGGATCAACAAAATAGATATTATATTTAATTAACAAAATATTATTTGTAAACGAGTTACATACACATCTATGAAAATTATTTAATAATAAATCAATGCTGATTTTCTAAATAATATATTTAATCTGTGAATGCAATATTATTATGACTTTACGTCTTAAAATTCACTTTTAATTGATCTCATAGCTGGTTTACAGAGTTATTCTCACTAGTAACCTCTTATACCAAATTTTAGTGATTAAATTTCATATAATCAGATAATTCCATTTTATTTTTCAAGGTCAATATAATTAAGTATAAAATCTTATTGTGATGTGAAGAACAATGTAAATTTATTAGTCGACTAGATTTTTGATTTGAAATTAAGGAGATTACTCATATTAATATAATGTTGAACCATGTAAATCAATATATATAGATCAATAATTAATTGATTATAATATAATTTATTTAATTCGACAACTAGTCAATTAACTATTAGCTTAGTTTCATAATCAAATCATTTAAAAAAATATTTTCATTTTGGGTTTGAGTCATTTTGAATTCGGATCATTTTGAATTTCGGGTAATTAAGGTTTGGGTCAAATTTTTTCACATGTGATGACTTAGTAATAAAAAAATGCATATTTGATTGTAACACTTCAAGAAAAAACGGTATCAACGATGGATTATCATCGACGGACCCTTTGTCGTCGGTGATAGTATGTTTCACCGACCAATTATCACTAATGGACAACATCTCTTGGTGATATTTGAAAACCTATCACCGATGGACTTTTCCATCAGTGATATGTTTTTCAGACTCATTTTTTTAATTTTAATTAATTTTTATTATTGAAAGTACTATCACTGACTGAAAAATCCGTCAGTAACAGTAACACATTTAAATACTATCACTGACGGAAAAATCCGTTGGTGATAATAAGTGCATTTAAAAATCTATTTTAAATATAAAAAAATTAGTTATCACCGACAGAATTAATCTGTCGGTGATAATTAACACATTTAAAGAGTGTCACAGAAAAAAAAATCCGTGAATTAATTTTGGTCAGTTAATAGGTTAAAACAGAATATTTCATCGGTTATAATAAATGCATTTTTAAAATATTTTGAATTTTTAAACACTTGAATGTAAAAAAACTGTATTTGTGAAGGAATACTTGATATTCAATTTTAAACTGAAACAATGTGTCTCTAATGGAAAGATATATTCATTTGTTAAATTTAACTACTAAAAGGTACACTTCAATTAACTAAGTGTAAGTTCCCTTGCGCCAAAGCACGGTGCTTGGATGTCTCACCCCTTGTCCACTAGGTCAAGGGTTAAAAAAATAATGTAAGCGACAAGAGTGTATTACCATAAATAAACTGTGTACTAGCAATAATTAAGAATCAATATATGGATTTATATGATGCTCTAACTTTATATATGTTTTTATATTAATTTTCTCCACTCAATTTCATTTAATATGTTTTTTTCTTCTTCTTAAAATCATTTAATTGATTGAATTGACATGCAATAAAAGTTGTTATATGATGCATATATGCATTTCTTTCATAGCATTTGCTAAGTTGGGACGTGGCACATAATTATTTATCAATGTGCCCCAAATTCTTAAAATTCTTCTTTTATAAGGATTTTAAATACCTATTGATACATCAAAATACAATAATTAATGCATATATATATATATATATATATATATGCACATGTATACATACATATATATATGCGTGTATATATCAAGAAAGATCATGTTGTGGATGCTAATTAATTTAGTTGTTAAAATTATTTGTCATCACACTATATATATACCTTGAATTAAACCACACTCACACTTCGAATAGACGAGATAAAAGATTGAGAGAAATTAAGCTATCTCCCATTGTATAATCTTATATTGCATTTATGATGTTGATGAGTAATAATTTGATTTTTACCTTTAAAAAAAATATTCCTTTGGAAAAACAAAAAGGCATCATATCACATGGATATAAAAGCCAAACTTTTGATGGAAACCAAACATAGAATATCACTGGTAAGAAGATAAGAACACAAAGGAAGAGAACTAAAACAGGGTAAAGATATTGGAGCATCCGAATTTATCACTTGAAAGATAAACCGATAACATATTGACAACCATAAAATTTGATTAATAAAACACTGCAACGAATGAAAGGGGCTGCAGACATGAATGTCCCACTAACAACACTCAAAACAGTATTAATTTACCAACTTTTACCTTCACATAAGCATTTAATATCCAAACAAAATAAGAGCAACCATACCACATTCTCATCCCATCTCTCCGTGGGCCCTTCGATGAATCTTAAGTTCCACTTAAAGAAAACAAAAACAAAAACAAAAACATGCATTTTCTTTCTTACTAAAAAAACATGGGTAAAGCTGCTTACACAAGCTTGCAATCGTCAGAATATATAAATCAAGCAATTGTCGTATGGCATATTCCCAAATCACATGTTATATCTCATCGGATTAGAAAGACGACACATCCAGAAAGCGATGCCCTGCCTATGATTACCCTCTGGAAAAAAAAAAAAATCTACTCCCAAAGAAAGAAAAAAATCTTTAAGCAAACTTTTTTTCATTATCTTAATTAAAAGAAACAGCTTCGTTTGGTATAAGATTTAAGCAAGCTTTAGCTTGTTTAAATCTGATATCAAACGGCGCTTATATCACATACACACATGGATGTTAGACTTTCGATGAAAACCAAATAAAGAAAAATCACTATCAACAATCAAGGTATGAAGATAATATATGTGTTGATGTCGAAAGTAGGTCGGGTCAAATACTGAAGTCGGGTTAGATATTGGATCAAAGTCTAGTTTGAGCAGGGTGCAGGATACTTGAAATAAAGTCAATTCGGGGTGGTTTGCTCCGGAAATGACCCTCTGAAAATTAAGTCAAGCTATGAGTTAGAGGCAGTAAAAATTAAGAAGTGAATTGAATACTTACTGTTTGGGAGACCCTTTATTTATAAGGTCAGAGTTACCATTTTGCCCTTGTGGTTGACAGGTGCCATCTTTTTATTGGGGGTATATTTGTCCTATATTAATATGCGATTTGAATAATTAGAGACATATTATTATTTTTAGCTTTCGATGAATAGAGGTCATAATTTCTTTTTGAAAAGCAAAATCAATTATTATTAAGAATAAGCGTCAAAAAGTGAAAAATACAAGTGGCTGGAACTAATTCAAATAAACCAAAACAGTGATGATCTGAACAACCAGAAACTCTAACCGCAGCAGGATGCCTAAAACAAAAAATAAATTACAAGCCAAACACATATCCAAGCATGATGCAGGAGGATCCGAGTCAGATGATGCTGAGTTGTCAGATAACACGTCTGATGCAAGAGGATTCGAGTCAGATGATGTTGAGTTGTCATATAACACGTTGTTGGCACTGAGATACCTTGAGTTGGCAGATCAGTGCAAAAATGGCAGGTGAACTACCTAGAACGGTTGATGGCCGTTGATTCTGTTTTAGGCCTTCAAATTTGCAGTTTTCAGTTTTAGGAAACTTTCCATTTGCAATTTCTTTTTGTATTCAAGTTAGAATTGACTGCCGTTGATTCTGCCTTAATACAATCACTTAATTTTAGTAATTTCCTTAGTTTTCCCTAGGATTATGTTTTCAGGGATTTTTTGCCATTTTTAGCTTTAGCCTTATAAATAAGGAGGCCATGTACGGAAAGATTATCATTATTATTAGTATTTGCATAATTTTAAATTAGACCAGAGGTGTTTCTCTGTGTTTTTAGGGTATTTCTTGTGTTTCTTCCCTGTGAAATATCTGTTACGACTAGCCTACAGAATAATCGTTATTCTGCCTAGCGTCAGTTGGTATCAAAGCTTCAGCATTTTCCTGGGGTAAGATTTCATCAGTTTCCATGACTGGTGGTCGTGGTCGTCACGGGCAGGTTCCGAATGAGGAAGCCCCACACCGTGATCGTAACATTCAGAATGCGATGATTGAGGATTTACAGAGGTAAGTTGCAGAGTTAACCCAGCGTTTAGCGGCACAGAATTTCGGTGATCATGAGATGGAAGATCACGATTCCGATTCTAGTTTCGAAAACCTATATCACAATCCTGCTCGATTGTGGGAGCACCGTGGTCGGGAGAATCATTATGGAGACCTTGGTTTCAAAGTGGATCTGCCTGAGTTTTCTGGTACGTTACAGGCCGAGGGATTCGTCGATTGGTTGAATGAAGTGGAGTGTATTTTCGAGTATAAGGAAGTCCTAGATCGTGTCAAGGTGAAACTGGTCGCCATCAAACTGAAGGGCAGAGCATCTGCATGGTGGGAGCAGTTGAGGCGCTCACGCGATCGGCAGGGAAAGGCTAAGATCACAGATTGGGAGAAGACGAAGGGTCACTTCCTTCCTTTCGGCTACACTCAAACCTAGTTTCAGAGACTTCATTCGTTGAGGCAGGGCACGAGATCAATGGATGATTACACGGAAGAGTTCTATCAATTGATAGCCCGAAATGATTTATCTGAGACAGAAGAGCAGATGGTGGCACGGTATTTAGGGGGGATTACGGCAGCCCCTGCAGGATGTCCTCAGCCTTCACTCACTGTGGACCGTTTCTGAAGTATACCAGCGTGCACTTGCGGTGGAAAAACAACAGAACAGGAGGCCAGTGATCAGAAGCGATCAAAACAGTCGGCCAGTTCACCCTCAAGAATCTCGTTCTACCTAGTAGCCACCGCAAGGTAACTCTAACCCAAATATTAGATGTTTCAGATATGGTGAACATCGGCATAAATCGACTGAGTGTAGGAAGCCTGCTAGTCATAAGGGCAAAAATCTCCTGATTGAAGATGACGGGGTAGACAAAATTGAGGAGATTGGAGAGCCTGTGTATGACGATGATGAAGATGGAGATGTGTTGTATAGAGATAGCCATGAGACTTTGGTCGTTCTTAAGAGTCTACTGACCCCCATGGGCGATTCAGGGGACGATTGGTTGAGAACCAATATTTTCCACACGACCTGCATAGTTTCCGATAAAGTCTGCAAGATGATCATTAACAATGGTAGTTGTGAGAATGTAGTGTCTGAAGAGACTGTCCAGAAACTGCAGTTGAAGAAATATCATCATCCTAAGCCGTATAAATTGTCGTGGCTGAATAAAGGTAGTGAGGTAACAGTAGATAGGCGATGCCTAGTGTCTTTTTCGATTGGTAGGAAATATTTTGATAATGCCTGGTATGATGTTGTGTCTATAGATGCTTGTCATGTATTGTTAGGCAGACATTGGCAGTATGATCGCAGTTTTATTCATGATGGGCAAAAAAATACATATTTCCTTAGCAACAAAGGGAAGAAGATTGTGTTAGTACCTCGTTGGGAATGAACCACTCCTATCCCGGTAGCCAATAATACTAATATGCTTTCGATGTCCAGGTTTTTAACGGAGATTGAGCATGGAGATGTGGTCTATGCTCTGTTGCCTTGTGGGAATAGTGCAGCAAACATGAATCTAGATTTACCAGCAGAGGTGCAGCAGCTGCTAGTAGAGTTTTCTGACCTGATGCCAGAGGATCTTCCTTTTGGGTTGTCGCCTGATGTCTTTAATGTGAAACACTTGAGTCCTTGTTTTGTGGATTCTGATGAAGCTATTGTGAACTCGAGGATGCGTTCTTTCCAACCCAAGGCGACTAATGCAGGAAGATCCGAGTCAGATGATGCTGAGTTGTCAGATAACACGTCTAATGCAGGAGGATCCGAGTAAGATGATGTTGAGTTGTCAAATAACACGTTGTTGGCACTGAGATACCTTGAGTTGGCAGATCAGCGTAAAAATGGCAGGTGGACTACTGACGCCGGGCAAAATAGCAATTATTTTGCAGGCTAGTTTCGACAGATATTTCACAGGGAAGAAACACAAGAAAAACCCTAAAAACATAGAGAAACAACTCTGATGTCTAATTTAAAATTATACAAATACCAATAATAACGATAATATGTCTTTTCCGTATGTGGCCTCCCTATTTATAAGGTCAAAGCAAAAAAAGGAAAAAATCCTCGAAAACATAATCCTGGGGAAAACTAAGGAAATTACTAAAATTAAGCAATTGTATAAAGGCAGAATCAACAGTAGTCAATTCTGACTTGAATACAAAAGGAAATTGCAAATGGAAAGTTTCCTAAAACTGAAAACTGCAAATTTGAAGGCTTAAAACAGAATCAACAGCAGTTAACCATTCTAGGTAGTCCACCTGCCATTTTTTGCGTTGATCTGCCAACTCAAGGTATCTCAGTGCGAGCAACGTGTTATCTGACAACTCAGCATCATCTGACTCGGATCCTCCTGCATCAGTCACCTCGGGTTGGAAAGAACTCGTCCTCGAGTTCACAATAGCTTCATCGGAATCCACAAAACAAGGACTCCGGTGTTTCACATTAAAGACATCAGGCGGTAACCCAGAAGGAAGATCCTCTAGCATCAGGTCAGAAAACTTTGCTAGCAGCTGCTGCACCTCTCCTGGTAAATCTAGATTCATGCCTGCTGCACTATTCCCACAATGCAATAAGGCATAGACCACGTCTCCATGCTCAACCTCAGCTAAAATCTTGGACATCGAAAGCAGATTAGTATTATTGGTTATCGGGGTAGGAGTGGTTTATTCCTGATGAGGTGCCAACACAATCTTCTTCCCTCTAATGCTAAGGGAATATGTGTTCTTCCGCCCATCATGAATAACACTACGATCATACTGCCAAGGTCTACCTAACAATACATGACAAACATCCATAGACACAACATCACACCAAACATTATCAAAATATTTCCTAACAATTGAAAAATACACTAGGCATCGCCTATCTACTGTTACCTCACTGTCTTTATTCAGCCACGACAATTTATACGACTTAGGATGACGATCTGTCTTCAACTGCAGTTTCTGGACAGTCTCTTCAGACACTACATTCTCACAATTACCACTATCAATGATCATCTTGCAGACTTTATCTGCAACTGTGCAGGTCGTGTGGAAAATATTGGTTCTCAACCAATCATCCCCTGAATCACCCTTGGGGGTCAGTAAACTCTTACGAACGACTAGAGTCTCATGGCCATCTCCATACAACACATCTCCATCTTCATCATCGTTATACATAGGCTCTCCAATCTCCTCAGTTTCGTCTACTCCGTCGTCTTCAATCAAGAGATTTTTGCCCTTATGACTAGCAGGCTTCCTGCACTCAGTTGATTTGTGCCCATGTTCACCATATCTAAAACATGTAATATTTAGGTTAGAGTTACCTTGAGGTGGCTGCTGGGTAGGACGGGATTCTTGAGGGCGAATTGGCCGACTGCTTTAATCACTTCTGATCACTGACCTTCTGTTCTACTGTTTTTCCATCGCAAGTGCACGCTAGTATGCTTCAAAAGTGGTCCACAGTGAGTGAAGACTGAGGACATCCTGGAGGGGCTTCCGTAATCCCCCCAAATACCATGCCACCATCTGCTTTTCTATCTCGGATAAATCATTCTGGGCTATCAATTGATAGAACTCCTCCGTGTAATCATTCACCGATCTCGTGCCCTGTCTCAACGAATGAAGCCTCTGAAATAAGGTTTAAGTGTAGCCGAAAGGAAGGAAGTGACCCTTCATTTTCTTCTTCATCTTCTCCTAATCTGTGATCTTGGTCTTGCCCTGCTGATCGCGCGAGCACCTCAACTGCTCCCACCACGCAGATGCTCTGCCCTTCAGTTTGATGGCGACCAGTTTCACCTTGACACGATCTGGGACTTCCTTATACTTGAAAATATGCTCCACTTCATTTAACCAATCGACGAATCCCTCGGCCTGTAAGGTACCAGAAAACTCGGGCAGATCCACTCTGAAACCGAGGTCTCTATAACGATCTTCCCGACCACGGTGCTTTCAGAATCGAGCAAGATTGTGATGCAGGTTTTCAAAACTGGAATCGGAGTCGTGATCTTCTATCTTACAATCACCAAAATTCTGTGCCGCTAGACGCTGGGTTAACTCTGCAACTTGCCTCTGTAAATCCTCAATCATCGCATCCTGAATGTTACGATCACGGCGTAGGATTTCTTCTTTCGGAACCTGCCCGCGACGACCACGACCACGACCACCAGCCATGGAAACTGATGAAATCACATCCCAAGAAGATGCTGAAGCTCTGATACCAATTGACGCCGGGCAGAATAGCAATTATTCTGCAGGCTAGTTTCGGCAGATATTTCACAAGGAATAAACACAAGAAAAACCTTAAAAACATAGAGAAACAACTCTAATATCTAATTTAAAATTATGCAAATACCAATAATAATGATAATCTGTCTTTTCCGTATGTGGCCTCCCTATTTATAAGGTCAAAGCAAAAAAAAAAGAAAAAATCCCTGAAAACTTAATCCTGGGGAAAACTAAGGAAATTACTAAAATTAAGCGATTGTATGAAGGCAGAATCAACGGTAGTCAATTCTGACTTGAATACAAAAGGAAATTTGAAATGGAAAGTTTCCTAAAACTGAAAACTGCAAATTTGAAGGCCTAAAACAGAATTAACAACAATCAACCGTTCTAGTTTGGAGCAGAATATACATCTCATTCGTCCATTCCGAAGGCTTGAATACAAAGGTCAAATTTGAAGGCCTAATTCGTGCATTCCGAAGGATCATCGTATGGCGAGAACCTTGCTTGGAGCAGCGCTGACCTTTCAGGCACGGATGTTGTGAAAATGTGGGTTGATGAGAAGGCTAACTATGATTACAACTCTAACACTTGTGCTTCAGGCAAAGTTTGTGGGCATTATACTCAAGTTGTATGGCGTGACTCTGTTCGTATAGGGTGTGCTAAGGTGACCTGCAACAATGGTGGTGGGACTTTCATTGGTTGCAACTATGACCCTCAAGGCAACTTCAATGGGCAGAAACCTTACTAATTAATTAAGCTCTTGGATTACTTTGTCATTAAATCTTACTATGAATTTCTTTCTTTAGGTGATATAAGGGTTTTTGTGTGGGGTGCTTTGTGTTTCTTTTGATGTTTTAGACTTATGTTTTATCTATGTTTCACTTATTATGAATAAAATGCTTTCTTATTTTTTGTTAAAATAAAATCAGATTCATGGACTCTAAATTTTGGAAGTGTTCAAAAAATTCACTTCCATTAATCCAATAAGTATTCAAATCAAGAATTTTCAACCCTAACTAGGATTTGGTTCAAATTTGATCGGGATAGTTTGACTAATTGAGGTGTTTTACTTTGCATAAGGCAAGAAATATTTCTAGAAGCGTTGAAGCGTATGCTTTAATTTTAATTAAGCATTCACTTTTATTTAAAATAATAAAAATAGTAAATATCAATTAAAAGGAACTCAAGTAAATTAATAATGAACTATTCCAAATGGTTCTGAAGCCTTAAAATGTTACAAAAATTTATAACCTATATAAAATTGTCATATAAAAGTTTTCAAAATGATGTTATTTTTAACCAATTAAACATAAAAAAAATTACTTGCAGAATATACATCTCATATAATATTAAGTGTGAAAGACGTATGGTTTTTTAATAAGTGGAAGACGTATGCTTAAGCCTTTTAAAGTTGTCATTTTTTTAATGTAAGTCGAGGGATTTTTTCACTGAAAGCCCAAAGAAAATTTCAGAACACCATTGAACACAGTCCGTTAATATGTTTCAACAGAAAATGTGTTGGGTGTTCCGAATCTCATAAAATAATGCTATGCTCTTTAGTACCATCCAAAAACTTAAATAGCAATTATTGAAAACTCGAGTAATAATATAAAAAGACTAAAAGACAATTCTAAAAGGTTACGCAAATTACTATTCGAGTTTTTAAGAATTATCCTTCAAGTTTTCGGGAGTTATTAAAGAACATAAACACTTTTTCATATGGTCTCGTACGCTAATAAATTCACGTTTCCACGTGAGATGCTAATCAATTTATGGTCTCCCGTGATTACCGATCCAACCCCTTTTTTTCCACTTGACAAAAGAAAACGAAGAGAGGGAAACATGCGTAAAGCTGCTGTTGACCAAAAGAAAGGAATAATAGTAAACGAAAAAGAAAAAGAAAAAGAAATTCTTGACACTTGAGCCTTAACATATTTAGCAATGCAAGACCATATTTAGTTGACTTGACCTAGACAATCCAACAAAATCCAACAGGAATCAACTTTATCCAAAGTATGTTTTATAATCTGATTTGTTATCTTTACTGTTAATTTAGTTCATACATGCAATCAACTTGGTTTAAAAAACTGAAAAAAAACCAAGAGATAAACAGTGAATTGATTAAATAATATGAGTATTGATATTAATTTCATGGTTCCGTCAAACGTTGACAGCTGTAAGTAACAAATAAGAAGGCTGCACATGTAGTAGCAAAAGGAACAAAATAGTTGCAAACTAGACTGATAGTTCATTACTTTTACAGTTTTGGCTTTGCTTAAAAAGTATCTGTTAATTATTTGAGAATCCCACTAATATTTTTCAGCACACTAAAGTTTAAAAAATAGAGGTGACAATCAGCAACTCACCACCAAGCTTTTGAAAGTCGGCTTAGTCACTATAACGATCCAACCTCTTACTTGCACAATATTATTCATTTTGGCACATTAAGTTTCACGGCTTTAAAATATATTGTGTAAATAGAGTTGATAATCACTTATAAAGACCAAACTTCATGGTTAACCAATTTTATATCGATTTAACTGATTAACCGAACTGTTTTAACCGAATCGGTTGAAAACGTTATGTTAATCGGTTTTAGTTGTTTAGTAAACACCCCTAGCTACTTCACTTTGTGTAGCTCATATATCTTCTTTGTTTTTTTGTTTACAGTTAAAGTAGTATCACAGGTCAAATCGCGCACACCGTACTAATTAGTCCACTTCCTCGGATGGGTCAAGCATAGGCCATTCATGTCTGGCCTAGAGAATGTTGATGATTTTCAAAATAAACTTGATTTTTAAGTTTGAGATATTTTAGAAAATCAAAGGAGATGAGAAAAGAAAAGGAAATATGAATTTTGGCTTTTGAGAGTTGATACAATCGACTTTAAGCTTCATATAGTCGACTGAAGGGTATATACAGTCGACTCTATGAAGCATTCAGTCGACTGAATGAAAGGAAGAATATTCTTTAAACTCTATATAACTTTTTAAGTCGACTGAAAACATGGTCCAGTCGACTGGATGTTCGAAAATTTTGAATTTTCAAAACGTTTTATGTCAGTTGAATGTGAAAAAAGTGTCATTTGTGAAGGAACACTTGGTATTCAGTTTTAAACTAAACCAATGTGTCTCTAATGGAAAGATGCACTCATTTCAACACTACATAAGTATGTTTGACTGTCAAAATTAAAATAACACAAATTACAATAAGATTTTCTCTCTTCTTCTTCTTCTCCTTTCAAAATACTGATTTACTTATGTCTAGAAATCTTGCAGATTTCTAGACATAAGTGTTATACATCCATAAACTCTTAGAAGCTACTGTAGGTTATTCTTCACAAATGCAAAATGCATAATAACATTAGAGCTTCATTGTATCTTAGAGAAAATTCGATGGTAGCCTCTTGTACTGTGAGGGGCGAATTAAACCTTAAGGAAAATGACCTGGTCATGCCTTGAAGCCTTTCTATCTCTCTCTTTCTCGTTTATTTTGATAAACAACCTTCACTTTCCAGTAATATTTTCCCTACCAGTTTTCAACAATCTAAAGGTTTAATTCCTGGTTTATCAAAATGACATCTTTGAGTTCGTTAAGAGATATGACACTTGACTTCAACAAGTTGGAGCGATTCGACGGAGAGAATTTTTATCACTGACAGAAGAAAATGTTCTTCCTCCTAATATCGCTTCAGGTATATTATGTCATCAATTCTCCAAGAATCGAACCTGCAGAAGATGAACCAATTTCTCAAACAAGACATAGACAGAAATGGGATCAAGATGATGACATTTGCAAATGTCATATCCTGAATACTATGACCAACAATCTTTTTGATGCCTACCACAATGTCAAGATGGCAAAGGAGTTGTGGGACACATAGTAAGCAAAGTACATGAAGGAGGACGCAGCAAGTAAGCGTTATATTATTACAAAGTTTAATAATTTTAAAATGGTTGATGCTTGTAGTATTATGAATCAATATAGTGAGATTAAAACTATATTAGATCAATTTACTCATCATAATATGAAAATAGATGAGACCATAACGGTCACAACCCTTATAGACAAATTGCTTCATTTGTGAAAGAATTTCAAGAATCGTCTGAAGCACCAAAAGGAAGACCTAACTCTTGAGGAGTTAGGCAACCATCTCTGTATTGAGGAGGACTTGCAAAAAGAAGACAAGGAAGAAGCACTCTCAAGACTCTCACAAGAGAAAGAATCAACCAGCAAAATTTTCTAAGAATAAGAAAACTAAGGGTTCCTGCTTAAATTTTGGAAAAACCGGGGTATTTTAAGAGAGATTGTCGTTTGCTGAAGAAAAAAGAGAAAAGCACCACGAGAATTCGTGTCTGTGACTTTTGAAGCAAATGTCCTTGAGGACAATGAAGCTCGGTGGATTGATTATAGTGCAACGAGAGATGTGTGCAAAGAAAAGAATTTAAAATTATAAAAAAATAAATACTTATGAAACAATATTTATCAAATTTTAATTGCTTTATCAATTTATAATTAAAAAAATAATAATTTAATTAGGTGAATAGTACAAAGTGACACATAAAATAGGATGAAAAAAGCATTTTTTAATCAAATTCTTGATTAATAATTAATATAAAACTAGTAATTATGTTCGTTAAAACCTTTCTTTCGTTTTTTTTTTTGGAGAGAATGCTGGTTAAAGACTTAAGAGCCTCACGCTTTGCTTTATTTGACTTTAAAAAGTGAAACGGTCCGTTAGTCAATTGCTGGTAATTTGAGCAATCCGGTTCTGCGTAAAATTATCCGCTGATATCGCCACTTCATAGGTTTACGTCAGAATTTCTCATACCCAAGTTTCATTTTTCTACCGGAAGCCTTTTTTTTCCTCGAATTGACCTTTTTGGCTATATGTTTCCCTTTCGGCCCATAATATCATGTGATCGAATAAACAAATCTTATATGATGGGGAATTTTGTGGATACTTTGCATGATCACTACTTATGGAACGTCATTTGAATTCAAATTTCTTATTTTATTTTATTAAAATACTTTGCTTGTGTAAATAATTTAATTTTTTTTTAAAAAATAATTAATTAGTTGTGGATAGTGAAATTGTGTTCACATGATTTCATTATTAGAAAGATGACAAAAGTGGCTGATAGTTTTGATTAATTATATAGAATATTATCATGATATGGGTAGAAATAATCGGTCCAATAAAATTTGAAAGCATATTCACTAGACAATGATGACTGATAGGTTTGAAACGATCTAGAGGTAAGATTACTCACACGTGATGATAGGCTTGCAGACCTAAAGGTATATAGAGATGTCGTCTCTAACAGCGGACTCGTACACTCCAGAACACGAATGCCACATCTGATAGACTTAAAGGCATAAGGATACTGTATCAGATAGCGGATCCGTACATTTCAAGATGCGAAGATCACATCTGACAGACTTAAAAGACATGTGGATGTTATTTCTAACGGTAGACCCATACATTCAAAAATGCGTAAATCACATCTAACATATAAAAAAATATCAATAGAGTTTTAGATGAATCAAAAACATTAAAACCGATGTAATCAAGAATTGTTTCTATTTTCCAAGTTGCAAGTGTTAGGAATGGGTGAAAAAAGAATATTTTGACTTTGAGGGAAACCTAGACCGATAATAGCTGCACAACTTAACTAATCTATACGAATGAATTTAAAAAAAAAAAAAAAAAAGGTATATATCTCACCGTGCTGTTAATTTAGCTTTTCAGAAATTAATTATCACAGAAAACAAACTTTAATATATATATATAAATAATGAAGAACATTTAAACAAACTGTGCTTAATCCCTTTGGAATCAAATTCTATAGTGAATTTGCAACAATTCAACATAATTTTATAATAAATTTATTTCAAAATAAATTTTAAAATTTTTATTGCTCCAAACATACTAACTATAGAATTCAATTAACTAAGTGTGTGCTGAGGTGAGGTGCAACAATGGCGGAACTTTTTTTGGCTGCAACTATGACCCTCGTGGCAACTTCATTGGACAAAGACCTTACTAAAACGTACATTTCAATTAACTAAGTGTCAGTTCCCTTGCGCCAAAGCGCACTGGTTGGACGTCTCACCCCTTGTCCACTAGGTTAAGGGTATGTAAGCGACAAGAGTGTATTGCCATAAATAAAGTGTGTACTACCTTTATATATATTTTTACATTAATTTTGTGCACTCCATTTCATTTAATAGATTTTCTTCTACTTAAAATCATTTAATTGATTGAATTGACATGCAATAAAAGTTGTTATATGATGCATATATGCATTTCTTTCATAGCATTTGCTAAGTTGGGACATGACACATAAATTTTTAAAGTTCTTCTTTTGATAAGGGTTATAAATACTGATTGATACAACATGAAATAACCTATTTAACAATGCCGTATTCAATAGACATGACTTGAAGTATTGTCACACCTTTTTTTTTTTCAAATACCGTAGTTTCATAACATGAGGATTTGATTTCAAAACTTTATAAAGTATTCAATTACTAAAATTTAAAACAATAAACATTGAATTAAATATTATTAATTACCGACATCCCTCAATAATTATATATATATATATATGTTATGGGTGTTAATTAATTTAATTGATATAATTATTTGTCATTATACTAAATACCATATACGAGATAAAGAATGTGAGAAAACTATCTCGTATTGTATAATTTATATGTTCAATAGAATTCCATTGTTTTGTGGGATAATTAATTTGTGTATATATTGCATTTATGATGTTGATTAATGATAATTTGTTTTTTTACCTTTCAAAAAGAATATTCTTTTGGAAAAACAAAAATGCATCATGTCACATGGATATAAAGGCCAAACTTTTGATGGAAACCAAATTTGGAATACCACTGGTACCAAGATAGGAACACGGAATTAATTAAACAATTGAGGAGAGATATTGGGTCATCCAAACTTACCATCCACTTGTGTCACTCGAAAGATAAATAAATAACAAATTGAAAATTGTAAAGTTTAAGTAATAAATTAACTGTATGAAATATTAAAACTAATGAAATTTCTTGAATTTGATTAACTGTATGAAAAGACAACGAAAGAAATAACACCCAGAATGTCCAACTACCAGCGTTCAAAACATTATTAGTTTACCAACCTTTGCCTTCACATTAGCTTTTAACATCAAAACAAAATACGAGCAACACATTTTCATCCCGTCTCTCCGTGGGCCCTTCGATCCATCGTAATTTCCACATCGAAAAAGAAAAGAGAAGACTAACATGGGTGAAGCTGCTTACACAAGCATGCAATCATCAGCATATATAAATCATGCAATCGTCATATGGTATATTCCCAAATCACATATATGACATTACACTCTTAACACTTGTGCTTCAGGCAAAGTTTGTGTAGTACACTCAAGTTGTATGGCGTGACTCGGTTCGCAACAATGGTTGTGGGACTTTGATTGGATGCAACTATGACCCTCAAGCCAAGTTGAATTGGCTGAAACTTTACTAATTAATAAGCTCTTGGATTATGTTAAGATTTTATCTTTAAAATTTACAATCTCAAATTTTAATTAAAAAATACAATAATAATAATTAAATAAGCAAAACAAACAATGAAAAAGAACACTAAAAATTAATATGGTTCGACAACTTCTTTGCTTATGTCCACTAACAAAGGCATTGTTTTATTAATCTTCAATTACAAGAGTAAAGTTACTAAACTCTCACTGCTTCACAACTCAAAAACTCCAATACAACTAAAACTCTCAATCTAACTCTAGTTGTAAGTGCTTGACAACTCATAAAACACTACAGGTGGCAAACCCTTAGTAAGCGGATCCGCTGTCATAGAGTTTGTACTGATATGCTCAATTGACACTTGAGAATTCAGAATCTCTCTTTGACAACCAGAAACTTGATGTCAATATGCTTTGACCTCAACGAGCTTCGGTTAGTCTTGGAATACAACTCAGCAGCCTTATTATCACAATAAATCGTTAATGGTCTATCAATACCATCAACCGTGCGCAGCCCAGTGATAAAATTTCGCAGCAATATTCCCTGATTTGATGCCTCATGGCAAGCTGTGAACTCTGCCTCCATAGTGGAAGTAGCTACGAGTGATTGTTTCACACTCTTCCATGATATAGCTCATCCAGCTAACATAAAGACATAGCTAAAAGTGGATCTCCTGCTATCGAGACACCTAGCAAAATCGGAGTCTGAATACCCAACGATCTCCAAAAGATCCGATCTCCAATATGTGAGCATATAATCCTTCGTTCTCTATAGATATCTCATAACCCGTTTAGCTGTTTTCCAATGATCCACGCCCGGGTTACTCAAATATCTGCCTAGCATTCCAACAACGTACGCAATGTCTAGTCGCGTACACAATTGTGCATACATGAGACTTCCAATAGTCGAAGCATAGGGATATTTCTCCATTTCCTTCTTCTCAAGTTCATTTTTCGGACATTGGAGCAAACTGAACTTATCACCTTTTGCCACGGGTGTGTTTCCTGGTGCACAACCACTCATGCCAAATCTACTTAGCATTTTATCAATATAGGCCTTCTGTGACAGTCCAAGTAAACATTTGGAATGATCTCTATGGATCTATATACCCAAAACAAATGACGTATCACCAAGATCTTTCATTTCAAATTTACTTGATAGAAATCTCTTGGTTTCATGCAATAGGCCTATATCGCTGCTTGCAAGTAGAATGTCGTCTACATATAGCACTAAGATAATAAATTTGCTCCCACTGAACTTGAGATATATGCACTGATCAATGGTGTTTTCTTTAAATCCAAAAGATGTAATCACCTAATCAAAATTTTGATACCATTGTCGGGATGCCTGTTTTAAGCCATAAATGGACTTCTTAAGCTTGTATACAAGATGCTTTGAATCTTTGGACTCAAAGTTCTCCGGTTGCACCATGTATATTGTTTCTTCAATATTTCCATTGAGAAACACTGTTTTAACGTCCATTTGATGTAGCTCTAAATCATAGTGAGCTACAAGTGCCATAATGATTCTAAAGGAATCTTTCGTCGAAACCAGCGAAAAACTCTCTTTATAATCAATGCCTTCCTTTTGAGTGAAACCAGCGAAAAATCCGTTGGTGATAATAATAAGTGCATTTAAAAATCTGTTTTAAATATAAAAATAATTAGTTATCACCGACGGTGATAATTAACACATTTAAAGACTCTCACAGACGGAAAAATCCGTCGGTGATAATAAGTACATTAAAAAATCTATTTTAAATTATTTTGTTATTTATAAAAATCGAAAAAATTAGTTATCACTGACGAAATGAATATATTTAATGAATACCTTTAATAAATATATTTAAAATATCTTATATTTTTTTTACAAATTAATATGACTTTACCAATTATATTTATGCTAAGAAACATTTTTTAAAACCTAAACACACCCTAATATATAGATTTGTTAATTCTTTTACGTTGACTTTCATTTTTTTTACTAAATCAACCAAGTAAGTTAACTAGTGACAGTTAAGCAAGTTCATTACCCCATTTGAATATGGAGATTGGAGAGACTATTTCACATCAAAATTATTTAGGAACACTCCTAAAGAAAATAAAAGAATATTATTATTCAAAAATTAAGAAGTAATATATAATACACTTACAAATAAAATATTACAATTTTTCTTTAATTTGTTGTTATGCATAAAATGATTTTAATAGGAAATAAGGGATATGTTTGCTACCATATTTGCAATACATTTTAGGGAACAAACACATGGAGAGTTGAGCAAATGGTAAAACAATCGGTTCGATTGGTACGTTAAAAGTTATAATCTCTTTTTTTGGGTTAAAGTTTAGTTAACTGTTTCGACCAAATTAACTTAAGTATTTCAACATTAACCGATCGAATTAATTTTGGTCGGTTAATCGGTTAAAAAGAATATTTCATCGGTGATAATAAATACATTTTAAAAATATTTTAAATTGTTTTTTGTTTTTTAAAACAGAAAATAAAAATTATTTTAAAAATCTATTTTATATTATTGAGGAATTATTATATATTAATAATTGATAAATAAATAAAATAAAAATTAATTAAATATCTCTTTTTTTTGGCTCAAATTTTATTTAAGCATTTCGATCGAGTTAACCTAAGTATTTCGGTATTAACCGATCAAAATAATTTCGATCGGTTAATAAGTTAAAATAGAATATTCCATCGGTGATAATAAATGCATTTTAAAAATTGTTTTTATTTTTTATTTTTTAAAAGATAACAAATTATTTTAAAAATATCTTTTATATATATAATAATTGATAAATAAATAAATAAAATAGTAATTAATTAAATATCTAATTTTCAGTTAAATTTTATTTAACCATTTCGAATGAATTAAATTAAGTATTTCGATATTAACCGATCGAATTAATTTCGATCGGTTAAAACAGAATATTCTATCAGTGATAATAAATGTATTTTAAAAAAATTTAAATTGTTTTTTATTTTTAAAATGAAAAATAAATGACAGAACATCTAGTCATTTGGATGTTCCAAATTTTGAATTTTCTGAACGTTTTATGTCATTTGAATGTAAAAAAAATGCGTTTGTGAAAGAACACTACAACACGGTGGCAGCCTACGCGCAAAACTACGCTAATGAATGTAAAGGCAATTGCAATCTTGTGCATTCTGGAGGACCTAATTACGGGGAGAACCTTGCCTAGAGCAGCGGCGCTCTTTCAGGCACAAATGCTGTGAAATTGTGGGTTGATGACGATTACAATTCTAATGCTTGTGCTGCAGGGAAGGTTTGTGGACATTCTCAAGTTGTATGGCGTAACTCGGTGCGTATAGGGTGTGCTAAGGTGAGGTGCAGCAATGGTGGAACTTTTATTGGCTGCAACTATGACCCTCGTGGCAACTTCATTGGACAAAGACCTTACTAAAACGTACACTTCAATTAACAAAGTGTAAGTTCCCTTGCGCCAGAGCGCACTGGTTGGACGTCTCGCCCCTTGTCCACTAGGCCAGGGGTTAAATTTTTTTTTTTATGTAAGTGACGAGTGTATTGCCATGAATAAAGTGTGTACTACCTTTATATATTTTTTTACATTAATTTTCTCCACTCAATTTCATTTAACAGGTTTTCTTCTTCTTAAAATCATTTAATTGATTGAACTGACATGCAATAAAAGTTGTTATATGATGCATATATGCATTTCTTTTATAGTATTTGCTAAGTTGGGACATGACAAATAAATTCTTAAAATTCTTCTTTTGATAAGGGTTATAAATACCTATTGATACAACATGAAATAACCTATTTAATAATTAGAGATATTCATATATATATATATATATATATATATATGTATGTTATGGGTACTAATTAGTTTAATTGGTATAATTATTTGTCATCATACTAAATACCATACATTCACATCAAGAATAGACGAGATAAAGAATGTGAGAAAACTATCTCGTATTGTATAATCAATATGTTCAATAGAATTCCATTGTTTTATTAATTTGAAACAATTTAAATTATAAGTAAAAAAACCTTCTCGCCTGTGTAAAGAGGAAAAAAATGAACGCCAATGAGTAACTATTCATTGATTTTGCGGGTTTTTATTTTTTTATTTTTTTATTAGTCAGGGTAAATGAATTCACACGTGAGTCTTTGAAATTTTCTATAGAATCTAATTGATTTATTTGAATCCCTTATTTTATGCTTATGTTAATCAATATCGAGGTCAGATGGCGTTGTTATTTATGTCAATTTTTGTTGTATTGGTGAATGAATATTTTAGTTTATCAGTTGAATAGTTGCCAATTTATATTTTTGTGTATTTCATTTTATTTGATTTTGTGTCCAAAATTATCCATTGATTTTAGAATTTAGATTGAAGATCCATCAAATTTATGGATGATCAGCTTTGTCCTATCGATTTCATACATCTAAATCAATCAGTGATGACTTAGAAGTCTTCAAATTGTAATTAGACCTATGTATTTCTTACCTTTGATTTGTTGATTGCTTAGAAGCAATTCTATACTCAAATTTCATAAATCTAGTTCACAAAAATCTAGCTGCAAGCTCTTTGTCAAAAGACTTGGAAATTTCCAAGTCATCAAAGTAGCTTTTTCTAAAGATTGGAAATTTCCTTTTTATTCTTTTTCTACCCCAGTGATCAAGTTAAGCATGTACATGGAATTGATTGGATTGAAAGTTCTTTGAGAGAAAAAAGACATACCTAACTCCAATCTCTCTTTTTCTACCCCAGTGATCAAGTTAAGCATGTACGTGGAATTGATTGGATTGAAAGTTCTTTGAGAGAAAAAAGACATACCTAACTCCAATCTCTCCGTGGGCCCTTCGATCCATCGTAATTTCCACATCGAAAAAGAAAAGAGAAGACTAACATGGGTGAAGCTGCTTACACAAGCATGCAATCATCAGCATATATAAATCATGCAATCGTCATATGGTATATTCCCAAATCACATATATGACATTATGTTAAGATTTTATTTTTAAAATTTACAATTGGCTTTACTAATTAAGAACCTCTTGGATTATGTTAAGATTTTATTTTTAAAATTTACAATCTTAAATTTTAATTAAAAAATACAATAATAATAATTAAATAAGCAAAACAAACAATGAGTAAGAACACTAAAAATTAATATGGTTCAATAACTTTTTTGCTTATGTCCACCAATAGACCTATTGCTTTATTAATCTTCAATTACAAGAATAAAGTTACTAAACTTTCACTACCTCACAACTCAAAAACTCCAATACAACCAAAACTCTCAATCTAACTCTAGTTGTAAGTGCTTGACAACTCAAAACTCCAACACACCCAAAACTCTTAAGCTAAATTTAGTCGTAAATCTCTCTGATTTACAATGTATATATTAGAATTATGTGTGTGCCTAAAATGTTGTGTAAGACCTCTTTTATATAGAGATGATTTTCCCAATACTATTAAGAAAAGAACAAGATATAGAAAACCAATAAATAATTATAAAATAAGAAACTATTTTTTAAAAAATAAATTAGAAGTTCTTATGGAAATTGAGTTAAAATCCCAACATATTACTTTGTTTTTAAATTTACTATGAATTTCTTTGTTTTAGGTGATATAAGGGTTTTTGTGTTGGACTTTGATTGGTTGCAACTATGATCCTCAAGTGTTAAAATGTATATATTAATTTTAAGTATTATTTTTATTTTAAAAATAATTAATTTAAAATAATAAAAATAGTAAATATAAATTAAAAGGCACTCGAGTAAATTAATATTGAACTATCCCAAATGCTTTAGAAATCTTAAAATATTTCAAAAAATATATAACATAAATAAAAAAGTTGTAAAAGTTACTTCAAAATAACGTCATTTTTAACCAATAAAATATATAAAAAAAATTACTTACGGAATGTACATCTCATACAATATCAAGACAATTCTAAAAAATTACATAAATTGCAATTCGAATTTCCAAAAATTACTATTTGAGTTTTCAGATGTTATTAAAGAACATAAACACTGTGAGCAGGGTCTAATACACCAATTAATTCACGTTTCCACGTGACATGCTAATCAATTTGTAGTCTCCACTTGAGAAAAGAAAACGAAGAGACGGAAACATGCGTAAAGCTGCTGTTGACAAAAGAAAGGAATAATAGTAAACAAAAAAGAAAAAAAAAAAAAAAAAAAAAACACTACAGGTGGCAAACCCTTAGTAAGCGGATCCGCAGTCATAGAGTTTGTACTGATATGCTCAATTGACACTTGAGAATTCAGAATCTCTCTTTGACAACCAGAAACTTGATGTCAATATGCTTTGACCTCAACGAGCTTCGGTTAGTCTTGGAATACAACTCAGCAGCCTTATTATCACAATAAATCGTTAATGGTCTATCAATACCATCAACCGTGCGCAGCCCAGTGATAAAATTTCGCAGCAATATTCCCTGATTTGATGCCTCATGGCAAGCTGTGAACTCTGCCTCCATAGTGGAAGTAGCTACGAGTGATTGTTTCACACTCTTCCATGATATAGCTCATCCAGCTAACATAAAGACATAGCTAAAAGTGGATCTCCTGCTATCGAGACACCTAGCAAAATCGGAGTCTGAATACCCAACGATCTCCAAAAGATCCGATCTCCAATATGTGAGCATATAATCCTTCGTTCTCTATAGATATCTCATAACCCGTTTAGCTGTTTTCCAATGGTCCACGCCCGGGTTACTCAAATATCTGCCTAGCATTCCAACAACGTACGCAATGTCTAGTCGCGTACACAATTGTGCATACATGAGACTTCCAATAGTCGAAGCATAGGGATATTTCTCCATTTCCTTCTTCTCAAGTTCATTTTTCGGACATTGGAGCAAACTGAACTTATCACCTTTTGCCACGGGTGTGTTTCCTGGTGCACAACCACTCATGCCAAATCTACTTAGCATTTTATCAATATAGGCCTTCTGTGACAGTCCAAGTAAACATTTGGAATGATCTCTATGGATCTATATACCCAAAACAAATGACGTATCACCAAGATCTTTCATTTCAAATTTACTTGATAGAAATCTCTTGGTTTCATGCAATAGGCCTATATCGCTGCTTGCAAGTAGAATGTCGTCTACATATAGCACTAAGATAATAAATTTGCTCCCACTGAACTTGAGATATATGCACTGATCAATGGTGTTTTCTTTAAATCCAAAAGATGTAATCACCTAATCAAAATTTTGATACCATTGTCAGGGTGCCTGTTTTAAGCCATAAATGGACTTCTTAAGCTTGTATACAAGATGCTTTGAATCTTTGGACTCAAAGTTCTCCGGTTGCACCATGTATATTGTTTCTTCAATATTTCCATTGAGAAACACTGTTTTAACGTCCATTTGATGTAGCTCTAAATCATAGTGAGCTACAAGTGCCATAATGATTCTAAAGGAATCTTTCGTCGAAACCAGTGAAAAACTCTCTTTATAATCAATGCCTTCCTTTTGAGTGAAACCTTTGCTGACTAGGCGGGCCTTATACCTTTCAATGTTGCCTTTCGAATTCCGTTTGATTTTAAATATCCATTTGCAACCAATCAGTTTCGCACCTTTGGGCAACTCTCCTAAGTCCCAAACACCGTTGTCATCCATTGATTTCATCTCATCCTTCATGGCTTCAATCTACTTTTCAGAATTAGGACATTGTGTGACTTGACTCAAAGAAGTCGGATCATCTTTCAGACCTATATCAAACTCATGTTCCTGGAGATACATGACATAATCAGTTGAAATCTTGTTTCTCCTTTCTCTAGTGGATCTCCTTAATGGCAGTTCCACTTGAGGTTGTTGAGGTACCTCTTGATGAACCTCAAGCGGTTCTTGATTTTGAGTGGGCGGCAATTCAGGTTCGTCATCAATGTGTTGGATCTCTGGATTTGCATTTTGAATAGCATCAGGTATGGATACCTAAACGTTTTCAGTTGCAACAATAGGAATGTAAACACATTCCTCCTCAAAATTGACTTGCCTAAGTTGGTCTCTTCCACTTAACTCAACATCCTCAATAAACTTGGCATTACCTATTTCGAAAAAGTATCTATTAGAGGAACCATAAAATTTGAAACCCCTTGATCTTTCAGAGTATCCAAAAAAATAGCAGCTAACGGTCCTTGAGTCTAGCTTATTCTCATTTGGCTTATAAGGCCAAGCCTCAGTTAGACAGCTCCAAACATGTAAATGCCTAATGCTAGGCTTTTTGCCTGTCCATAACTCATATGGGCTTTAGCTACTGCTTTACTTGGAACTCAGTTTAGGATGTAAACTGTAGTCTTGCTGGCTTCACCCCAAAGCGATTATGGCAAAGAAGAATGACTAATCATACTTCTTACCATATCCTTTAAGGTTCAGTTTCATCTTTCAGCTACACCATTTTGACTAGGAGTCCCTGGCATGGTGTATTGAGGAACGATCCCACATTCCATAAAAAAATTTGGCGAAGGGTCCGGGATGTTGTTCACCTGATCCATCATATCTACCGTAGTATTCACCTCCACAGTCAGATTTGACAGCCTTAATTTTCTTGCTTAATTGATTTTCAACTTCGGCTTTGAAATTCTTGAACATGTCTATAGATTGAGACTCCTCATGGATTAAATAAAGATAGCCATACATGGAATAGTCATCTATGAAAGTGATAAAATATTATTGTCCATTCCAAGAAGCTATAGGGAATGAACCACAAATATCCGTATGTATCAATTCTAAGACATTATTACTCCTATTAGCACCTTTATTTTTAATATTTGTTTGTTTTTCCTTAATGCACTCAATGCAGACTTCAAAATCTGACAAATCTAAGGGATCAAGAATTTCTTTTGACACAAGTCTTTGAATCCTTTGTTTAGAAATATGTCCTAAACGCTTGTGCTATAACATTAATGAATTCTCATTTGTTAATCTGCGCTTAATACCAACATTACTGGTATGCAAGGATTCGTTTTCTTTGGAGGCAATCATATCCAGTTTATATAAATTATCAATTAAAGAACCGATATCAAACAAGTTTGAATTCTGAAATAGACTAAACTTTCTATTTCCAAATGAACAAGAAAAACCTGATTTGTCTAAACATGAAATAGAAACCAAATTCCGTCTAAAAGACGGTACATAAAAAGTCTCATCCAAATCCAAATTACAACCAGATTCTAATTGTAATCTAAATAAACAAACTGCCTCCACATGAGCTCTTTCGCCATTTCCTACATAGATGAATCTTTCAGCATCAGTTAGCGTTTGGCTACTTATGCACCCCTGCATAGAAACACTTATGTGAGTAGTTGCACCTGTATCTATCCACCAAGTGTTCTTAGGTACTAAGGCCAAATTAACTTATGAACAAATAAAGTTTAGAAGTTTACCCTTCTTCTCATGCCAGGTCACATACTTGGCATATTTTGTGCAGTCTTTCTTCACATGACCAGTGTTGTGGCAAAAGAAACAAGTTATACCTTTATCTTGTTTCTGTTGTCCCTCGTGGTGTGAATTTTCAGGCCCTGCAGTTTTCTTTCCTTTAATGTTCCTCTTTCTTTTCTTGCTGGAACTGGGGTCCTGATAAGTTGATACTAAATGAGCACTTTCAACCTTTTCATGATTAAGTCTCTCTTCCTTTTGGACACATTGAGCAATCAGCTCATTCAAAGTCCATTTCTCTTTTTTGAGTATTGTAACTGATTTTGAAAGGACTGAATTGTGTAGGAATAGAGATCAAGACTAAGTGCACTAGAATTTCTTCTTGAAATTCCAGCTTGAATACCTTTAGTCTTGTCACAAGGTATGACATCTCCATGATGTACTCTCTTATATTCCCCTTCCTCTTATATCACATTGAGACAAGCTTAGTCAATATGGTGCTTGTCTCGACCTTTTCGTTTGCGGCGAATCGGTCTGCTATTTGGGAGAGGAATTTCTTAGCATCATTTTCATCAGGAATAGAACCCCTGATGGTATCCGGAATCGAGTGCTTCATAATCATTAGGCTCATGCAGTTTGTTCGCTCCCACTTTTCATATACAACCTTTTGCTCAGCGGTACTATCGTTGGTCAAAGGTGCGAGACGATCGACCCTCAACGCATAGTCTAATTCCATGTACCCGAGCACGATCATAACATGATCTTGCCATTTCTTGAAATTTGTGCCGTTAAGCACTGGAATGCTGTTGATGTTAGCAGAAATCGATGTTGCTATAAACAAGAACAAAAACTCACAATTATTAACAACACATGTATATATGAATCAAAACAAAATTGTATACATATACACATGCATGTGGGCCCGTAACAAGATACCTAGCACAACATTAATACTTAGTCTTTGGACAGAAATATTAACTTGTAAGTGGTATCTCAAATATAGTTCATGAATATTGACAACCCAATCTGCCAAATAGTGTGACTTTCTTTAGATCGACACATTATTCGCATGACAACCTTTATTTGTCACATATTTACAACTATTTTAATCTATTAACAATGCAAAAATAACATTCCTTTGGGCCAATTATTTTCACATATTAATAGCATGTTTACATGTCTTAAAATAAATAAATTTACATATTAGAGATTGCTTTGGCAACATAATACTTCAATTCATTCATCTCAAAAACAGTAAACATAAAATTTGGAACAAAATCCTTAAAAATAAAATTTTGCCCTTTACCTTGACCGGCGCCACGGTGCCAACCCTTGACGCTGCGGCGCCAGCAATCTGCCCGACGGAAAGATCGCTGATGCTGCAGCGCCAGTTATTACACCATAAAAATGCATTCTAATAATTTAAAAATAGTGTGCCTTTTTTTTATGGTGTAATGTTTCAAATTTTGAGCTTTCAATTGAAAAGTTCATTTTCTCATCAAGAGAACCAATAATCCATTGGCTCAGTTACTAAGCAAAACGTAAAAAAATGGAAAACTCATTTCAAAGTTAATCAAATTAACAAAAAATAACTAAACATCTAATGTTCAGAAATTTAACTACTTTTCTATTACTGCATTTCCTAAGAAACCAAATAATAGAAATTCGAACAAATATGAAACATCATACTTTATGGCATTTTAAAAATTACTTAGGAAACCATGTAAAGGAATAGTTGAATTCAACGCGGAAAACCCACGTCAGAAACCATCTAGTATATTCAAATAACTAGCAATTTGATATTATTTTAGGTTCTTTTATTTTCCTAACAATTTCCCGGCGACTAAACAGCAAAAACAAAATTGAGTTTATGAACACTATCCTTTTATACCGTTTCGGTTTTTCACACAAAAAGGAAAACCCGCATCATAATGATTGGATTAGACTCAAATATCTATATAAAAAAAATTAATATTCAGGATTTTGAGCTATTTTCTTTTCCTTCGTTTTCTGGGCAACCAAACAGCATAAAACTTAGGTATACATATGGGAAAAAAATTTAAGAAACTCAATTTTCATATGAATCTCAACAATTTAACATGAAAGGCTCTGATACTACTTTTTAGATTTTAATCTTGATACTAATACACATAATAATCAACAATACAGCCAAGATCTCATGTTAAACTTATCAAGAATTAATATATATATATATATATATATATATATATATATATATATATTTAGAAGATGAGTTAGAAAAACGAACTGGAATCCATTGCAAGCAAGTTTCCTTGGGCTGATCTTCTAAGACTACAGGGAGAACCACCTTTGGTATGAGAACCAATAAACTGAATGTTAGTGGCGAGGGAGAAGAACTGTCTGTTTCAATCAAATTTAACACACACTAAACATCATCCCCTGATGTCTATTTATATCCCTGTGCCTTAGAGACCATAACCCTAATAGTTACCTCACACATGTGCATTGGGTTTTTGGCCCATTAACAAGGACCTATACCACATCGGGCTTCTACACATAAGGTGGTCCATACTAAAAAACCTTGATACTTTGGAAACCCATAAAAAATTATATCACTTAATTGTGTCCTTTATTAGATAACAAATCTACATGTATAATGTTATAACATAACTGATCCCAAAATTCCAACAAATTTTACATAATTTGTCATTTTTCTTGGAAAATTTGGAACACCATATATATATAACTCTATAAATACCCATCATAAACATCTCATCTCTTTCATCAACGGCCTCACATTTTCCTTTACAATATTATAGAAAAATGGACACCAAAATAGGGTTAGTATGCCGCAAGATTTCACTAGCACTAATTGTCTCTCTCATAGCCTTAACCCTAATCCTTCCCTCCCACGCCCAAGACTCATCGCAAGACTACTTCAACGCTCACAATGCGGCTCGTGCAGCTGTAGGAGTTGGCCCAGTGAGTTGGGACAACACGGTGGCAGCCTATGCGCAAAACTACGCTAATCAACGTAAAAGCGACTGCAATCTTGTGCTTTCTAGAGGATCTAATTACGGGGAGAACCTTGCTTGGAGCAGCGGTGATCTTTCGGGCACAAATGCTGTGAAATTGTGGGTTGATGGGAAGGTTTATTACGATTACAATTCTAATACTTGTGCTGCAGGGAAGGTTTGTGGACATTACACTCAAGTTGTGTAGCGTAAGTCGGTACGTATAGGGTGTGCTAAGGTGAGGTGCAACAATGGTCGAACTTTCATTGGTTGCAACTATGACCCTCCTGGCAACTTCAATGAACAAAAACCTTACTAAAACGTACACTTCAATTAACTAAGTGTAAGTCCTCTTGCGCCAACGCACAGTGCTTGGATATCTCACCCCTTGTCCACTAGGTCAAGGGTTTAAAAAATAATGTAAGCGACAAGAGTGTATTACCATAAATAAACTGTGTACTAGCAATAATTAAGAATCAATATATGGATTTATATGATGCTCTACCTTTATATATGTTTTTATATTAATTTTCTCCACTCAATTTCATTCAATAGATTTTTTCTTTCTTTCTTAAAATCATTCAATTGAGTGAATTGACATGCAATAAAAGTTGTTATATGATGCATCTATGCATTTCTTTCATAGTATTTGCTAGGTTGAGACATGGCATATAATTATTTACCAATGTGCCCAAAATTTTTAAAATTCTTCTTTTATAAAGATTTTAAATACTTATTGATGCATCAACATACAATATAACACACACACACACACATATATATATATATATCTTAAATTTACATGAAACATTCTTTCTACCATGAGTTTCTAATTCTTTTCCTCACCTTAACAGCAAGAGGGATTTATTTATATATATCAGCAAGAGGAAATTTTAATAATTGAAAAAGATTTTTCCTGTAGTAGTTTGCATGTTTTCAGTAAGGGAAAGATGTGGTCCTACGCTGCATGTGGGGATGTACGATCTTATGTTGCTCGGTCTGGTCAACGAAGCAACGCGATGGATGCGTGGCTGTGACTATGTGATGGTTACATTTCAAATCATGTGGGGATAATGTAAACAAATCTCTCCCCTTCACACGTAGACCAATAAATTCGTGTCATAGTTTAAACAATTAGATTTGGAATGTTACTTGTTATTTACTTGGATCGGAAAACTGTTTTCCTAACTGCATAAGAGAACTACACACTTGATTTCCAATAAATTCACGTTTCCACGTGATTACCGATCCAACCCTTTTTTTTCCACTTGAGAAAAGAAAATGAAGAGACGGAAACATGGGTAAAGCTGCTGTTGACCAAAAGAAATGAATAATAGTAAACGAAAAAGAAAAAGAAATTCTTGACACTTGCCATAACATATTTATCAAAGCCTCTTTAGACAATCCAACAAAATCAGAAGGTTTCGACATACAACTTGATCATCCCTTTTCCAAGAAAATGAACATGAATCAGCTTTATCCAATGGATGTTTTATAATTCTGAATTGTTATCTTTACTGTTAATTTAATTCATACATGCAATCAACTTGGTTTAAAAAACTGAAAATAACCATAAGATAAACAGAGAATTGATTAAATAATATGAGTATTGATATTAATTTCATGGTTCCTCCAAACGTTGACAGCTGTAAGTAACAAATAAGAAGGCTGCACATGTAGTAGCAAAAGGAACAAAATAGTTGCAAACTAGACTGATAGTTATCTTTACTGTTAATTATTTGAGAATCCCACTGATATTTTCCAACACACTAAAGTTTAAAAAATATATTAAAAAATATATTTCTTAATAAGTGATAAGGACACCCGTTTACCAGACCCTATCGTTTATTTTGACAAGTTCAAATGATCAAATTAATGATGGGAAGATATTTTACAATAATATTTTTCATCGAATGAGCTAGTGATTATAACTAATAATCTAATATGATTCGAAAACATGCAATCAACTTGCTTTAAAAAACTGAAAATAACCATGTGATAAACAAAGGACAACACAGAGAATTGATTAAATAATATGATGCCCTAATTGAATTGGTAATATAGTGACGGATGTTCAATACCATGAGTCCCCAATTTCTTAGTTTGGCTTTGGTTGTTACAGAAACTTTCAAAGTTTTGGTTAATTTTAACTAATTAATGTCATGATGTCCCATAAGTACTAGTGGTGGAATATTGTCCAACTTGATATTGTCTTTCCTAAATCTAAGTACAAAAAACATAATAATATCAGAGCTTCATTGTATCTAAGAAGAAATTCGCTGATAACTTTTTGCACTGTGAAGGGCGAATTAAATCTTAAGGAAAGTGACATGGTCACACCTTGAAGCCTTTCTCTCTCTTATTTTGATAAACATCATTCCCTTTCTAGTAATATTTTCCCCATCAGTTTTCAACAAAGAATCCATAAATAAAATCCCCTAACTATTTGCAGATATTGGGATTAAAACCAACGATCTTGTGGTTATTGTACAAGATCTCAGTCATTTCTTCTACATTGCAGTAGTTAGCTCATATATCTAATGAACCTCCAATGAATTTTTTTAAAATAAATCAAGAATATAGACTTGTTAAATTAACACATCATTCTGACATTCTACTTGCAACATATAAGTGCATCATTCAAATACATGATCCCTTCACCTAAAATCAATTCAATATATAATACAGTGCCACATAGAACAAAGATGAATGAAACCCCAAAAAATTAGAAAAAGAATGAGGTCAAGTAACCGTTTATCAACCAAACGATATATTTTTTTATTTAATTTTGAACAAAATATACCTATTTTCCCTAATTCTATATATTGTCTCACGTATGAAACCATCAAAGTTTTGTTCTACTGTTTTGTGCTTGCGTCTGCTACTACTTGTTGGATTGGGCAAGTTAATTATCTTATTTATTTTTCAACTTGAAATTTCTTGACAAATTCTATTACATTAACCAATTTCCGTAATATAAAGTCATTTCATCATAAATGGTATGTGCCAAGACTTAAAAAGAAATGATCAAATGGGTCATTAATTTATCGTCAAATGGGTCATTCTTAAATTTATCAGTTTTAGATTTTTTATTTTGTAAATTTATATATAATATGTGATGTTTAAATGTTAGATATTTTTTTTCATTAACTCCTCAGAATAGTTTCCAATTATTAACTTAAATTGATCAAATACGACTAACTCTATTAATGTTATCCTAAATTTTACCTGAAGATAGCCGCCAGCGCTTTGGAACATTCTTTCTACCATGTCTTTTCAATTCTTTTCCACACCATACTTTTTTTTTTATTTATTTAACTGCAAGAGGGATTTATTTATATATAATGGATAACGTAAAAGAGTACATCACCATATATACATCTATATAAACCCCTAATAATACATCTATGTTTTCTCATCAATACTTTCCCTTACTAATAGAGAAAAGAAACAAAGATGAAGAATATTTCACTAGCAGTTGTGAGTGTCATTGCCTTAGCCATAATCCATCTCTCCCATGCCCAAAACTCACCACAAGACTTCCTCACCGCTCACAACAATGCTCGTGCTATGGTTGGTGTTGGTCCTATGAAATGGGACACTAATGTCGCAGATTATGCTCAAAACTATTCCAATCAACTTGAGGCCAATTGCCAGCTTGTGCACTCGAAAGGGCCTTATGGTGAGAACCTTGCAGGGAGCACCGGTGACCTTACGGCCACGGCTGCTGTGAATTTGTGGGTTGATGAGAAAGCTTACTATAATTATGACTCTAATACTTGTGCTACCGGTAAGGTTTGTGGGCATTATACTCAAGTGGTATGGAATAACTCGGTTCGTTTAGGGTGTGCAAAGGTGAGGTGCAGCAATGAAGGCACTATCATCAGTTGCAACTATGACCCCCCAGGCAATTTAAATAATCAGCGTCCTTACTAATTAATTTGGTTCTCTAGCATCTTCAAGAACTTGTAATAAACAACTGTATGAGCTTAATTATAGTTGTTATATATATGACGGTCAATAAGTCATTTATGTAATGACGGATAACAATAAAACGAAGATGATAATCAAGTCATTATGGCGATTAATCAACTTCACTGTAATATGAAAAATTGATCCTTTTGGATTATTAGCTTGGCAAAAAAATGATGTGTTAAATGCTTTTTTTTGTTCTTTACAGAATTTCTGATTATGTATCTTCTTTGTTTCTCGAAAGTCAATAAATTTTCAATTATATTGTCAAGTTCAAATGAGATGAGGGGAAATATTTTATGTAATGGTATGTTTGCAAGACCCATTAACCATGTGACGCATCAAGATGGGGCCAATTGTTAGTGCCCCACATCGGTTAGAGATGATATGTGACTGGGCTCTTTATAAGTGACCGAATTAACTTAAATATTTCGACATTAACCAACTGAATTGATTTCGGTCAGTTAACCGATACTGTTTATATAATGATTTTTTTTAAAACAAATATTATATATTATATATCTAATTTATACTTAAGATTGTTTAATTTATTATATTATATATTTTTTATTTATATTTAACATATTGTTAATATTAATATTAATTAATTTCTTAATCGGTTAAATGATCGAAATGAGTGAAAAAATTAACCTCCAACCGACCAATTAACCCATATATCTTATTTGCTTAATCTATTTTATACCGATTTAATCAATTAACCGAACCGTTTTAACATAATCGGTTGGAAACGATCGGTTAATCAGTTTTAAATTTTTAGTGAACACCCTTAGCCACTTCATTTTGTGATGTCTTCTTTGTTTTTTGTTTAATGGTAAAGTGGTATCACGGGTTAAGTTGTGCACACCGTATTGATTAGTGCACTTCCTTGAATGGGTCAAGGACAAAAGTCAAGGGCAGACCATTCACGTCCGATCCAGAGAATTCGTAAAGAAAATCTTTGTGACCTGGCTATTCACGAATATTAGGATTAAAACCAACAATCTTGTGGTTTATTCTATAAAGCCTTTGTCATTTCTTACAAACCGTAGTGGTTAGCTCATATATCTAATGAACCTCCAATGACTTTTTTTTAATCAAATCAAGAATATAGACTTGTTAAATTAACACATCATTCTGACATTCTACTTGCAATATATAAGCCGCATAATCCTTAAAATAAGAGGGAGAGGTATATAAGTGCATCATTCAAATACATGATCCCTTCACCTAAAATCAATTCCATATATATATAATACAGTGCCACATAGAACAAAGATGAATGAACACCCAAAAAATTAGAACAAGAATGAGGTCAAGTAACCGTTTATCATATGGTAAACTAATCAACCAAACGATATATTTTTTTAAAAATTTTGAACAAAATATACCTATTTTCCCTAATTCTATATATTGTCTCATATATGATACCATCAAAGTTTTGTTCTACTGTTTTGTGCTTGTGTCTGCTACTACTTGTTGGATTGGGCAAGTTAATTAACTTATTTATTTGTCAACTTGAGATTACTTGACAAATTCTATTACATTAACCAATTTCCGTAGTATAAAGTCATTTCATCATACATGGTATGGGCCGAGACTTAAAAAGAAATGATCAAATGGGTCATTAATTTATCGTCAAATGGGTCATTCTTAAATTTATCAGTCTTAGGTTGAAGTTGAACATCTACCCAGATTTTTTACTTTGTTAATTTGTATATAACATGTGATGTTTAAAAGTTAGATTTTTTTCACTAACTCTGCCAGCGCTTTGAAACATTCTTTCTACCATGTCTTTTCAATTCTTTTCCACTCCGTACTTTTTTTTTGGTTTATTTAACGGCAAGAGGGATTTATTTATATATAGTGGATAATGTAAAAGAGTACATCACCATATATACTTCTATATAAACCCTTAATAATACATCTGTTTTTGCTCATCAATACTTTCCCTTATTAATAGAGAAAAGAAACAAAGATGAAGAAGGTTAATATTTCACTAGCAATTGTGAGTGTCATTGCCTTAGCCATAATCCATCTCTCCCATGCCCAAAACTCACCACAAGACTTCCTCACCACTCACAACAACGCTCGTGCTAGCGTTGGTGTTGGTCCTATGAAATGGGACAATAATGTTGCAGCTTATACTCAAAACTATACCAATCAACTTAAGGCCAATTGCAAGCTTGTGCACTTGAAAGGTCCTTATGGTGAGAACCTTGCGGGGAGCACTGGTGACCTTGCGGGGAGCACTGGTGACCTTACGGCCACGGCTGCTGTGAAAATGTGGGTTGATGAGAAGGCTTACTATAATTATAACTCTAATACTTGTGCTACTGGTAAGGCTTGTGGGCATTATACTCAAGTGGTATGGAAGAACTCGGTTCGTTTAGGGTGTGCAAAGGTGAGGTGCAACAATGGAGGCACTATCATCAGTTGCAACTATGACCCCCAAGGCAATTTTAATAATCAGCGTCCTTACTAATTAATTTGGTTCTCTAGCATCTTCAAGAACTTGTAATAAACTACTATATGAGCTTAATTATAGTTGCTATATATATGATGGTCAATAAGTCATTTATGTATTGTGGGATAACAATAAAACGAAGATGATAATCAAGTCATTATGGCGATTAATCAACTTCACTGTAATATGAAACATTGATCCTTTTGGATTATTAGCTTGGCAAAAAAAAAAAAATGATTTGTTAAATGCTTTTTTTATCTTTACAGAATTTCTGATTATGCATCTTCTTTGTTTCTTGAAAGTCAATAAATTTTCAATTATATTGACAAGTCCAAATGAGATGAGGGGAAATATTTTTATGTAGTAGTATGTTTGCAAGATCCAGTAACCATGTGATGCTCCAAGATTGGGCCAATTCTTAGTGCCCCACATCGGTTAGAGAGGATATGTGACTGAGCTTTTTATAAATGATTGTTATCTTCATCTGCACAACTTGTTTTAAAGTCGTGAGGTATAGTATGCCAACGCGAACAATATTTTGCCAAGTTAGACGTCGAGTCATTATAGTAGTATCAGAATCGACTCTTAAAAGCTCGGTTGATGATTTTAATCGGTGGGTGACTAATTAAGTGCGCATAAATAAATATGTGAAGTCGATGCATAGAATGATTTAATAATAGAGAAAATTGCATCAGAGGTCCATGACTAGTTGGATTTAGGTCTTTAAACTATGAATTTGACATTAAGGTTCCTTAATCTTTCAATAATTTGTAATGTTTCCTCTTTATCTATATAATCTCTACATTTTTTTATCTCTTTAAAACCATTGAATGCATCAAAACAAGATTCCAACTTTCAATAAACACTATGAACCATTTGGAAGAAGTTTGTAGTTAAGCCTAAATAAAAGCGACAAGTATACATTTACACAAGTGCATTGTTCAAATTGATCATGAATTTTTTTATTTAATTGCACAGTTTTGTGTTTGGTGGACGAGATTGATTGAAGGATAGGATAGTAGGATGATTATTACGGGAAAGAATATGAGATCGGCTAATAATAGGGTTGTATACACGTCTTTGATTTTTGATTGATTGTAATTAATTCATTAGTTATAGTTTCCTAGAATAGGCTAGCTGATGTACTATATAGATATGTGCTTTCTCCTTTGTAATATGTCAATCTTCAATATACAGATTGTTTCCAAATTACTCAATATTCTTTCATGGTATCAGAGCACCGAAACTGGTAACTCTAAAATATTATAGACGCTTCCGCAACTTGATTCCTTGTCACAGCCACCATGGAAGACAAAGACAGCAGCGGGACGGGATCGTCACCGACTAAGGTGATCATAGAAACCATAGATCCTTATTCTCTACACAATTCGGACCATCCGGGCATGGTACTTGTGTCCAAAGTACTTGAAGAAGACAACTACGGCATGTGGAGTCGGGCTATGCGAATCAGTTTAAGTGCCAAAAACAAGATTGGATTGATCACAAGTTCAATCAAGCCACCTTCTCCTACAGATGATAATTTTCTTTCTTGGCAGCGATGCAATGACATAGTAATCTCATGGCTATTGAATTCTATTCATCCAAACATAGCGAGCAGCGTGATTTATGCCGAAACTGCTGCAGAAATCTGGTCGGACCTATAAGAGCATTTTTTCCCAAGGAAACGATTCAAGAATTTTTCGAATCCAACAAGATATTATACAACATAGACAGGCAACAGTCATTCTCAATCTACTACACAAAACTTAAAGCTATTTGGGATGAACTCTCATCTTATCATAAGCCGATATCATGCACATGTGGTGGATTGGAGAAACTCAGAAAAAATGGAAGAAAAAGAAAAATTCATGCAATTCCTCATGGGATTGAATGACAATTATGCTGCTATTCGTGGGCAAATCTTATTGATGCAACTCCTGCCAGATACACATCGGATTTATTCCCTTATTCTTCAACGAGAAAAGCAGGCCGAAGTCTCTCATAATCGTGGGAACATGAACCATCATGCCATGCTTGCGGATCGGGATAACAAGACGACTCAAAGGCAGAGGACTCCCCTACACTGCTCTTACTGTGATCGTGATAATCACAGTATTGAGAAGTGCTTTTACCTACATGGTTTTCCAATAGGCCACAAACTTCATGGGAAGAACGTGAAGCCTCCCAACCAGCGCCGCTCAAATGCAAACAACGTGAACGTGGAGGCAAACAAAAGTTTGGAAACAGGAGCAAAATCTCTTTCAACAGATGATGTGCCAAAATTCACCACCGAGGAGTATAATCAATTGATGACAATGCTTCGAAAAGCCAACATTGATGGCAACTCACAACACTTTGTCAATGCCACAGGTACCACCATGCTTTTATCTAAAACATTACAGATACCTCACAATCAAATTTGTGTTGGATCATTGATAGTGGGCTACGGACCATGTAACTTCCTCTGCCGAGTTACTAGACTCAAAAGTTTTGCCTATAACAACCACCATTAATCTTCCAAATGGTAGCCAGACGTGTATCGAGTCAATTGACTCATTGCAAATTACGCCCCATATTAAACTTAATGAAGTTCTTAAAGTTATGCAATTTCAAGTTAATTTACTATCAGTTAGTAAATTGACACACAGATTAAACTGTATAGTGACATTCTTTTCTGATTTTTGTGTTGTGCAGGACGCTGTTATGAGGAAGACGATTGGCCTGGGCAAGCAACATAATGGTCTCTACTACTTAACACAAGCCCAAAATCCAGCCTTTGCCTACGCCATATGTAAGCATTCAAATCTTTGGCATCAACGTCTTGGGCATCCATCGTCCCATCCCCTTCAAATTCTCAACAAAAGTAATCCTGCAATTTATTTTGATTCGAATCATGTTTGTGAAATTTGTCTTTTAGCTAAACAAACTCGCTTATCTTTTCTGTCTAGCTCTATTTCTTCTCAAGCTCTTTTTTATTTGATACGTTGTGATATTTGGGGACCACATTGAATAAAATCCACTTCTGAGGCTAGTTATTTCTTAACAATTGTTGATGATTTTACTCGATATACCTGGATATATCTTATGAGTTTCAAATCTGAAACACAAGGAATATTGAACTCTTTTATTTCTTGGGTGGAGACACAGTTTGATAGTCGAATTAAAACTCTTCAAACAGATAATGGTACTAAAATTTTTTCCATGAAAGATTATTTTGATGCCAAGGGAATTAATTACCATCGTTCATGCACTTCAACTCCCTAACAAAATGGAGTGGTCAAAAGAAAACATCGACATCTTTTAAATGTAGGAAGGGCTCTTCGTTTCCAAGCAAACTTGCCATTAAAATTTTGGGGGGAGTGCGTTCAAATGGCATGCTATCTAATCAATCGTTTACCAACACCTCTTATTTCTAATAAATCACAATACCAAGTTCTTCACAACAAGTTACCTACATATAATCATCTTCGCACTTTTGGATGCCTTTGTTATGCTACCAACCTCCTACCCACACATAAATTCGATCAAAGAGCTTGTCAATGCATATTTATTGTTTATCCTTTTGGTCAAAAAGGTTATCGGGTTTATGATCTTGCAACTAATAAATTCTTCACATCCTGAGATGTTGTATTTCACGAGCATATCTTTCTGTTTCATACTAATCCACAAGAAAAACAAGAAGATAAGGTTGTCCTTCTTTTACCACACAATTCATATGACTTAATTACCATAGACACAACAAAACCACTTATTGACAGTCCTTCTTCATCTCCATCACTTGTGCCTGCTTCAAACGAGTATACAGTTAATCATGACACTAATGTTCCATCTTTGCCTCCTATTGCTCGTTGTTCTGAACGTATCAAACAACCAAGTGTCAAACTCTGAGATTTTCACCTTTATCACACGAACAAGGTTGCTTCCAGTCAATCTTCTTTCTCGACAGGCACACGTCATCCTTTACATCGGTACATTTCTTACGCATAACTCTCACCCAAATATCGAAATATTGTTTGCACTATCATTACTATTGTAGAACCTATGACTTATGAACAGGTAGCGTTGGATCCAAAATGGAAAGAAGCCATGGCTGTAGAACTATAAGCTCTTGAACAAAATCTGACTTGGACAATTACACCCCTCCCATACAGACATCGTCCAATCGGATGCAAATGAGTGTACAAGATTAAGTATAACTTCAATGGCACAGTTGAAAAATAAAAAGCTCGATTGGTGGCAAAAGGCTTCACTCAACGCGAAGGGATTGATTATAAAGAAACATTTGCTCATATGGCCAAGTTAACTACAGTTCATTGTTTACTCACTGTAGCTGCTGTTTGAAATTGGTCACTTCACCAAATAGACGTTCAAAATTCTTTCCTTCATGAGGATTTTCTCAAAGAAGTCTATATGCAAATGCCACCTAGTCTTCGTCGACAGGGGGAGAATTCTCTTGTCTGTCGACTCAAAAAGTCTTTATACGGACTTAAACAAGCCTCTCGAAGTTGGTTTTAAAAGTTTTCTACTACTATTCAACAAGATGGTTTTCATCAATCCAAGGCTGACTATTCACTTTTCACCAAGATCTCTGGCAATTCTTTCACAGCCATGCTCATCTATATAGATGGCATGATCATAACCAGCAACGATGATGGTGCAATTGTTGCTCTTAAGAAATTTCTCCATATCAAATTTCGCATCAAGGATGTTGGCCAATTGCGATATTTTCTTGGTGTTGAAGTTGCTCGTTCTACTAGTGGCATTTCCATATCACAATGAAAGTACACACTTGACATTTTATATGAAGCAGGCTTGCTTGGGGCCAAACCGTTGTCGACGCCTATGGAAGAAAACCTTAAGCTTCTACCAACAGTGGGAGAACCATTGAAGAATCCATCCACTTATAGAAGATTGGTGGGTCGACTTATTTATCTTACTATTACAAGGCCAGGGATAACTTATTCAGTTCACATTCTAAGCCAGTTTATGCAAGAGCCAAGAAAACCCCATTTAGATGTTGTTTATCACCTTTTGAGATACCTTAAAGTTGCACCTGGGCAAGGATTGTACTTCCCAGCCAAAGGAAATTTGCTACTAAGGGGATTTTGTGATGCAAATTGGGCTCGATGTTCAATCACAAGACGGTCTGTTACAGGTTATTATATCTTCTTCGAAGGAGCAATTATTTCATGGAATACCAAGAAACAAACGATTGTATCAAAATCTTCAGCCGAGTTAGAATATCGAGCTATGGCCTCGATTACGTGTGAGATAAGATGGCTCAAATACTTATTGGATGACTTGCAGGTGAAGCATTCACAGCTAATCAAATTGTTTTGTGATAGTGAGGCAGCACTCCACATTGCTGCAAATCTGGTTTATCACGAACGTACCAAGCACATAGAGATCGATTGCCATGTTGTTCAGAAATAAATTCAGTCAGGTGCTATAGTGACTACTCATCTTCCATCAGCTTGCCAGCTGATAGGTGCTTAAACATTCATATTTAAGCCCCCTTATTTACATTTATTAAGTCCTTAGTTATGTTAATTTAGTCCATTTTACTTCATTTGTGTGTTTCACATGTTTTTATAGGGTCTTGGAGAAAAAGAAGCAGTTTTGGCACTTAAGGGAAGAAGCTTGAAAATCCTGGAGTAGCTTCTGGTCATAGTGTGATCGATCGCACTACTGCATGCGATCGAGCGCACATGCGATCGTTTGCACACAAGAAGGATCGAGCGTAGCACTGTGATTGAGCACAAGACGCATGCAATCGAGCGCACATGTACGAGCGTGAATAGTAAAACGGCAGAACCCTATTTTGGAAATAAGAGATTTTTGCGTTTTTGGAAGTTAGGGTTTCCAGGGCCTTCTAGGACTACTCAAGCCCTATAAATACATCTATAAAGCACACACAATTCATCACTTCTGAGAGAACACTTCTTTTATCTTTTGCTTAGCTTGGAGTTCTAGGCTTTGGAGAGGATTGACAACCCGTCTCCCTAGTATTCTTCGGGTTTTATATTTTATGTTTAGTTTATATATGATGTTTATTTTAGACAGCATGTGTAACTAACTTTATTATAGGGCTTGATTGAAGCCCTAGTTATGCTTTCTCATATAATTATTCATTAATAAAATCTTTGCCAATAGCCTTTATTATGTTGTTTAACTTGATTAATGCCTGTGCTTATTTAAATTATGTATGTGTATGGCCAACGTATGCATGTGGTATGGATTGGTTAGTTAGATCAATTTGGATGACCGAGTCCTGGGTCTAACATTAGTAACAAAAGATATCCACACCGGATTCTTAGATTAATCAACATGGAAAACCAGGAGTAGATACCATGCCCTAGGTCTCATGTGGTTGTCAATTTCCATAAATCTTATGCTTTCTTAAGGAACAACTCAAGCAAATACCATGTTGAATCCCTTAAGGAAGAAAAGAATTAGAGTAGATACCATGCCTAACTCGTTGCTTAGGGATATCAATAGCTTAAGGAGTAGATACCATGCCCTTACGTTTGCAACCATTAGGTATACATGATAAGGCTAGTGCACTGATACATTATATAATTGGGAAAGTATGACTAGTGGTAGATATCAAAGCCTTGTGTCTTTATTATTATCAATCACATTCAACAATTATTTATTTCTTTTTACTTTGAAGAAACTAATTCTAAAACCAAACTTTACCAATCCCTGTGGAGATGATCTTGCTTTCGCACACTATACTACACTGTTGACCTTGTGCACTTGCAAGTAAAACGAGTGCGATTATTTACTTATTAATTTAAGTATATTTTCGTCCAACACCAGCTTACAGACTTATTCACCAAGCCACTCAATTCATCAGTTTTTCATTCTCTTCTCAGCAAGTTTGGTGTCCTTGACATACACGCTCCAACTTGAGGGGGAGTATTACGGGAAAAAATATGAGATCTGCTAATAATAGGTTTGTATACATGTCTTTAACTTTTGATTGATTGTAATTGATTCATTAGTTATAGTTTCCTAGAATAGGCTAGCTGATGTACTATATAGATATGTGCTTTCTCCTTTGTAATATGTCAGTCTTTTACAGATTGTTTCCAAATTACTCAATATTCTTTCAAGATATATGTCTCATCCAATCCCAAAAGAAATATGATTTTATCTTATCTATTATAATGGGATGATGAATGAATGAGACATTCTATCATCTCCTTATATTGTCTACCAAACACACTTATAAGACAAATCACTTTATTTTCTAACCCTCTAGATTTAGGTTATAATTTTCTCATCTTGAAACTTTTATCAATAATAATTCATTTACTTTTAAAAAAAAATGCTAAACTATCTTACAAGAAACTCAAAGGTTTGAATAAACTCCTCTTTAGAAATAAAAAATAATAAAAAGGCAATGAGATGGTACAACAATTTTTTTTTTATTGAGCAGGAAAAGGATAAAATTTACTTAAGGTTCAGAAACATTACAAAAGAAAACATCTGCCAGGAAGGACAGATGCAAAACCAAAAGCCTAATGCCTATAAATAAATAACAAAAAAAGACAAAAAACCGAACAATGATTCTAATTCTAAGATCCTACGCACGCCAGCTTTTGCGAGAGTCAGCTAAGATAAGAGCAAGATGTTATTGCCTAGCAGAGTTAACGAAAGATATATGGTTTATTATGGTATGAAATGGAGCTTGTGCCATCTATCTTGGACCCGAGCTAAATAATTTTTTTTCCATAACAGCAAATCTGAGTATGGATGAACTTGACTGCATCACTTGTTTGTTGAATGTTTTTAGGTAGTAGGATATTTGCTGGATCTTCACCCATTATTCAGTAGCTGTTTGTGTGCTGGGCAGAATTTATTACTGGTGTGAAACATAGAAAAATTTCATTAAGGCTATTTTAAATGGTTAAGCAGGAATGATGTGATTTCAGGTTAAAGATTATTCTGTTTAAGTGGGAGAAGGACCAAAAGAGATCAATGTTTATAATCACAATAAGAAGTCTCTTCACGTGGTCTTGGCAAACCTGGTCTTGCAGGTTAGGAGAGAAGATAATACTATGAGAAGTTCATTGGTAAAAATGGGTATGGGAAGAGTGATGGATCTTATAGCTTGGCTTTGAATATCAGTGTGGTTGTTTATCTCCCAGTTTTAGGTCTTAAGGGGGGCTAATACGTGTGTCAGTGCCATTGGTTTCTAAAGTTTTAATTTCGATGCCCACTATGTGTTCGCTGAAACACTTGAAGGAAGCAATGAGGGTGCTCTGCTTTTGGGCTCAGTTAAATATACTGGTTAGTGGATAAGTGATCTGGGAAGAACCTAAGCCATTGAATGCAAATTTTAGCTTACTGTGGTGGTGTATATTGTTGCATTGGGGGTGTACTATGATAGACGCTTAAATATACATATTTAAGCCCCCTTATTTACACTTGTTAGATCCTTTATTACATTAATTTGGTATCTTTTACTCCATTTGTGTGTTTTACATGTTTTTATAGGGTCTTGGAGAAAAAGAAGCAGTTTTGGCACTTTAAGGAAGAAATCTAGAAGTCCTGGAGCACTTTCTGGACAAAGTGCGATCGAGCGCACATGAAGTGCGATCGAGCGCACATACGATCGTGCGCACACAGCTAGGATCGAGCGCAACTTGCGATCGAGCGCAAGGCCACATGCGATCGAGCGCAAAGATACGGGCGTGAACAGTAAACTGCAGAACCTTATTTTGGAAAATACAAGAGTTTCGTTTTAGGAAAGTTTAGGACTCATGGGTCTATTAGGACTTCTCAAAGACCTATAAATACACTTGTAACTCACACACAAAAACACACCTTAGATAAAAACACTTTTCTCTTTTCTTTTACTTGGAGTGGAGAGCTTGGGAGAGAATTGACGCCTCTTCTCTCGGGTTTATTCTTCTCCCTTATGTTTAGTTTAATTATGTTTACTTCAGTTAGTATGTGTAACTAACTCTCTTATAGGGCTCGATTGAAGCCCTAGTTATGCATTCCCATATTTTTATTCATTGATTAAATCTTTGCATAGCTTATTATGTTACTTAACTTGATTAACACCTGTGCTTATTTACATTCCTCATATGTATGTGTAAGGCCAACGTATGCATGTGGTATGGATAGGTTAGTTAGATCAATTTGGATGACCGAGTCCTGGGTCTAACATTAGTAACAAGGGACCATCTTATCCGGATACCCGGGTTAATCAACATGGGAAACCGGGAGTAGATACCATGCCCTAGGTCTCATGTGGTTGTCGATTTCCACAGTACCTATGCTTTCTTAAGGAACAACTCAAGCAGATACCATGCTGAATCCCTTAAGGAAGAAAAGAGTTAGAGTAGATACCATGCCTAACTCGTTGCTTAGGGAAATCAATAGCTTAAGGAGTAGATACCATGCCCTTAGGTTGGCAACCAGTAGGTACACATAATATGGCTAGAGCACTGATACTTTATACAAAATCGGGAATGTATGACTAGTGGTGGATATCAAAGCCCTATGTCTTTATTATTATCAAATCACCCTTCAGTTTATTATTTCTATCTTTTTACATTGCAATTATAATTCTAAATCGAACTTTACCAATCCCTGTGGAGATGATCTTGCATTCGCACACTATGCTACACTATTGACCTTGTGCACTTGCAAGTAAAACAAGTGCGATTATTTACCCATTTATTTAGGTATATTATCGCGCAACAAGTTTTTGGCGCCGTTGCCGGGGATTGCGCTAAAAGTTCCTTTTAGGATTACTTTCATTTTATCATTATTATTATTATTTTATTTTTACCATCTTTTATCAAAACTTAAATCAAGTTATTTTCTGTTTCAGGTACTTCACGAAACCCTACTTGCACTTTCTGTAAAAATTGCGATCGATCGCAAGCTCCTTGCGATCGAGCGCAAATTGGGCAGAGAGTACCCGAGCAACAGAGTTGCACTGCTGCACTAAAACTATTTTTTCTGCTTTATGCACGGGCTTCGATCCCGACATCCGGAATTCTTTTCCCTTGATCCCGAGCTAGAACGGACCATCCGACAAAGGCTTAGGGACAACTTTGAGGAGAACAAAGGAGAAATCGAGAACGAAACACAAATGGCGGAACAGCTCGAAAACCAGCAACCACCTGCACGAGTTCCAATGAAGCACTCCTTCATCCCTCGGAACATCGATCAACCATCATGCATCGCATATCAACCTGAGGCAGCGGGAAATTATTACATATCTCCGCAAATCTTGAATGCCTTGACGCATTTTAGGGGAACTCCTAATGAAGATCCACACTTACATCTTCGAGAATTTTTTGATCTTTGCAAGTTCCAGCACATACAAGGACTAGACCAAGAAGGAATAAGGTTAATTCTATTCCCTTTTTCCTTAAAAGATAATGCTAAACTTTGGTATAATTCCTTGCCTGCAGTTTCCATCCACACTTGGGAGGAGCTAGCAAGCAAATTCTTAAGGAAATTCTTCCCAGCCCAAAAGACAAGACAAATGAGGAAGGAGATCCAATCCTTCCAACAAAAGGATGGGGACCTTTTCTTCGAAGCATGGGGACACTTCAATGAATTGCTACTCAAATGCCCACATCACAACCTACCTCAAGATGAACTGGTACAAGCATTCTACGAAGGTTTAAATGATACTAATAAATGTATTGTTGATTCAGGTTGTGGAGGAGTCCTTATGGAGAAAAGCAGCGAAGAGGCAATGGAACTGTTTGAAACCCTTAGCGAACACACTCAGCAATTCTCCTCTCGAGGTAGACATATGACCAAAGGTAAAGGTGTGTATGAGGTAAATACGAATGGAGGGTCTTCCCCTCAAATGGCTGCAATGGACAGAAAACTAGATTTGTTGGTAAAAGCCATGGCTGCTCAAACTACCTCAGCTACACCACTATAGGTATGTGCAATATGCTCTCAATATGATCACAATACTAATGCTTGTCCTTTATCTGCAGATCCGGAGCAAGCAAATTATGTGGGACCCAACAACTATCCACCAAAGAATAACCCATATGCAAACACCTACAACCCTGGATGGCGGAATCACCCAAATTTCTCATGGAGCAACAATCAAAACAACCAAGGACAACAACGAAATCAGCAGCCCACTGCCCATGCTAATTCTGAACCAAAAAGAAACGACCTCGAAAGTCTAGTAAAACAACTGATGACATCGCAAGAACAGTTCATGACTCAGCAAAAACAAACCAATGCGGCACATGAGCAAGCAATTCAAAGACTAGAGGTACAAATGGGACAATTAGCTAAAGAGCTCAGTAGCAGAAAGCAAGGAGAGCTCCCAGCTCAAACACTACCCAACCCTGGTGGGCATCAACAACTAAACGCTGTGATATCTCTGAGAAATGGCAAGGTGATAGGGTCCGATGAGCTTACAACACCGTCCAAAGAGACACCATCAGCATCAAAGGTAAGTGAGACGGAGAAGGTGAATGCTCCACCCTTCCCGCAAAGGTTAGTAAAACAAAAGAAAGTCAATAAACTAATTGATATTTTTGAAACCTTGCGGAAAGTAGAGATTAATATTCCTTTGTTAGATGCCATTAAACAAATCCCTGCATATGCTAAATTTCTAAAAGAATATTGCACTAACAAAAGGAAATTCCAGGAGCATGAGATGGTAGCCTTAACTGAAGAAGTGAGTGCTGTGCTTTTAAGAAAATTACCACCTAAACTAAAAGATCCGGGTAGTTTTACTATTCCTTGCAGGCTAGGTGACCAGCTGTTCGAACATGCACTATTGGATCTAGGAGCGAGTGTCAACCTGCTACCATACAGTGTATACAAGACACTAGGTTTGGGGGAGCTTCAACCAACCTCCGTCACTTTGCAACTAGCTGACCGAAGCATCAAACGACCAAGAGGTATCCTTGAGGACGTGTTGGTAAGAGTAGGAAAATTCATTATACCTGCTGATTTTATAGTATTAGATATGGAAGAATGTACTTTGCCAGTACCTCTCCCCATCATCCTAGGACGCCCCTTTATGATAACTGCTGACACTAATATTAGTGTAAAACGGGGCATTATCACAATGAGAGTAAATGATGAGGAAATACAATTTCAAATGTTTAATACATTAAATTCAACCAGTAATGATGATAAAAATTCTAATATGAATTTCATGCAAAGTGTTTGTGAGAAAGCTTCTCAGGTCCCTCGCACCACTACGTTGGAGACTCTCCCCTACCATGAAAACACAAGAGTAGACACTAGGCCGGAGGAGGATAATGTGATTAAAGATGTGCACCTTTTCAAGGACACACTAAAACCTTCAAGTAAGTATGCTCTACAAATTCAACCTCCTGCACTTACTCATACTACTTTTCCTTATTATGTTGACCAGATGTCAAGATGGGAGATGAAGACACTATCAACAGAACTTGAATCAATCCAGGATACACAGGCACTAGAGTTCCACGAGGTGGGCTCTAGGTGCTTCCCTCCAAACAACTAGCACGGTCGCAGAAGAGAGTGTTTGAGCAAAGTAAAAATTTAATCATCTATTAAAGCTCAAGCACCTCTAGTAAGGTTAGTGGTACTGAAGCCACTAACAACTGGTAAGGTTGTGTTGTTTCAAATAGTCATTTTTTTAAAGTAAGTTTTTAATTATACCTATATGCCACACTTGCGATCGATCGCACTCTTCAGTGCGATCGAGCGCAACAGTGCGATCGAACGTGTCCTAAAAACACGAGCGAGCGCACGAGTGCGATCGAGCGCTACTCGTGTGCGATCGAGCGCACTCGAGGCAGAGGCATTAATAAATTTGAACTCACTCACTCACTCACTCACTTCCCTCACACATGCCACGAGGACCCCCAGTCCCTGCTCCAGCAGCTGAGCGAGTAGAGGAGGATCACATGGAGACCGAGGCCCCTGTCATGAGCCCGGTACGGGAGGAGGACCATTCGGATATGGGACCCACCGAGTCCCAGCACTTCTTAGCTGAGCTATCCTCCTTCTGAGGCGAGGTCGCTGCTGCCACCACTCTTGTACATCAGCGCATCGACAGTTTGGAGGCACGATTTACACGCCAGGAGGCCATGCTGCAGGCCATACTTGATCGCCTACCTCCAGCACCCGGTACCTTTCCGACTGCACCACCTGATGATCAGCAGTGAGAGAGTACCACGTCTGGCTGAAGACGTAAAACTTAGCGCTCATGGGAGGCACCCCACTGCATATCCTTTTTATAGTTATTAGTATTTTACTTGTTTATTATTTTGTTCTTAGTACTTGTTTTCCATTTTATATTTACTTTTCTTTCTTTTTCAAGGACAGTGTTAGTGCATCCAGTTGAAGTTTGGGGGCGTGCTACAAGCCATGCCAGCCATATAGCTCTCCATCTCCCAGGTCAGATCTTTCCATGCTATTTACACATTGGGGACAATGTGCATTTTAAGTTTGGGGGTATGAGGACACATCCACACACTACACTATGTCCTACATTTTTAGTTTTGTCACTATTTTCATAGATAAATGCATGTTCATTCTGTCCTATAAACTTTTTTTTTGGGATCTAAACAAAATATTATGATTCGACTTCATCAGTCAGCTTAACACTTTGAACATATAGGCCAATAAACAAGTTTTGAACCTAGATCACTGCCCTTTTGGCATTTAAGAATTCACAAGTTTAACTTGAGCTATCACGAGCACATTAGCACATAGCTGTGTGGGGTATGACATGTTATTTGGATTGGTATGTTTCTTTTGCTTGACTGTGAACTAGATGACCTATTAGATTGACATTTTGGCATATAAAAATAGAAAAGATTGATTCGTACTCAAAAAGAAAAAAATGCTCCTAATGATCAATAAAAACAAATTTTCCGCTGAGTAACTGGCCCTCTTGCCTCAGTAAGCATTGAGTGTCACGTCAAAAGGTGGAAAATCTTAAGTGATCATTAAAAAAGGAATTTTTCGCTGAGTAACTGGCCCTCTTGCCTCAGTAAGCATTGAGTGTCACGTCAAAAGGTGGAAAATTCTAAATGGTAGCATAAAAATCAGTCAGTTTCGTAGCCTTGTTGACTCGAGCTAGTAAGTCCTTAGGGGTGTCTTTACACCTAATGCCCTAAAACCATCTGGTTTGGGAGTCATTGGCCAAACGCTCGTTACACGAGTCATCAAGAAAGCTTAAGGGAACTAACTTGGCAAAAATCTCGCGAATAAAAGACTGTGCCATATTTGTTGACTCTAATAGGAAGTTTGGTGAATCTTGAGTCATCGAAACACTACCTGTTTAAATTTCTTGAAAACCCAACCTTTTATGTGCTAATCACCACACACCAAAGTCAAACTTGTGATATCTTAAAATACCTAGTGAATATGATTTATGTTCAAAACTCTTATTCATTGCAGATATATGTTTACACTTGTTAAGCTTGCTCATGAATGCGCATCATTGTTTTGTGTAAAATCTAGATTTTTTTATAGACACTATGAACATTGAATTTATCTATATTTCTGTTTTAGTTTTTAATTTAGTATTGCTAAGGGACTAGCAATATGTAAGTTTGGGGGTGTGATAGACGCTTAAATATACATATTTAAGCCCCCTTATTTACACTTGTTAGATCCTTTATTACATTAATTTGGTATCTTTTACTCCATTTGTGTGTTTTACATGTTTTTATAGGGTCTTGGAGAAAAAGAAGCAGTTTTGGCACTTTAAGGAAGAAATCTAGAAGTCCTGGAGCACTTTCTGGACAAAGTGCGATCGAGTGCACATGAAGTGCGATCGAGCGCACATACGATCGTGCGCACACGGCTAGGATCGAGCGCAACTTGCGATCGAGCGCAAGGCCACATGCGATCGAGCGCAAAGATACGGGCGTGAACAGTAAACTGCAGAACCTTATTTTGGAAAATACAAGAGTTTCGTTTTAGGAAAGTTTAGGACTCATGGGTCTATTAGGACTTCTCAAAGACCTATAAATACACTTGTAACTCACACACAAAAACACACCTTAGATAAAAACACTTTTCTCTTTTCTTTTACTTGGAGTGGAGAGCTTGGGAGAGAATTGACGCCTCTTCTCTCGGGTTTATTCTTCTCCCTTATGTTTAGTTTAATTATGTTTACTTCAGTTAGTATGTGTAACTAACTCTCTTATAGGGCTCGATTGAAGCCCTAGTTATGCATTCCCATATTTTTATTCATTGATTAAATCTTTGCATAGCTTATTATGTTACTTAACTTGATTAACACCTGTGCTTATTTACATTCCTCATATGTATGTGTAAGGCCAACGTATGCATGTGGTATGGATAGGTTAGTTAGATCAATTTGGATGACCGAGTCCTGGGTCTAACATTAGTAACAAGGGACCATCTTATCCGGATACCCGGGTTAATCAACATGAGAAACCGGGAGTAGATACCATGCCCTAGGTCTCATGTGGTTGTCGATTTCCACAGTACCTATGCTTTCTTAAGGAACAACTCAAGCAGATACCATGCTGAATCCCTTAAGGAAGAAAAGAGTTAGAGTAGATACCATGCCTAACTCGTTGCTTAGGGAAATCAATAGCTTAAGGAGTAGATACCATGCCCTTAGGTTGGCAACCAGTAGGTACACATAATATGGCTAGAGCACTGATACTTTATACAAAATCGGGAATGTATGACTAGTGGTGGATATCAAAGCCCTATGTCTTTATTATTATCAAATCACCCTTCAGTTTATTATTTCTATCTTTTTACATTGCAATTATAATTCTAAATCGAACTTTACCAATCCCTGTGGAGATGATCTTGCATTCGCACACTATGCTACACTATTGACCTTGTGCACTTGCAAGTAAAACAAGTGCGATTATTTACCCATTTATTTAGGTATATTATCGCGCAACATACTATCTTGTAATAGGTGTCGTTTTCAGGTGCATGATGTTTTACTTAGTTGATGATCTTAAGGTAATCCAGTTTACTGCACTCTTTATATTTGATAAATTAATCTTTGTTTGCTCTTAAAAAAACGAACATTTTTAATAAAATTTTTGATACCAAAAATGTGTTACGCTGAGCTGGAGGCTGGGCCTCGGATATATCTGCACAGGGAAAGAAAGAGCGGCTATGGGGTCGCCGGAAGGGGTGCCTCCGGGGATGCTCTGAAGCTTAAGTTAGAGTAAGATAAAGTGTAGGCAGGGGATGAGCATTCCCTTTTGCAGCTAAGAAAAGTTGGATCGTTTGGAATGTATATCTGGCCCTTTTTATAAGGTTTTTGGAGGCGGTGTTGGCCCTAGGACTGCAGTGATATGATGCCCCTAACTGGTTCAAGTAATGATGCCTAGGAGGTCCAGCTAAGTGGCTGGGTGTCGTTCACTATTTTTCCTTGCTGGTTTAATCAGGAGCCACCCAAGTGTCTGAGGTATCCTGCTGACCTGACGCCCCAACTTGGTTGGGCAATGATGGCCTGGAAGGCAATGGTGATGTGGAGGTCCAGCTGGGGGCAATGGAGCCTTGAAGGACAGTTTATGACCCAGAGGCTAAGCTACCCAGTCCTGGATCATCCACGTGTCTTCTTGTGACCTGTTGCCAAGGAGATCCACGTGTCGTCTTCTTATTGGAGGGGTATTGTTTGGCAGTATCAAAGGCCCCCCACTTCCTTTAGTACAATTATATGCTTAAAGAAGTATTTGTATGGCTTGTTCTTCATCCATGAGTGTTGATCAACTTCTTTAGGGTTTTGGAGTAGCGGCCCGAGGACCACTGGAGTCATTCGCCTGTTAAGTCTCAGAGATATCAAGCCGAGGATCAATGGAGCAATTTATCAGCTTTGCCATGAATAACTTGAGTTCGAGGACTAGTGGAGCAATCCATCTCCTCGGATCTTGAAGAGAATGGGCCGAGGACCAGTGGAGCAATCCATCTCCTCGGATCTTGAAGAGAATGGGCCGAGGACCAGGAGAGCAATTCATCTCCTCAGATCTTGAAGAGAATGGGTCGAGGACCAATGGAGCAATCTATCTCCTCGAATCTTGAAGAGAATGGGCCGAGGACCAATGGAGCAATCCATCTCCTCAGCCATGAAAAACTTGAGTCCGAGGACCAATGGAGCAATCTATCTCCTCAAACTTTAGAGAAAATGGGCTGAGGACCAGTGAAGCAATCCATCTCCTCAGCCATGAAGAACTTGAGTCTGAGGACCAATGAAGCAATCCGTCTCCTCGGACTTTGAAGAGAATGGGCCAAGGACCAGTGGAGCAATCCATCTCCTCGGCCATGAAGAACTTGAGTCCAAGGACCAATGGAGCAATCTATCTCCTTGAGCTTTGAAGAGAATGGGTCGAGGACCAGTGGAGCAATCCATCTCCTCGACCATGAAGACCTTGAGTCTGAGAAACAGTGGAGCAATCCATCTCTTCGGCCATGAAGACCTTGAGTCCGAGGACCAATGGAGCAATTCATCTCCTCGGATTTTGAAGAGAATGGGCTAAGGACCAGTAGAGCAATCCATCTCATCGGACTTTGGAGAAAATGGGCTGAGGACCAGTGGAGCAATCCATCTCCTCGACTATGAAGACCTTGAGTCCAAGGACCAGTGGAGCAATCCATCTCCTCGGACTTTGAAGAGAATGGGCCGAGGACCAGTGGAGCAATCCATATCCTCGGCCATGAAGACCTTGAGTCCGAGGACCAATGGAGCAATTCATCTCCTCGGACTTTGGAGAAAATGGGTCGAGGACCAGTGGAGCAATCTATCTCCTTGGCTATAAAGAACTCGAGTTCGATGACCAGTGAAGCAATCCATCTCCTCGGACTTTGGAGAAAATGGGCCCAGGACTAGTGGAGTAATCAATCTCCTCAAACTTTGAAGAGAATAGACCGAGGACCAGCGGGGAAATCTATCTCTTCGGCCATAAAGAATTTGAGTCCGAGGACCAATGGAGCAATCCATCTCCTCGGACTTTGAAGAGAATGGGCCAAGGACCAGTGGAGCATTCAATCTCCTGGGCCATGAAGACCTTGAGTCTGAGGACCAGTGGAGTAATCTATCTCCTCAGACTTTGAAGAGAATAGGCCGATGACCAGTTGAGCAATCCATCTCCTCAGCCATGAAGAACTTGAGTCCGAGGACCAATGGAGCAATCCATCTCCTCGGACTTTAAAGAGAATGGGCCAAGGACCAGTGGAGCTATAGGAGCATGATCCCTAAAAACAGTGGCGGGGTGATGTGTAACTCTTTTTGTGTAGATAGCATTGTATGGGAAATGATGTTTTCTCTTGGGATTTGAGAAGCCATTTTGAGAAAACAGCGGCCACCTCGGGGAACAGAACGTCCCCTGGGGAAGCGTGAAGGTTGCTTTGGGACTCCAAAGAGTCCCCTCTGCTTTCACACTTGCATTAAATGGTCCTCGTTTGCCGCATTCTCTTTCCTACATAAGGGAGCATTAGCATTATTTCATTTTCACTTCTCTTCAAAGTTGAGTTTGTTTGTAAGAAAGAAAGTTCTTGAGAGCCTTCAGCCTCGTCTCTTCTAACTTTGAGAGTCTTTGTCCTTGTTCTCTGCAATAGAGATTTTTTGTCTTTTTGCTTGTCCAAGCATTCACTTTATGAGTCTTTGTCCTCGTTTCGAATTTTGCGTGGAGTTTCTATGCCTAATTTTTGTAGGGGCTTGGTTTTGTTTGGTATCGGAGTTTTGGTGACTGCAGCGTCTTAAAGTCATGGAGAGGGGGTGCTCTTGACAAATTTGGACGTTTAAAAGCTTAAGTCCGAACTCTTCGAACTTTGGCGAGTTTTTATGTCCTTCTTTTTAATCATGTCTTCATTTGATGCATATCGTGATAGGCCTAGTAGTAGTGATAATAGGAGTACTGTAGATGAAACTAGTGGTAATAGTTCTGAGGAGGTAGAGACATCTTCATCCTCGTCAAGGGAAAAGACTCCTGTAGGGGCTGTGCTGAGGGCAGACCCCCTGGCAATGGTGTCGTATATCCTTTTAAAGGTGGAAAAGGAGTATTAAGAGGACTTCTCTTCCGGGGATGAGATGATTAGGGCGTTGACCGATATTCGAGATACCTCGGCCAGAGAGAAGAGAGATGAGTGGAATTATATGGCCAACAAGATCCCTAGTCAACTGAGAGAGGAAGACCTGGAGATAATCCAGAAGATATACCATATCCCAAGCGAGTACGGCCTCCAGCTGGCCAGGGTAGGGGAGAAGACCTGTGATACCTTCTCAGACCGAGCCCCTTTCGAACTTTGTTTATATGAGCACCATATGCAGGCCGGGCTACGGTTTTCCCTTCACCCATATTTTTGTACCATCCTTCGGTACTTCAATATTGCGCTGTGTCAACTGGTACCAAACTTGGTATGGCTGATCATGGCCTTTATCTGTGTCTGTTTGGAGGTGGGTAGGCTGATAACTATGGATATCTTTAAGGCCCACTTCCTAATCAGCAAGCATGGCCAAACCGGATGGGTAGTTTTTAGTACCCAGCTGAGGAGGAGGTTATTGAAGAAGACACCTTCATCGATAAAGAGGTAGAAGAATAACTTCTTTTTTATTCAATCTGCCAAGGACTTCGGCCTTCCTCGTTCCTAGAGTATGGATCGCACTAGGAAATGCAAGAAGGTGGGCCTTCTTTCGTACGAACAAGAAACAGTGGATGCCATGGTGGCCTCGCCCTTGGATATTGGAGTCCTCTATAATAATGAGGAACTAACCAGGCGAGGTCTCTGCCCTTCGTGCCCCGAGCCTTCACTCAAGAGTGGTAAAGGCTTTAGTTTTCTCTTTCCTTTTCTCTGTTTTCCTTTTTTTCTTGCATTTTCTTCCTGTGATTTGTACTTATATAATTTCCCTTGTTTGCATATTTTGGGTAGAGATGGAGGCAGCTGCCCTTGCCAGAGAACACGCCAGAAAACTGGCCTTGGAGCAGAGGAGGTCAGCATGGTCCAAGAAGTAGTCGGCCTCAGGCTCGCGGACCAAGAAGAGGCCTCGGGCTCAGTCTCCTACTCTGATTGACCTGGAGACTCCCCTGAGGCATCCCTCCCAGTCAGAGACTACTCCAGTTTCCAGCACTGCCCCACGGATGTCGGTTACTGCTGGACCCTCCACTGCTCCCAGTACTAGCCAAAGGGCTGCTTCTGAGGCCCCGATCTTCATGCCCAACTGGGCTCTACGGGTGGATGACTCCGTCTTTACACACCCTCGGGTGGCGAGGGAGCATCTACCCAAAAAGACTCATCCTCAAGACGTGGTTGAGTTAGGCAGAAAGACCACGAATTCCCTTTGTGCGGTAGCTAAGACGGTGGTGTCCCAAGCAAGTTTTTTCTTTTAGTATTGCTTTTATTTCCTTAATCTTTCTTTGTTTTAATCAACATTCTTTTTCTGGTTTTAGATGGGCGTCATTGTAGGTGCGGCCACTGTCGCTGCATGGAGACGACCGAGCTTCTCAGACGTACCCAGCGCCAGTTGAAGGAGAAGATAGAGGCCAACCACCAGTTGCAGGCCTTGTTAGATTCAGCCAACCTGGCCAAGGCTGAAGCCGAGACTCGTGCTCGGGTCGTTGCTGAGGAAGCGAAGGCCTGCATCCATACTGCTATAGAATAGGCTGAGGCTCGCACTCGAGTGGCTGTAGAGGATGCCCTGGCGGCTTTCCGAGCCTCGAAGGCCTACCGACTGGCTGTGGTCTCTGAGGGTGGTCAACAATACCTTACTGGTTTTATGGAGGCAAAGGGGAAGGTCGAGGCTATGTACCCGAAGCTCGATTTCTCTGGTTTAAACCTGTTGGGGCCCGAGGACAAGGAGCTGCTGGCTTCGAAGGAGGAGCAGACTGAGGGGTAAGAGCAACCCAGAGGGCAAGAAGAACATCCAGGCACAGGGTCTCCTACCCCCAAAGAAGAGCATCCAGGCTCAAGATGAGAGCAGCCTGCTATAAGGGACAAAGAGGCTGAGGCAAGCAGAAAAAGAGGCCCCAGCTGCACTTATCCTGATCTAGCCTAGCCAGAATTTTTGGTTTTTGTTGTGTTCTTCGAGGTCGTTAATGCCCTATTTTACTTGTACTTCGGGGTCGTTAGATGTAACCTTTTGTGAACAGTTCAATGTATATTTCTTTTATAAAACCGTGTCTTTTATATTATAGTTCCATACTTTTACACTTGGCTATTTTTAGGATAACCTTTTTTTTTTTTTTTTTTGAAGCTCGAGCGTGGGCTCTGAGTTTTTGTTGGTAAAAATGTTGAAGGTGTTCAGCGTTCCAAGTTCGAGGGATAAGTTTCCCATTCAACTCCTCGAGTTCAAAAGTACCAGGGCAGCACACTTTTTTGATTCGATATGGTTTCTTCCAGTTAGGGATCAACTTTCCTGTTTCTTGGGGTCGGGATACTTCACTCTTCCGCAGGGCGAGGTCATGGAGCAAAAAGTATCTTCCTTTTACTCTTGAATTGTAATACCTAGCGGTGCATTGTTGATGAGCTGCTAATTGTATTTGGGCCTTGTCCCGGGCCTTTTCGAGGAGATCGACATTCATATACAGGGCTTCTTCGTTGCTCCGTTCCTCGAAGCTTTGTATTTGAAAGGAGTGTACTCCTATTTCCAAGGGGATCATGGCCTCCGACCCATAAGTTATGAAGAAAGGGGTTTCCCTCGTGGCCACTTGAGCTGTGGTTCGGTATGTGCATAGTATATTGGGCAAATGGCTCGTCTATTGTTTGTCCACTTCATCCATTCGCCTCTTGATGCCTGAAGGAACGTTCGGTTGGTTATTTCGGCTTGCCCGTTAGCTTGTGGGTATCCAACCGAGGAGAAACGATGTTCGATGTGCAAGCCCTCGCATAGTGTTTTGAACCGAGCACTATCGAACTGCTTGCCGTTGTCTGTTACCAATACTCGAGGTACTCTGAACCGACATACTATCGATTTTCAAATGAAACCTCGGGCCTGATGGTCAGTGATGCTGGCCAAGGACTCGGCTTCTACCCACTTTTTAAAATAGTCCATTACCACTATGAGGTACTTCCGCTGGTCGGTTACTCTAGGAAAAGGTCCGAGAAGGTTCATTCCCCATATAGCGAAGGGAAGCGAACTAGTGATCGGAGTTAAGAGATTTGCTGGTCTATGTGGTACGGTGGCATACTGTTGGCAGCTTTTACACTTTTTAACCAACTCCATGGCTTCTTCCCTCAATCTAGGCCAATAGTACCTTTAGCACAGGATCTTGAATTCCAAGGCCCTCCCTCCAAGATGATTTCTGCATATTCCTTTGTGGACTTCTCGAAGGGCGTAATTAGCTTCTATCGGGTCAAGGCATTTTAAGTAGGGCATTGTAAGGCCTCTTTTATACAATTGACCATCCAAAATAACATACTGCACTGCCAAAGACATACCTTCCGGGCTTCATGTCTGTTGTTTGGAAGACAACCATCACGCAGGTACTCGAGAATAGGACTCATCCATGTTTCTTCGCCAACCATGGGTAATACCATAGTTTTATCGATGCTGGGCACGGTGAGTGTTTCGAGATAAACTACTCGCCTTGGTTCGAGTGGGCATGATGATGCTAGCCGGGCTAAGGAGTCAGCCTTTGAATTTTTAGCTCGCGGAATTTGGCTAATGCGAAATACTTCAAACTTTGCGGCCAGTGTTTTGGCCTTCGTAAGATAATGAGTGATCTTTTCCCCTCGAGCCTCGAACTCACCATTAATCTAGTTTACCACTAGCTGAGAGTCGCTATATGCATTCAGAACCTTTACGGAAAGTATCTCGGCTAGTTTCATTCCTGCAAGCAAAGCCTCATACTCAGCCTTGTTGTTGGATGCCTTAAATTCAAACCTCAAGGCGTATTCAATAGTGAAATTGTCCAGACCGCTTGTGATGAACCCGGCGCCACTTCCAGTGTCGATAGAGGATCCGTCGACATGGAGGGTCCATGGTGGGAATAGGTTTGTTTCGCCAGTCGTCTGAGACAATTCTTCTGGTCTTGGTAAAGTGGTTTCTATAACAAAAATGGGTAAGTCCTGGGCTTTAATAGCTGCCCGAGGCCAATAGCGAATGTCGAACTCGTCCAGCTTTATTGACCATTTCACCATTCTGTCGAAAACATCGAGCTTATAGAGTACTTGCCGAAGGGGTTGGTTGGTGAAAAGAGTGATTGTGTGGGCTTGAAAATATGGTCGGAGCTTCTGAGCTGAGATCAAAAGAGCATACGTCATTTTTTCAATAGGAAGGTACCTTGTTTCGGCATCGTGGAGTACCTCGCTTATATAATACACAGACTTTTATGCACTTTCCTTCTCCCGAATTAAGATGGAGGCCTCCACTTCGGGTCCAACAGAAAGGTACAAAAAGAGTTCTTCGCCAGCTGCAGGCTTGGTGAGTAAGGGGGGTGTACCCAAATATCTCTTCAGTTCTATAAATGCTTCTTGACAATCTTCGGACCAAACAAAATCTTTGGCCTTCCGAATGGCTTTAAAGAAGGGAAAACACTTCTTGGCAGATTTTGACATGAATCGACTTAAAGTAGCTATCCTTCCCATGAGTCGTTGGACTTCCCTTACAGTCCGTGGTGGGTTCATGCGAAAAACGACATCTATCTTCTCAGGATTTGCTTGTATGCCTCTGTGGGTTACTACGAACCTAGGGAATTTTCCCCCAGTAACTCTAAAAGCACACTTAATGGGGTTTAACTTCATTCGATGATGGCGGAGGACATCAAAGGCTTCTTTTAGATCAACCTCATGGTCGTTGGCTTTGATACTTTTAACCAACATATCATCGACATAAACTTCCATATTCCAGCCTATTTATCCCTGGAAAATTTTATTTACTAAACTCTGGTAAGTGGCCCTGACGTTCTTCAAGTCGAATGGCATGACCCTGTAGTAGTAGAGTCCTTGTTCTGTAATAAACGATGTTTTTTTCTCGGTCCAGTCAGTGCATAAGGATCTGATTATACCCTGAATAGGCGTCCATGAACGTTAGTAATTCATGTCCTAATGTTACATCGACAAGTTGATCGATCCTAGGTAGTGGAAAGTTGTCTTTCAGACAGGCTTTATTTAGGTCGAAAAAATCAGTGCAGATCCGCCACTTCCCATTTATCTTTCTTCTTATTACTACACCAGACACCCAATCTGGATAACCCACCTCCCGGATAAACTTGACCGAGAGCAATTTGTCAACTTTTGCTCGGACGGCTGCTTGTCGTTCGGGGGCAAATGACCTTTTCTTTTGGATGACTGACTTGTGGTTTGGATCTACACTTAGTCGGTGCACTATAACCTCTGGGCTGATTCCGATCATATCTGCGGCGTTCCAAGCGAATAGATCCTGGTTTGCCCGAATGAGGGCCAGTAAAGACTTCTTGAGGGCTTTCGGTAGGTTTGAACCAATTTGAATAGCTTGGGTGCTGTCTTTACCGAGGGAGATCGCAGTTAATTCTTCTATTGGTTGGCCCCTTGGGCTGCTTCCTTCATCTCTAAGATCGTCCAGCTCAAGTGGGAGGGCTTCCACATTCTTGCCTTTTCTTACTGAACTGAGATAGCATCACCTGGAGTTTTGTTGATTTCCTTTGATTTCGCCCACTCCTTCATCGATGGGGAATTTAACTTTTAGGTGATGGTTGGAGACAACTGCTCGGAGTTTATTCAGTGTTGGTCATCCAAGTATTATATTGTAGGATGAGGGCTGTCGGACAATCATGAAATTAGTCTGCACAGTCGTCGCATGAGGGGTCGTCCCTGCAGTTACTAGGAAGGTTATACTACCTTCTGTAAAAGCTGGTCCTCCTGAAAAGGAATAGAGTGGGGTGGAGACTGTTTCTAATTGAGAACCCCTCAGTTGCATTTGTTGAAAAGCATCATAGAACAATGTCGGCTGAGCTCTCGTTATCGACCAGGACTCGCCTTATTTCGTGGTTAGCCACGATGAGAGAAATTACGACAGCATCGTCGGGTGGAGTCTGAACTCCTTATAAGTTTTCATCCGAAAAGGAAATGGTTCCGCCTATCTTATGCCGTTTATGGGGTCCAAAGATAGAAACTATTGACCTGGCATAAGACTTCCCACGATTATTAGACTTCCCCGTAAATTTTCTTGATGATTTTTGTCGTAGGGACCTCTGGTTTCTTCTGACTGGACTCCCCTTGGTCTGGCCCCGGGCTTTTTCGGATAGGTCGCATAGGCCTATTTTTCTCGAGTGGGCGTTCGGGGCTTCTTCGAGGTCGCTCTGCAAATTTTTTCAATCGTGGTCCGGTAAACTCCTTTAGATGTCCTCTATTAATGAGGGCCTCGATCTAGTTCTTTAGCACTTTGCATTCTTCTATATCGTGGCCGTAGTTTTTGTACAACCTACACCAAGTGTTTCGATATAAATTGAGGTTAGGTGGCCTCGGAGGCCACTGCAGGAGACCCCTATCATGGATTTGCATTAGAACATTGGTCCTAGATGCATTCAACGTATTGTATTTGTTGGATGGCCCAGAGGTCCTGGGTCCGATTCCGAAGGTCCTGGGGGCTCGAGGTCTACCTTCGAAAGGCTTGAGGGCTCTGGGTCTCTCGTCGTGAAATGGTCGTTTAGTAGGCTCACGGCATGGGCTAGTGGGGCCTCTCTTCCTCCTCTCTGTGTCTCCTTCTCGCTCTCTGCGGAAGACCTGGTCGCCTTCCGCCAGCATGTATTTTTCGGCTCGAGCCAAAACTTCACTCATATCAACGGGTGGGCGTCTGGTAAGTTTTGAACTGAAGACTCCAAATCTTAGTCAGTTTTTGAATGCCAGCAGCTGAACACTGGGATCAAGGTTTGGGATCTCCCAAGCGACGAAGTTGAACCTCGAAATATAGGCCTGAAGTTTTTCGCCTTTTAGCTGGACAATGTTGAATAGAGACTCTGAGGTTTTCTTTGGTCCTTTGCTACTGATAAAATGAGAGGTGAAGGTGTAACTTAGCTCTTTAAATGTGTGGATATTGTTGCGTGTTTATTTACCTAAATTAATAAGCAAATAATCGCATTTGTTTTACTTGCAAGTGCACAAAGTCAACAGTGTAGTATAGCATGCGCAAGCAAGATCATCTCCACAGGGATTGGTAAAGTTCGGTTTTAGAATTAGTTTCTTCAAAGTAAATAAGAAACAAATATTTGTTTACTGTGATTTGATAATAATAAAGACATAGAGCTTTGATATTCACCACTAGTCATACTTTCCCAATTGTATAATGTGTCAGTGCACTAGCCTTATTATGTATACCTAATGGTCGCCAACCGAAGGGCATGGTATCTACTCCTTAAGCTATTGATTTCCCTTAGCAACGAGTTAGGCATGGTATCTACTCTAACTCTTTTCTTCCTTAAGGGATTCAGCATGGTATCTGCATGAGTTGTTCCTTAAGAAAGCATAAGATTTATGGAAATCGACAACCACATGAGACCTAGGGCATGGTATCTACTCCCGGTTTCCCATTTTGATTAATCCAAGAATCCGGTGTGGATATCTTTTGTTACTAATTTCAGACCCAGGACTCGGTCATCCAAATTGATCTAACTAACTAATCCATACCACATGCATACATTGGCCATACACATACATATGAGAAATTTAAATAAGCACGGGCATTAATCAAGTTAAGCAACATAATAAAGGCTATTGGCAAAGATTTTATCAATGAATAAATATATGAGAAAGCATAACTAGGGCTTCAATCGAGCCCTATAAGAAAGTTAGTTTCACGTGTTGTCTAAGATAAACATCATATATAAACTAAACATAAAGAGAAGAATAAACCCGAGAGAAGAGGCGACAATTCTCTACCAAATCTTACAACTCCAAGTAAAAGATAAAAAAAAGTGATCTAAGAAAGGATCTAAGATCGGATGATTTGTTGTGTGTGTTTACAGGTGTATTTATAGGGCTTGAATAGTCCTAGAGGGTTCTGGAAACCTAATTTCCAAAAACGCAAAACCTACTTAATTTCCAAAATTGGTTCTGTCGCTTTACTGTTCACGCCCGTATATGTGCGCTCGATCGCATTCGCCCTGTGCTCGATCGCAAGTGCTACGCTCGATCCTTCTTGCATGCGCATGATTGCATGTGCACTCGATCGCACACATACTGCGCTCGATGGCACTTTGACCAGAAGTTGCTCCATGATTTCCAGTTTTCTTCCTTTAGGCCCAAAATTGCTTCTTTTTCCTCCAAGACCCTATAAGCACATGTTAAACACAAAAATAAAGTAAAATGGACTAAATTAACATAACTAAGGACCTAACAAATGTAAATAATAGGGCTTAAATATGAATATTTAAGCACCTATCACACCCCCAAACTTACATATTGCTAGTCCCTTAGCAATACGAAACAAAACTAAAATGAAAAATAACAACAAATAGAGAGATCCAATGTTTATAGTGTCCATAAAAGTTTAAGCCTTAACACAAAACTATTATGCGCATTCATGAGCAAGCTTAACAAATATAAACATATTTTTGCAATGAATAAGAGTTTTGAACGCAAATCACTTTCATGAGGCAATTTAAGACATCACAAGTTCGACTTTGGTGTGTGGTGAACTAGCACATAAAAGATTAGGTTTCCAAATAATTCTAACGTGTGTGTTTCAATGTCTCAAGATTCACCAAATTTCCTATTAGAATCAACAAAGATGGCATAAATTTTCTTCTTTTCTTTTGTTTGCAATATTTTTGCCAAGTTAGTTCCCTCAAGCCTTCTATTTGACTCATGTAACGAGCATTTAGCCAATGACTCCCAAACCAAATGGTTTTAGGGCATTAGGTGTAAAGACACCCCTAAGGACTTACTAACTTGAGTAAAAAAGGCTATGAAACTAACTGGTCTCAATGCTCTAATAAGAATTTTCACCTTTTGACGTGACACTCACTGCTTACTAAGGCAAGAGGGCTAGTTACTCAGCGAAAAGTTCTTGTTATTGATCATCAGGAGCATTTTTTTATCATTTTTTTATTTTCTTATGCCAAAATGTTAATATAATTGATTATCTGGTTCACAGTCAAGCAAAAGAAACATACAAATTAAAATTACATGTCATACCCCACACAATTATGTGTTAATGTGCTCGTGATTGCTTAAGTCAAACTTATGAATCCTTAAATGCCTAAAAGGAAGTGATCTAGGTTCAAAACTTAATTATTGGCTATATACTCAAGGTGTTAAGTGATAAGTGCTTAAATATTCATATTTAAGCCCATTCATTTACATTTGTTAAGTCCTATTTTATGTTAATTTAGTCCATTTTACATCATTTTTGTGTTTTACATGCTTTTATAGGGTTTTGGAGAAGAAAGAAGCATTTTGGAGCTTAAAAGGAAGAAAACTGGAAATCTTGGAGCAACTACTTCTTGGAGTGCGATCGAGTGCACCAAGCATGCGATCGAGTGCAGAATTGCAATCGAGCGCACCTGTACAGGTGTGAACAGTAAAGCGGCAGAACCAGTTTTGGAAACAAATGAGTTTTGTGTTTTAGGAAAGTTTAGGAATTCATGAGCCTTCTAGGATTACTCAAGCCCTATAAATACACCTGTAAAACACACACAAATCATCACTTCTTAGATAATCCTTTCTTTTATCTTTTGCTTAACTTGGAGTTGTAAGCTTTGGGAGAGAATTGACGTCTCTTCTCTCGAGTTTATTCTTCCCTTTATGTTTAGTTTATATATGATGTTATCTTAGACAGCATGTGTAACTAACTCTTTATAGGGCTCGATTGAAGCGCTAGTTATGTTTTTCCATATATTTATTCATTGATAATCTTTGCCAATAGCCTTTATTATGTTGCTTAACTTGATTAATGCTTGTGCTTATTTAAATTCCTCATATATATGTGTGTGGCCAACGTATGCATGTGGTATGGATTGGTTAGTTAGATCAATTTGGATGACCGAGTCATGGGTCTAACATTAGTAATAAAAAATATCCACACTGGATCCTTGGATTAATCAACATGAGAAACCAGGAGTAGATACCATGCCCTAGGTCTCATGTGGTTCTCGATTTCCACAGCCCTTATGCTTTCTTTAGGAACAACTCAGTAGATACCATGCTAAATCCCGCAAGAAAGAAAAGAGTTAGAATAGAAACCATTCCTAACTCATTGCTTAGGGAAATCAATAGCTTAAGGAGTAGATACCATGCTCTTAGGAGTGCACTGATAGATTTTACAACTGGGAAAGTATGACTAGTGGTGGATATCAAAGCCCTATGTCTTTATTATTATCAAATCACATTCAACAGTTATTTATTTCTTTTCACTTTGAAGAATCTAATTGTAAAACCAAACTTTACCAATCCCTGTGGAGATGATCTTGCTTTCGCACACTATACTACACTGTTGACCTTGTGCACTTGCAAGTAAAATAAGTGCGATTATTTACTTATTTATTTAGGTGGATAATCGTGCAACATTAAGCTCACTAATGAAATCAAATCATATTGTTTGTTTAGATCACCCAAAATTTTATTGGACAGAATGAACATGCATTTATCTATGAAAACAACAACACAACAAAACAACAAAAAAAATGGGACATAGTGAGTGTGTGAATGTGTCCCCATACCCCCAAACTTAAATTGCACATTGTCCTCAATGTGTGAATAGCATGGAAGGAGCTGACCTGGGAGATGGAGAACTGTATGACTGGCATGGCTCATAGCACGCCCCCAAACTTTAGTTGGATGCACTCACTTTGTCATTGAAAAAGAAAGACAAATAAACATAAAATGGAAAATGAGTAATAATAAATAGAAATAAAAAGATAAATACTAACAAGAAACAACAAAAAAAATACTAAAAAGGATATTCTTTGGGGTACCTCCCATGAACACTAAGTTTAATGTCGTCAGCTAGACGTGGTGCCCTCTCACTGCTGATCATCAGGTGGTGCAGTCGAAGAGGTACTGGGTGCTGGAGGTAAATGATTGAGGATAGCCTGCAGCATCGCCTTTTAAGGTGCAAACCGTGCCTCTAAACTATCTATGCACTGATGCACGAGTGTGGTAGCGGCATAGACCTCACCTCGGAAGGAAGACAGCTCAGCTAGAAAGTGCTGGGACTCTATCGGTCCTATGGCCGGATGGTCCTCCTCTCGTACTGAGCTAATTACAAGGGTCTCGGTCTCCATACAATCCTCTTCAACTCTCTCAGCTGCAGGAGCAGGTGCTGAAAGTCCTCGAGGTATGTGCGAGAGGCTATGTGTCCACTGAGCCTTCCCGAAGAAGGGATGCTCTAGCACTGGTCCGTCGCTGGTGGTCCCCTTAATCCCTTTCTTCTTGAGTATGTAGGAGAGTAAGAACGGGAAAGAGAAGCCCCATGCGTTGGCTGTAGTGGTCTGACAGCCATGGATGTGATCCCAGAATTTATATAACTGACTCCATATAACAGCCGAGATAGAGTACCAGTGACCTCTGTGGAAGGCATATAAGGTTTGTAGAAACTGGTCTCGCTACTGTGTCTTGTGCCCCAATGGACACATATTGCGCTGAATGATAGTTTCGACAAGCCAAAGTCTTGGAGGCAACTTTGACCGACTGGCTGCGTTGTTGTGTCTGTCGGTGTACTGACCAGCGCACATATCCTCAATAATCTTAGTCAGGGCAAAGGACTCCGGTTACTCCTCTATATCAGTGTCCTCCGGAGGGGACTCGTCAGAGTAATGAATAGCAGTGGCAATGTTGGCACTAGTCACTTCTACGGATGCACCCTAGACTGAAGAAGTCAGCACTCCCGGTCTACCACAGTCAAATGATAGGCTTGCATAGAACTGGACTATGAGCCGGGTGTAAGCAGTCGAGCAAGCTGGCTTGAAAAGCCTCTTCAACCTTCGATGTCTAAATTCTTGGACGGCCCATTGAGTGGCATCCATGTGTTTGAATACGTCATCAATGGCAAAGGTGGTCTCAAATAATAGCTCTCACTGTTTGATGCTAGGCCGGGATGACGAGGCACGGCTACTTAAAGCATGGGAGGTGGAAGCAGATGGTTTGGACATGCTGATACTTGCTTCTGCCAAATTTGTGATCGATCTTGAATGGGTGGGCTCGATCGCACACTGTGATATGCGCTTGATCGCAACTACTGTGCACTCGATCGCACACGGTCAGGTTTTTCCTTGAACAGTTGGTATACAACGAAGAACTGAGAGCTGTAAAAATGACACAACCATGAGTCCAACCCCCTGTAACAAGCACATACAAAATCAATCACCCAAGATATGCATAATATAAGAGGAAAATCATAAATTAAACAACTTGTGTGATAGTGTGTACATAAGTTACAGAAAATTGGTAATGGTCCTGCCGTGTGAGTGTGCTATAAATGGAAAATGGGGAGAAGATGAGATATATATATAGAGAGAGAGGAAAATGAATAGGAAAAATGTGTTTGTGATTCTGATTTAGCTGAGCGAGATAGGGATGGTTTGTGAATGTGGAGCTGCTGAGGGTGAGAGAATGGGAGTGAGTGAAGAAAATGCATGAGTGAGGCCAGAGTGCGAGTGAGTGAGCTGAGTGAAATGAAGGATGAGTGAGTGAGTGAACTGTTTATCATGAGACTGTCTGCCATGAGTGCTCTCGATCGCAATTGGATTGCACTTGATCGCACTCTTGTGCTCGAGCACACTGAATTGTGCGCTCGATCACAAGCAGTGTGCATAAATAAAAGTAAAACTTACCACAGCTGACAAATGATAAATTTGGAACAATACATCCTTACCATGTGTTAGTGGTCTCAGTACCACTAACCTCCGTAGAGATGCTTGAGCTATATGGTTAATCGAAATGAATTTGCTCAAGCACTCTCATGCTATAGTGCTAGTTGGTTGGAAGGAAGCACTTAGAGTCCACCTCTTGTGGCTCCAGTGCTTTTGTTTCAGCTGTATACTGTACTGATTCAAGTGCCAAGTCTTCATCTCTTAGAGGAAAGTTAATTTCAAGGTAAGGCTTGGCTCTGTGTCCATTTATCGTAAAGGGCTGATTTTCGTTGGGGCCACAGACTTCTAATGCACCATGAGAGAAGACCTTGGTGACCATGTACAGACCGTACCATCTGGACTTTAGTTTCCCTGGGAATAGTCTTAATTATGAGTCATGATGTGATGAAATTGACACTAGCAAGTGCACTAATCGTTCAAGTAATAAAATGATGAGTAAATATCGTTCCCAACGATGACTGAGCAAATACTACAGAAATTATGATTCGACTCTTACTGTTATTTGAGCAAACGAATAATTGTCGGAGAAAAAGATACTAACATTTAACTAGAAGGGAAAAACAGAACGCAATAGTAAATAACGGAAAATTTGCAATCTTTGGAATGAAGACTCTTATGAACTAACGTGCTAAGGACTCGATTTCACCTAAACCATAATTGACAAGAGCTTCGAATGGACAAGCTTCGTTTAATACGTTTTTCAAGATGGTAGAATCCCCAATAAATTGGTTATCCATATTCCAGGTCTAATCACAATCTTAAGAATCATTAACTTCGAATATCCGTATTCCAGGTCTATTCTAGATTAATTCAAATTAAGAAGCATCAAGTGTTTTTGGATTCCTTTCAGTTAAATCTCCCTATTCGGTTACGATTTAAGTGGACCACATGAACTTCCTAGGATCCTTATTCGGTTACTCCTATTTCATTTATGGCATGTTTTACCCTGGCCTTTGCATAGATAACAATCCAATATCATATTTATTAGTTTGATCAGTCATAAAAACATGGCTTCTCTATTCGACACATCACCATGCCCCAAGAATGGATCAAAATAATAAAAAGCATTAAGAACAATAAAACACACTATTTGAAAAACAAATTATATTCTACTTATCCAAACAACAACTCAAGATAAAGGTCTAGGATCCATCTATCCTTAACACAAAAATACCTACTCCATAATCATGTTCAAACAACCAATGTTCATTTTATAAAACATCAACATAGATAAAATACAAAAATACAAAACCGAAGAAGAATGATTAAAAGCTTGATGTGTAGCCTCCCGGAGTGTCTCCAAGCCTCCTTTCGCGTCACTTCTCCTACAAATTCTGTTTTGTTTCTTCTCTTTTCCGCCCCCTCTTCTTGTTCAGCTAGGGTTTTAATTTATAACATTCAAAATTCATGGGCTGGCGATGCAGCTCCAGCTTTCTGGCACTGCAGCGCCAAGACACAAAAAAAACCCTAATTCTAGCGCTGCAGCCCCAGCTTTCTGGCACTGCAACGCCAACTTTCTATCCAATTTCTTCTTTGTGTCAGCTACCAGCGCTGCAGCGCCAATATCCTGGCGCTGCAGCCTTAAGTTTCTGACCTCTCTGTGCTTTTTGGTCTTCCAGTGCTCTCCAACGCTCTAGCAAGTGTCTGCACAATAAATTTCTATGACTTAGCATTGATAAATCACTTAAAACAACTTATTAGTAAAATAAGATACAAAAAGAACTCAAATTGCTAATAACACATGCAACATAATTCTAATGCTTAAGAACAATACCAAAAACGTGCCTAAAAGCAGTATAATAACATGATTTATTCAGAGTTATCACACCCCCAAACTTACGTTTTTGCTAGTCCTCGAGCAAACTAGAACAAAATTCTATGCACACACATCCTAATAGTGCGAGATGGTTTGATTAGATTCGATATAGCATGCCTCAAAGATTGCATAAAAATTATAACACACGAAAAACTTTCCAAATGCTGCCAATGTCTAGAATTTCAAATTTATTGCTAACCTTATCTTTCATCAAATTCTTCAAACGTGTGTGTGTGCAACACCTTTATAAACTTAATCATCTCGTCACTCTGATCGGTTTATGCAAGCAAGTAGGATAATGCCAATCTTTTAAAGTCCATAAGCTTACTTTTCACACCACTCTCCACTAATGTAGGCCATGACAATACAAGAGATCACCAGGACTTTATTCAGCTTATAACTTTGGCTAAGGTTAAAGTATGGTGAAAGATTGATTTGAGGTTCACATCACCTTAAGCACATCAACCAATAAAAATTTTATTTCAAACTTTCCCTCAGTTATCATGGAATACTTCCAATACTTTTGCTCTTGTCACATCTTCTTCTTCTCATTCTTTTTTTTTTTCCTTTTTTTTTTGTATGCTTGTACTATAGTAGCACTAGTATTTGTTTCCGTGTGCATTACTGAAACTATAGCATAGCATGTACGTGACGATCAAACACAGCTTTGCCAGCTGCCTGTGATAGGCAGAATACAACTTGATCAAATAGTTCATGTGGTAAACCTTTTTAACTTCGATCTTTTCCTTGGTCTCTCTCGATGGGAAATATGTAACACATATCATAGCCAAGGGAAAGCCGCTTCCTCTTGCTCAATCCTCTGTCACCACTTAAGAGAATAGTCCCTTTATTAATCAATGTGCTTATAGGTGAAAGGTGGAGATAATTTTTTTTTATATATATATTTGAAAGGGAAATAGGTTATATGATTGGGTGACAAAACAATATGTATCCAAGCTCAAAAGGGGAACACTAAGGATAGTCACATATCAAGGGTTGGCTAAAATGGCTCAAACTTTCCAAACATGGCCTGGATATTTTCTTTGGTACTGTACTACCTAGGATTTCACCTCGAGTGGTCTTCAAACAAGTTATAGAGTCCAAGAGATCACAAGACTACACTGCTCACATAAACGCTCTCCGAAACAGTAAGACAACAAAGTGCTTAGGTGTAAATGCTCATTGTGTTCAAAGAGTTCGATGCAAAATAAATCCAAACAACAAATTCAAGCACACAGACATACGCAACATTTTTCAAATTTTCAATGGCTATAATTAAGTCAATCTATTTCTCATCATTGGCAAAATCAAAATCAAACAACAGAAAGCACTCAGAAAACACAAATAGAAAAATAACTAGAAACATAAGCAGTGCACACATTCAGATAAAGTTCCCACCCCCAAACTTAAATAATACATTGTCTGCAATGTATAGAATTTGAATTATAAAGTAAGAGAAGAGAACTCCCCTGATTAGTCGGAGGCTGAATCAATCGTCTTTGTCAATGTCCTCATCCTCCGGATCACTACTATGATCGGGATATGGTGGTAGTTGAGGTAGCTGCTGTGTGTCGATGCCTAAATGAGTGGCAAAAATCCTCATCATCTGATCATTGGTTTGAAAACAACCTGCAACGTAGGATGCCTGCCGCTGACTCAATTGCCGAAGCTCATGAAGCTCCGTCTCAACAACTGTTAGACGATCAGAAAATGATATATTCCGTTGTTGGCGTGCTGGAGGAGGTTGTGAGGAAGAGGCACCTGGGCTCGGTGCATCTTCTATATCCGTGATCCGATAGATAGTCCTTAGGTCCAATGGATGCATTGGTTGTTTGATTTGCTCCCCTGCAGTCCAGGTAACACCACACAATCCACAAAGTGCTGTTATCAAAGATGGAAAATACAACCCTGCACTGATCAAATTTGCACTGTATAGAATGTTGTTCTAGATAATGCGTCCCACATCAATACTCAATCCTTGGTAGATGGCAAATAGAAGGATTGCTCTCTCTCTTGTGACATCACTTAAATGAGTTGTCGGAAGCAAGCAAGTGCCTATAAAGTAATGCCAAGCTTTTGTTGTCCTATCCATTGCACTTGATGTAAATGAAGTCCGCTCATCATCGGACAATTTCCATTGTGTCTCAACTTTGCAAAGAACCCAGAGTACTTCATCGAGGTCAGGTGCGCTGGCATACGCACTGTACTCATCCATTGGGATGGTGGGGGTGTTGAGCAATTTGTTGATTGTGCCTCTATCGATTGCCACTAATTTCCCTCTAACCTTTACCTTCAGACTCGTGTGCTCTGCGGCATTTGCATAAAATTCACGCACAATTGAAATAATTGCAGCTTCTGGTGTTGCACAGAATTGTTCCCATTTACGAGCAGTGATAATCCTGTGAATGAGGAGAAGTGTCCCTTGGTGATATTAAATCCTCGTTCAGGAATTGGAACTTTCTTGAGTCGAGAACACTCAAACCTCTGTTCTGCTTCCTTTGAGACAAAAAGCTCTAAATTGTAACTGGTGGAGCTAGGTCTCGCGTGTTTGGGAGGAGCCATTTAATCAAGACTTTTGTGCTTTAAATAATTACACTCCAAACAGCAGAAAGTGACCAAGAGCAAGACCCACTTTCACACACCAATTCCCAAATAAAAATTGCAGTAGAAATTTCAATCCAAGTTGGGCAATTACTTCAATCAATTGAGTCTTGAATAACCCAGCATAATAGATAGCAATTTCAACTTATTAACATCAGAAATTTTTCAGCTACAGTACTAGCTACAGTACCCTTCTCTCCCAACGCACAGTCCCATGAAACTTTTTCAGCAGAAACTTGTGAACATGCAACTTATCCATTCATCCTTTCCTTAATTTTTCATCAACTCACCATGTATTATCATCTACCCATAAACAACTCAAGTGATTACACTTAAAAATATGAAGTTTGAGGGTCTCAAAGTGGAGAAATCTTACTTGATTAAAAAACTCAATAGCACCCAAAATCACTTGAGAATATTGATTCTCCTGGAGAATGGAAGTAATCCATGGTTGAAATTGCAGAAAAACTCTTGCTTGTGTGTTTCTATGGGAAGGAGAAGTGATATTTTTGTGTTTTGGAGAGGGAGAGTAGCTGGAATTTTAATATTTGGACTGTCCTAACTGTTGGAGAGCTGGGCATTTAATCTCCTTTGTGCGATCTGGCGCTGCAGCGCTGAATTGCTGTGCTGGAATTTTTATTGTGTTGAATGAACAGGTCCTGGCACTACAGCGCTGAGTTTGTGAGGCTGCAGCGCCAGATTTCTGGGCTGATGGCATGAAATGGAAGGCCTTGGCGCTGCAGCTCCAATTTTCTAGCGCTGCAGCGCTGAATTTCTGTCCCGGCTCCACGTAGAGCTGAAAAATACATCACAAATACTCGTCGTAAGGCTATAAAAATTGAAATAACAATTAAATTAAACAAAAACAAAAATTTAGACACCCCAAATAATTTCAAAAAACATAAAAAAAAAAAATTAAAAAAATAAGACCCAAAATGGTAGTTCTAATTTATAGTCTTTAGCTTGACTTTCCGATTTATGGTTCTTGGCGAATGGTGGTGGACGATTGAGGATCAAACGTCCCCATAATGTAGTGCTTCAATCTGTGCCCATTAACCTTGAACGTCTCCTTATTTTTCTCGTGTTGAACCTCGACAGCACTAAAATGTGAGACACTTATCACGGTATACGGTCCAGTCCATCGAGATTTCAGTTTTCCCAGAAATAGACGAAGTCGGCTATTGTACAAAAGAACTTGTTGTCCTGGAACAAATTCTTTCCTCGAGATGTGTCGATCATGCCGTTTTTTTGTTTTCTCTTTGTACAGCCTTGCATTCTCATATGCTCCTAGTCGAAGTTCTTCTAATTCATCAACCTGCAACAAACGCTTTTGTCCTGCAAGGGTTATATCAAAATTCAAGAATTTGGTGGCCCAGTATGCTTTATGCTCAAGTTCGACAGGAATGTGGATGTTTTACCAAAAACTAGCCTATATGGTGACATTCCTATGGGTGTTTTGAAGGCCATTCTATATGCCCACAAGGCATCATCTAATTTAAGTGACCAATCTTTCCTAGAAGCATTCACGATTTTTTCTAAAATTCGTTTCACCTCCCGATTTGAAACTTCTACCTGACCGCTTGTTTGTGCATGGTATGAGGTGCCGAGTTTGTAAATTACTTCATATTTTCTTAACAAGGTTCTAAATTAACGATTGTCAAAATGTTTACCTCGATCAGTAATTATTGTTCTAGGAGTTCCAAAGCGGGTAAAGATGTTTTTCTTGAAGAATTGGAGAACTACCTTGGCATCATTAATGCGGGTTGCTATGGCTTCTACCCATTTAGACACATAATCTACAGCAACTAGAACATACTGGTTTGAAAAAGATGCAGGATAGGGCCCCATGAAATCAATACCCCAAACATCAAATATTTCGCAAACAAGAATATTGTTTAAAGGCATTTCATTTCGTTTAGAGATGTTACCAATTCGTTGACACCTATCACATGATGTGACGTAAGCCTGAGCATCCTTAAACAAGGTTGGCCAGTAGAAACTTGATTGCAATACCTTTGCTGTTGTTAGGTGTGCACCAAAATGTCCCCCAGCTTCTCTGTCATGGCAGTGCTACAGTATATTGTTAAACTCATGCTTCGGCACACATCTGCGAATTACCTGGTCTATACATAATTTGTAGAGATACGAATCCTCCCAAAAATAATGCTTCACATCGGATAGGAATTTTTTTCTTTGTTGATAAGTGAAGTGCCCTGGGATCAAGTTTCCTACAAGGTAATTGGCAAAATCAGCAAACCACGGTGTCTCAGACACCAATAAAACAGAATCAATTGAAGAAATATAAAATATTATCTCATCTGGAAATTCTTCGTTGATGCTGGTCTTAGTCTCTTCCGATTTTTCTAGCCTTGATAAGTGTTCTGCTACTTGATTGTCAGTCCCCTTCTTATCTTTGATTTCTAAATCAAATTCTTGAATAAGGAGAATCCACCTCAGCAGTCTTGGTTTTGCGTCCTTTTTTGCCAAAATATACTTTAAAGCTGCATGATCAGTATAAATAGTAAATTTTGATCCAATAAGATAGGATCGAAACTTGTCAAATGCAAATACAACAGCTAAAAGTTCTTTCTCAGTGGTAGCATAATTCAGTTGGGGTCCAGTAAGAGTGCGGTTCACATAATAAATTGTCCTGAAGACCTTATCTATTCTTTGACCAAGCACTGCTCCAATTGCGGTGTCACTGGCATCACACATTAATTCAAACGGGAGGCTCCAATCTGGTGTGACTACAACAGGGGCGGTCACCAATTTATCCTTTAATGTAGCAAATGCCTGCAAATAATCATCAGAGAAGTTAAACTTCACATCTTTTACAAGAAGATTAGAAAGAGGTTTAGAGATTTTTGAAAAATCCTTAATGAATCTCCTGTAAAATCCTGCATGCCCCAAGAAACTTCTGATGGCTTTGACTGAAGTGGGAGGTGGGAGTTTTTCGATCACATCCACCTTAGCTTTGTCAACTTCAATACCCCTCGATGATATTTTGTGCCCCAACATTATCCCTTCCTGGACCATGAAATGACATTTCTCTCAATTTAATACTAGGTTTGTGTCTTCGCATCGCTGCAAAACTAAAGAGAGGTTATGAAGGAAATCATCAAAGGTTAGACCAAATAGTGTAAAATCATCCGTGAAGATCTCTAAAAAAATTTCAGTCATATCAGAAAAAATTGCCAACATGCAACGTTGAAAAGTTGCTGGTGCGTTACAAAGACCGAAGGGCATCCTCCTATATGCAAACGTTCCATAACGACAAGTAAATGTCGTCTTTTCTTGATCCTCGGGTGCTATGGGGATTTGATTGTATCCCGAGTATCCATCAAGCAGACAGTAGAACTTATGACCTGCCAATCTTTCCAACATTTGATCAATAAAAGGTAAAGGAAATTTATCTTTTCTAGTGGCATCATTTAATTTTCTATAGTTAATACAAACCCGCCAACCTGTCATAGTTCGGTGGGTATCAATTCATTGTTATTATTTTTAACAACAGTAATCCCACCTTTCTTTGGTACTACTTGTACCGGGCTGGTCCAAGCACTATCAGAAATTGGATAAATAATACCTGCGTCAAGCAGCTTGACTACTTCTTTCTTAACAACCTCCTGCATTACTGGATTTAAGCGTCGCTGTGGCTGAATCGTAGGCTTGAAGTTCTCCTCCATAAGAATTTTGTGAGTACAAATGGAAGGGCTGATTCCCTTGATGTCCGCTATTGTCCATCCCAAAGCCTTTTTGTGCCTTCTCAAGACTTCCAACAAGCGTTCTTCCATTTTACCTGTCAATGAAGATGATATTATAACTGGAAAAATATTTTTCTCTAAATAAGAATATTTCAAATGAGCAAGTAAAGTTTTCAATTCATTTATAATTATTTGTTCTTCTGGCACTTCTTTTCCCATTTCAGACTCCAAGTTCCTTGCTTTTTCTTGGATGACGAGTTCTTTAGTGGTAGTAGTTCTTGATTCCATGATACATCTCTCCAAAGTATCTTCATTTAATGTTTTCTCCTGAAACTCCTCAAATTGGTTATCAACAATATCCACATGAAAACAAGAAGAAGTAGATAAGCCAGAAGGGTATTTCTTAATTTTATACATATCAAAAACTATTTGCTCATCATTGACTCTCAAAATCAATTTCCCTTGTTGTACATCAATCAGGGCTCTCCCTGTAGCAAGGAATGGACATCCGAGTATAAGAGGTACCTCCCGATCCTCTTCCATGTCAAGAACGATGAAGTCCACAAGGAATATAAATTTATCAACTTTTACCAGTACATCTTCTATAATTCCCCGTGGTCTCTTACTGGATCGATCAGCTAATTGTAATGACACTGTTGTTGTTTTGACTTCTCCTAATCCAAGTTTCCTGAAAATTGAAAGAGGCATAAGATTAATACTTGCACCAAGGTCACATAACACTTTATCAAAAAATGAATTTCCCAAAGTGCAAGGTATAGTAAAACTCCCTGGATCTTTCAATTTTGGAGGTAGCTTGTTTTGCAGTATAGTGCTGCACTCTTCAGTTAACATCACCGTTCCATGTTCCTCTAGTTTTCGTTTATTAGACAAAAGTTCCTTCAAAAATTTAGTGTAGCTAGGCATCTGTGCTAATGCCTCTACAAATGGTATGTTAATATGCAACTTCTTGAAAATCTCTAAAAATTTTGAGAATTGTTTGTCTAGTTTTTCTTTTTGGAATTTCTGAGGATAAGGAAGAGGTGGCATATATTTGGTTTCAGAGTTAGAATCAATCAAACCTTTACCAGTAGACTTCTTTGCTGAAACTTGTTTTTCCTCTTGCACAGTCTTTTCTTTCTCGCCAACTTGCTGAGTGAGTTCCTTAGGTTGTGGCTCTTCCAATTGTGTGCCACTCCTTAGTGTTATGGCATTGACATCCTCCTTAGGATTCTTTTCTGTGTTGCTCGGGAGGGAACCTTGTGCACGTCCAGAAATTATGTTGGCTAGTTGACCGACTTGAACTTCCAGATTTTTTATGGATGCTTCTTGATTTTGGAATCTTGTTTCTGCTGTACTTAAAAATTTGGCCATCATGTCCTCCAAGTTGGGCTTTTTTTCTTGATGAGGATATTCAGGATGATGTTGCTTCGCATTATTTTGATTCCACGAGAAGTTCGGATGATTCCTCTATCCCGGATTATATATGTTGCTGTATGGATTGTTCTGTCTGTGAAAATTTGAAACAAAATTAGCTTGTTCAGCAGATGAATTATATGCAAATTGATTACCTGCTTGACAGCTACTGCTTTGATGGCCACTACCACCACACAATTCACATATTGAATGTGAGTTGGGATTAAATCCATCAATCTTCTTGTTGAGAGTCTCTAGTTGTGCTACTAGAGCTGTAACAGCATCTACATTGTGCAATCCTGGGGCTCTGTTGATAGGTAACCTTTCAATTGGCCATTTCTTCTAGTAATTCGATGGCTTCTTCTGGAGTTTTTCTCATGATAGTGCCTCCTGCAGCTGCATCAATCATGTTTCGGGTTGTATTAGTTAAACCATTATAAAAAGTTTGTACCTGCATCCAGGTGGGCAACTTGTGATGAGGACATCTTCTCAACAGGTCTTTAAAGCGCTCATATGCCTCATAGAGTGACTCTCGATCAACCTGCAAAAACATAGTAATTTCATTACGTAACTTTGCAGTTTTTGCAGGAGGGAAGTAGTTCCCTAAAAACTTATATGCTAATTCCGCCCATGTTGTTATGGATCCGGCAGGCAAAGAAGTCAACCAGCTTTTTGCTTTATCCCTCAATGAAAATGGGAAAAGTCTTAAGCGAATTGCATCCTCCGATACTCCGTTATGCTTGAATATGTCGCAAATTTCCAGGAAATTCGCCAAGTGAACATTCGGATCTTCTTGCGATATGCCCCTAAATTGTACTGAATGCTGAATCATCTAGATGATGGCAGGCTTAATTTCAAAATTGTTCGCTTGTATAGGTGGTCACTGAATGCTGGATTCAACACCATCCATCTTTGGCATGGCATAATCCCACAGTGTATGTTGCACCTCTGCATTGTTTCCTTCTGCCATTGTATTAATTGTTACTGGTGCTGCTCTTCTCAAAGAGTGAAACGTACGCTCAATCTCTGGATTAGGTTCTGCAAGTATTCTCCCACTAATACGTGTCATGCACTAGAATCGAAAGCCCTGCAAAATAGACTTACAAACCAAATAAATAAATAAAACTCTCAAATTAACAAGTTGAATCACAATAAAAGTAATAGTTTATTTCAGTCCCCGGCAACGGTGCCAAAAACTTGATACGATGAAATTGACACTAGCAAGTGCACTAATCATTCAAGTAATAAAATAATGAGTAAATATCGTTCCCAATGAGGACTGAGCAAATACTACAGAAATTATGATTCGACTCTTACTGTTATTTGAGCAAACGAATAATTGTCGGAGAAAAAGTTACTAACAATTAACTAAAAGGGAAAAACAGAACGGAATAATAAATAACGAAAAATTTGCAATATTTGGAATGAAGACTCTTATGAACTAACGTGCTAAGGACTCGACTTCACCTAAACCATAATTGACAAGAGCTTCGAATGGATAAGTTTCATTTAATACGTTTTTCAAGATGGTAGAATCCCCAATAAATTGGTTATCCATATTCCAGGTCTAATCACAATCTTAAGAATCATTAACTTCGAATATCCATATTCCAGGTCTATTCTAGATTAATTCAAATTAAGAAGCATTAAGTGTTTTTGGATTCCTTTCAATTAAATCTCCCTATTCGGTTACGATTTAAGCGGACCACATGAACTTCCTAGGATCCCTATTCGGTTACTCCTATTTCATTCATGGCATGTTTTACCCTGGCCTTTGCATAGATAACAATCCAATATCATATTTATTAGTTCAATCAGTCATAAAAACATGCCTTCTCTATTCGACACATCACCATGCGCCAAGAAGGGATCAAAATAATAAAAAGTATTAAGAACAATAAAACACACTCTTTGAAAAACAAATTATATTCTACTTATCCAAACAACAACTCAAGATAAAGGTCTAGGATCCATCTATCCTTAACACAAAAATATCTACTCCATAATCATGTTCAAACAACCCATGTTCATATTATAAAACATCAACATAAATAGAATAGAAAAATACAAAACCGGAGAAGAATGATTAAAAGCTTGATGTGTAGCCTCCCGGAGTGTCTCCAATCCTCCTTTCGCATCTCCTCTCCTCCAAATTCTGTTTTCTTTCTTCTCTTTTCCGCCCCCTTTTCTTGTTCAGCTGGAGTTTTAATTTATAACATTCAAAATTCACGGGCTGGCGCTGCAGCTCCAGCTTTTTGGCGTTGCAGTGCCAAGACACAAAAAAAACCCTAATTCTGGCGCTGCAGCTCCAGCTTTTTGGCGCTGCAGCGCCAACTTTCTATCCAATTCCTTCTTTGTGTCAGCTACCAGCGCTGCAACGCCAACATCCTGGCACTGCAGCCTTGAGTTTCTGTCCTCTCTGTGGTTTTTGGCCAGTGCTCTCCAACGCTCTAGCAAGTGTCTGCACAATAAATTTCCATGATTTAGCATTGATAAATCACTTAAAACAACTTATTAGTAAAATAAGATACAAAAGAACTCAAATTGCTAAAAACACATGCAACATAATTCTAATGCTTAAGAACAATACCAAAAACATGCCTAAAAGCAGTATAATAACATGATTTATTTAGAGTTATCAAGTCATTTAGCAACACCTTTTGTCCTACATGGAGCTCTTTCCGTACTAGTTGTTTGTCATGATAAGCTTTTGTCCGTTCTTTGTACAACTTGGCATTCTCATAGGCATCATATCTCAATCCTTCAAGTTCATTTAGATGCAGCTTCCTTTTCTCACCCGCTTGTCTCATGCCGAAGTTGACCTGCTTTATGGCCCAATATGCTTGATGTTCTAATTCCACTAGGAGATGGTATGCTTTTCCAAAGACTAGGCGGTAGGGAGACATGCCAATTGGAGTCTTATAAGCTGTCTGATATGCCCATAGAGCATCATTTAGGTGTAGAGACCAATTCTTCCGATTAGGCTTCACTGTCTTTTCTAAGATTCCCTTGATCTCTCGATTGCTTATCTCCACTTGGCCACTGGTTTGAGGATGATATGGAGTGCCAACTCTATGAGTGATCCCATATTTCTGGAGTAGTTCGGCAAACAAACGATGATGAAAGTGGTTACCCCCATCACTGATGATTGCTCTTGGAATCCCAAACCACGTACAGATGTTAGCCTGTAGAAACTTTACAACTACTTTGTGATCATTAGTTTTTGAGGGGACAGCCTCAACCCATTTGGACACATAATCCACACCCACAAAAATATATAAATAACCAAATGAGTTAGGAAAGGGTCCTATGAAATCAATGCCCCATACATCAAAAAGTGCTACTACATAAATATTCTGTAGGGGCATCTGATTTCGGGAAGAGATGTTACTTGTCCACTGGCATCTATCACATGAGCTGCAAAAGGAGAAAGTATCTTTAAACAGATTAGCCCAATAAAAACTATATTATAGTACCTTAAGAGCTGTTCATTTTGCCCCAAAATGTCCTCCACAAGTAAACTGGTGGCAGTGTTGCAATACGCTCAAGTGCTCCTCTTTTGGGATACATCACCTGATGATTTGATCGGGGTAGACTTTGAAAAGGTAAGGATCATTCCAATAGTAGTGTCTTGACAGAGATATTAGCCGTTTCTTTTCTTGAGTGATCATGCCTGGGTAAAAACTTTAGCAGTTAGATAATTTACTATGTCAACGTACGATGGAAGTTTTACCTCTAGTGCGAACAGTTGTTCATCAGCGAAGTTCTCATTCAAAGGTAACTCGTTATCATCATTCTCATAGGGTAGCCTTGACAAATGATCTGCACCTACATTCTCGCTGCCTTTTTTGTCTTTGATTTCCAAATCTAACTCTTGTAATAGGAGTGTCCATCTGATTAGCCTAGGTTTTGCATCTTTCTTAGAAAACAAATATCTCAAAGCAGCATGGTCAGTGAATATAATAACTTTAGAACCAATAAGATATGATCTAAACTTCTCTAAAGCAAAAATAACAGCTAACGATTCTTTTTTCAGTAGTAGAATAGTTAAGTTGAGCATCATTTAAAGTTCTAGAAGTGTAGTAAATAGTATGAGGTACCCTATTGATTCTTTGACCTAAGACAGCTCCCAAAGCGAAGTCACTGGCATCACACATTAATTTGAAAGGGAGATTCAATCGCCATCATTATCAGGGCAGATGTAAGAACATTCTTCAATGTGTTGAAAGCTTGCATACAGTCATTATTCCATTCAAACTTGGTATGTTTAGCCAACAACGCACAAAGAGGTCTCGAGATTTTGGCGAAATCCTTGATGAATATTCTATAAAAACCAGCATGTCTAAGGAAACTTCTAATGCCTTTAACTGTGAGAGGTAACTATGAGAAGGGGAGGTAACTTTGCAATGATATCTATCTTAGCCTTGTCTACCTCAATACCTCTGTTTAAGATGGAGTGACCCAACACAATACCTTGCTGAACCATGAAGTGACATTTCTCCCAATTCAATTCTAAGTTGTTCTCTTCACATCTCTTTAGGACATTCTCTAAATGATTTAGGCATTCATCAAAAGTGGAGCCAAAGACATTAAAATCATCCATGAATACATCAATGTACTTTTCTACCATATCAAAAAATATGCTCATCATACATCTTTGAAAAGTGGCTGGTGCATTGCATAATCCGAATCGCATTCTTCGATAAGCAAATGTACCAAAAGGACATGTGAAGGTAGTCTTTTCTTGATCTTCGGGTGCTATATCAATTTGGTTGTACCCACTATACCCATCCAAGAAGCAGTAATAGCTGTGACCGGCTAATCTCTCCAACATTTGATCAATGAATGGCAAGGGGAAATGATCTTTTCTGGTTACCTTGTTCAGTTTTCGGTAATCAATACATACTTTCCAACCCGTTGTTTTTCTCGTAGGTATGAACTCCTCATTTTCATTTTTTACAACAGTAATCCTACTCTTTTTAGGAACAACTTGGACCAGGCTCACCCATTTGCTATCCAGTATAGGGTAGATGATGCCAATATCTAGTAGCTTCAATACCTCGACCTTCACTACCTCCTTCATGTGTGGGTTAAGTCTTCTTTGAGCATATCGAGTGAGCCTTGCTTCATCTTCAAGGTAGATACTATGCATGCATTTTGCTGGACTTATCCCCTTAATGTCAGCAATGATCCACCCAATGGCATATCTATGCTCCCTAAGAACTTTTAACAGCTTCTCTTCTTCTCCACTACTCAAGTTAACAGCTACAATCACAGGTAAAGTCTTCTTTTCTCTTCAATACGCATATGTTAAATGCTCAGGTAGCGTTCCAATGTTGGTGCCTGGACAATAGAAGGTAGAAAAGTAGCATTAGTAGTTATAAGAGCTTCAAATAGAGGAGTATACTTACTAGAGTGTTTTGGAGAGGTCTCAAGGAGTTGCACAGCTGTGATGATGTCATCAGTGACATCTTCAGGTTCTTGCTTAATCTCCACCTCCATGAAGCTATGGGTGATGGTAATCTCCAATGGATCAATATATTGGACCTGAAAAGATAGCTCAACACGGTTTTGTATCATACATACATTAAAGCATTCCAAGTCATCTTGAGGAAGTCTCATTGCATCAAATATTTTAAACTCTATTTTCTCACCATTGATTTTCATACTCACTATACATTTTTTCACACAAATCTTAGTGTTGGCAGTTTTCATGAAGGATCTCCCTAATATGATGGGCAAGGGTAATGGCATAGGGCATTCCTCCATGTCTAATACAATGAAATCAGCATGTAAGATGAACTCACCAACCTTTACTAGGACGTCCTCGAGAATACCTCTAGGTCTTTTAATACTTCTATCTGCCAATTATAAGATAATAGAAGTCGGTTGTATCTCCCCCAAACCTAGGGTTTCGAATACCGTGTATGGTAGTAAGTGTACACCCACTCCTAAGTCTAGTAATGCTTTTTCAAATAGCTGATCACCTATTCTATAGGGAATAGTAAAACTACCCGAAACTTTTAGTTTTGGTGGGAGTTTTCTTAGTAGTATAACACTTACTTCTTCAGTTAATGCTACAGTCTCATGTTCTAAAAATTTTCTTTTATGAGTGCAACAATCTTTTAGGAACTTAGTATAGGCAAGTATTTGGTGAATTGCATCTAGTAAAGGAATGTTAATTTCAACTTTCCGCAAGGTTTCAAAAATATCAATTAGTTTATTGTCTTTCTTTTGTTTTACTAACCTTTGTGGGAAGGGTGGAGCATTCACCTTCTCCGTTTCACTTACCTTTGATGCCGATGGTTTTTCTATAGTTGCAAACTCGTCGGATCCTATCACTTTGCCATTTCTCAAGGTTGTGACAGCCTTTAGTTGTTGATGCCCCCCAGAGTTGGGTAGTGTTTGAGCTGGGAGCTCTCCTTGCTTTCTGCCACTGAGTTCTTTAGCCAGTTGTCCCATTTGTACCTCTAATCTTTGAATTGCTTACTTATGTGTTGCAGTGGTTTATCTTTGCTGAGTCATGAACTGTTCTTGTGACGTCATCAATTGCTGCTGCTGATGAGTGGCCAGTTGTCTCACAAGACTTTCAATGTCATTCTTCTTTGGTTCGGGAGTAACATGAGCAGTGGGCTAGGGGTTTCATTGCTGTCCTTGATTGTTCTGATTGTTGCTCCATGAGAAATTCGGATGATTCTGCCATCCAGGGTTGTATGTGTTTGCATAAGGGTTGTTCTTCGGCGGATAGTTATTAGGTCCCACATAATTTGCTTGTTTTGTATCTACATGTGAATACAAATGACAAGTATCAGTATTATGGTCGTATTGGGAATATATTGCACATACCTGGAATAGGGTAGATGGTAGGCTGGATGAAGCATTTTGAGCAGCCATGGCTTTTACCAATAAGTCTAGTTTCCTTTCAATTGCTGCTATTTGAGGGGAAGATCCTACATTCAGATTTACCTCATACACACCTTTACCTTTGGTTACATGTCTACCTCGAGAGGAGAACTGCTGAGTGTGTTCGCTGAGGGTTTCGAAGAGCTCCATCGCTTCTTCGCTGCTTTTCTCCATCAACACTCCTCCACAACCTGAATCAACAATACTTTTGTTATTTTTATACCAGTTCATCTTGAGGCAGGTTGTGATGTGGGCATTTGAGTAGCAGCTCGTTGAAGTGTCCCCATGCTTCGAAGAAGAGGTCCCCGTCCTTTTGTTGGAAGGACTGGATCCCCTTCCTCATTTACCTCGTCTTTTGGGCTGGGAAAAACTTCCTCAGAAACTTGCTTGCCAACTCCTCCCAAGTGTGGATGGAAACTGTAGGCAAAGAATTATACCATAGTTTAGTATTATCTTTCAAGGAAAAAAGGAACAGAATTAACCTTATTCCTTCTTTTTTTTTATCTGTAAATAAACTTGTATTGAATGATCAAAAATGTACAAAAGGATCACTGGGCATACCTAGGAGATTTACAAATAATGCATATACAAAATAGACAAGAGGCTTAAGCCCAGCCAAAGAGCTATACAAGCCAACAAGCCTTGGGACCTAACATAGAGCCTACTGGCCTAAACATGCAGCCAACCAAAAACCAACTAACCAAAGAGCTTACAAGGGATCTGGGCATACCCAGGAGATACATAAAAAACCAGACATACAGCACAACAGGGCATACCCTAGACAAAATAACAGACAGGATTGAAGCAGCCTAAATCAGCAGCCTATACTCAGGGCAGGCAGCATAGACACTTCTATAGATACCAATCTGGATCTTCTTCACTAAGCTAGCAGGTAAGGCAGGAGCTTTGTCAAATATCTTGGCATTTCTTGCCAGCCATATGTGGTAGACTAAGCTTGCAAGGGCTGTTTTTCTAGCAACAGCTGGAGGGCCAGTGCCTTTGACTTTCAATGTCCATCTGATAGCACTCTCAATGGTTCTCATTTGCCTTCTAGTACCCAGCCACATATTTATGGAGTTCCTTCTTGGTCTAGGCCTTGTATGTGCTAGAACTTCTAAAGATCGAAAAATTCTCGGAGGTGCAAGTGTGGATCTTCATTAGGAGTACCCCTAAAGTGAGTCAAAGCATTCAATAATTGCGGAGGTATGTAATAGTTTCTTGTCGCCTCAGGTTGATATGCAATGCATGATGGTTTATCAATGTTCCATGGGATGAATGAGTGCTTCATCGGTACTCGTGCAGGTGGTTGCTGGTTTTCAAGCTGTTCCGTCATTGGTGTTTCATTCTCGACTTCTTCTTTGTTCTCCTCAAAGTTGTCCCTAAGCCTTTGTCGGATGGTCTATTCAAGCTCGGGATCAAGAGGAAAGAATGTTGGATGTCGAGATCGAAGTCCGTGCATAAATCAGGTCAAACCAGCTTCAGTGCAGCAGTTCAACTCTGCTGCTCGGGTAACTCTCTGCCCTAATTGCGCTCGATCGCACAGAAGGCTGCGATTGTTCGCAAGTATTATAGAAAGTGTGATTTAGGGTTTGATGTACCTAAAACAGAAAACAAATCGATTAGGTTTTGATGAAAACAAATATGGTAAACAGAAAATAAAGTAATAATAACAATGATTAAACGAAAGTAATTCTCAAATGAACTTTAGCAAAATCCCCGGCAACGGCGCCAAAAACTTGCGTGTTTATTTACCTAAATTAATAAGCAAATAATCACATTCGTTTTACTTGCAAGTGCACAAGGTCAACAGTGTGGTATAGTGTGTGAAAGCAAGATCATCTCCACAGGGATTGGTAAAGTTTGGTTTTAGAATTAGTTTCTTCAAAGTAAAAAGAAATAAATAACTGTTGAATGTGATTTGATAATAATAAGAATGGTATCTGCGTGAGTTGTTTCTTCAGAAAGCATAAGATTTATGGAAATCGACAACCACATGAGACCTAGGGCATGGTATCTAATCCCGGTTTCCCATGTTGATTAATCCAAAAATCCGGTGTGGATATCTTTTGTTACTAATGTTAGACCCAAGACTTGGTCATCCAAATTGATCTAACTAACCAATCCATACCACATGCATACGTTGGCCATACACATATATATGAGGAATTTAAATAAGTACAGGTATTAATCAAGTTAAGCAACATAATAAAGGCTATTGGCAAAGATTTTATCAATGAATAAATATATGAGAAAGCATAACTAGGGCTTCAATCGAGCCCGATAAGAAAGTTAGTTACACATGCTGTCTAAGATAAACATCATAAATAAACTAAACATAAAGAGAAGAATAAACCCGAGAGAAGAGGTGTCAATTCTCTCCCAAAGCTTACAACTCCAAGTAAAAGATAAAAGAAGTGATCTAAGAAAGGATCTAAGATTGGATGATTTGTTGTGTGTGTTTACAGGTGTATTTATAGGGCTTGAATAGTCCTAAAGGGTTCTGAAAACCCTAATTTCCAAAAATTCAAAACCTATTTAATTTCCAAAACTGGTTCTACCACTTTACTATTCACGCCCGTACATGTGCACTCGATCGCATGTGCCCTGCACTCGATCGCAAGTGCTGCGCTCGATCCTTCTTGCGTGCCCACAATCGCACACATACTACGCTCGATCGCACTTTGACCAGAAGCTGCTCCATGATTTCCAGTTTTCTTCCTTTAGGCCCAAAATTGCTTGTTTTTTCTCTAAAACCCTATAAACACATGTGAAACACAAAAATGAAGTAAAATTGACTAAATTAACATAACTAAGGACCTAACAAATGTAAATAAGGGGGCTTAAATATGAATATTAGAGCACCTATCAGATACCTTTAGGTTTCAAACGGGCATACCACGTTACAGCTGCCTTTTCAAGGGTTAGGGGAAATGCTCGACACATCACAGGGTATGAATGTCTGTGGAGTGTTATTATGGTTCGATGGTGCTGGAAATGATCCAGAGGGTCAGTAGATCCATCGTAAGGTTTAATTTGTGGCATGCGAAAGTTCGGTGGGAGGGGGGCCTCGAGGACCTCTTGAGCGAAAGGTGGGTCCTATACATCGAGTTCGTCTATAATATTGTGGCCACAGCCTCTGAACGCCTCATTGATTCGTTCCTCTATGTCCTCGATCTGTTTGTCAAGGTCTTCACTATTTTTAGATAAGGGACTTTCCCCGGACCTGGCCACGCGAGGTGGAGGTGATTTGGTAGCTGAACAACCATCAATTGGCGGTCGACGGTCGGCCGAACCATTGTGACTTGGTTCCGGCCGTAAAAGTGGTGGTGATGAACACTGAGCTCTTCCACGGACTTCGGCAGCTAGGTTGGCCACTAGCTGTGAGAGTTCCACGAATTGCACCTGGAGAGTAGCCACGTTGGGATGGGCCTCGGGTTCGGTCAAGGAACTTGCTCTAGACCTCATTACTCCTTCACCAAGGTCTATCACACCCCCAAATTTACATATTGCTAGTCCCTTAGCAATACTAAATTAAAAACTAAAATGAAAGACATAGATAAATCCAATGTTCATGGTGTCAATCAAAAGTCTAGATTTAACACAAAACTATGATGCGTATTTATGAGCAAGCTTAACAAAAGTAAACATATTTTTGCAATGAATAAAAGTTTTGAACGTAAATCATATTCATGAGGTAGTTTAAGACATCACAAGTTTGACTTTGGTGTGTGGTGACTAGCACATAAAAGATTGGGTTTCCAAGAAATTCAAACGTGTAGTGTTTCGATGACTCAAGATTCACTGAACTTCCTATTAGAGTCAACAAACATGGCATAGACTTTTATTTGCGAGATTTTTGCCACGTTAGTTCTCTTAAGCTTTCTTGCTGACTCGTGTAACGAGTGTTTAGCCAATGACTCCCAAACCAGATGGTTTTATGGCATTAGGTGTAAAGACACCCCTAAGGACTTACTAGCTCGAGTCAACAAGGCTACGAAACTAACTGGTCTTAATGCTACCCTTTAGAATTTTCCACCTTTTGACGTGACACTCAATGCTTACTAAGGCAAGAGGGCCAGTTACTAAGCGAAAAGTTCTTTTTTAATGATCATTTAAGATTTTTTACCTTTTGACGTGACACTCAATGCTTACTGAGGCAAGAGGGCCAGTTATTCAGTGGAAGATTTGTTTTATTGATCATTAGGAGCATTTGTTTCTTTTGAGCACTAATCAATCTTTTCTATTTTTATATGCCAATATATCAATCTAATAGGTCATCTAGTTCACAGTCAAGCAAAAGAAACATACAAATCCAAATAACATGTCATACCCCATACGATCATGTACTAATGTGCTCGTGATAGTTAAGCTAAACTTGTGAATTCTTAAATACCTAAAGGGCAGTGATCTAGGTTCAAAACTTGATTATTGGTTTATATGGTCAAAGCGTTAAGCTCGCTGATGAAATCGAATCATATAATTTTGTTTAGATCACAAAAAAAAGTTTATTGGACAGAATGAACATGCATTTATCTATAAAATTAGCAACAAAAATAAAAACAAAAATATAGGACATAGTGTAGTGTGTGAATGTGTCCTCATACTCCCAAACTTAAAATGCACATTGTCCCCAATGTGTGAGTAGCATGGAAAGATCTGACCTGGGAGGTGGAGAACTGATGGCTGACATGGCTCGTAGCGCGCCCCCAAACTTCAACTGGATACGCTGACACTGTCCTTGAAAAAGAAAGAAAGCAAATATAAAATGGAAAACAAGTAATAAATAATGGACAAGTGAACTATAAAATACTAAAAAAAAACTATAAAAAGGATATGCAGTGGGGTACCTCCCATGAGCGCTAAGTTTAACGTCTTCAACCAGACGTGGTACTCTCTCACTGCTGATTATCAGGTGGTGCAGTCGGAGAGGTACTGGGTGCTGGAGGTAGGCGATCAAGAATGACCTACAGCATGGCCTCCTGTCGTGTGAAGCGTGCCTCCAAACTGTCGATGCACTAATGTACAAGTGTGGTGGCGGCAGCGACCTTGCCTTGGAAGGAGGATAGCTCAGCTAAAAAGTGCTAGGACTCGATGGGTCCCATGTCCGAATGGTCCTCCTCTCGTACCGGGCTCATGATCGGGGCCTCGGTCTCCATGTGATCCTCCTCTACTAGCTCAGCGGCTGGAGCAGGTACTGGGGGGCCTTATGGCATGTGTGATATGCTATGTGTCCACTGAGCCCTCCCAAAGAAAGGATGCTCTCATACTGGCCCGTCACTATGGGTCCCCTTAATCCCTTTCTTCTTGAGGATGGAGGTGAGTAGGAACGGGAAAGGAAGGCCCCAAGCATTGGTCGTGGTAGTCTGACGGCCGTGTACATGATCCCAGAACTTGTGCAGCTGGCTCCAGATGACAGACGGGATGGAGTACCAGTGGCCTCTATGGAATGCATATAAAGTTTATAGGAATTGGTCCCTCCACTGTGTCTTGTGCCCCAATGGACACACATTACGCTGTAGGATCGTATCGACAAGCCACAATCGGGGAGGCAGCTTGGACCGACTGGCCGCATTGTTATTTCTGTCGGTATACTGGCCAGCGCGCATGTCAGTGATGATCTCAGCCAGGGCAAAAGACTCCGGCTGCTCCTCGATATCAGTGTCCTTAGAAGGGGACTCATCAGTGCAATGAAGAGCAGTGGCGATGTTGGCACTAGTCACCTCAATGGGCGTGCCCCGAACTGAAGAGGTGAGGACTCCCGGTCTGCTGCAGTCGAAAGATAAATGCTGATAAAACTAGACTACGAGCTGGGATTTGGCAGTGGAGCACACCGGCTTAAACAGCCTCTGCAACCCTCGATGTCAGAATTCTTGGATGGCCCATTGGGTGGCGTCCATGTGCCGGAATACATCATCGATGGCGAACATGGTCTCGAACAACAGCTCTCGTTGCTCGATACTGGGTCAGGATGAGGAAGCACGACTGCTGGATGCGCCGGACGTGGAAACAGACGGTCTAGACATGTTGTTTCTTAGTTTCTGCCTGTTTTGCGATTGATCCCAATGAGATGCGCTCGATCGCACACTGTCTATGCGCTCGATCGCAAGTGTCGTGCGCTCGATCGCACACGGTCAGACTTTTTCTCGAACAGCTTGTGTGCACCAAAAAGAAAAGCTATGATCTTGGGGTTTGGAATGTGATTCGAACCTCCTGCAAGTAAAACAAGCCCCAATTATATATGCAATAAGTTTATATATAAGAATGAAAGTTAAAACATAGAAATCGGTGTGTAGAACACCAAAAAAATGTGTACCTTGTGCAATGGTGTGTGCGGTGGTGTATGCGGTGGCGTGTGCGGTGGAAATGGTTGGTTGATGGTGATGAGGGGGATGATGATTGGAGGTGATGATGAGTGGGGAGTGGTGATGATGATGAGTGGGGAGTGGGGAGTGTTTTAGTGAAGGGTTGTATTGGGAGAGTGCGAGTGTGAATTTAGGAGTGTGGGTGTGTGAGTGAAGGGAGAGAGAGAGTGAGTGAATGAGGGAAGGTTTCCAGATTTATAACTGTTTCTTCCACGAGTGCGCTCGATCGCATGCAGGTTACGCTCGATCGCACTTGTGCGCTCGAACACGTTTGAAGGACACGTTCGATCGCACACTTGCGCTCGATCGCACTGGAGGATGTGATCGATCGCAAGTATGGCTCATGGGCACAAGTAAAAACTTACCCTAGCTGAAAAAATGATAAATTATTGAAACAATACAACTTTACCAATTGTTAGTGGCTTCAGTACCACTAACTTTACCAGAAGTGTTTGAGCTTAATAGGTGATCAAATTTTTACTTTGCTCAAGCACTCTCTTGCTACCGTGTTAGTTATTTGGAAGGAGGCACTTAGAGTCCACCTCTTGGAGCTCTAGTGCTTGTGTTTCAGCTGTGTACTGTACTGATTCAAGTGCTGTTGATAGTTTCTTCATCTCCCATCTTGATATCTGGTCAATACAATAAGGAAAAGTAATATGAGTAAGTGCAGGAGGTTCAATTTGAAAAGCACACTTACTTGAAGGTTTTGGTGTGTCCTTGAAAAGGTGCACGTCTTTAATCACATTATCCTCCTCCGGCCTAATGTCTACTCTTGTGTTCTCATGGTTGGGGATAGTCTCCAATGTAGTGGTGCGATGGACCTAAGAAGCTGTCGCAACAACACTTTGCATGAAATTCATATTAGAATATTTATTATCATTACTGGTTGATTTTAATGTATTAAATATTTGAAATTGTATTTCCTCATCATTTACCCTCATTGTAATAATGCCCCGTTTTATACTAATATTAGTGTCAGCAGTTATCATGAAGGGGCGTCCTAGGATGATGGGGAGAGGCAATGGCAAAGTACACTCTTCTATATCTAATACTATAAAATTAGCAGGTATAATGAATTTTCCTACTCTTACCAAAACGTCCTCAAGGATACCTCTTGGTCTTTTAATGCTTCTATCAGCCAATTGCAAAGTGACGGAGGTTGGTTGAAGTTCTCCCAAACCTAGTGTCTCGTACACACTGTATGGCAGAAGGTTAACACTCGCTCCTAGATCCAATAGTGCATGCTCAAACAGCTGGTCACCTGGCCTGAAAGGAATAGTGAAACTACCCGGATCTTTTAGTTTAGGTGGTAATTTTCTTAAAAGTACAGCACTTACCTCTTCGGTTAAGGCTACTGTCTCATGCTCTTGGAACTTCCTTTTGTTAGTGCAATATTCTTTTAAAAACTTAGTATATACAGGAATTTGTTTAATGTCATCTAGCAAAGGAATATTAATCTCTACTTTCCGCAAGGTTTCAAAAATATCAATTAGTTTATTGACTTTCTTCTGTTTTACTAACCTATGCGGGAAGGGTGGAGCATTCACCTTCTCCGTCTCACTTACCCTTGATGCTGATGGTGTCTCTTTGGATGGTGCTGTAAGCTCATCGGACCCTATCACCTTGCCGTTTCTTAGGGATGTCACAGCGTTTAATTATTGATGCCCCCCAGGGTTAGGTAGTGTTTGAGCTGGGAGCTCTCCTTGCTTTCTGCTACTAAGCTTTTTAGCTAGTTGTCCTACTTGTACCTCTAGTCTTTGAATTGCTTGCTCATTTGCCGTATTGGTTTGTTTTTGCTGAGTCATGAACTGTTCTTGTGATGACTCCAGTTGTCTTACTAGACTTTCGAGGTCGTTCCTCTTTGGTTCGGAATTAGCATGAGCAGTGGGCTGCGGGTTTCGTTGCTGTCCTTGATTGTTTTAATTGTTGCTCCATGAGAAATTTGGGTGATTCCACCATCCAGGGTTGTAGGTGTTTGCATATGGGTTATTCTTTGGCGGATAGTTGTTTGGTCCCATATAATTTGCTTGTTCCGGATCTGCAGATAGAGGACAAGTATCAGTATTATGATCATATTGAGAGCATATTGCACATACCTGTAGTGGTGTAGCTGGTAGGCTAGATGAGGCAGTTTGGGCAACCATGGCTTTTACCAATAGGTCTAGTTTCCTTTCCATCACTGCCATTTGAGGGGAAGATCCTCCATTCAGATTTACCTCATACACACCTTTACCTTTGGTTACATGTCTACCTCGAGAGGAGAATTGCTGGGTGTGCTCGCTGAGGGTTTCAAACAGTTCCAGCGCCTCTTCGCTGCTTTTCTCCATCAGGACTCCTCCACAACCTGAATCAACAATACATTTATTAGTATCATTTAAACCTTCATAGAATGCTTGTACCAGTTCATCTTGAGGCAGGTTGTGATGTGGGCATTTGAGTAGTAATTCGTTGAAGTGTCCCCATGCTTCGAAGAAGAGGTCCCCCTCCTTTTGTTGGAAGGACTGGATCTCCTTCCTCATTTGTCTCGTCTTTTGGGCTGGAAAGAACTTCTTCAGGAACTTGCTTGCCAACTCCTCCCAAGTGTGGATGGACACTGCAGGCAAAGAATTATACCAAAGTTTAGCATTGTCTTTCAAGGAAAAAGGAAATAGAATCAACCTTATTCCTTCTTGGTCTAGTCCTTGTGTGTGCTGGAACTTGCAAAGATCAAAAAATTCTCGGAGGTGCAAGTGTGGATCTTCGTTAGGGGTGCCCCTATAATGAATCAAAGCATTCAAGATTTGCGGAGATATGTAATAATTTCCCGCCGCCTCAGGTTGATATGCGATGCATGATGGTTGATCAATGTTCCGAGGGATGAAGGATTGCTTCATCGGTACTCATGCAGGTGGTTACTGGTTTTCGAGTTGTTCCGCCATTGGTGTTTCGTTCTCGACTTCTTCTTCGTTCTCCTCTAAGTTCTCCCTAAGCCTTTGTCGGATGGTCCTTTCAAGCTGGGGATCGAGGGGAAAGAATTCTGGATGTCGGGATCGAAGTCGGTGTATAAATCAGAAAAATCGGCTTCAGTGCAGCAGTGTAACTCTGCCGCTCGGGTAACTCTCTGCCCTAAATGCGCTCGATCGCACAGAAGCTTGCGATCGATAGCAAATACCACAGAAAGTAGAATTAGGGTTTTGAAGTGCCTGAAACGGAAAAGAAATCAATTAGAGTTTGATAAAAAAATAAAACAGAAAAAAGCAAAATAAAAATAAATAAAAAATAAGGACGAAAATAATTCTAAAAGAAAATTTAGCGCAATCCCCGGCAACGGCGCCAAAAACTTGTTGTGCGAGTATATACCTAAATAAATAGGTGAATAATCGTACTAGTTATACTTGCAAGTGCACAAGGTCATCAGTTAGTCTAGTGTGCAAAAGCAAGGTCATCTCCATAGGGATTGGTAAAGTTACTTTTAGAATTAGTTTCTTTTAAGTAAAAAGAGATAAATAACTGTTGGAAAATGATTTGATGATAATAAAAACATAGGGCTTTGATATCCACCTCTAGTTATACATTCCCAATGTGTATAAGGTATCAGTGCACTAGCTTTATTATGTATACCTACTGGTTATCAACCTAAAGGTATGGTATCTACTCCTTAAGCTATTGATTTCCCTAAGCAATGAGTTAGGCATGGTATCTACTCTAACTCTTTTCTTCCTTAAGGGATTCAGCATGATATCTGCTCGAGTTGTTCCTTAAGAAAACATAAGTACTGTGGAAATCGACAACCACATGAGACCTAGGGCATGGTATCTACTCCCGGTTTCCCATGTTGATTAACCCGGGTATCCGGATAAGATATCCCTTGTTACTAATGTTAGACCCAGGACTCGGTGATCCAAATTGATCTAACTAACCCATCCGTACCACATGCATACGTTGGCCTTACACATACATATGAGGAATTTAAATAGGCACAGGTGTTAATCAAGTTAAGTGACATAATAAGCTATTAGCAAAGATTTTATCAATGAATAAAAATATGGGAATGCATAACTAGGGCTTCAATCGAGCCCTATAAGAGAGTTAGTTACACATACTAACTGAAGTAAACATTATAAATAAACTAAACATAAAGGAGAAGAATAAACCCGAGAGAAGAGGCGTCAATTCTCTCCCAAGCCCTCAACTCCAAGTAAAAGAAAAGAGAGAAGTGTTTTCTATCTAAGGTGTGTCTTAAGTGTGTGATTTACAAGTGTATTTATAGGTCTTTGAGAAGTCCTAAGAGAACCACGAGTTCCTAAACCTTCCTAAAACAACAATTCTCTTATTTCTAAAATAGGGTTCTGCAGTTTACTGTTCACGTCCATACATGTGCGCTCGATCGCAGTGTGCACTCGATCCTTCAAGTGTGCGCTCGATCGCATAGTATGGTGCGATCGATCGCACTTTGTCCAGAGAATGCTCCAGGGCTTCCAGATTTCTTCCTTTAAGTGCCAAAACTGCTTCTTTTTCTCCAAGACCCTATAAAAACATGTAAAACACACAAATGGAGTAAAAGAGACCAAATTAACGTAATAAAGGACCTAACAACTATAAATAAGGGGGCTTAAATATGAATATTTAAGCATCTATCACGGCAAGAGTTTTGGGTGGCATGACAACAAATGAGTTCTTTGAACTTCTTCGCTGTTACTACCACGAGAGATGGTGGTTTCCCACAGACGGCACCAATCTGTTGATGCCAAAAATGTGTTGCACTGAGCTGGAGGCCGGGCCTCAGATATATCTGCATAGGGAAAGAGAGAGGGGCTATGGGGTCGCCGGAGGGGGTGCCTCCGGGGATGCTCTGAAGCTTAAGTTAGAGCAAGATAAAGTGTAGGCAGGGGACGAGTGTTCCCTTTTTCAGCTGAGAAAAGTTGGATCATTTGGAATGCATATCTGGCCCTTTTATAGGGTTTTTGGAGGCGGCGTTGGCCCTAGGGCTGCAGTGATATGATGCCCCTAAATGGTTCAGGTAATAATGTCTAGGAGGTCCAGCTAAGTGGCTGGGTGCCGTTCACTAGGGCTTTTGCCTTGCTGGTTTAATCAGGAGCCACCCAAGTGTCTGGGGTACCCTGCTAACCTGACACCCCAACTTGGTTAGGCAATGATGGCCTGGAAGACGGTGGTGACATGGAGGTCCAGCTAGGGGCGACGGAGCCCTGAAGGGCGATTTATGACCCGGAGGCTAAGCTGCCCGGTCCTGGATCATCCACGTGTCTTCTTGTGACCTGTTACCAAGGAGATCCACATATCGTCTTCTTATTGGAGGGGTATTGTTTGGCAGTATCAAAAATATTCCTCTTTTCCCAGCATAATCTCATCTAAGGTCAAAGTTTTATCCTACTGTTTTGTCTGCTGCTACTAGTTATTTTGGGCAAGTTTATTTATATGTGAGAAAACCTGAAAATATTTTTAGCGTCACTTCACGCTAATTCTATTACATTAATTAATTGCCGTATATAAAAACAATTTTTTGACGAATTTTGTAGGCTCTTTTCAGAACCTTACCAATTTAAAGAACTCTTACTTGGAGCACTATTCCAATGCAACTTCTTGACTTGACACCAAAATAGCTGATTAGTTGTGACTTGTAATATATAATTTGTCTTCTTTTGTTGAACACTAGCACAAACCCTTGAATAGAAGGTTAAAATAACAATGTTAGGGTCTCTAGCTCTCAAAGCCAATTCCTTTTTCTACCTCCTATTTGTTGGCCTATAAAAGGCACAAACGTTTAATTGCAATAACACATTAATTAACTATTCAGCAAAAAAAATAACACATTAATTACTTACACATAAAAGCATAAACAAGCATAGCTCAAGTGGAAGAGAGGAGAAGTTAAACTAGCAGATAAAGTTGATCTCATTAATTCTCAATCATCTTCAAACAAAACTCGATCTTCGAAAATGCTTTCTTTGTATATACTGGGAACAATAGTATATGTAGCTTCTCTTTTGGGCTTTCTTTTGTTGTACAATTCAAGAGCAAACAAGAAGATCAGTAGTGTTTCTTCAATGAAGATTCAAAGAAATGAGTGTTTGAAGAGCTCTGGAAATTATGGGAATGGCCAATCAGAGATGGACATAACTAGTGGCACAGATACAATCATTGTTGGTGCTGGTGTTGCTGGTTCTGCTCTTGCTTACACTCTTGCGAAGGTTATCATCAATGTCCTCCCGTTCTAAAAGTACTCTTCACTGCTGTTATTGGGATTTCATCATATACAAAGAATACAAAGTTCATAGAAAAGAAAAAAAAAAAAAAATCGGCGGGATATCTTTAAAATTCTGTTTTGTTGCTAAAATAATTGCCAATTTGCTGCAGGATGGACGACGAATCCATGTGATTGAAAGAGACTTGACAGAGCCTGACAGAATTTTTGGTGGAACTTCTACAACAAGGAGGCTACCTAAAATTGATTGAGCTAGGTCTTAAGGGTAAGTTAAACATCTAATTTAATTATGATTACCTTCAGTGAGACAGAAAATTAAGGTGAATTTATGTTAATATTGAAATCTTTCCCAGTTTACTCTCACAATTACACATAATTAAATAACTGTAATGTGCAGATTGTGTGAATGATATTGATGCTCATAGAGTGTTCGGTTACACTCTTTACAAGGACGGGAAATATACCAAACTGTCTTATCCATTGGAAAATTTTCATTCAGATGTGACTGGCAGAAGCTTTCATAACGGGCGTTTCATACAACAGATGCGAGAAAAATCTTCGACTCTATCCAAGTATATATTTCCTTTTATCCTTTAAAATTCGTTGTTTAATTTCAACATTTAATTATTCATCTTCCCTTGGCTACTTACGCTTTATGTTAATGTAGTTTAGTGCAATAATGTGTAGGCTGTTTGAATTCTTCCATCACATTGCATTGGGTTTATCAAACTCAATATTATATATTCCATTTACGTACTCTTTCATTGTTATCTTCATCGTATCAATTAGCTTTCTATATTATTATTAACGTACTCATTTTTATTTTTATTTCATTAGTGTAAGATTGGAAGAAGGGACAGTAACATCTTTGACTGAAGAACTATCAAAGGGCTGCAATACAAATCCAAGACCAGTCAAGATCTGACAGCTTATGCTCCCCTCACAATAGTATGTGATGGTTTTTTTTCAAATTTGCAAAGTTCTCTCTGCAATCCTAAGGTGATCATACTTAAATGCTGGATCTATCTGGTAGTATGAGTTGTAAATCATAGCATTTGGTAATGTTTCAGCACAAAATTAATAGCAGTCTTCTAAAATTTATGCAGTATCCCCTCTTGCTTTGTTGCTTTGATCCTGGAAAATTGTCAGCTTCCATATGCAAATCATGGGAATGTCGTACTGGCAGATCCTTCAACCATCTTGTTTTATCGTATCAGTAGCACTGAGATTCGATGTTCGGTCGATGTACCTGGCAAAAGGATACCTTCCATTTCAAACGGCGAAATGGCCAACTACTTGAAAACCATGGTGGCTCCTCACGTTAGTAATTGCTTGAAATGATTTTTGTACATTTAAGTCCATATGCAATGATTCGGATTTCTGTCTCCTTCGCTCAAAAGAATTTTTATTCATTTTTTTTTAATTATGGTTGGTAATTTGGTGATGAAATTGATTCCAAATAATCTGATTTTTCAGATTCCTCATGAGCTTCAAACTGCTTTTATATCTGCAATTGATAAAGGAAACATAAGAACAATGCCAAATAGAAGTATGCCAGCAGATCCCCATCCTACTTCAGGTGCACTTCTATTGGGTGATGCATTCAACATGCGACACCGTCTAACAGGAGCTGGGATGACGGTGGCTCTATCCGATATTGTTGTCTTAAGGGATCTTCTCTGGCCTCTGCACAACCTAAATGATGCTTCTGCCCTTTGCAAATATCTCGAATCCTTCTACACTATGTGTAAGCTAAGGATCATATGTTTCTGAAAACACAATTCAAGTTTGTAGAAGTAGAACATTTAGTTCAATAGGGATCTGAATTTGGAGCTTACTTCTGGCCAAAGTTACATTAAATTGGTAGCTCATATTGTATGGTTTCTCTTGCAGCCTTTGGCATCTACGATAAACACATTGGCTGGTGCCCTATAGAAGGTCTTTAGTGCATCAACTGATCTAGCAAGGATGGAAATGCGCCAAGCTTGTTTTGACTACATGAGCCTTAGAGGAATATTTCCGAATGGACCAATAGCTCTGCTTTTTGGTTTAGATTCCTGTCCATTGAACTTAGTTCTCCATTTCTTCACAGTGGCAATCTATGGTGTTGGACGTTTAATACTTTCATTTCCCTCGCTTAATCACATTTGGATTGGTGCTAGATTGAATTTGGTACTGTCTATCTGCTTTTTTCTTGTAACTTATAATCAGAATTCAATTCTTTTTCTCTTTATCGCCAAAATAGTTTCTGATTGATTGGTCTGTTAACCTGTAATTATATATAAACAGAATAATCTCACCTGAATCATTTGTTTCCCATTAAATTTTCAGGGTGCATCAGGTATCATTTTGCCCATACTCAAGGCTGAAGGATTTAGACAAATGTTCTTCGCTATAGCGGTGCCTGCATATTACAGAGCTACACCTTGTAACTGAGCATATATATGGAAACAAGATCATGGAAACTTGGAGCAAAATTGAGCAGCATAGTTTCTTCTGTTTGTGCCCCCTTTCTCTGATTTGAGATAATCTTAGCTAGTACAGTATTGTTTCTTATAGTGAAAATTCAACTAGGTAAAGCTTATAATCATGATTAGGATAGAAAATATCATTTCAGTAAAATTGTATATTTAACATTCTTACCATTTGTTCATTATGTTGGCAATGGATCTACAACTGGGTTACAATTACTCATTCCCTCAAATAACTAAAATTTCTATTTTGGCAATTCACTTGCAACAATATTGCATATATTGATATTGTAAGCTGTATCTAGAAACAGAAATTTTGAGGGAAACTTGGGCTTTGAGAGTCCAGGAGACCGTATGAACCCAAAAGCTTAAGCTAATGGATTCTAGTTTCACCACCATATATATGCCATTCACTTATCCAATTTCTTCTTCATATGGGATTGGTTTTTCACATCTCCTCACTCACACATGAATATTCCCAACAATCTCCCCTCACATGTGAGTCTTCATTACTCTCCCTCACCATCATGTTTATTCCAACTACAAACTTGCACTATAGTCCAACAAGCACACCTGAAAAGTCACATGTTCTCATATCGGAGTCAGAGAACCACACACTGACTTTCAACAATGAGCTTCATAGACTCCACCTTACAAACCACATAGACTTCACCGTGCGAGCATCTGCTGTTCGCTATACAAGTCACCTTGTTCATGCTACACGAGTCCCTCGAGCTCCCTCTGTTGTTTGAGTCTACCACCATGAGCATCTCGGAGTTAACCATATGATCTAGTCACGCTCAGTCGAACCATCGGCTATGATACCACTTATCAAACTTGGGCTTAGACAATCCACCAAGCAAAGGCCCAATATATGAGATCTCCACCTTGAATAATATTCTTGTCACCTTGAAGATTAGTTATACCACCACCTGCTTGTCAATGCCGCAGATAGAAACCATTGGTCCTCAAGTCCACCAGCTACACACAACCCGAATCAGATGTCAGTTTCCTCCTCAGAGATAAAACCTCTACTGCATTGACTTTGTATTGTACTTCCTAGAAACTTGTACAACGTACCATACCGAACACCTCGTGTGATTACTAGCGATCCACGAGTCATCTTGCATAAATTTTTGTCCCAGCTAAAATTTACTGCCCCATCATTAGACTATACAACACATCTGTGTGGACTAGGGATGAACTTATGGGGGCATAAGAGACATTTCCCCCTCCCTTATTTTTATTTTTAAAAAAAATTAAACACTTTACACTAGCCTAAAGCTCCAAAGTTTCTTTTTAGTAATTTTTAAACTTTTAAACCTCAAAAAACTTTCTCCAAGACCATTAATTTTTATTTTTTTTTGGTTATAAGTAAAAAAAAAATATGATTTGAGAAATTATTAGTTTCATAATAAAAAAAATTGACTAAACGTACACTTTGGACCCCCAAGAAAATTGTCTTGGACTCATCGCTTGTGTGAACTTGCATTGCAGTGCCACTAGCCAACATGATAGTGAACGATTCAATACCTGTCAATCACACGAATAATGAAAAAAAAAACAAAAAAAATAATAAGACACGATATACTCAGGTTCACCCCGGAATAGGGCTACATCCTGCAAGAAGTTTCACTATAATCAACCTCCCAAATCTCTCATATGTTTTTACGTTTAGTACATAGAAAGTATTTATAAGGAACTTAAGAAATCTTAACTAGGGTTCTCGTCCTGCTGCTAACCGTGACTATTTATGGGCCCAAGCCCAAACTGTCAAACTAAAAACCCAGGGTTTTCGTCCACTCCCATGGTCGTCAGAAGGTCTACAGTTCTAGACCCGTGAAGTATGCGCCAACTCTAACAGATAGTACCCTCATGTTTGCTTTTATGCCATTTATAACAAACTGTGGATCAGTCTTAAATTTAATGGGAAAAGAATGATTCGGGGGAGATTATTCTTTCTCTTAAAAAAGGAGAGAAATTATGATTATATATAAATAGAAGTTAAAAGACCATTTAATCAAAAACTATTTTGGAAACCAAGTTCAATGGGCAGAGATCTAGACCAGAAAGCAGAGTTATTGGTCCATTTGAAATTAATCCTCCAAGGCTCAAGTATCCAAAACAAGCTTGGCTCATTTCCATCCTTGCTAGATCAGTTGAAGCACTGAAGATGGCACCAGCAAATGTGTTTATGTTAGATGCTATGATCTACAAGAAAAACCATACAATATCAGTTAAATATCACAAAATTAGATGCCTATTGTGTTGGATCTTTAATCCAACATTGGGCTTATATGTAAATAATTATGTGTTGTAGACTGTCATATAAAGTTAAGCCCATTTAAAGTGTCTACTAAGGTTTAGGTAATTTGGGCTTTAATGTATCTAATAGGGTGTGGGCCTTTAATGTGTAGAGAATTAAGGGTAATTTCTATTTTTGTAATGGGTTAAAATAGAAATTTCAAAAGATAACAGGGAAGTTATCTATTAATAGTGGTTATGGTCCCCTGATCACACGCATTATTATAATTCTATTCTTTGACATCCCATCATCAGAGAGAGCAAGAGAAAACAAAGGATTCTCTAAGAAAACATGTTGATCTGGAAGACATACCGCATGGCTCTAGAGAGTAATTGATTGTCATGGATTCAGGTACAATTCCGCATATTAATCTGTTCATTCTTGGTGATTTAACATGAATGTTTCCTGGATTTTGAGAGATGTTTTACATCCAAAGATATTTTCTAACAAATGGTATCAGAGCCCATTCATGTTGAATCATTAGGAATCAGAATTTCATTCGATTACATGATGATTTGTATGTGTTTTTGGATTTAACGATTCCGGGTATGGTGTTGTTAAATTTGAGAACAATTTTGGCTATTTTTTGTGTAATTTTTTGAAATTTGGTTGATTCAAAAGGTATTTAGGATTCGTTTAAAGAAAGTCATGAAATTGTATAATTTTTTTAGAATTTAGTTGATTTGCTGCCATAGATCAATTGAGAATTAAAAAATGAGAAAAATCCCTTCTGAATTGTCGAAAACGGAGTTTCAGAGGCCAAGATATGGTCGGGTGGCAACCTGGTTGGAGGTCAGGGATGACCAAAACATCGTGTCATTTCTCTGGGTTGAGAAAACGACGTGATGTTTTTTTTTAAATGACATGACGTTTTAAGGTAAGGGTGTTGACTTCGGTTGACCAGCGTTGACTTTATTCCAAAAAAAAAAATTGGGATCAATTTTGGTGCAATTTAATTTTAAATATTGGTATGTTTATATATATATATTGGAATGAATTAATTGAAGCAACATGTCACAAAAGTGACTTCTCTTGTGGAAATTAATTTGTTTTGGAATATAAATGGTTGTGTGCATGTAACTTATGTGAATATTGACCGACCCAAAGGAAGGTTGATATTTAACAGAATTGCATGGGCACTTTTGGTAATAAATATATGATGATTATTCGGTTTTTTCATGTGAACAATACATCGGCCCAAAGGAAGATTTATTGTTCGACATGTTTCTTATTATCAGTGTTTGATTACTATGCCAAGATATCACTTACAAATTTATATTTTTTCCAAAGACAAAATATTAATGGCGTGCCCGGTATCTTGAGATGGGATTTACCTCTATTTAAATTTTATTGTTATTTTTGTTATGAGTAAGTTTGTTTTTTCTGTTTGTTGTTTTCTGGATTCAACTACAACCACTCCTACTAATATTACTGCCATCATTAACTCTATTCCTATGCTAAATGCACAAATTTCAAGTCATAGCAAGAGAACCTCTTGATAATTCTCAGAGTCATGGATCTCGACCTTGCATTAAGGGATGATTCTCCTACACCTCTTACGGATAAGAGTACCTCTGATGAAAAGAGGGATATGGAAAAGTGGGAGAAATCAAATAGCTTGTGTATGATGATCATGAAGAAGGCCATTCTGGAAGCATTCAGGGGTACAATGTCTGAAAAGATTACTACGGCTAAAGAGTTCCTTGCAGACATTGAAAAAAGGTTTGTCAAGAACAAAAAGGCTGAAATTGGTACGCTCTTGACAAGTCTAATTTCAATGAGATACAAAGGCAGAGGCAATATCAAGGAGTACATCATCGAGATGTCTCATCTTGCTTCAAGGTTGAAAGCACTTAAGCTAGAACTTTCTGAGGACTTGCTAGTGCATCTAGTTCTGATATCCCTTCCGACACATTTTAGCCAGTTTAAGGTGAGCTACAATTATCAAAAAGAGACTTGGTCTTTGAATGAGCTCATCTCACACTGTGTTCAGGAAGAGGAAATTTTGAAGCAAGATAAGACAGAGAGTGCTCACCTGGCCTCAACCTCTAAAAACAAGGACAAGGAAAACAAAAGGAAGAAGGATAGGGAAACTGCAGATACGACACCTCAAAAGAAACAACAAAAGAAACCTGGTCAATCGGAAAGTATAGGTTGTTTCTTCTACGGTGTTGAAGGGCATATGAAGAAGCATTGCACCAACTACCATGCATGGCGTACTAAGAAAGGTGTGCTTCTTAATTTGATTTGGATTTTAATGAGACATTTATTGTACCATCTTTTAGATAGAATTTGATTTCTATTTCTGCTTTGGACAAATCTAGTTATTTTTGTTCATTTAGGAATGGAAAATTTAGTTTGTTTCATGATTCAAAATTGATTGGTTCTGGTTCTTTGTCAGGTTATGATAATCTTTATTTGATTGATACAATTGTTTCATTTAATGAATCCCTGCAATTAAGTACACGAGGTATAAAGAGAAAATTAACCAATGAGAATTCGGTTGCATTGCGGCACAAGAGATTAGGTCATATCTCCAGACGGAAAATTGAAAGACTTATGTCAGACGAAATTCTAGACCCCCTAGATTTCATAGATTTTGATGTTTGTGTTAACTGCATAAAAGGGAAACAACCCAATTTAGGGAGATTTGAAGCCAACAGGACTTTGAATGTCTTAGAACTTATACATACGGACATTTGTGGGCCATTCCCTACGGTTACTTGGAATGGTCAACAATATTTTATAATGTTCATGGATGATTATTCCAGATATGGCTACATATATGTCATTCATGAAAAGTCACAATCACTAGATATGTTCAAAATTTTGAAGGCTGAAGTTGAGAACCAACTCAGCAAAAGGATCAAAACCGTCAGATCTAACCGTGGTGGTGAGTATAGGTGAACAACATCCAGGACCGTTTGCTAAATTCCTAGAGGAATGCGGTATCGTCCCACAGTACACTATGCCAGGTTTGTCTACTATGAATGGTGTTGCTGAAAGACAAAACAGGACGCTTAAAGACATGGTAAGAAGTATGATTTATCATTCTACCTTACCAGAATCACTCTGGGGAGAAGTGCTTAACACTGTAGTATATATCTTTAACAGGGTTCCAACTAAAGCGACTACCAAAACCCTTTATGAACTTTAGACGAGCAAGAAGCCTAGTTTAAAGCACTTGCACATTTGGGGATGTCCAGCTGAGGCAAGGACTTATAGGCCCAATGAAAAGAAACTGAACTCAAGAACTATGAGTTACTATTTTATTGGATACTCTGAAAGATCCAAGGGGTACAAGTTTTATGATTCCACGACTAAGTCGATTTTCGAGTCGGGAAATGCCCGGTTCTTCGAGGATGTCTAGTTTGCGGGGGGAGATACAGTTAGGGACTTTGTCTTTGAAGAGGAATATGTTGATATTCCCATAGGTGTTATTGGCATTGATCAGGATTCCATTCCTGAATTTGCTCAAGACACAACAGATCAAGACAATGTCGGAGAACCTCTCATTCAAGAAATTGTTCCAGAAGAACAAACTCTACCACCTCAAGAGCCTATGCCATTAAGAAGATCCACTAGAGAAAGGAGAAGTGCAGTACCAGATGACTACATTGTATTTCTTCAAGAATATGAGGTTGACATTGGAGTGATGGAAGATGATCCAATCAACTTCCGTCAAGCCATGGAAAGTTCTAACTCTCAGAAGTGGATTGATACCATGAATGAGAAGATTAAGTCCATGAAGGACAATGATGTGTGGGATCTTATCCTATTGCCAGAAGGTGGGAAATCCATTGGTTGCAAATGGATATTTAATACCAAGAAGGATTCGAAAGGCGATATGGAAAGGTACAAGGCTTGTCTTGTTGCTAAGGGCTTTACACAGAAAGAAGGCATCGATTATAAAGAGACTTTCTCTCTGGTTTCTTCGAAAGACTCTTTCAGGACTATTATGGAATTGGTGGTGCATTTCGATCTTGAGCTACATCAGATGGATGTAAAGATAGCGTTTCTCAATGGTAACATTGATGAGATGATCTATATGGTGCAACTAGAAAACTTTGTGTCGGGAGACCCAAAGAATATGCTTTGTAAACTTAATCTATCTATGGGCTCAAGCAAGCATCTCGACAATGGTATTTCAAGTTTTATCAATTGATCATCTCGTTCGGTTTTGAGATGAATTTGGTAGATGATTGTATATACCATAAGTTTTGTGTGAGCAAGTATAATTTTTTGGTTTTATATATCGATTACATTTTGCTTGCTAGTAATGATATAGGATTATTGCACGAAACCAAGAGATTTCTAGCTAAGAATTTTGAGATGAAAGATCTTAGCGACGTCTCTTTTGTATTAGGCATAAAGATACACCGGGATCACTCTCGGGGTATTCTTGGATTATCACAAAAAGAACTATATCGAACAGGCTCTCAAGAGATATGGCATGCACGATTGCAAACCAGGTAGTACCAAGTTTAGTCTCAATCAGTGCCCTAAGAATGATTTTGAGGAAAAATAAATGCAGAAGATTCCTTATGCATCAGCAGTAGGAAGTCTGATGTATGTTCAGGTTTGTACGCATCCGAATATTGCGTACATTGTTGGGATGTTGAATGGATGTTTAATTAATCTAGGAGTAGACCATTGGAAAGCAACCAAACGGGTCTTGCAGTACTTACAGAGAACAAAAGACTACATGCTCACGTATCAGAGGTCAAATCAGCTTGAGATCATTGGGTATACTGACTCCGATTTTGCTGGATGCCAAGATAGTATGAAATCTATGTCGAGCTATGTTTACGTACTAGCTGGAGGTGTTGTCTCCTGAAATAGTGCTAAACAATCTCTTATAGCCTCTTCTACCATGGTGGCAGAGTTCATAGTGTGTTATGAGGCGTCTAATCACGGAATATGACTGTGAAATTTTATCACGGGGCTGCGTATAGTGGACGGTATTGAAAGACTACTCAAGTTATTTTGTGACAATAAGTCAGCAGTTCTATATTCCAATAACAACAGGAGCTCGACAAAGTCAAAGCATATAGACATCAAGTTCCTAGTTGTTAAAGAAAGAGTTCAGAGTGGATAGTTATCTATAGAGCACATTGGTACAAATTCCATGATTGCGGATCCACTTACTAAGGGATTGCCACCCAACGTGTTTCATGAGCACATTGCTCATATGGGTGTCATGTCATTTGAGAGTATTTAGTTTTAGTGGGAGTTTGATATTTTAGATGCTTTTTTGATGTAGACATAATTTCAGTTATTTCAGTTTATGGATATTTTAAAGTTATTTTCTGCAGAAATAAAGTTTTGGTTTATTTACACTCTGATTTTGGTATGGATTGATCTCACTAAGTCTTAAGGGTAGACCAGTTGGAAATAGGCATGTTAAGATCACATTGCATGAAATTTATGTGGTACACATCCTCATGATCCATGTCATTCAGTTGTATTGGCATACATGACCATTGATGGGTCGAGTTACGAAAGATATAATGAATGCTGCTTTGATCCTATGTTGGTATGATTGATAGACTGGATTGGTTATAGATACATTTCAGTAATCACAGCAAAGTAAAGCTCATATGATTATTATTTTATAATTCATAATTTTAAAGTTATACATATAGCCCAAGTGGAAGATTGTTGGATCCTTAATCCAACATTGGGCTTATATGTGAATAATTATGTGTTGTAGACTGTCATATAAGGTTAAGCTCATTTAAAGTGGTCTACTAAGGTTTAGGTAATTTGGGATTTAATGTATCTAATAGGGTGTGAGCCGTTAATGTGTAGAGACTTGAAGGTAATTTCTATTTTTATGATTGGTTAAAATAAAAATTACAAAAGATAACAGGGAAGTTATCTATTAATAGTGGTTATGGTCCCCATATCACACGTATTATTATTATTCTATTCTTTGACATCCCATCATCAGAGAGAGAGCAAGAGAAAACAAAAGATTCTCTAAGAGAACGTGTTGATCTAGAAGATATACCACATGACTCTAGAGAGTAATTGATTGTCATGGATTCAGGTACACTTCCACATATTAATCTGTTCATTCTTGGTGATTTAACATGAATGTTTCTTAGATTTTGAGAGATGTTTTACATCCAAAGATATTTTCTAACATATTAAACTTGATATTCCTCTATGTTGTAAACAGAGTGTTACAGATAAATATGGCAAACGGGTCGAGTCAACAAAATAGATATTTATACTTAATTAAAAAAATATTTTATTCGCATATAACAGGACTAAACGAGTTACATTGTCAAATCCGTAAAAAATAATTAATAATAAATCAATGCTTAATTTTTTCATGCAATATGCAATGTTATTACTCTTAGTCCAAAAATTCAATCTTAAATGATCTTAGACAATTGGTCCACATAGTTATTCTCACTAGTAATGTTTTATACCAAACTTTAGAAATTAAATTTTATATAATCACTTCATTTCATTATATTTTTCCAGGACAAATAAAAGTAAAATTTTATTGTGACTTGAAGAACAATGAAAAATTTACTATTCTTCTCGATTTTTTATTTAAAATTAATGAGATTACTCACAACCATACATATCAACACATGTAAATTCATAACTAATTAATTACGATATAATTTATTTTATTTGATAGCTAGTAAATTAATTATTATCTCAATTTTAGAAAGCAAACTGTTTTTTTTTATAAAAATATATTTTTTCAAATCATTTTGGGCTGGGTTGTTTCTCGTTTTGGGTTTTCGGGTCTGATTCAGATCATTTTGAATCTGGGTCACTCGTGTTAGGATCAGGTTGAGTTTTGGTCATATTATTTTGATGTCTTTTTGGGTCAGATCAAGTTTGGACCAGATCAGATTGGGTCAGATTTTGCAACCTCTAGTTACATAACCAAAAACTAATTAAGAACATACATGGATAAAGTGAAATCTTAGGTAATTGATCATGTATTTCAGGGGTATTTATTGAACCTAAAATCCTAACGGATGCGGATTTTTTTTTTTTTTTTTTTGTGGTTCACTGGTGGAGGGTAACAAACTCTTATATGGAGAATCAGGAGATAATCACTAAGACAAAAAACCTGGTAATGGACAAGAGTTTGTTACATGACTATAAATACCATACCATAGTTGTCCTTGAACAACTATACACTTAATTTAAAAAATAGTCATTAAGATCCTAATGGAACGAGAATGTTATTATCTATTAATCCTTAATTGTACCTTAAATTAGTATCTTACAATTCATTCTTTTCAAAATTAAGACTATTGTTGTTGAAAGACAACTATGTTAAGGTATTTTAAGTCAGTGACAAACTCTAACCATAACAATTTTAGGGTATAAATACCCATTATATATGCATATGATTTTAGGCTTTTTCATCAATCACCTAAGATTTTCACTTTGCGTTGTTTAATTAAGTGCAAACCAAAATGAAGATGTTTAAGGTAATTTCAGTACAAACCCTTGTTTGTTGCTTGGCCTTAGCCTTCATCCTCCTTCCCAGCCCCCATGCCAACCAAGACGACTCACCACAAGCCTACGTCGCTGCTCACAACGCAGCGCGTGCAGCAGTAGGTATTGGTCCAATGACTTGGGACAATAAAGTTGCAGCCTACGCACAAAACTATGCAGAAACGTATTGGCGATCGCAATCTCGTTCATTCCGAAGGGCCATACAGCGAGAACATTGCGTTGAGCACAGGCAACCTTTCGGGCGCAGAAGCTGTGAAAATGTGGATTGATGAGAAGGCTGACTATGATTACAAATCTAATACTTGTGTTGCAGGGAAGATGTGTGGGCACTATACCGAGGCGATATGGCGAAACTCAGTTCGTTTGGGGTGTGCTAAGTTGAGGTGCAATAATGGTGGAACTTTCATTGGTTGCAACTATGATCCACCAGGCAATTTCATTGGAAAGAGACCTGACTCCTCCAATGATCCTGGAGTAACCAATAATGATGTCCCTATAGACAACACCGTTGTGCAGAATCTAGCAAAGATTTTGCATCATCACTGCAGAACTTCTTTTCCAACAAGAAAAATTAGATATATCAATTTATGATGAATAAGTTCTGTATCATCACAAAAAAAAAAAATTCTAATGAAAAAAAATTCTAATGATGAAAGAATTATGGGTACTTTAATTCATCTTTGTCTTCTTTGTAATATGAGACAATAATGATGAAAGAATTATGGCACGTTAATTCATCTTTGTTTTCTTTGTATTAATTAACGGTTTGGATGGGCACGTGCACTACACGCACCGGAGTGGAAACACATGATACCAGCACGTGTAATGCACACGACCATCTTAGCCGTCAATTGCAAAAATGTGCAATTGAGGCTTGTAAAACCCTTTTGTTTTTTGGGGTTTAATAAGATTTTACCATTATTAAGTATGTTTTATAATTTTGATTTGCTATTTGTCCATCTCAACATAGGCAACAAAAGGAGTGGACTCAAGCCGAGCCGAGGCAAGCCCAAATACTAAGATGTTCAAGCTTGGCTCGACTTTAAATGAATAAGCTAGAGCTCGGTCAATTTTCTGATGACTCGAGCTCGGCTCGGTTCGAGCTCGATAACAAACGACTCTATTCGATTCTGAGTTCGAGCTCGAGCCTGAACTTTGGATTTTTCATTCGAGCTCGAGCTTGCACTCTAAGTTTAATAAATAAAAATATTAATATTAATATAAATATTGGCTCAGCTCGGCTCAAACTTGATAATAGCTTATCGAGCTTTTCGAATTGAATTTTAAGGTATTCGAGTTCCGCACCATAAGTTAATCAAACTTAATTTTCAAACTTAAGCTCGATAAAATCGAGTTTTGATCGAGGTCGAATAAGTCAATAAAAGCTCGGTTCATGTCCACCCCTAAACAACAGTATTGCATATCTCTGGCCTGTTAGTGAAGCAAGCATCGGTTATGGGATGAAAAATTATAATATAAATTTGTTCCCCCTTTTTATAACAAATCATAAACATCTAAAATACAATGTACATTGAAGAGAATCCTCTTCTTCAGCTTTCATGTAGAATGGATGCTGACATCATTTGTCATACTAAAGGGACATTACTGACACAGACTAAGCTCAAAAGAAAACAAACTATGTTATTCAATGAATAAAAAAAATTTCACTACTCACTTCTTTCCTCTAATTAATTCGACAAATCTAATGTATCGGAAAATATTCTCAATTAGCAGGAGGAGCTCGGTAATATGCAGCCATGGTTACAGGCAAGAACATCTGTCTAACTCCTTCAGCCTTTATTATTGGGAATATGATACCTGATGCTCCCTGAAACACAAGTAAAAATATGATTCAGGTAGATAAACTTATTTTATCTATGCTATTATTATTCAAGACCAATCAATGAGAACGAAACTGTTAAGGCAATATGAACGGAAAGAGATGAATTCTGATAAAAAAAAAATTATGAGGAGTGATTCAATTGAAGATTGAAAATAACATACCAAAATTAGTCTGCCGCCAATCAAAATGCGTTTGGGTGAAGGAAAAGGAAGTAACAAGCGCCCAACACCATAGATAGCCACTGCGAAGAAATGGAGGACCAAGCTCAGCGGACTCGGGTTTAGACCGGACAGTAGAGATATTGGTCCATTTGAATATAGACCTCCAAGGCTCAAGTAGTCGAAACACGCTTGGCGCATTTCCATCCTTGCTGGATCAGATGATGCACTGAAAACTTTGTATAGGGCACCTGCTAATGTATTTATGGTTGATGCAACTGGCTGCAAACAGAACCATTAATTAGCACCAACTAGGGGAATACTTGATAACTCTAAAAGTTCTGATAAAATGTATATTAGCTATGTTGTTCCTGCTTACCTTACGCAGGGTGTAGAAGGATTCAAGATATTTGCAAAGGGCAGATGAATCATTTAGATCTTGCAAAGGTCTAAGAAGATCACGTAGTACAACAATATCAGATAGAGCAACAGTCATCCCTCCTCCTGTTAAAGGATGTCTCATGTTGAATGCATCTCCCAACAAAAGTGCACCTGGAGTAGGATGTGGGTCAGCAGGCATGCTTCTATTAGGCATTGTCCTTATGTCTCCATTATCAATTGTAGATATGAAAGCATTGTACAGCTCCGGCGGAATCTGCAATACTCAAAAGTCTTCAATAAGTTCAAAATAATATGCAATCATTCTCTTGTTCAAGTTCTAAAGTGAGTGAACTGAAAAACGTATATGGAAGAAGCTAACATAAGCATCTTGGACTTGAGACACCTTTTCTCAGTATCAGAAAGTATTGGGTGAACACAAGTATCAGAAGCAACAAAATCACCAGCCAATTGTTGAAAATGAAAGGAAAAAGAAAAGTTGTTGATGAATGAGATAGAATCATTTCACAAGGCTATGAACAAATACTAAAACCTTCTTCTATCATGCAATCGCTGAAATCAACTAAAAATCTTGTCAAGCAATTACTAACCTGAGGAGCCACCATGCTTTTCAAGTAGTTGGCCATTTCGCCATTAGAAATGGAAGGTACCCTTTTGCCAGGTACATCAACCAAACAGCGAATCTCAGTACTACTGATACGATAAAACAAGATAGGTGAAGGGTCTGCCAGTACGACATGCCCATGATTTGCATATGGAAGCTCACAGTTCTCTAGGATCAAAGCAACAAAGCAAGAAGGGATATCGACCTGCAAAATTTTCGAAAACAGTTATTAATCTCGTGCAGAAACATTACCAAATGCGATGATTTACAACTCACGTTGCCGGATAGATTCTGCATTTATTAAGAGATTGACACAACATGATCACCTTAGGATTGCAGAGAGAACGTCGCAAATTTGAAAAACAGCCATCACATACTATTGTGAGGGGAGCATAAGCGGTCAGCTCTTCGCCAATCTTGGTTTTGTACTGCACCCCTCTGATAGTCCCGTTTTCCTCAATCAGAGATGACACTGTTCCTTGTTGCAGAGTAACACTGTACAGATTCAAGATAGAGGACATACATAAGATACATACGCAAATTTCGATCAAATGATGAAGAGAATATAAAAACCTTCTTATACTTGTAAAATGTTGAGCTGAGAAACAGAGAAGCCTAACATGAAATGAAGAGTCTTAAGTGAAAGAAGATTATTACTTGGGCAGAGATGCAGCTTTTTCCCGCATCCTTTGTATGAATCGTCCATTATGAAAACTTCTTCCAGACACATCCGAGTGAAATTTTCCCAATGGGTAGGACAATTTAGAATATTTCCCATCTTTGTAAATAGCGTATCCTAACACTTGCTTGGCGTCAATGTCATTCACACAATCTGCAGCCAAATAGACAGATTACATTTTTGTTAGAATGCGAAATCTAGCAAATCTTCACAACCATAACTTATGAGATTCATCAACTGATACCAAATTCTCTTGCTTACCCTCGAGACCCAACTCAATTAATTTCAGGTAGCCCCCTGGTTGTAAGAGTTCACCAACAATTCTGTCAGGCTCAGTCAGGTCTCTTTCAATCACATGCACTTTGCGCCCATCCTGCAGTAGAATAGCAAAGGCCAGAGAGCAACGTTTTGTATCATACTCAGAGCAAGAATGCAAAAGAATATCAATCTGAATACATTTACTTATGCATAAAATGAGATCCCAGAAGAAAGGAGCAGAGTTATAGAGAGGGAGAGAGTATCACCTTGGCAAGAGTATAAGCAAGAGCTGAACCTGCAACGCCGGCCCCAACTATGATTATATCCCTGTTTCCACCTACCTCTGAACGGCATGGTCCAGTTTCAGAGCTATCCAAACAATCATTTCCTAATTTTACCTCCATTGAAGAACTCTTCTTCTTTCCACTTGAAATGTGAAACAAAACAAAACCCAAAAGAAAGGCCACTACTCCAACAATATACTGACAATCCATCATCAAATATTGAGTAAAAAGAAATTTGGAGATGGGACTTCCTTCTTTTTCTTGTCTATGCTCTCTCTTTCTCTCTTTATCTCTCTAGTTTGCTTGTGTTTGTGTTGCAGTTGGAACTTGGCGCACTTTTTATAGCCCAATAAGAAGCAGCTCGAACTTTGACTGACTCTACCATTGTTATTTTAACCATTAGGGGTCTGCTAGTGTTCAAAGTATTATAAAGAAATATAAAGAAGGGGTTTTGCTTTGAAATTTTACCCAAATGAAGATTTTGTCAAGGTAAGACTGACTTCTTCAAAGAAATTAAATTTGGTAGGATATATGAAGATTGGTAAATGAGTACTAAAATATCTAGTAAAGTTAAGAATATTTTCAAGTTTCTTGAAAAACATAGCAGGGGCAGACAAATAGATCTAAAAGAGATGGGCAAAAACAAAACCCCAATCCAACAAGTAGAAGACAAAATACAGAACAAAACTCCAATAGCATATCATAAAAACTTTTGAGTTAAGAGCAAGATTTGGTCAGCTATGTTTCATTTTTGTTGACAATTTTTATGTTTCATGATTATTTAAACTTAGACCTGTTCAAGCTAGTGGCATTTTCACTTTTGTCAATACATGTGTTTTTCATGACAACCCAAACATGACAGCCAACAATATATAATACAAGAAAGCAAAATTGTCTTTCACAAATTTCAGTCAATCAACAAAAAAAACACAATCTTTTGTAAACCACGCTCAACCAAGTCATAAAAGAAAGAAGTTAAAAGACTAAAGACAAATGATAGTCTAACTACAGACAAGCAAACAAAACCATTAAAGTCGGTTTCCTAGAAGAAGAAAATTTAGTGTTACGATTGAAACGAAGAGTCTTGTTTTTCAAATTATGTTTAAAATGTCTAAATTATTTAATTAAGCGATAAAAATAAAAATAAAAAAATCATTTTTCAATACTAAACGTATCCCAAAACTCCAAGAGCACGTTTGGGTAACAGTTTTCTGTTTTCAGTTTTCGAAAATGAAAACTAAAAACAGTTTTTTGATGTTTTACGAAGAAAACATGTTTGGATAACTGTAACTCGAAAACTGTTTCCAAAACAGAAAATAATGAAATGTTGTTTGAATAATGTTATTTTGAAAACTGTTTTGATACACCTTGTAATTATTTTTAGTTTTGAATTTAAATTTAAAATCTATATTAATTTTATTTCTCATATTTAATAAATATTTAAAAATAATTAATATTATTTAATTTTCAAAATTTTAATATTTTTTATATAAAATAGATGAAGAATAAAACAGAGAAGTGAACACCGATTTTATGGCAATTTTTTGAAAATTATGTTAAAAAACATCAATTTGGAGTTTTCAAAAAACAGTTTTTGAAAATTGGTTTTTCGAAAACTGTTTTAGAAAATTGCTTTTGAAAACTGTTTCTAAACATAGCCCAAAGTTTTCGATTTTCTCATCCAGATAGATTACCATTTCAATGACTACCTATTCATTTCCATTGAGCACTTCAATATCCTATATTTCAGTAAAAGTAGAAACATGTTTAAATTACAGAGAATTGAAAACAAAGCAGATTTAACTTTGGTTAATTATTAAGTTTAATTACATTTCTTGTCTCTGAATTATTGCTCGAGTTTCATTTTGATCTCTTTTCTTTTGATCGTATCAATTTTAATGTTCAATTCTTTAATTCGTCTCTTACTAAGCCCCAACCCTTTTTTCTATTTTTTCATTTCTTTTTTAAAATTTGTATATAAAACATGGGTTCCGATTCTCTCAATTTTTAGATGAAACTTTATATTAGCCTTTTAATTGTTTTTGGATTGACAAGATTTTACCACCAATAAAAATAATGTCATATCATCTTTTAAGAATCCAATAAAATGTATTGTTTACATGGTGTTATTTTTATTTAGTGATAAAATATTGTTCATCCCAAAACATTTGAAGGGTTAAGATGAGTTTAAATTGATTCTGAAGTTTTTTCTCAAAATTGAGATAACCGAAATCCATAAAACAAAGAGAGAGAACTAAATATACAGCAAAAAAGTTATGTTCCACGATAATATTTTTTTGGGCAAATTACACCGCACTACCTCCAAATCTACTGAAATGACATTAGCATATCAAACCTTTTTAAAACCCACGATTCACCCCAAAATATCAATTTCCACCATCAAGCAGTCTCGAAATGAATTTTTTTTAAGGATTAAAATTTTAATTAGATATTACTTTTCATGATGACCAAATTACCCATAGTGTTAAAATATCTCCAAATGATTATGATAAGTTTAATAATTCTATTTATCAATTATTTATCTCAAAATTGTTTATAACACAAAATTTTATGTTATTTAAATTCATTTTTTCTATAAAAAAAAATAAAAGCATGCAGTACCATTTTAATTTTTAAAATAAAAAAATTTGTCTTTGATTTTTATTTTATGATGGTCTTTGATATTTATTTATTTTAGATGTTAGGCTATTTAATTTTATAAAAAAACATATCAACAAACTTTTCATTCAAAATATTTAATTTTCTTTTTGATAATCTTTGCTTTTCATTTATTTGAAGATGCGATAAGCAATGATATCATAATATTTTTTAAAATATAAAATATATGAAGTAAGAAAATTATATCATATAATAGAATATAAATCCATTTAAAATATACTTTTAATAATTTCGAAAAAGAACAATAACAATTTTCTTTTTAAAAAAAACCCTAAAAAATCTTTGTTAAATATATTTCACTCTTAATACTTCTATTTTTTTTAAAAGTAACATTTATGATACATGAGGGTACTTTTGTCATCATGAAAAGTAATATCCAATTAAAATATTGATTCTTCAAAAAAATTCATTTTGAGGCTGGTTGATAGTGAAAATTTGTATTTTGAGGTGAATCATGTGTTTTAAAAAGGTTTGGTATGTTAGTATCATTTCAGTAAACTTCAAGGTAGTGCAATGTAATTTGTCCTATTTGTTTTAACATCTAAAATTCAATTTATTAAAGCAATGAAGCTGTCACAAAGAGAGCCTGACAAAACCAGTGAGAACACCACAGCCAGGAAAAAGGCAGTAAAAATAAACCAGAAGCGCAACAAAAAAATCAACAAACCAAAACCAGAGAAACAAGTTAGTCAAGCCTGAAAACCAGGATATAGAATAGCCTAGACACCTGGGGTAGGCAATGGCAACATGAAAGTTTTTTCCCATCATTCAGCTCGATCTAGGTCATGTAATATGGTAATTCAAGAGCCACTTTTGTCTTTCGTGACAGATATTCTAAGGGCCCGAACCATAAGGTCTATTTTTTGTAATTTAGGTTAAATTTTATCAATTGTGCATTTCAATTCCAGTTTGCTAATTGACCATCTCAACATAGGCAACAATATCGCATATCCCGTGTCAGTGAAGCAAGCATTGATCATTGAATGAAAAACATATAATAGAAATTTGTTCCCATTTCTTATAACAAATCATAAAGATCTAAAATACAATGTACATTGAAGAAGAGATTCCTCTTCTTCATCTCCCACGTAGAATGGATGCTGACATCAATTTTTCCTAATAAAGGGACACTACTAACACAGACTAAGCTTAGCTCAAAAGAATACAATCTATGTCATTTGATTGGAAAAAAAAATTTGTGCTACTCTACTTCTTTTCTCTAATTAATTCAACAAATCTAATATTTCTGTTGTATTCTCAATTAACAGGAGGAGCTCTGTAATATGCAGCCATGGTTACAGGGAAGAACATCTGTCTAACTCCTTCAGCCTTTATTATTGGGAATATGATACCTGATGCTCCCTGAAACACAAGTAAAAATATGATCAGGTAGATAAACTTATTTAATCTATGCTATTATTATTCAAGACCAATCAATGAGAAACTATTATTCATTCATCCCGATGAAAAAAGAGAACGAAGCTGTGGAGGCGAAATATATTTAAAGAGATTGATTCGGACAAAAAATTACAAGAAGAGTAATTCAATTGAAGATTGAAAGTAACATACCAAAATTAATCTACCACCGATCAAAATGCGTTTGGGTGAAGGAAATGGAAGTAACAAGCGCCCAACACCATAGATAGCCACTGCGAAGAAATGGAGGACCAAGCTCAGTGGACACGGATTTAGACCGGACAGTAGAGCTATTGGTCCATTTGAATATAGACCTCCAAGGCTCAAGTAGTCGAAGCACGCTTTGCGCATTTCCTTCCTTGCTGGATCAGATGATGCACTGAACACTTTGTATAGGGCACCTGCCAATGTATTGATGGTTGATGCAACTGGCTGCAGACAAAATCATTAATTAGTACCAGTTAAAGACTGCTTGATGATTCTATAACTTCTGATAAAATGTATTTTTTAGCTCTATTGTTCTGGCTATCTACTTCCTAGAATAAGCACCACATTTATTTCCCATGTAGATAATTATTGATGATATAGGTTCTACTATTACATTTAAAATTGCAATAAAACTTATAAATAATTTTTGGCATGCCCGACCAATGACAATTGTGAATATATATATATATATCATCCACATCCTTTTTCTTTCATTAATAGAATTTCGTTTGATTAAGACTAAGTTCCGTAAAAAAACCCTGCCTTCTTTGAAATATCATGAACAGTTCCCATAGGTTGAGCGCCCTTTTTAAGGAAATATAGAATAGCAGGCACATTTAAAAATGTTTGATTATTTATCAGATCAAAAAAACCCACTTTCCGAAGATTCTTCCTTCTCTTTGGGATCGGACATCAATTGCAACAATTTGATAAATGGTAACACCCCCTTATATGTACGTGTGTGTGTGTGTGTTGCTTACCTTACGCAGGGTGTAGAAGGATTCAAGATATTTGCAAAGGGCAGATGCATCATTTAGATCTTGCAAAAGTCTAAGAAGATCCCTTAGTACAACAATATCAGATAGAGCAACAGTCATTCCTCCTCCTGTTAAAGGATGTCTCATGTTGAATGCATCCCCTAACAAAAGTGCACCTGGAGTAGGATGGGGATCAGCAGGCATGCTTCTATTAGGCATTGTCCTTATGTTTCCTTTATCAATTGTAGATATGAACGCACTGCACAGCTCTGGTGGAATCTGCAATATTAAAGTGCCTCGATTAGTCCAAAATGAGATGCAGTCATTCTCTTGTTCAAGTTCTAAAGTGCGATGAACAATATCACCAGGCAATTTTTAAAATGAGAAAAAAATTTAGCTGATAAAGGAGAAAGAATCACTTCAAAAGGCTATGAACACAATAAAAGAACCTTCTAGTTTCATATAATCCCTGAAATCACCTAATGCAGCAGTAGAAATCTTGTCAAGCAATTACTAACCTGTGGAGCCACCATGGTTTTCAAGTAGCTGGCCATTTCACCATTAGAAATAGAAGGTAACTTTTTGCCAGGTACATCAACCAAACAGCGAATCTCAGTGCTACTAATACGATAAAACAAGATGGGTGAAGGGTCTGCTAGTACGACATGCCCATGATTTGCATATGGAAGCTCACAGTTCTCCAGGATCAAAGCAACAAAACAAGAGGGGATATCAACCTGCAAAATTTTTAGAAAACTGCTATTTACAACATGACAACCTGAGGATTTACCTTACAGGACAAACTTTAGATAATCTTTAGCATTACAAAGTGTAATTATTTACAACTCATGCCGCCTGATAGATTCTCCATTTATTACCAGATTGACACAGCCTGATTACCTTAGGATTGCAAAGAGAACGTCGTAAATTTGAAAAACAGCCATCGCATACTATTGTGAGGGGAGCATAAGCTGTCAGCTCTTCACCAGTCTTGGTTTTGTACTGGACCCCTGCAATAGTCCCCTTTTCGTCAATCAGAGATGTCACTGTTCCTTGTTCCAAGGTAACACTGTACAGATTCAAGAAAGAGGATATACATAAGATATGTATACAATCAAATGATGAAAACATCCGTAAACACAGCTAGATTATCCAATTTTATCATGAAGGGGGATCATTTAACTCTTTCCAGAATGATAAGCACATGTCTTCTAACAATTACCATTAACTAAATCAACATATAGGGCAAAATACCAGAAGAATATTCAACAATAAAAAATGACATGAATCATACGACTTTCACTGCCAAAATCAAATTATATATATAGTACTTTTTTAAAAAGTTTGCTTAAATCGTTTGGGAATAACTTAGTCAGACAATAAATATATGCACCATTCATTATATTTGGACTATGTTTGGCTGAAAAACAGAGAAGACTAACATGAAAAGAACAGTTTGAGTGAAAGAAGGTATATTACTTGGGAAGAGTAGAAGCTTTTTCCCGCATCCTTTGTATGAATCGTCCATTATGAAAACTTCTCCCAGCCACATCCGAGGGAAAGTTTCCCAATGGGTAGGACAGTTTAGTATATTTCCCATCTTTGTAAAGAGCATATCCAAACACTTGCTGGGCATCAATGTCATTCACACAATCTGCAGCCACACAAATAGATTATAGTTTAATTAGAATGCGAAATATAGCAAATCTTCACAACCATCATATGAGTTATGAGGTTCATTAAAGGTGATAAAAAAAAATTCTTGCTTACCCTCGAGCCCCAACTCAATTAATTTTAGGTAGCCCCCTGGTTGTAAGAGTTCACCAACAATTCTGTCAGGCTCAGTCAGGTCTCTTTCAATCACAAGCACGTTACGCCCATCCTGCAGTAGAATAGCAGAGGCCATAGTTTTGTGTCATACTCGGAACAAGAATGCAAAAGATTATCAACAAGTAGTCCAGTTGATATGTAATTTGAATAATCAGCTAAATCTCCAAATTTATCCGTCACAAAGAAATCATCATTTAGATGCTAAATGTAAAAATACAAGTAGTCTTTAAAGTCCTCACTGCTTGCTCCACTAAGATAAAACTTAACTGCTTCTTTTTCTTTCCTTCTCATAGATTTTCTTGGAAGCCAATATATGAATACATGTACTAATGCATAAAAATGAGATCGCACAATAAATGAACAGAGTTATAGAGAGGGAGAGAGTATCACCTTGCCAAGAGTATAAGCAAGAGCTGAACCAGCAACGCCTGCCCCAACAATGATTATATCCCTGTTTCCAGTTATCTCTGAATGACATGTTCCAGTTTCAGAGCTCTGCAAACAGTCAATCCTTTTTAACTCCATTGAAGAATTCTTCTTCTTCCCACTTGAACTGTGAAACAAAACAAAACCCAAAACAAAGGCCGCTATTCCTCCTAGTATACACTGACAATCCATCTTCAAATATTGAGTAAAAACAAATCTGAAGAAGAAGTGATGGGACTTCTTTCTTTTCTTGTCTAAGCTCTCTCTCTCTCTCTCTCTCAGTAGAATGGTTGAGTTTGTGCTGCAGTTGAACTTGGCACCCTTTTTATAGCCCAATACGAAGCAGCTCAAAAGTGAGTTGTGTTTTTGAGATAGCCTGCCACCGTTATTTTAACCTTTTTACAAGGGATGTGCTAATGCTCGAAGTATTTTGAAGAAGAATAGGACTAATAAATAAAGGGTAATTTTGGTTAGGGTTTTTCTAAAATAAGCCAAATAAAGCTTCTGTATAAAGTACTGAGTCAGAGTCTAAAATAGAAGCCAAATAAAGCTTCTGTATAATGTATTGTCAAAAACAAATTGATAATATGGAGATTGATAAATGAGTATTAAAATGTAATCTAATAAGGTTAGTTATATTTTCAAGTTCCTTGAAAACCATAGCAGAGGATGACAAATAGATACAAAGATATAAAATATAAAAATAAAAACATATAAATGAAACTTCCCCAATCCAACAAGTAGCAGACAAAATACAGAATAAAACTCTGCAGATAGCTGATCAAACTATTGAGTTTGGAGTAAAACTTGTCAGCTATGTTTCATTTTGTTGACAAGAGTTATATTTCAAGATTACTCGACTTAGACTCAATGAATGCCGCACTATATTATGAAATCAAATACTGGTCAAGAAATAATGAATATGGTTGCCACATTACATGTAATGTCATTTTCTCTTTTGTCCATAAATGATTTTCATGATAACACCAAACATGAGAGCCAACGAAACATTATACAAGGTCTTTGTTTTTTTTCCTCTCTGTAACATATGTACATCCTAGCAGAAGTGATTTACTTATGACGTATATAATTCTTACAGTTTCCAAGAGCAAGACCAAGTGCCTTTCTACGATTCATTCTTGGTAATTTAATGTCCTTCTGATAGTTGAAATCATTATCATGACTCATGAAAGGAAAGAGCGGGGTTTTTTTTCCCTGGCATACATTGCTTCTAATCAAAGGTGTCTGCAATAATTCAATGAGACGCTCGAATCTGGCCACCTGCAAGAAGAAAGGCTTTAGTTGAGATAAAAAGTTTAATAACTCAAATACATAAAAGTGCAAGGGCAGGCTGATAAAATCAACTGGATTCCTTCACATATATGGGTTACTTGCTCTATGATAGATGACTTGCAAGAAGGGTTGAAGAAGTTCATGCAAATAAACTTCTATAAGGAACTTTCTACAAATGATTCTTTTGTTTACAAGCATCTGATAATAAAAACTTTTTTATTCTCAACATCAAGATCAACACAAGGCTAATTTGCCAATGGTAAAAACATATGGCATATTGGCGCACGTTCCTAAGAGGGATGACTACAACATTATGACCCCTCCTCTAAATCGGTTCAATGATATCTAACAAAATATTGATCTCTGCATAAGCCTCATTGCATCAAGCCTCAAGTTCCAGCAATCCGAGAGAACTTTCCTTTGTGTTTATAGACCAGAAACACACAGGTAATATCACATGGACAACCCTCACTAACCCTACTTTCAAAAATTGGACAAGAACCAAATGGAAATTCAGCAGTATATAAAGTTATACATTGCGATTACACAGCTGAGCAAAAATCTGAAGCAGGTAAAAACAGAAAGAAAATCAATGTGATGGAAAACTTTAAATTACACCAAGGTTTCCGGTTTCTCACCAAATAGCTTAAGGAATTTCCACTAAACTACTGATGGACAAGAAAAGCCATTCCACTCAACAAACTAAATTCCCTAATGACATTCTCAAAATCATTCAAAGTAATTCCTTCCTTGGTGTACTGTCATAATAAGGACTAGGAAATGCCATTCATACTCATTTTCTGCAAACATTTTTCACCAACTTGATTTCTAGACCAACTTCTTTCAACCAAAAGAAAGATTTCACGAGAGCTCAAAAATCTTTGGCCGTTTTTTTGACCGATTGTTTCCTGTTCCTTCACTCAAAAAATCATCTAAAATTCAATTTATTAAAGCAATGAAGCTGTCACAAAGAGAGCCTGACAAAACCAGTGAGAACACCACAGCCAGGAAAAAGGCAGCAAAAATAAACAAGAAGCGCAACAAAAAAATCAACAAACCAAAACCAGAGAAAGCTTTTGAAAGGCCTCAAACCGCACCTCAAGAACCTCAATAAGAACTACTACAGTCATATATCCGAGAGAGCCTTGGAGGCTGCAAACATGCTATCTAGCCTGCAGCAAGATCTCCATGACAACCCATCTGATACTGAGCTTCAAATGAGGGTGGTTAATGCAAAGCTGAAAGCATTTCAACTTGCTGAGGCTGAGAGAAGCTTCTTTTCTCAACAGGCTAAATGCAAGTACCTACTCAATAGTGATAGGGGGACTAAACTATTCCATGCCCTGGTCAAGAGGAAGTCTTCCAAGAATCATATTGCATCTATAAGAGCTGCCAATGGTAATCAAACAACTTCTGAAACTGAAGTGGTCCAGGAATTCACAAGGTTCTACAAGGAGCTTTTAGGCTCCTCTGGCATATGTAACCCTATTGAGATGGAAGTTATTAGAGGGGGGCCAGTTCTTCAAGAAAGCCAGGCTGTTGATTTGGTCAGGAATGTCACAAAGGAAGAGATCAAGGCTGCTTTGTGGAGCATTGGGGAAGAAAAATCCCCTGGTCCATATGGTTTCTCATTTAAGTTCTACAAGAAAGCATGGGAGGTTGTTCACAAAGAAATTATAGAGGTTGTCCAAGAATTCTTCTTGAATGGGAAACTACTAAAGCAGTTCAACCACTCTTCCCTTGTTTTGATCCCCAAAGGTAAGCAAGCCTCTAAAGTTGAGGACTTCAGGCCCATAGCATGTTGCAATGTGATCTACAAGATAATCTCCAAAATCCTTGCATCAAGATTGGCTCCCTGCTTGAATCAAATTGTCAACCCTGCACAGGCTGCTTTCATTAAGGCCAAGAGTATGGCTGAGAACATCTACCTAGTCCAGGAATTACTCAGGAGGTATTGTAGGAAGAGAATCCCTCCTAGATGCATGATAAAAATTGACCTCAGGAAAGCCTATGATACTGTGGAGTGGGAGTTCTTAAGCAGCCTCTTAGAGAGCCTGGAGTTCCCTGGTAAGTTCAAAGAATGGATTATGGAGTGTGTCACTACAACTACATATTCTTTATCCATAAATGGTAGCCTGCATGGATTCTTCAAAGGCAAAAGAGGCTTGAGACAAGGAGATCCACTTTCTCCCTACCTCTTTGTGTTGATAATGGAATACTTATCAAGGCTGCTCAGGAGATTGAATGAGGAAGAGGGGTTCAGATTTCACCCCAAGTGTGACAAGCTCAAAATTATTCACCTGGCCTTTGCTGATGATCTGATTTTGTTTGCTAGAGGGGAGGCTAAATCAGTGGGAATGCTCATGAAATGTGTCAATACCTTTAGTGAATGCTCAGGTCTCAAGACTAGCCTTGCAAAGTCTAACATCTTCTATGCGGGTGTGAAACCTGAGGAGCTTCTGAAAATCAGAAGATGCACTGGAATGGAGGATGGCTGCCTCCCATTCAAGTACTTAGGGGTCCCTATTGCCTCTACAAGGTTGAATGCCACACATTATGCCCCCCTTATTGAGAAAATCTCTGGCTATATCAATGTATGGGCTGGCTCCTCTTTATCATATGCTGGGAGAACTGAGCTTATCAAATCAGTGCTCCAAGGAGTGGAATGCTTCTGGCTTGCAATCTTTCCAATCCCTGGCAACATCCTTGAAAAGATAGTCAGGCTTTGTAGAACCTTCCTCTAGAATGGTAAGAATGGGGGCATGAGAAAAGCTCTGGTTACATGGGCTGACATATGTAAGCCTAAATCTGAGGGAGGTCTTGGGCTGGTGGAGCTCAAAACTTGGAACAAGGCTTTCCTTACAAGAGTCTTATGGAATATCCATATGAAGAAAGACTCCCTATGGATCCAATGGGTACAGCACTATTATCTCCTGAACAAAACCTTATGGGAGATCAAGGCAAACAAGGATGACTCTCCCCTCTGGAAGAGGATCCTGGAAATCAGAGATGAGATGATTGGCCAGCCCTCTTGTCCACTGCAGGCTACTAACAAGCTTATGGAATGGAGGCTGCATGATGAGCTGAGCATTAAGAAAGTGTATAATGCTATGAGGCAGAAAATCAGTGAGGTCAGATGGGCTTCCCTGGTCTGGAATGGACACTGCCCCCCTAAACAATCATTCATTCTTTGGCTGGCTGTTAGGGACAGACTCCTCACAAAAGATAAGCTCAACCTTGAAGGGAATGACAAGCTATGCCCTCTTTGTTCTGACCAGGTTGAGACCAAGAACCACCTTTTCTTCTCCTGCAGAGTCAGCAAGGAAATCTGGGATTCCATCAGCAATTGGCTTGGGTGTAGAAGGCAAATGAGAACAATTGAGAGTGCCATTAGATGGACTTTAAAGGTCAAAGGCACTGGCCCTCCTGCAGTGGCCAGGAAGACAGCCCTTGCAAGCTCAGTCTACTATATATGGCTGGCCAGAAATGCCAAGATCTTTGACAAAGCTCCTGCCCTACCTACCAGTTTAGTGAAGAAAATTCAGATTGGTATATATAGAAGTGTCTATGCTACTTGCCCTGAGTATAGGCTGCTGCTGTAAGTTCCAGCCTTGCTGTATACAATCTTATGAATGGGGGTTGGTTGTTTGCTTATTTCTCTTGTATCTTCAGGTATACCCGGTAGTGTTTTGTTCAGTTTTGGCTCCTCCCCCCTTTTTTGCTGTACTGCTTTCTTGTGTTCACCTGGGTATGCCCAAATTTCTTGTAAGCTTCTTTGGTTGGTTATTGTTATGTGGGCTGCCTGTTTAGGCCAGCAGGCTCCTATTTGCTCCCATGGTTGGGATGGCTTGATTAGCATTGTAGGCTTGGTATAAGCCTCAGGTTTATTTTGTATATGCCTCATTTGTATATCTCCTACGTATGCCCAGTGAATTTTTGTACATTTTGATCAATCAATATATGTTTATTTACAGATCAAAAAAATCAAGTTAGTCATACCTGAAAACCAAGATATAGAATAGCCTAAACACCTGGGGTAGGCAATGGCAACATGAAAGTTTTTTCCCATCATTCAGCTCGATCTAGGTCATGTAATATGGTAATTCAAGAGCCACTTTTGTCTTTTGTGATAGATATTCTAAGGGCCCGAACCATAAGGTCTATTTTTTGTAATTTATGTTAAATTTTATCAATTGTGCATTTCAATTCCAGTTTGCTAATTGACCATCTCAACATAGGCAACAATATCGCATATCCCGTGTCAGTGAAGCAAGCATTGATCATTGAATGAAAAACATATAATAGAAATTTGTTCCCATTTCTTATAACAAATCATAAAGATCTAAAATACAATGTACATTGAAGAAGAGATTCCTCTTCTTCATCTCCCACGTAGAATGGATGCTGACATCAATTTTTCATAATAAAGGGACACTACTAACACAGACTAAGCTTAGCTCAAAAGAATACAATCTATGTCATTTGATTGGAAAAAAAAATTTGTGCTACTCTACTTCTTTTCTCTAATTAATTCAACAAATCTAATATTTCTGTTGTATTCTCAATTAACAGGAGGAGCTCTGTAATATGCAGCCATGGTTACAGGGAAGAACATCTGTCTAACTCCTTCAGCCTTTATTATTGGGAATATGATACCTGATGCTCCCTGAAACACAAGTAAAAATATGATCAGGTAGATAAACTTATTTAATCTATGCTATTATTATTCAAGACCAATCAATGAGAAACTATTATTCATTCATCCCGATGAAAAAAGAGAACGAAACTGTGGAGGCGAAATATATTTAAAGAGATTGATTCGGACAAAAAATTACGAGAAGAGTAATTCAATTGACGATTGAAAATAACATACCAAAATTAATCTACCACCGATCAAAATGCGTTTGGGTGAAGGAAATGGAAGTAACAAGCGCCCAACACCATAGAGAGCCACTGCGAAGAAATGGAGGACCAAGCTCAGTGGACACGGGTTTAGACCGGACAGTAGAGCTATTGGTCCATTTGAATATAGACCTCCAAGGCTCAAGTAGTCGAAGCACGCTTTGCGCATTTCCTTCCTTGCTGGATCAGATGATGCACTGAACACTTTGTATAGGGCACCTGCCAATGTATTGATGGTTGATGCAACTGGCTGCAGACAAAATCATTAATTAGTACCAGTTAAAGACTACTTGATGATTCTATAACTTCTGATAAAATGTATTTTTTAGCTCTATTGTTCTGGCTATCTACTTCCTAGAATAAGCACCACATTTATTTCCCATGTAGATAATTATTGATGATATAGGTTCTACTATTACATTTAAAATTGCAATAAAACTCATAAATAATTTTTGGCATGCCCGACCAATGACAATTATATATATATATATATATATATATATATATATATATATATATATATATCATCCACATCCTTTTTCTTTCATTAATAGAATTTCGTTTGATCAAGACTAAGTTCCGTAAAAAAAACCCTGCCTTCTTTGAAATATCATGAACAGTTCCCATAGGTTGAGCGCCCTTTTTAAGGAAATATAGAATAGCAGGCACATTTAAAAAGGTTTGATTATTTATCAGATCAAAAAAACCCACTTTCCGAAGATTCTTCCTTCTCTTTGGGATCGGACATCAATTGCAACAATTTGATAAATGGCCCATCGGGATAGATGTAGATGAATAACACCCCCTTATATATACGTGTGTGTGTGTGTGTGTGTGTGTGTGTTGCTTACCTTACGCAGGGTGTAGAAGGATTCAAGATATTTGCAAAGGGCAGATGCATCATTTAGATCTTGCAAAAGTCTAAGAAGATCCCTTAGTACAACAATATCAGATAGAGCAACAGTCATTCCTCCTCCTGTTAAAGGATGTCTCATGTTGAATGCATCCCCTAACAAAAGTGCACCTGGAGTAGGATGGGGATCAGCAGGCATGCTTCTATTAGGCATTGTCCTTATGTTTCCTTTATCAATTGTAGATATGAACGCACTGCACAGCTCTGGTGGAATCTGCAATATTAAAGTGCCTCGATTAGTCCAAAATGAGATGCAGTCATTCTCTTGTTCAAGTTCTAAAGTGCGATGAACAATATCACCAGGCAATTTTTAAAATGAGAAAAAAATTTAGCTGATAAAGGAGAAAGAATCACTTCAAAAGGCTATGAACACAATAAAAGAACCTTCTAGTTTCATATAATCCCTGAAATCACCTAATGCAGCAGTAGAAATCTTGTCAAGCAATTACTAACCTGTGGAGCCACCATGGTTTTCAAGTAGCTGGCCATTTCACCATTAGAAATAGAAGGTAACTTTTTGCCAGGTACATCAACCAAACAGCGAATCTCAGTGCTACTAATACGATAAAACAAGATGGGTGAAGGGTCTGCTAGTACGACATGCCCATGATTTGCATATGGAAGCTCACAGTTCTCCAGGATCAAAGCAACAAAACAAGAGGGGATATCAACCTGCAAAATTTTTAGAAAACTGCTATTTACAACATGACAACCTGAGGATTTACCTTACAGGACAAACTTTAGATAATCTTTAGCATTACAAAGTGTAATTATTTACAACTCATGCCGCCTGATAGATTCTCCATTTATTACCAGATTGACACAGCCTGATTACCTTAGGATTGCAAAGAGAACGTCGTAAATTTGAAAAACAGCCATCGCATACTATTGTGAGGGGAGCATAAGCTGTCAGCTCTTCACCAGTCTTGGTTTTGTACTGGACCCCTGCAATAGTCCCCTTTTCGTCAATCAGAGATGTCACTGTTCCTTGTTCCAAGGTAACACTGTACAGATTCAAGAAAGAGGATATACATAAGATATGTATACAATCAAATGATGAAAACATCCGTAAACACAGCTAGATTATCCAATTTTATCATGAAGGGGGATCATTTAACTCTTTCCAGAATGATAAGCACATGTCTTCTAACAATTACCATTAACTAAATCAACATATAGGGCAAAATACCAGAAGAATATTCAACAATAAAAAATGACATGAATCATACGACTTTCACTGCCAAAATCAAATTATATATATAGTACTTTTTTAAAAAGTTTGCTTAAATCGTTTGGGAATAACTTAGTCAGACAATAAATATATGCACCATTCATTATATTTGGACTATGTTTGGCTGAAAAACAGAGAAGACTAACATGAAAAGAACAGTTTGAGTGAAAGAAGGTATATTACTTGGGAAGAGTAGAAGCTTTTTCCCGCATCCTTTGTATGAATCGTCCATTATGAAAACTTCTCCCAGCCACATCCGAGGGAAAGTTTCCCAATGGGTAGGACAGTTTAGTATATTTCCCATCTTTGTAAAGAGCATATCCAAACACTTGCTGGGCATCAATGTCATTCACACAATCTGCAGCCACACAAATAGATTATAGTTTAATTAGAATGCGAAATATAGCAAATCTTCACAACCATCATATGAGTTATGAGGTTCATTAAAGGTGATAAAAAAAAATTCTTGCTTACCCTCGAGCCCCAACTCAATTAATTTTAGGTAGCCCCCTGGTTGTAAGAGTTCACCAACAATTCTGTCAGGCTCAGTCAGGTCTCTTTCAATCACAAGCACGTTACGCCCATCCTGCAGTAGAATAGCAGAGGCCATAGTTTTGTGTCATACTCGGAACAAGAATGCAAAAGATTATCAACAAGTAGTCCAGTTGATATGTAATTTGAATAATCAGCTAAATCTCCAAATTTATCCGTCACAAAGAAATCATCATTTAGATGCTAAATGTAAAAATACAAGTAGTCTTTAAAGTCCTCACTGCTTGCTCCACTAAGATAAAACTTAACTGCTTCTTTTTCTTTCCTTCTCATAGATTTTCTTGGAAGCCAATATATGAATACATGTACTAATGCATAAAAATGAGATCGCACAATAAATGAACAGAGTTATAGAGAGGGAGAGAGTATCACCTTGCCAAGAGTATAAGCAAGAGCTGAACCAGCAACGCCTGCCCCAACAATGATTATATCCCTGTTTCCAGTTATCTCTGAATGACATGTTCCAGTTTCAGAGCTCTGCAAACAGTCAATCCTTTTTAACTCCATTGAAGAATTCTTCTTCTTCCCACTTGAACTGTGAAACAAAACAAAACCCAAAACAAAGGCCGCTATTCCTCCTAGTATACACTGACAATCCATCTTCAAATATTGAGTAAAAACAAATCTGAAGAAGAAGTGATGGGACTTCTTTCTTTTCTTGTCTAAGCTCTCTCTCTCTCTCTCTCTCAGTAGAATGGTTGAGTTTGTGCTGCAGTTGAACTTGGCACCCTTTTTATAGCCCAATACGAAGCAGCTCAAAAGTGAGTTGTGTTTTTGAGATAGCCTGCCACCGTTATTTTAACCTTTTTACAAGGGATGTGCTAATGCTCGAAGTATTTTGAAGAAGAATAGGACTAATAAATAAAGGGTAATTTTGGTTAGGGTTTTTCTAAAATAAGCCAAATAAAGCTTCTGTATAAAGTACTGAGTCAGAGTCTAAAATAGAAGCCAAATAAAGCTTCTGTATAATGTATTGTCAAAAACAAATTGATAATATGGAGATTGATAAATGAGTATTAAAATGTAATCTAATAAGGTTAGTTATATTTTCAAGTTCCTTGAAAACCATAGCAGAGGATGACAAATAGATACAAAGATATAAAATATAAAAATAAAAACATATAAATGAAACTTCCCCAATCCAACAAGTAGCAGACAAAATACAGAATAAAACTCTGCAGATAGCTGATCAAACTATTGAGTTTGGAGTAAAACTTGTCAGCTATGTTTCATTTTGTTGACAAGAGTTATATTTCAAGATTACTCGACTTAGACTCAATGAATGCCGCACTATATTATGAAATCAAATACTGGTCAAGAAATAATGAATATGGTTGCCACATTACATGTAATGTCATTTTCTCTTTTGTCCATAAATGATTTTCATGATAACACCAAACATGAGAGCCAACGAAACATTATACAAGGTCTTTGTTTTTTTTCCTCTCTGTAACATATGTACATCCTAGCAGAAGTGATTTACTTATGACGTATATAATTCTTACAGTTTCCAAGAGCAAGACCAAGTGCCTTTCTACGATTCATTCTTGGTAATTTAATGTCCTTCTGATAGTTGAAATCATTATCATGACTCATGAAAGGAAAGAGCGGGGTTTTTTTTCCCTGGCATACATTGCTTCTAATCAAAGGTGTCTGCAATAATTCAATGAGACGCTCGAATCTGGCCACCTGCAAGAAGAAAGGCTTTAGTTGAGATAAAAAGTTTAATAACTCAAATACATAAAAGTGCAAGGGCAGGCTGATAAAATCAACTGGATTCCTTCACATATATGGGTTACTTGCTCTATGATAGATGACTTGCAAGAAGGGTTGAAGAAGTTCATGCAAATAAACTTCTATAAGGAACTTTCTACAAATGATTCTTTTGTTTACAAGCATCTGATAATAAAAACTTTTTTATTCTCAACATCAAGATCAACACAAGGCTAATTTGCCAATGGTAAAAACATATGGCATATTGGCGCACGTTCCTAAGAGGGATGACTACAACATTATGACCCCTCCTCTAAATCGGTTCAATGATATCTAACAAAATATTGATCTCTGCATAAGCCTCATTGCATCAAGCCTCAAGTTCCAGCAATCCGAGAGAACTTTCCTTTGTGTTTATAGACCAGAAACACACAGGTAATATCACATGGACAACCCTCACTAACCCTACTTTCAAAAATTGGACAAGAACCAAATGGAAATTCAGCAGTATATAAAGTTATACATTGCGATTACACAGCTGAGCAAAAATCTGAAGCAGGTAAAAACAGAAAGAAAATCAATGTGATGGAAAACTTTAAATTACACCAAGGTTTCCGGTTTCTCACCAAATAGCTTAAGGAATTTCCACTAAACTACTGATGGACAAGAAAAGCCATTCCACTCAACAAACTAAATTCCCTAATGACATTCTCAAAATCATTCAAAGTAATTCCTTCCTTGGTGTACTGTCATAATAAGGACTAGGAAATGCCATTCATACTCATTTTCTGCAAACATTTTTCACCAACTTGATTTCTAGACCAACTTCTTTCAACCAAAAGAAAGATTTCACGAGAGCTCAATAATCTTCGGGCGTTTTTTTGACCGACTGTTTCCTGTTCCTTCACTCAAAAAATCATTTTTGCCTGCCTTCAATTTTCTGGCTTCTATGGGAGGACAGGTTTCTTTATCATCATCGCTGTCCTCACCATCATCACTACTATCTTCTGATTCTGTTTCGCTACTGCTAGCGGCCAATGGAATCACTGGCTGATAACCAGCAATGGCCGATTCTGCAGCAGCCACAGCCTCGGGGGTATGGAGATCAGCTACACCAAGCATCAAATCCTGTCATTGGCACAGCATTCACAGATCAGTTTGGACCATAGCTATAATTCACAGGAGGAGGATTGTGTGAGAGAGAGAATTACCATTTCAATGACTTCAAATTCATTTCCATTGAGCACTTCAATATCATAGGCCTTGTTATTATCCTACATTCCAGTAAACGTAGAACAGATTAAAAATTAGTTGTACAGAGTTGAAAACAAGACAAATGATCTAGCTTTAGCTAATTATTATACGATCAATACACGAACCTTTGCATCAAGCTCCAGCCTTTTATTAGCTTCCTCCATGACTCCTAAGAAATCTCTTACTTTCCCAAGAACTGTAGCAATGGGAGAGAATTTAGGACTAGTTACAACAGAAACATTAGATTTAGTTAATAATCTTTCTATTGATTTTCATCTACATTTATTTGACTAGGTATTAGAAAACCCCACTCTATCAGAGATGACTTCTATTTACCATTATACATATACCAACACAGAATTCAGAGCTGCATTTTATCGTTTATAATTGACTATTTTTCCAGCAATGCCTAACCTGCATTTAACTTATCCTACAAATAGAATAATTGTTATAGGTATCAATATAATAAAGCAGAGGTCATACCATACAGCCTACCCAGCCCATCTGAATGCCCAGATGTGTTGACCACCAAGTCAATTAAGCTAGCACATAAGATCCTATACCCTAGCACGATAGGATTCTATGAACTCAAAGTTCCTTTCTTTTAGAAACACAAGGAGGTATATTAGTTCACCATCAGTTACTACCTATCCAAATATCATAATAGGGAAGAAGACTCCCTAAAAAATTTTCTTGCAGCAAACTAATTAAATGGGGGAAGAAAAGAACTATATGTGGTAACCTGTATGAAACAACTAATAACTAGTCTAGCATTCTACATGACACAAAATCGACCCAAAACCAGAGTCTTATGAGATAATGGATCTATGATTTAAACTATAGCAATTATTACCTCAAAATTAAAACTTTATATTTGATGCACGCCCAACCTCCCTTATCCATGATAAAATTCTATTCAACAGGAAATCCACATGAAACAAGATTCCATGTTTCCTTATCAAAGAGATCAGAACCCAGATTTTCAGTACCCTTTTCACAATTTTTAGAACTACTGCATATATTGGAACAAAACTTGATAATTTAAGAACTACCAATAATTCCTTTCCCAGAATCTAGTTCCATAGAAACCCTCATGTATGGAATCAGTTAGCTACTTACTACCCCGCTAACGCAAGGCAATATTTTCTGCGCTCGACCCATCAACTTATTAACAATTATTCAGACCCAATACTAATTATTTACAAAACAATTAATTTTTTAGATGGGCAAAATTGGGTACCCTCGCTTTTGGGAACAGAAGAGATCGTCGGCTTTTTATCATTGAGGGGTTTATTGCATTGAGAGAGCGATGACTTCTTTTTGTCACAAACAAGAAGGGCAGATTCTGCACATACGCACACAAACGGAGTGAGATAATGGTATTTGCAGCATATACATACAGACATACTTATAGTGAAAGATTAAAATACAGTATCAAAATTCTGTTGGGTCACAGCCATTAATAGAAAACCAAGATAGAGAGAAAGAAAGAGAGAGATAGTGTACCAATAGGTGAAGAGGAAGAACTCTTGAGCTCTAAGTGCAGAAGATCTTTGCTTCTGTCTCCCATCTTTGCCCCTCTCCCTCTTTCTCTCTTCAGAACGATAACAGTAACAGGCAAAGTTGAGACCTGAGAGTAGGGTTTTGTAGAGCAGGAGAAGACGCAAAAAAGAAAGAAAAAAAAAAAAAAAAAAAACCTTACTTTCAGACCCAAGATACCGTCTATGACCCTGGACGGCCGTAATTTTTTTTTTTTTAAAGTTTTTTCGTTTCATTTTGAGTAAATTACGTAACATATAATTGTAAGCATTTTTTATATATATTTTAAATTTTTATTTATATTTTTTGTTAAAAAAATTGATAATATAAAATTACAAAAAATTTAATTTAATTTTTTTATCATAAATATAAATACTTATATTTTTTAATAAAAAAATTCAATTATATAAAATTATATGAAATTAAATTTAATTTTTTTATTAAAAACATAAATAAAAATTTAAAAAATATATTTATAATTATATGTTACTTCAAAAAAAATATATATAATTTATTTTTTATTTTTATTATTTTTAATCGATAAATAATAAATATTTTTTTTGATTTTTTTTTAAAGTTATTAATAAACCACGAAACAATTGATGGTGAGACCCCCCTCCCCCCCCCCCCCTCGTAAGCTGTGTAAGTGACACAATAATTTCTCCTCATTTAAGGGGGATCTGACTTGCTTTTTGGTAAAAGCGTCATTTTACTCAAGGTCCCAAAGCAAATAAGCTTGCCTTTTGGACGTGAGTTAAATTATTGGTATTTGTTTTTTACTCGAGCCGCTTATGGTTATTTGAGTTTGAGTTTGAGTTAAGGATGAAAATTTATATTTTATTTTGATTTATTTTAATTTTTTAAATTTGAATTTGAGTTAATTTAAAGTTGAATGAGGGCCAATAAATCCAATTTTTTGAGCTTTTGAACTTAAGTATGTATATTTCAAACTTTCAAATCCAAATAATAGTATGTGTATAAATATTTATTTTAAAATATATATTGTATAATATATATCGAATAGAATGATTGTCAATTCGAACTCAACTAATTATACTAAACAGTCTAAAGGAGCTCAACTCAATTTGAAAGCTTTATTGAACCGAGCAGCACCAATCTATCACCCCAACAAGATTTCTTTGCTCATAAGGATTTAGATACTTTAACCAATAAATAAAGCTTAGAAACCTTCAAGTCCTGATGAAGCTAATTATAACAATCTAACCCACAAGAGAGGAAAAAAAAAGATTCAAAACTAAAGCACAAAGACAAATGGTAAATGGTAAATCCCCTTCATACAATAATTAGTTTATAACAATCTGAGATTTCTTAAAAACTGTAATCAAATTCCCAAAAAATTAAAAAGTTTATCCCTTTTTAAATCAATACTTGGGAAGAGAGCACTCCTTAGGAAGGTTGTTTTGGAATCTCTTGTCATCTAGGCAATAGTCATATATCATGTGGTACTTCCTAACCCATTTGAACCATCTTTTCTGAATCCTTGTTAGACTGCTAAACTCTGCTTTGTTCCACCAATTAGTAGATCTCTTTGCTCTACAGAACCTTGCATTCCCTTTCCAAACACAGGCATCAATGTTGTAGTTTCTGAACGAAGCAATGAAGGGACTCTTTGACCAATTGATTTTGTCGTGGCCGCCACGTGTCGCCCAGCTGTCACCATTCCATAGGCTGATTTTTATGCTCATTGGCTGCCACCTAGGGTATGCCACTCCCTTGTCTGCATGATTTCTGTATATTCTGATTGGTATGGAATCCACCATAAACCTAAAAAAGAACAAAAAATTGCATGAGAATTATTCTTTGTAGTCTTTATAGTTAAATCTTTTTTTGGTTAAAAAAATTAAATTCAAATAATTTTTTCTATGCCCAGGACACTGGTCACAGATTGATGTTATGTTTGCTTATGATGATATTTCCATTTATTCAACAATTTTCTATAAAATAAAAAATTAAGGTGATATTTATAAGTTCAACTAAAACTACATAATATATCTATAAATGAATTATTATTAGCAAAACCCAAATTTCTAATTCCAAATAATAATGATAATCACAACTTACACAATCTGGTGAAGATTCCACAGCACAGAATATGTATGAAAATCCTTTGTTGGATCAAACCACAAATAAATTCTCTCTTCACGATTGTCGAACCCATCGGCAAAAACATTTGTTTGGAGGATGTATGGCTGGCCACTCACATTTCCAAGGAATTCAAAGTCTATCTCATCTCTGTTAGGTTGATCTGATGTCAACTGAATTGCAAGCAGATAAAAGTTTTATGTAAGAAATAACACAAAGAACAAGAAAAGAAGAAGAAAAAAAAGGGTTAATTACTTACATAATAAGCAACTACAGTTCCTGCAGAATGGCCTGGTATTAATTTAATTTGCATGTCTATCTGCCCAAATAAGAACATCTGGTTTGAAGCAAAACTAGCTCCTACAAGAAATCCAATTTAATTAGCATAAATGACAAAAAAAGATAGATTTTAGTTTTGGTTTAAATTAATTTTTCATATAATCTTTGTGGGCATACCAGATTCTTGGTCGAGCTTCAAGGTTCTTGATCGACCATCAGAAGAAGTGTTCACATGGCTAGGAGACCATGTCACAAAGAAGTCCTTGTTAAAATCTCCAGTAGAAACAACAGAAGCTGTTGAAATTTGAAACGAGTTCACGATGAAGAACCCGACAAAGAAAATGAATTTGAAATTATTAGTCATGGTAATTTCTGTTTGAATATGGCTGCAAGGAGTGATAAGGTGTTGGTAGATAAGCTATATATAGGTATTGCATGGAAAGGAAAGAGCAGAATTATAATTTGAATGGAAGCAAGGTTATGTTTAAGAAAGAATATCTTTAGAAGGAAGCAAAGGAATTTAGTTTATTATGGGTTTGTTTGGGTTCTCATTACAATGTAACCAAATGCACTCATTGTTAGATGTCATTTGGAGTCTGATTAAAGAAAATCTAAGTCAGCTAAACTTCAGTGTAAATGCAAAAAAATTTATTCATTTTTTATAAGACACTACACTTTTTTTTTTCTGGTAATCCTTTTTATATCTCTGCGTTTAACTCCACTCTGTAACAAAGAGCTGAAAAAAAGGCCTAGTTTAAGAAAAATGTGCTTGTCCAAAGTCTAATTTGTTATTAGAATGTGGAAGCATAAAGGGAGGAGTTGTTTTTTTTTCTAATTAAATGTTATCATATTAAAGGCATTATATACCAAGCTTTGAGAATACCCTTATAGGCTTTTTAATCAAAAGCCTTTGTTTCTGTCTGGTTAGTAGAAAGTTTAGGAAACTGACCTACTGACTAGACATTTTTGTTTCTTTTTCATGTGCTTTTCTTTTTGAGAATAACTTGATCTTTCAGGCTTCCCTTTTGTGTTATATAGAGGACTTTAGGGTTTATTCTTTCCCTCCTTTCATAGGGTTGCGTATTGGTTGGATTGGGTTCATTTAGCCCACTACAATAAACAACAACTTATTAGTTTATTTATTAGCGTTCTTTTTCGATATGGAGATTATAATTCTCTATCTCTAAAAAAACTTAATTTTTAGCATAATATTAAGATGCGTTTAGTGGACATGATAAGAGAATGATAAAATGAAATGGTTAATTAAATAAAAGAATGAGATGTCTCATCCAACATCTTTACCGGATGAGAATTTTTTCCTTATTTCATCATATCTTCTAAAACTCAATAACTTTATCTTATTATTATTCGATGATACTTTTTCCTTTATTTCATCATGTCTCTCATTCGATCTACTAAAATTTTCCTCTCATCTTGTCCTCTCTTTTATCATACTCATCAAACACACCCATGAGATAAAAGATCATCATATTCTCTTCACATTATATCCACCAAGCCTGTACACATTTAGCATGATATAGTACTATCATAATCAATGCACCAAGTGCGAGATAAAAATATATTAATAAAAAATATTAATTTATGAACTAATTTAATACTAACACAATTGTCACATATTCTTTATTAAAAAACTGAAACTGTAACAACAAAAAAATGTAAGAGAAAAACAATCAAGTTACAATCATCAAAAAGAAATAAGAACAATTGAAAATGTGGAGAAGATAAAGAGAAACAGAAAAAATCAAAATGGATTGAAGATAAAAGAGTGAAGAAGTTAAGTTTAAGTAAAATAGTAGGAGATAAAATTATGGATTGATGTCAATTGAATTACATATATAATCTTATTTAAATATTTGATTTATATATTTAAATAGAGGTTTATGAAACATATTGAGGTTCTGGCTTTTTTAAAAGTATATACCTATAAAATATGTAATGTAAAAATGATATATAGTCCTTGTTTACTTAGCTGTATAATGAATTAGTTAATAAATTTAACTTAAATAGTCCTTGTTTGTCATATTCAAGATATTTCCCTACAGCCTAAAATAAGATTGAAAAAAATTAATGTGTTCCTGACCTCATGCTACAGTAGTCGCTCGTCTTAATAAAATCGGAGAGCTCGAGTGGTAACACGAAACTGTAGCAACTTGGTCCACCCGCATTACCACTCCAGATCCTCAGTTTTACTAAGATGCACGGATACTGTAGCACGGGTTAATAGCATGCAATAATTTCTCCTATAAAAGAACAAACTTTCAGCTTGTGATGCGATTTACGCTGGGTGTGAGATATCATTAGGACTTGTTACTGCCTTTAACTTCGAAGATTCTAGATGGAAAATTTGTGTCTCCATTAAATAGCGTATTTGAAAATGTAAAGAAGGTAAGTATAATAATTAATAATAAGGTATTTTGAAGGAGGTTAAAATAAAGTGTAAATTATGCTGTAATTATTTTCAAGTTTGTTGAAATGATATTAATATATTAATTTTTTTTATAACCCACGATTCACTTAAAAAACCCAATTTTTACTATTAAGCAGTTTCAAAATGAATTTTTTTTATGAATCAAAATTTTAATTGGATATTATTTTTTATGATAACTAAAGTATTTTTAGGTATCATAAATGTTACTTTTTAAAAAATAAAAATATTAGAGATGAAACATATTTAACAAAGAATTTGTAAGACTTTTTTAAAAGAAAAATTATTATCATTTTTTTCGAAAATTGTTAAAAATATATTGTATATGGATTTATATTCTATTATATGGTATAAAAAAAATTTACTTCAATATTTTTAAAAAATATTATGATATTATTGTTTATCACATACTCAAATAAATGAAAATCAATTACCATCATAAAAGAAAATTAAATATTTCAAATGAAAAATTTGTTGATATATTTTCTTTTATAAAATTAAATAGCCTAGCATCTCAAATAAATGAATATCAAAGATCATCATAAAATAAAAATCAAAGACAAACTTTTCTATTTTAAAAATTAAAATAATATTGCATGTTTTTTTATAGAAATATATGAATTCAAATAACTTAAAAATTTGTGTTATAAACAATACTTAGATAAATAGAATTATTAAACTTACCATAATTACTTAGAAATATTTTAATATTAATGGTACTTTGGTCATCATGAAAAATAACACCCAATTAAAATTTTGATTATTCAAATAAATTAATTTTTGAGCTGCTGGACGGTGAAAATTGAAGTTTTTGGGTGAATCGTAAGTTTTAAAAAGTTTTGATAATATTAGTTTCATTTCAACAAACTTGAAGGTATTACAATATAATTTAACCTTCTATTTTTATTTCATGTGTTGCTCACTTTTAGATTTGACTGTTTTGTGTTATCTAAACAATGATATTATCTTTTATTTTTTAATTAGGGTTTTCCAAAAATATGTTATTCGCAAATTTTTTTTCCTTCCTAATGATGGCTTAATGAATTTATAGTTTGATTTGATTTGATACTGATTATTTTTTTAATTTAAAATTATAATTAACCGTTTAAATTGATGAAGATTTAAATCGATTTTAGTATTTGGGTAAATAATTGCATAAAATACTGCTTATTATAAAATAAGTAATGCCAAACCAGCAACTAACATTGTTTGTTCTTCTTCTCTTTCTTTTTTCTAAGTGGATTTGGACTCACATTCTTTTCTCATTTGGGAGAGGACGGATTTTTAGTTTAGTTGATTTCAGGATGTTTTTCATTCAAATTAATGGGCTTAAGAAAAAAAAATCTAAGATTTAGATCTCCAGATAAATTACGGATTCAATATCTTTTTGGATACATAATCTGCTTTTTTGGCAATTTGCAATAATAGAAAATTCTTTGTCAGATATGAATTTTCACTTATGGTGGTAGGAAAGAAAGCATTTTTTTTTTGTGAATAGGATTTTGATCCTTCTATAAACTCATAGCTCCTCCTATAATCAGTCTTAAGACCTAAAAGCTGAGCAACAATTCATCTCTTAAAACCTAAATCTTATTATTATTGTATAAACCATAATTCCTCTTGCAATAATCAGTCTAAAAGTTATGACAAGCCAACGTCGTGGTCGGGGAAGAATGTCAAAGAAGACTTACAATAGTAATCTCTCATCTCTAGTTAGTCTTTTATCTTATAATATAATTAAAAAACCTAGAACCAAAAGGAAAGTGTTTTATGTAAAAAGAAATTTTTTTTCACATTCTCAACTTAACGTGAAGAGAAACAAGAATACAAGTGGAGAAGGAAATAAGATATCAAATTCATGTGCATCATCAGAAACGACATCGTCGACAGAAAGATCATCAAAAAACTCAGCGACATTACCGTCGAAAAGTTCAATAACGTGAATTTCGGAGATTGTGATTCTTGGACCAATTTATGATCTTGATGATCTGATTAAGGATAGCAATCTTTTTATAGATTTCTTTGCAAATATACTAGAGATATCAAGCTCAAAGGCTTTTACATGATCATAGTCTTTTCTATATATATGCAATCAACAAAAAGTAGTGTTTACAACACCACAAAAAAAATGTAGGGTTTACGAATAACCTAATATATGGTAAAACTATTAAACTTGATATTTAATCTTGACCTAACAATTTATTTATATAAAAGTAAAAAAAAAACAGCTTAATGATTAAAAAGAAGATTAGTACTAACAAAGTAACAAAATTTTCATACTTTTTTTTATTATACAAAGTTGACCTAAAACCAAGTTTCAATGTATACATGATTTAAAAATACAAATCTAAAATGACGAAAAAAAATTATATTAATACAATTCGAATGTACCAAATTAAAAATATGAATTGATGAAAATTTAGAACCCTAACATTAAATTTAAGCGAAAATTCCTAAAATTGATCAACAAAGCAAATTTAGAAGGGTTTAATCAAACCCACATTAATTAGATAAACTGAAGCAAAAATCTCTTCACTCTCTTTTGTTAAGTTTTTCTTTTATAAAGAAATTATCTTTAAGTTCCAAAAACATAAGGGAATAATTTGGTTTTGATTAGAAGTTCTTAACAAATACACTCTTGCAAGCTATTTGATTGCATGTTTGTTTCAAAAATATAAACTATTTTATTTTTTATTTTTATAAAATCCTTCTCCCAATAGATACTTACAAAATTACACATGCATAAAGTAATTACTATAAACAAATATATTTGCATATCATAAAAATAAGATCAAATTACACTGCACTACTTCCAAATTTGTTGAAATGATACTAATATACAAAACTTTTTTAAAACTCACGATTCACCTCAAAACACTAATTTCTACTATTAAACAGCTCCAAAATAAATTTCTTTAAAGAATCAAAATTTTAACTGGATATTACTTTTCATAATGACCAAAGTACCTTTAGGTATCATAAATGTTATTTTTTTAAAAATAAAAGTATTAGGGATGAAACATATTTAACAAGAAATTTTTAGGGTTTTTAAAAAAAAAAAGAAATTTATCATTGTTCTTTTTCAAAAATTGTTAAAAGTATATTTTAAATGGATTTATATTATATTAAATGATATAAAAAATTTTATTTCATATATTTTATATTTTAAAAATATTATGATATCATTGTCTATCGTATCCTCAAATATATGAAAATCAAGGACAATCATAAAAAAAAAATTAAATATTTTAAATAGAAAGTTTGTTGATATGTTTTTTTATCAAATCAAATAGCTTAACATCTCAAATAAATGAATATCAAAAGACCATCATAAAATAAAAATCAAAGACAAACTTTTTTATTTTAAAAATTAAAATGATATTGCATCTTTTTAGAAAAATATGAACTCAAATAACCTAATTTTTTTTGTTATAAACAATTTTAAGATAAATAATTGATAAATAAAATTATTAAACTTATCACAATCACTCGAAGATATTTTAATACTAAGATTACTTTGGTTATTATAAAAAACAATATTCAATTAAAATTTTGATTCTTTAAAAAAATTTATTTTGGGTTACTTAAATATGAAAATTGATGTTTTGGGATTGAATTATGAGTTTTAAAAATTTTTGGTATGTTAATGCCATATTAACAAATTTAGAATTAGTGCAGGAGCGAGTATGGACCGTATTTGCAACTCGAGTCATATTGGGTTTCGCTTGTATTGGATCCAATCTCTGGGAAGAAAGAAACTGTACAGACTGCATACCAGGACTCTGCTTTACCCTTCTTGGTAACTCTCTCGCCTTCAAGGAAACTCTTTGACTCGAAGTCTCTCCTTCTCCCGGTAGTTTTTTTTATCATCTTCTTATTTAACTGTAACATTTTCTTGATTCTTTAATTCTTGTAATACTTCCGATTTATTCTTAACTAATGCTAATTACTATTTATGGTTACAATCAGGCTTCTATGTTGTCTTTTGTTTCTTTGTTGCTTGTAATAAGCTATTTTGAGAAATGGGTTTTGATTTTGAATATTAGGATTTGGCGTTTGTGGTTCAATTCAAGTTTCGTGGGGTTTTGATTTTGGTTTTGCTTTGTGCATTTCTAGGGTTTGTTTGTTGGCGTATGTTTTTGCTGATTATTCATTAGGATTTCACTTTACCTTTTTTATTTTCCCCTCTTTGTTTTTTAATCCTCCTTTGTCTTCCGTAAATGGGTTTCCTTTCATTCGGGATATTATTTTGTTTCTCGTGAGAACAAAAATAAGTAAGCTCACATTTCAGTGAAAAATGTTATCTTTCTTTTCATTTTTTCCCGATTGGGAGGCTATTCCTTTTGTTTTTCAACTGATATATGGAAGATTAATAGTTTGTTTGGTTTCCCAGAATAAGGTGGGAAAAGAAATGATTTTGGATTATCTATTAGGATTGTTTGATTGTGACTGGTGGTAGCTCTAAGATTCTAAATTGCTTTGGCTGCAATGAGAAAGAGGATAGAATAGAAATGAAAATCTAATTTTCAAGGGTGTTGATCACTGTGTTCTGTTTTCTATATCCACAAGCTAGCAGTAAAAATGACACAATAAATGTCTGGCCATTTTTGGACAGCGCCTGTCTTGAAAGTTTTTTCCTGCTAATACAAGAGCTGTCTCCTGATTTCTGGAATCTCAAATAATTTAACAACCAAAAACAACCTAGAAAAATTGTTGTTTTTTTTATTACTTTTTTCAACTTTTTTATTTAAAATGACAATAACTTTCTGGAAAAGCCTTTTTTATGAGTCCAAAACAAGAGGCTTATTTTTTTTTTTAAAAAAGAGGGGCTTTAAATTTCTTTATTTTAGGTTTTTCAGATGAAACAGCAGAAATACAGTGAAAGTCTCGCTTTGACGAATCTGATAACTCTGTTGAGCTCAGTTGAACTGTTTGATGAAAAAGAATGAATACTTATCTTCTTTTCATTGATTCCACAAAATCGAATGAAAATAAAACTAGCCTATATTAATGAGGTATTGCCTTCCATTGGGTAGTTGTTTCTTGGGTTATTGAGTGATTATGAGGTCTCCAATGGGTTTCAAATTTGGACTGCTTAAATTGTATATTTGCTCTTGAGGTTGGTTACTACTTACTAGAACATTAAAATTACCCCAGTGAAGGTCCCTTTTTTAGTAAAAAAAAACTTCAAATTGTGGCCAAGGGCAAGGAGGCCTTGGTTTAATGGTTAAGGCTGAGTCCTTGGGTCCTAAAGGTCACAGGTTTGAGTGGTGTGTTGGTTGTCCATATTGATGATTTGATTGCTTTAAATAGTTGGTGAATTTTGTTAAATTATTTGATTTTACAGGCAAGTAGCTTGGTCTCTTTCAGTCGTGATATACATTTGGGAGAAGATAAAAGAGTGGGGGATTTAGAAAATCCCATCATGATCAAGAAATCATCAAGTAGAAACCAAAGATCCAGAGGCATCAAGTTAAAGCATGTTCTGCAGATTTGTCTATTGCTTGGGATCTGCTTCTGGTTAATCTACCAAGTTAAGCATTCCCATGATAAGAAAAAGGAATTTGCTGAGAAAGATTCTGAAGTCTTAATCAGATCACTAAGTGAAGATGGGATTCCAAAGCTTGGGAGGAAGGACCTTCCTCGTGTGCAGGAAGTATCTCAGAATGAGAAGCATGAGGAAGAAGAGGAGGAAGAAATAGTAGTTGAAGAAGAAAACAAACATGAAGAAAAGGAGCAGAAAGAAGAAGAGAACAAGCATGAAGAACAGGAGAAGGAAGAAGCAACAAGACATTATGGAGAGGAGCGAGAAGAAGAAGACAAGCGCGATGAAGAAGAGCAAGAAGCAGAAGAAGAAAATAAGCATGGAGAAGAAGAGCAAGAAGAAGGGTTAGAAAACAAGCATGAAGAAGAAGAGCAAGAAGAAGGGTTAGAAAATAAGGTTGAAGAGATAGAAGATGAAGCAAGAGAAGGTGGGGATGATGAGATAGATGAACATGATCAAGATAAAACAGAAGAAACTGATCGTGAAGATGATTTTGTAGAAGAAGAGAAAGAGAGAGGAGAAGGTGAGGAGAAAGAGAGTGAAGGAAATGAAGGTGAAGAGAAAGAGGGTCAAGTAGGAAATGAGAACTCACAAGAGGATGATAATAACGATGGTGGTGGTAGGAATACTCATGAGGCACGGGAGGAACATTACAAGGCAGATGATGCTTCTAGTGCAGTGTCCCATGATACTCAAGTCATTAGCACTGAAACTGAGAAAACAAGTTTGAAGAATTCTAAGGACAACATGGAAACAAATATTTTAGAGCAGGAGAATAAATCCATTAACACCGAGGAAAATAATGGGGGTCAGAACAAGTCAGAGTTAAAGGTGGGCGAAGCTAAAAACGACAGTTCTTCCAATATGACAAACACTGAAGAAAAGGATCATGAGAAGAAATCATCCGACTTTGAGGATAGTTTGCTTCTGAATGCAACAAAGACTACTGAATTGAATGACCGTTCTGATGCAAGCAATAACTCATCTGAACTGAGTACAGAAACAAACAATAACTCGACAGGATTGAGTATAGGAACATCTGGTTCAGTTCAGAATGGAACAGAAACAGTGTTGGATTCAACTCAAGCTCAAAATACAACAGCTGTTGGTGCAACTTCTGTAGAAGACTCCAACTTGCAATTCATTAAACTAGAACAGGCTGATAATACTAACAATCATTCTGATTCTAATAGAATAATTTCCACAAAAACCGAAATTGTGGAATCAGTAACAGGAGAATCCTCGAATTCGTCTAGTAATTCAGAGTCTGACTTATCTGCAAAGCTCACAAGTTCAAATACAACAGCTGAAGGGAAGGAAAATTCTGAGTCTTCAGCAACTAAGGAGACTACTGATATAACAAAGAATGAGAAGTCAGGCAGTGACAATGAATCAGCTGTTACAGATGAAAGCACAGACTCTTCTTCCACAAATGGAACTACAGATGCAGTTCAACATGACCCCGTTGATTTCTCTGATACTACCATCCTCCAAGACGAGAAAGAGGCTCGCACGGATCTGGATACGTTGCCAGATATAAGAACAGAAGTGGATAACAATGAAGAAACCGCAGCAGAATGAAATCCTGTTGAAATGCTTGTTCAGTAATGTTTGAAAGATCCGTTTGTTATTCTCGCCCTCTGTTCTGATACGTAGGTAAGGTGTTGAGAATGTTTTTGCTTGACTAAAATATCTATGTTTAGAGGAGATGGGGTTTTGAGCTTTGGAGGCAAAAGTTAATATTATCTACAGATTTAAACCTGTATGATTGTTTAATTTTTCATCATGTTCATAATTCTCTTTGATGTTTTTCTCCTTTTTTTTCTTTTTATATGGTGTGACGTTGGCTTGTTTATAATATATCAAAACAAGTTAGTCTATGATTATATTAGTATTGATGTTGAAGGCCTTTCCCACGGGGATATGCCCCTCCACATGGAAGGAGTGCTTGCAGCATGAAATGATTTATAAATTATCAAATGCTGCAAACAGGTAGTAGAAGTTATCACTTACCACACAGAGTATATTACCGTATTGATGCTTGTTGGTTACAGTAGTGGTCAATTTACAAGTCATACGGAGAAATTCTTTCCTAGACTGGGTCCTGTAGACCAGGAGATCGTGAACTGTCCTGTTGCATGAGAGAATTTCTTGTGATCAGATTGGACAGCGTCTGATGTATCCGGTCTACAAGACTGGGTCTATGCAAGAATTTCTCATTCAGTAGGTTCAAAGTCGTGCTTCAATTCGAAAAGGGTCTCTTAAGAGAAATGGCAAATGCACTTAAAACTTTTGACAAGATGCTGAAAATGCCAGGTAAGTCTGTATCCGCGACAAGTTACAACCCGTTTAAAGGGTCCAGCATTTGAACTTAAATCTCATAAATAGATGTAAAGAGACAGAGCTCGGTAGAATGCATTGTAAAAACAATATCTGGCATCCACTAGACAATCGAGAAGAACCTTTGGTATCTCTGCAATCTGCAATCTATTAGTAATGTAATTCGACCAGGTAATTAAAATTTGCATGATCATAGCTAGAATGAATGTTTTAGCTTTCAGGACACTATCAAACAAAGGAAATGTAGATGATCTGTGTCCAGCCAGCATCAAATTGCATAGCATAGATCAGACATTTAAAGCAGATTATATTGACGAATTAACAGAAACAAAGTGAGAGAAATTATGACGAGATTATTCATTGATAACTATCCAAAGAAAACTTGTGTAATTTACCTTTTGCATCAAGTATGTATTGTGCAATAATTAGTTGTTCCCAGGAAATCTCAAAGACAATTACAACAATAATATGTCATTATTGAAAAAGAAAAGTAAAAAACGTATGAGAATGGGAAGAGGGTACGGTAAACACAAGGATAAGGTCGATGCCAGTTCATTTTGTTCTGTTGCTTAACAAGCATGTGCTAGTCTACAAATTCTTTCCTCTTAGAGTAAGAAATTGGACTAGAGACATGAAACCCAACCCAAGCAATCAAATTAGGATAAGATTTAGCGAGCTTGTACTCATTACATCAAAAAAATATATTGATATGACTTAGTGCTCCTTACTGAAAAAAATTTCATCAACTTATTAATTTTATGTGATTTCAATTTATATTCGTTAAAATACTTTTTGAAATATATTTTTAGTAAAACGATTATAGAGTAGAAAATTATTTTATGGTTAGTAAAACAATTGTAAAAATAATTTTTTAAACACATTCAGATTCTCATCAACCCTCTTTTTGATTCTTTATAAAACCGTTTTATAAAATCGTTTTTTAAAAATCTTTTATCTTTTAACTTCTCTTCATGGAAAACAGCCTCTCAAACGAGACTTGGTATTAACATGACCAAAACCGACAGAAACTTGGATCTTTGCACCCTTTGTAGTAAAGGGATTCTCAGTGAAAACTCATAGTAAACAAAAATTATCCCAACAAAGAATATTATTTAAAGAAATAAACACTAATAAACAAATGAAGGATTCCCAGATCACAAGAACAGTTAGGAGAAAAAAAAAATTCCTGATTTGTCCTTCCGCACTGTACAAAAATAAACATCCAGCTCAAAACTGCTATTAGTTGCCATCAACCAAAAAGAATCCAAACACCTAACCAACTCATCGGTTATCCACCCAATTCAATCCAAAAACGACAAAACAAATACACATCAAACGACAAACTGCTGACTCTGCTGTCTCAACTCTTTCCTTAGCTTATGAGAAAACAACCTACAAGCATCCATGCTCAGATCCATGGCTGCAGCCAACGCCACAAAAGTAGCCGCATCCTCCGTGCATGTCACGTGCTGTACTCCAACTTCCACCTCTGGTTTGCTACACTTGCCCACACCTTCCATAGTTGATGACATCACAAATCCCCTATTCAATGCTTGTGGCAGAAACCCGAAATCCGACCCAGACCCGGATCCCGGTCTGGACCCGGGCCTCGAGTCAGATCCAGATCCGGACCCCAAATCGAAACTGCCATGTGGACTAGTTAGCGGAGTAACTATAGTATTATTGGTCAAGTCAATTGTAAATTTGCCACCATTTTTTGTACTGACATGAGAATTTGCTATGGTGGTTGTTGCGGTTGTAGTAACAACGGTGTCGTGGAAAAGATCAAAACGGTATCCTAAAGTGTCAGCGCCACCAGGCTCAAGCCAAGCCTCGAGCCGACCCCAAGGTCTCCAAATGCCACCACCAGGGCGAAGGATAAGCCATGCGCCAGGATTGGACCGGCTGACTCGATCGGAGCCGGGAGATGGGACAAATGGGGTCACCATTGATGCCATTGCAACAGGGGACCCTGATAGATCATGGATTGTAATCGACCATCCTTTTCTCTCTTTGGAAGATTGATCTTTAACGGATGTGAGAGATGAAAACCAAGTCCTTGAAGGGTTTGGTTCTGATATTGATAAGCTGCATAAGTTGTAACAATACCAAATTAGAATCACATCATTAAATTTTGTAAAAATATTAACGAAAAAAGCTTACATTTTTTACAACAATCAATCAAAATACAAACACCCAGTTACAAATTCTGAATGATAAGTCTCTTTCAATCGTTAATTAGATATAATTTTAAGCCAAAACTTCATAGTACTGTAATTGTTTAGTAGAACTTCGAACTATTATTAGAAAAAAAAGTACATTCTAAAAATACACCATCAATTACGTTTTTATTCCCAAAATCAAAATTGACGTTTCTGTTCTCTAGTCTCTATATTTTCAATAGCAAACTGGTACTAAACCAACACAGAACAAAACCCAAATGGTCACTAGACTCAATACTCCTCAACAATATTGTTTCCTTTTTCACCAATTTTCTAATCAACAAAACGCAACCCAGAAAGAATCAAAATAAATAATAAAAAAAAGAGAACACTAACCTTGACATCAAATTCCGATCACCCGAATTCCTGAACCCAAACTTGCAAGTGAAAACAGCCTGTCTAGCACTGCCCTGAACCTGAAAAACCTGAGGACTACACTCAGGCTCACCACCAAACTGGAAAACAAATCTGGGGTCAGGCTCAACCTTAACGCTCAAATGCAACTGAGCAGAGGACCCTTTCTTGCTTTCTCCCAAAACGACCCAACCATTATGAACCACAGATGGCCTAGATTCCGCCCCTCGAAGATCCAACGGCACATAGACCTTCCCCAACAATTTCCCAGATGCCATCCCGCATGATGCGCCATCGGGAGCAGAGTAAACCTGAATTGAAAGAGTCGACTGTTTGTTTGACAGGACTCGCTTTTCAATCAATTTGTCGATCTGGGTCTTGTTAAGACTGAAGCAAGCAGCGAGAGAGATGTGATTCGTGTTGTTGCTAAGGGGTTCAGGGTTTTGGATTTGGGGTTCTTGTTGTTGTTGAATAAGAGGGACGGTGGCTAATTGGTGAGGGAAGTTTTTGAGTTTGATTTTGCAGTAGCAGGGGGTTGTCGAAGGATGGATCCTGGAGAGGGAAGGTTTGGAGGAGGAAACCGGAAACTTGAGGGCTAAGTTACCGATGACGATCCGTACAAAAGGGCACGGATCCATTGATTTCTTCTGGGTTCGATTTCTCTTTTCTTTCTGTTGTGTTCTTGTTAACAGAGCACAGTGACACAAAGTGGTGATTACTCTCTTCGTCTCTTCGTGGCCTTTGATTTTTGAAGAGAGAAGGAGTGCTCCAAAATAAGGAGTTTATGCCGACTTTAATCATAAAAATTGAAAATTGAAAGGAGAGAGAGAGAGAGAGAGAGAGAATGGGGAACAGGCTGTAAGATAGCTGGGGGGTAATATTATATTTCAGATACGGGAGATGATATGGTGAGCTCAAATTCATTAGCCAGCAGTGTGCTCGCTGTCTTAAGATTTTGTGACAAAAATTGACAAATTGGGGAGTACGTAATTTTGTCAAAATTGGAAACAATTTCATGATTTATGTTGAGAAAATAATTTTAGAAGTTTGAAAAGTATGAAGTACTAGAATGGAATAATTTGGTATGCCAACTCGATTCAACAATTGCGAGCTGTATGTATATATGATTTGACAAAACAGCAATACGTATGATCAACAAAAATGGATGACATATGATTTTCTCATGATTTATAGTTTGGAGGACAATTTCCATACCCTTTTATGTGGAAAATTATGCACTAAAATTATTTTTAATCACTGGAAGAAGGTAAACATTAGTTTTTTTTATTATAATGATTGAATATGGTTGTGATATATAAATTTTTCATGTATTTGAAATTTTTCGAGTTTTTTCATAATTTTTATGAAGCCAAAGTGCATATAAAAATTCTTAAGCATTATGGGCAAATGAGAAGTTTATATAGCACGAATACTTTTTAATCAAGTAATTTTATTATTTTTTCTCTTAATAATGATTAAAGTACTTGTAACACATAAATTTTATATAGGTGTAAAATGAGTAATGCTAATAAAACACTTTTTATACATGGAATAATTTGATAGTACTTACCATTACCCTTTCCAAATGGTTACCATTTGAATTTTTAGATTGTAAGTTCGCATTTACTTACTAGTGTCTTATAATTAAAAGTGGAATCGAGTCGAGTGGTTCGATTCGTTCGAAAGACTCGGTTCAAAAAACTTAATTCAAAACTCAATTAAATCAACTTCAATATCGAATCATGATTTTGATTCAATTATTAAACTCATCTCGTTAAGCTAACGAATCAACTCGATTTAATTAATAAATTTGATAAATATTATATATATTATGTTAATTTTATATATTATAAAAAATATATATATTTATTTATTTTAAAAATATAAAATATATTTATTTTATTTTAATATATATATATATATATTTTTATTATTTTATTTCAAAAAATTCAATTCAAACTCAAATCTAAATTTCATGAGCTCGAATTCACTTTTATTTATTCAGGTTCAACTTAAATAAAAATTTTGCACTCAAACCTCACTCAACTTAAATTTGACTTGATTAGGCCCGAATCGATTCAAACTCTACCCATAAAAATTTCTCCTGTAGCATGATTACATTATTGGTTTTGTACTACTTTCAAATGGGTTCACAGAACTTTATAATAGAAGTGCCTCATGCGATCTTTTCCTTTGTCCAATCAAGATAATTGATGGACTAAAGTGCTGGAGAGATGTGCTGGCACCAAAGTGGCGCACGTACAAATGTTTGCCAGCTAAGGAGCATCAATGTCAAAAATATTCCTAGTCTTTGTAGTTTCTGTCTACACCATTTTATCGTTTTTTACAATCCACAGGTACGGATTTTTTAGTGTATTTCTTTTTTTGCCCTTTAATTTCAATTTTAAGAATTTAATCATTTTTGTCTGTTAACAGTTCAATCTAAGCGGACTCTCTTAGGTCACAACTGGTGCATAGCTGTGGCCACTAGTACCATCGGTTGGACCTCTATTGAAATTCGGTCTTGACCCAAAATTCCATAGTTTTACCGTGCTAGACTTCATGGGTCCCACTAATTACGTTTGAGAAGAAAAGGAATTTATGCTGTTTTTTTTTTCTAAGTCAATAATTTAGGTTGAGACTTAAGAGAGTCAACACACCATATTCTTCCCTGGGTTCTTTTCTGCTCTCATTGCGGGTTTTGATTTTTGAAGGGAGAGTGAGTGGAGTGTTCAACTAACAATTTCATAGTTTTGTCCACTAAATACAGTCGGGATAACAATCATCATATCTTTTTTAATTTTGTCCGCCGAACATACTTTAAAATGATTAAGATATCTTGTCTAATTTGTCAAATTATCATTAACAAAAAAAGGAAAAAAAAGAAATACAAATTGCTAAAAGGCAGAGAATTAAGACACAAAATCACATATTCATCCTTTGTAATTAGTACTTTATTATTCATTCATTTACATAGTTTCATTCCATATTTCATAAGAAAAAAATATAAAAAATACATAAAAATTATTCATCAAAACAAAACGTTAAATGATCTTAATTAACTAATGACATCAATTAATCATTCATAATTATTGATTACCCTCTCGTAAAAAACGTGAATCTCAAAAACCAAAATCATGAACATCACCACCACAACCACCATGTTCAACAAGACCATAATTTGACCGCGATTTGCTGCCATCTCCGTATCATAAGCTACATTGTTCCTCAACTCTTGCATAGCCTTCACATACTCCTCAAGTTCCTCTAACCTTAAACCATTTATAGGCTCATCCCACCAAAACCTTCCTTCATTAATTCTCTCCTTCTTCTCATCTTTTATCGCCTCAACTCTTGCATATAAAGAAAATAAGATAGGACAGAAATATTTGGGTGAAAATTCACTAAAGATTTTATTGATCTATGATGTTTTTATAATGTTTCTGTACAACTGAAGATAACTATTGTACTAGTAAGGATAACTATTGTACGGGTAAGGAGTTCTGAGTTGTTACAACTATTACACAATCTTATCTTATCTAACTGAGGTAGTAGCTGTTTGTGACTCTACAGATTGTGACTTTGCAGTAGAGGTAGTAGCTGTTTGTGACCCTGCAGAAGAGGTAATAACTGTTTGTGACTTTGCAGAAGTGCCGTGTGGTTCAATAGCATAGCCTTCACATACTCCTCAAGTTCCTCTAACCCTAAACCATCTATTGGCTCATCCCACCAAAACCTTCATTAATTCTCTCTTTCTTCTCCTCCTTCAGCTTCTCCAACACCTCGTTGTACTCTTTGTTATAATCCTCAAAACTTGGATTTTTAATAAGAATTGTTTGATGATGATCATCTTGATCAGGAGAAGGGTTATTAGTTTCAGTGAGGTAACGACCCAAAATGGTGTCTATGTTCAGGTGGCCTAAAGTGAAGGGCTTGTTGTGAGGAGAGAAAGTGATGGTGGAAATTTCTGCACCACATATAGATGCATTGCTCACTTGCTTTCTTGATGGAAAAATTCTTGTTTGCACTAGATAGAAATTTGATTGGTAATTTTTGGGGAATTCACTAGTATTACTAATCGAGTAAGTATTGACACTACCAGTGAAGTTCCAAAAAATTACCAATCAAATTTGTGGTGCTTTGAGAAAGTTACTTGCTGGGTGTTCCTGTCTTCTAGCTTCTTGATTTCAATCTTTTGGCGGCCTTTGCTCGTCTTTTTGGTCAAGTTTTTGTTTCTGGGGATGATGGTTTTCTTGTTGATTTTCCTCATGATGGTGAGAAAGGATTTTGAGGGACAGAAGAGTAAAATTTTGGAAATTGTAGTACTAATTTTTTGTAAGAAATGATGATGCATATACAAGTTTCTGTAATCCTGCAATAATCATGCATAGAATCAAGTCAATCAACCATAATTCTTTCCAGCAATGGCATAAATTAGTTCAAAATGGCAAAAAGTATGAGCAAAGAATTTGAATATAGGCCTATAGCTATTAGCCGTGAACTTGGGCTCACAACAAAAAATTTGAATATATATGGGCAAAGTTAGCTAGCTAGGCCCAACACAAAATGTTATATGCCCCTACTTATGATAACAGACAAATACAGTTTTAATGATAACAATCAAAAGTTAAAACATTGAATTAGTTTGTCTTTCTAAAACCATTCAAGAGTAGTTACACATTTGGTGTACTTAATTGTTAGTACATAAATTCTAAATTTAATATCATATCTTTATTATATATTTTATTCCAAGCTTATTATTATTATTCAATTACAACCATAACTGAAAGAGAGAAAACAGTTTGAAGAAACTATTCACTAATGAGATACTAGCTTGTAACTGTTCTTCCCAAATTAATAAGCTCAAAAATGTCCATGTCCATAACCAAAATTATAGACATGAGGAATAGTGGAAGCAGAGTTGATAATCTGATTCGGTTTGCTCTCAAAAAGATTAACATTTCCAATGCCATTAACCTCCAAAAACCGCGATCGATTTATCGCAGACTCCATCAAGACCTTGTTAGCTTGTTGTGCTATATTTTTCTTTAGCTCCTCCAGTGCTACTTTCATTTGTTCTAGCTGAGGCAATTCGAGTTCATCGATAGGTGCCTCCCACCAGCACTGGCTCTTACTGGCTTTCCTGATATTGTTAAGTGCTTCTCCTTTCTTTCTCTCAGTTTCCAGTTCGTTACCAAGCTGAGTTAAATACGAATTAAGTTCGCGAACATTAGCATTTCGTTGTGCTTCAATGAGTTGATTACTTACACTAGATTCCTGAGGAGGAGAAGGGTTTTGGGTAAGAAACCGATGGATGATGGAATCAACTTCAGGGTGACCAAAAGAGAATGGCTTGTGGGCTGGTGAGAAGACTATTATTGCAATCTCAGCCCCGCAAAGCGTGCAAAGCTCACTAGCCTTCTTGAAAACCCCAGCTCTACGTTTGGAGAACGTGACTTGCCGATGACTTTTCTTTGGTATTTTTGCCATCAGAATCCTTTGGCGTCCGATGCTAGGCTTTTTTTTCACCATGGCTAAAAAAACTTCTCAAGAAGAAGAAGAAGACAACTCAAATGAGATTATACCAAATGCAATTGTTTGGTTTGGTTTGGTTTGGGATGGTGATGGTTGGAGAGGAAACATGTGTAAGTATTTATAGGGTTATTTCCATTAAAAATGTTACTTCAGTTAGCCAAAATAAATTGTCATATTGGTGTCTTAATTCTCTATTACTTTATATGATTAATCCAAGATTTGTAAGTTATGAAATCTTATTATGTTAATGCATAATTACTATGGAACTAATTATCAATAGGTTGGAATTATAAACCAACCAGTTGGGGAGAAATTAATTACCAATGTTAATTAATTTTCCAAATAATCCAATTTCGCATTTTGTCAATTAGAGAAAGCTATTTCATAGGTAAAAAGAATCAACACATATTCTGCTTTTTTGGTATATTGACGAGAAAGAAATCAAATCTGAATATCTTTTATATGTAAAAAGAGCACGAAGACAATCTTTACGCGAAACACACATTTGGGTGAGTGATAAGTATGCATTTAGCCGATAAAGTTTAAAGAGTTATCCCCTACTTAACTTAAACCAATTTTTCCTACTTGGTGTATGTGAATAAATATTCGTTACAATGGTGATATCACTATCCGACGGTTGCACGGATTAATAATTATCACACTGTCACCATAATTAAAATAGATTCCACAATGAACAATTTGTACATTTTTGTTAAAATGTGATAACTTGCCATTGTTATCACCATTGCATTGAATATTTGTTCGGTATTCATATGAGATTAAAGGTAAACGAAATGATTTAATAACGTATTGAGTGATGAACTTCATATCAGTGTAAGACTGAGGTTACTATTTAAAAGGAATGCAATTGTAGGGAAATTAATTTCATCAAACATTTCTAATTTTTTTTCCTATACCTATATTAATCCTACACATTTAATTGTGTGCTATAAAGCCTGTTGGTATTGGTAAGTGCTATAAAACCATTTTTGGAACATAGTTTTTTTTTTTTTTTTTTTTTTTTTGTGGGAAACATAATCTTTACAGTACAAATTTATAGTGGACTGGTTTGGTAAAAATCAAACAATGACGGATAAAATCCGACAACATTATGATCATTATACATTGGTTCATTTTTTTAGAACTAAATGATCATTATGATTTTTGGCACAAAGTTAATTTTTACCATATTTCAGCGTTTGTTTTCGCTTTGCATAAATTTTTTGAGATTTAAATGGAAGACTCGAGCATGTGATATCTCATAAAGCAAAATATGTGCGCGCCTCAAGTCGTATATTTTCGTTTCAATTTGTTTCCGTTTAATAATTGCTTGATTTTTGGTTAGAAATCTTGTTTTTTTTTACACTTTAAATCTTGCAATATATTGATATCCACTTTTTCGGTACGTGAAGTGTGAAAGGTCATACATCTCGAGGTTTAGGGTTCAGAGCGTGCCCACCAAAAGTGATTTGAGATTTGGGTCAGTTCCTCGGTTACAAAAAAAAAAAATCATCTTGCAATATATTAAAGGTTGATTCAATCTGAGTTGAGCCCGAATACTAAGATGTTCAAGCTCGACTTAACTTAAAATAAATAGGCTCGAGTTCGAGCAATTTTCTAATGACTCGATCTTGGTAATGAATCCGAGCGTAAGCTTGAGTTTTAGATTGCCCATTCGAGTTCAAGCTTAAACTCTAATTTTAATAAATAAAAATATTAATATTAATATAAATATTAGCTCGAGCTCGGCTCGACTTGACTCGAATTCGATAATATCTTATTGAATTATTTGAGAGACTTTCAAGCCGAACATTAAAGTATTCGAGTTCGATTCAATAAGATAATCGAACTTAATTTTCAAGTTTGAATTCAATCGAACCGAGTTCAAATAACTCGATAAAAGCTGGCTCGAATCCACTAAGAATACAAATACCTACCCATTTGTCTTGTATAGTTTCATCGTGTTCGTTTGGCTGATTAGTCTAGGCCAAGTGTTTGATGAAAGTACACAATGAGGGAGCTTCTCTGTTTTCTATGTTTTTTGCGGTACTCTGTTTTCTAGCAGTGAATGGATTTTGTATGGTTTTATTTGGATGCTAATAAAATTCTCTTTGCAGTTTAGAAAAAAAAGAGGGAAAAAATCTAAGGGACTGTTTTAGTTGTGAAAAACAACTCCAATTTCAATCTCAATTTTTCTCAACAATTTGCGTAATTTTAACTAAATTTGAAAAAAAAAGAAGATTTTATACTTTCAATATAATATTGAAAAAAATTAAAAATATGTTAAGAATATATAAATTATTAAAAAAATTATTAAGAAAAGTGAAAAATATTTTCAACGACTAAATAGGTCAAAGTATTTTTACTTTTATGAAACAAACGTTAATGACATGAGACTTTCAGTTCTTTTGTTGGGTAGTGATCATGTCACGCAAGAATTCCACCCCCACCCCCTCCCCCTCTTTCCTCTTTTTTCTTTTTCTCACTTTTGACTCGGGAATGAGAGATGGGAGTTGGAAATAAGACACTAAAAACCTGCAATGTAGATTGTGAAATTCAGTGATCAACAAAATGCATGGCATTTCCTGCAAAATCATCTAGAGAGGAGATAATTAACAAGAAGGCTGAAAGATTTTATGAAAACATAATTAAATACCAAGATTACATTCAGTTTTTAACCATTCATAGTATTATTATAAGTGTATCCGATGAATATTAAACAAATACAAAAACAAAACATTATGCCTTTTTATTTAATCGTGATCATCCCAATATGACCTCTTTATTGCACTTAATATAACAAGAGAAACCGAACATAACGAAACCCCAACCCTACGGCATCATATAACAACAATAATAAATAAAACAGATTGCATTGTCTAAGATTCCTTTTTTAACTTATCCATTGAAAACAAACCAATGATTAAGCTTAGTGGAACCCGCGCCCAAATCCAGGATTACCGTATCCAGAATTATTATACCCAGGACCAGGATTAGTATATCCATGAGACATCATATTTGGATTGAACACATTAGGCTTTGTTTCAAATGGAAAACCCCCTGCAGTACTAGAACTCCCCACAAAAAACTGTGGAGGAGTTGAACTCTGAATAAGAAGCTTCTCTGCTTGCTTTGCGACATTCTTCTTCAACTCCTCTAGAGAAACCTTCAATTGGTCAAGTTGTGGCAAGCTTAATTCCTCCACAGGTGCCTCCCACCAACACTGACTTTGGCTTATCTTTCTCAGTTCGTTAAGCTCTTCGCCACGTTTCTTTTCAGCTTCAAGTTGGTTGAGGACCTAATCCATATAGAGTTGGTTAATTGATTAATAATTTGAAAAGCTTTTAATTAATTCTTTTGAAATCAAAGAAGGAAACTAAAATGAATAATTAGATAAGCATAATATTCTCAAAATATAGACTAGTACTATTAACCAAACCTGAGTGAGCTGGATGTTGAGCTCGCGGACACTAGCATTTCGGTGAGCCTCAATGAGTTGCATAGTGCCTGAAGTTTGTGGAGGGTTACGAGTGATGAAACGATCAACCACCGTTTCAACACAAGGATGGCCAAAAGAGAAGACCTTCTTTCCAGGTGAGAAGACAACAATAGCAATCTCAGCACCACAAAGAGTGCAAAGTTCACTAGCTTTTTTGAAAAGACCAGATCGGCGTTTAGAGAAGGTTACTTGGAGATTGCTGTCATTGCACATCTTCACCATCTCAACCTTTTGGCGACCCTTGCTCTTCCTCGCCATGGCTAATTGTAACCAAACAAAGAACCTATAATCTACTTAAGGAAGAGAGATTGAAAAGATTTGTGTTGGAATTGCAAGGAAAGAGAGGAAATCGTGAGTTTTTATAGAAGCTTCAAGCCTGAGATTTAACACTTTGAGCTGTCCGAAATATCTAAGTTTTATGTGGCAATTCTTTTCATGCATTATACGACTTTATTAATTTACTAGCTTTGGAGATATTAAAATCTCTTATATATGGCATCGACATCATGATTATTAAAGACCAAAGCTACTCTTATGTTGGTTACACCCTTTTCCAATTCAACATAGCTAAGAGTGGACACAGGACAAGCCAAATATTTAGATGCTCGAGCTCGACTCAGCTGAAATACAGGAAGCTCGGTATTTGAATCGAGCTGAGAAACATACCTTGGATTCGGCTTGGCCAGTTTTTACCAGGCATTGATTCGACTCGAGCTCGCTAATTAAACAAGCTCATATGAGCTCAAGCTCAAGCCTTAACAAGCTTGAGCTGCCGAGCCTTAATGAGCCTTCATGCACAAAACCTATATATCAATAGATAAAAGCATATTATATATAATATTTAAGGGTATATATATATTTTTTCTATATTTAATAAATAAAAGTGCATTATATATTTTACATATAATACATTTTTAAAAGCTGTGTTAAACGAGTGGGCTCATGAGGTTCACGAGCTGAACTCCCATCCCAGGTATTTGGGCTCGCTCGATAACAATAACGGCCCTACCTCCAAGCTTAAATTCGGTTCGAAGCTCGAGTTTGACCGAGTCAAGCCCGAACAGTTCTCAACAGGCTCGATTCGTATATATCCTCCCCTAATCATGAGTGGAAGAGTGAGAAAGATTATTGGAAATTGTCATAGACCCTTGAATAGATCTTGTTGAGATGAGAATGAAGGCACTGTTGTCATTTGTGTTACTAGTAGGCTATATAGGTGTAACAAGTAAAAGAAGCATTCTTCGAGCACCAAAATATCATTAGATGAACTTAATAATTATCACTTTAATTTACAATCACAATGAGGAAAAATGGTAGCAATGCCGATGATCATCATGTTGCAATCTTAAGTAGTTAAATGCAAAAGATTTAACTCGGGAGTATATAGCCTAACCTTCCTATATATCATATACACTAGAAGGAAAATGTTTGAACTTTCTTCCTTTCATGCTTCCACCCTAGTTAATAGTTTGTCAAGCTATTGTTTTATACCATTTATTATCAATATGATATGAGATCTCTTTTTGCTCCTAGGTGTTTGTATTCTCTGTACAAGGGAAACGAAGTAGAAAATTCGCTTCAAAGTATGACAACTCACTTCAAACTACTTCAGCATATTTTCTAAGTACTATGGATTTACTTCTTATATATTGGTAGTTGCTTCAGATTCTTTGATGAGGGTTTTGCTTTATTTTGAAAATTTTAGAGAGACTGTGAACTAGAGATGCACAGATAGCAAGCTCTAATTATTTTTGGAAGGGAAGAAATCAGAAAGAGTGACGCAAAATAAGTTGGACATTTAGATTTGCTGATGTGGAAAGCTTAAAAGTTTAAAGCATTTAGATTTGGGAACTAACAGAGATGCTGGATTTAGTGTTTACAAAATAACGTGCAACGTTAGGTTCTGTACCATATTTAAGAAAATTTATACAGTGGTTTAACCACATCAGCTATTTCCTACTTAAGCCCCGTCTACTTGTTTCTAAATCTTTTTCCCGTATGGTTAAATGCACTCCTGAGTAATTTGTTTTCGAAAAGAAGGAACAACTTATATAGGGAATATTCCATCCTTTCCTGGAGACATTTCCATATTTTTTTGGGTTAATACTGAAGACAAGATTAAGCTTCAAGAGATGGCAAAAATTGGTTGAGCTTGTGTCATTCCTAGCTGCACAACCCTTTGGCGACACCATTCTTTCCTTTACTTTTTCTTCCTATATTGTACCAAAAAAACTCTTCATTAATATTCATCTGCAGCCATAACCAAAAGACTGTTCAAGCTGTAGACAATAATTGACTACTGACTACTGACTACTAGTAGCTTCCAACTGTCCTTCAAAGAAAAAAGGATGATTGAAACTAAAACAAGCTTATATCTATAACCAACAATTATTGACATGAGGATTGAGGAACAAGGGAAGCAGTATTATTAATCTCACTCTTTTTTTTTTTTTTTGAAAAAGGTGTTTTTTTGCTTATATCTCTGTGTCTTTATCTTTAATTTTGAATCTTTCCTCTGGCTGACTTAAAAAATATTTTTCATGGCATGGAGAATGATTATGGTTTTCACTATAACAATCAAAAGTTTTAAAACATTTTTTTGATAAGTAAATAAAATGTATTAAAAGAGAAGCGCACCAAAAGGTGCAACCATGTACAAAAACTAAGTGAGATAATTCCCAAGATCTACTATTATCTATCTTATTTACAAAATAATTCTCTTTGACCCAAAAATTAAGAGCAATAAACCATATTTCCCTAATTACGTCAATAGGTTTTTAAATATCATAAAAAACTCTATGATTACTCTCATTCTAAATAATCCAAATGATAGAAAGGGAAACCAAAAAGTAAATTTTCTTGAGTTTTTTAGAAGCCCTAAACCCACACCAAATCCACATCTCATCTCTCACCGAGCCGAAAAACGCCCGAAAAATCTCAACACTTTATAAGTCATCTCCCATAAAACTTTTGCCAAAGAACAATAAAACATGAAACGCATACTCTGTATTTTTAAAACCATTCAAGAGTTTACATTGGTGTACTTAATTTTTAGTATTTGCATTGCAAATTTAATATCATTTTATCTCGATTATAATTTGTCTAAACAAGAATATAATTCAAGTATCTACTTTAAAGTTTAAATTGACTTGTAAATAGGACTACTATAAATTGTGATTATCCAATCACAAGAGAAAACCCAAAAAAACTCATGAGAAACAAAAGCCTGTCAGGAAGTGTAACTAACCTCAGAAACAGAGCAATCCGTTGAGCAAATCGACAAACACGTAGCAAACAGAATGGCGTATCAGGTAGAGACACATCTCCCCATTTGTGAACTGCAGCCAAAAATAATTGAAGCGAAATCGCGTCCATGGTCAAGTGACTAACAGCTACTTGCTCTGACTTATCTCTTATACTGATTTTTTATGCCTTGGTTTAAGACATATCGATTTTCCTGTATGCTGATTACAGTGCTGAAACCACTAGCAAAGCGCCAAGGTAACTGAAGTTGCAGCAAGCCTTAAATCATCTCCTTTAACATCAGATTTCCATAGCAGATTATAGAACTTCTCATCAATGGGGTTTTCTTTTTTCAAAGTGCTAAATGCTGAATAGCTGAACCAATAAGTTTTCTTCTAAAGGAAAAATAAAAGAGAGAGAACAAAATCTAGCTTTGCATTGAAATATTAGCTAGTTTCCTCATTTTTCTTATTTTGAGTCCCACATTGATTTATCAATGAAATTATTTAAAATTATGAGTAAAGTTTTTATCTAATCTAAATCATTTGATTTAAACTCGAACCAATCAATAAATCTTTCCCAAAACATCCCACATTCCACTTCATAATATATTAAAATATTGTTTGTCTTGTACCACAATAGGTGTCTCTTTTGCTTCTGCAAAAAAGCTTGGTGTTTTGGTGAACATCTTTTGGGGAAGGGTTAAATTGCAGTGACATCTTTAAAGAGAGAGAACAGATTGGGGAAAAATAAAGAAATATATTATTGTGAGGTCATCAAATGAAGATTTAAATTAAAGTTTTGATTTGAGTTTTGATCCACGAAACCGGTTTTGTAATAACTACCACATTCATTAATAATTATGTAAAGGTAGAATAAAAACTTTTGAATCAAGCTTTTTTCACATAATGTGTCACGTTACGTTTCGTGGTTATTACTACAGAATCAAGTCTGTGAAATCAATTTTATTTTAATCTTGTTGTTGAATATTGACATATAGATCAACAAGGTTTATGAATTTTCGGGTCATGTTGTTGCAAGACCAACGGCCTTTGCGTTGATCTTTGCAACATTATTGAGTATAGAAGGAAAACTCTCAATAAGAACTTCTATTGATACGCGGTTTGTAACCAACCCACAAAAGATAAGAGATATATGGCTTGCCAAAGTTTTGAAGATATAAAATTGTTATCATTTATATTTTTCTATTCATTTACGTATTTTTAAGTAGAGAATATGTTTGAATTGTTAATTTTTATTTTATTGATCTGTGGTGAAATCAATTCTCTTTTAATTTTATTGTTGAATATTGGCATATATGTAAACGAGACTTACGAATTTTCAAGTCATACTTTTACAAAACCAACCATCTTTGCAATGCTATCGAGTATGAAAATAAAACTCTCATTGAAAACTTCTATTGATAAGTGGTTTGTAACCAACCTATATAAAATGAGAGATACATTTGTCAAAGTTGAAGATATAAAATTGTTATCATTTATATTTTTCTATTCATTTACACTTATTTAAGTTGAGAGTATGTTTGAACAGTCAATTCTTATTAGAAATAACATTATCCATTAATTGAGAAAAAAATCTGAATTTTTTTATCAGAGACCTTATTTTCGACTCCAGTATCTCAAAAATAAATAATAAAATAAAATGCAGTCTACCCATTTTACCCCTTACAAAGCCATACGCTAATGTTACTAATTAGTAATCTGTCGCTAGTGTTATTAATGTCCTCGTTAGCAAATAAACCACTTCATCTCGGCTGCCAATACCCGAACCGAAACCCATTTTTTGTCCTTTACTTTTTTCATCTTGCACTCCTTTTTATTTTCCTCTCTTCCTCGTCTTTCTCCTCCACGCGATTCCGCTGCCGGAAAGCCATTGGGTAAACTCTCCGTTCCCTTCTCCCCTCTCCTCTCCTCTTTTCCCTCCCGTTTTCTCTCTCTAACGTTCTGTACCCTTCCTTGGCGCAGCCAGCTCCGGGCATCATCAACCGCTGCCGGACCCTCCTCAATGCCACGGTAAACCATTCCCCTCCCTTTGAACAGAATCAACTCTCCATTCATACGCACATATAATTCCCTGATTTATTCCAGTACAACATGAATATTATGTATATAAAGTTGAAACATGAAATTGTTAAGTTCAACATATTAGATTTTTGATTGTTATGATGAGTTAGTTAATAATTTCTGAAATTTATTTTGAATTTGAATTGTTATATGTGTGTGATCTGGATATGATTGATGGAGTTCAAATTGCATTTAAAATGTTGATTTTGTGTAAATTACGTTTAGGTATATACAATTATAAATCAACTTGACATACATGTGTTTTTAGAGGTAAATTTATATTCAATCCATTCTGGTTTCATATATATGTGTGTGTGTGTGTGTATATATATATGAAATTCAATCGAAGTTTTTTTTTAATTTTTTTATAATAACTAAATAGAACTAAGGGGTGCAACCCAATTACAAAGTTATCTACAAAAAAGAAACTCAAAAAACTCTACTAGTTCAACACTCAAAGTTAACATTGGTAGATTAAATTTAACAAATAAGCTCATAAAACAAATCTGTCTTTGTTATTGATTGAGGAAAATTGAGATTTGGGTTTAAGGTTTGAATTGTCTATGTGATTTCAATACTTAAAAATGGATGAGTGAATATGAAATTTATGATAAATTGTGTTTAAAAATGAGTTAAACTTGAACTATTGCTCTTGATTTCAAGTGGACTTATATATACATAGACATGCAAAAGGGAAAGCATATTTTTATGTTTGAGCGAGAAATGGAATTCAATTTGTAAATGTTTGAGTTAAGTAATGAAATTGATTTGTAAATGACTTGAGTAGTGGTTGAGATATAATAGATTGATTGAGTTGCGATTTTGAGGTGAATGGGCTTTATTTCGTACCGGTTGTGGTGTTAAGATTGGAGTATATGCTTACAATAATGTCGATTGGCTCTGTTGAGTTTTTTTTTTTGGTTTACAAGTGAATAAAAATTTGGGATTGTCCAAAAAATGGGGGAGACTGTCGAAATTTTAGAAAATTATTAATTAGTTTATTGTATTTTTAAGAGAAAGAAAAAGTTGTAAGCTATTTAATTCTATAAATTCAAGGTTTAACTACTTTACCTTAATAAGGAACCTTGTCCCTGAATTATGAATTCTAAAAAATTAAGGAACCTCTAAACTTGTGTTTTCTTTACTACATAATCTTACTAGCGACTTTGAGTGTTTTTTTTTGATAAGTGACTTTGAGTATTTGTTAATGTGCTTGTGAATCTAAATCTATAATACGGGCTGCTAGCATAGTTAAATTTTATGTTTGGCGTGTGGGTGTGATTTGAGATTTTTGAACTCACTCATGAATACGTACAGCATGGCATTATTCTTAGGAGATCTTAGCTCGTACTCTAGAATTGTTATCGTGTATAGGTTTTGGTATAGACGAGAGGACTAACACGCAGTTTACAGAGTCTAGTCTTTATTGAGCTTGCGAGGTGAGTATTTCGCTACAAATATCGTGTGGTTACTTTCCCTTCTTCTTGTTTTGATGATGTTAAAAAAAAAAGTGTTTTGGGAATTTTATTTGAGAATTGAGCTATGGAACTTTTTGAGATATGATTAATTGATTATTTTAGGTTTTGGTGAATGTTTTGTGGTTTTGTCTTCCGTAAGGGATTTTTGTGCAGATTTAAGCAGAGATCATAATTTCTTGGATTTATACTTGGGTAATTTAAATGGATTATGTGTTGATTGCTATAGCAGTGAATTTATTTTTCGTGTTGATTGTGAATTTTTGAAAAAGAGTTTTGGTAAGAAAATTTAGATATCTTTTTAATCGCATTGTACTTGGCGTTCACTTTTAGGGTACGAGTTATGACATCTTGGTATTAGAGCCTAGTTTAAGATTCTGTAGACTTTTGTTTTGCTTAAAAATGTTTTCTTAAATATTTTTTTTATTTGTGAACTAAATTTTAGTGTGTATAGGTATGTAGAAGATGTCACCCAGTTGTCGTCCTAATGTTAGTAGTAGAGGTAGAGGTAGATAACCTCACATAGTGCAAGATGAGTTACCACCTAGGATAACTAATGCTGCATAGGAGTTGTCCAGAGAGCCTGCTCCCCCAAGACAACCTATTCCTCCACCTAGGCAACCTTCTCCTCTTCGACAAGCTCCTGTGGTAAATTTATTGGGCCGTTCCACTCCAGTTGGGCAATTCGAGCCTTCTTTGATGGCCCGTGCCATTGAGGCTATGACCCACATGACAAAGCAGCAAAGTCTCTTAGCCCAAGAGCAGCATGAGTGGTTTGTCACGCAAGACCAATGGCTGACGGTTCAGCTTGATCCGAGGCATGAACACGTAGTGCGCTATCTTGCATGAGCAGCATTTGATCAGTTCGGAAAGATGAACCTACCGACGTCCGTTAGTCTTGTTGATCCAATAGTGTGTGAAGACTAGATTTATTGCATCGAGAACCTTTACTCTGTGATGACTTCACCAATGAGAAAAAGGTCACGTTCACATCCTTTTACTTCACGAGAGGTTCTATGAGCTGATGTGATGCAATTCAGATCATTAGATGTTCTCGTACTTGGAAAGACTCTGACCACATTTTAAGATGAGCACTTTCAAACTACTTATCGAGAATAGAAGAGCTAGGAGTTTGAGGGTCTCAAACAAACTGAAGGCGTGAAGGTGAGAGTATGTAAGGCCTAGTTTGTTGCACTATTTATATATGCCTCGAATCTTGTCAGTGATGAAAAGGAAATGATCTACAAGTGTTCTTTCAAGGGTTGATACTAGAGATCCATTCTCGGTTGTCAGTGCTAGACATCACCTTGTTCTCCTAGTTGTGGACAAGGCACTTAGTGATGAGAGGGATTATATTGAAGGTTTTAAAAAGGTGGGTTCATAATAGACGCACCTAGCCGACTTGTAGGGGACCTAGCATACTACATCTGTGGAGAGTTAAGCGGTTTCATTCCTATGGTGGTTCTAGTTTGAGTTGATAGAGAAAAGAACCTGCTCCACACACGCTAGTCAGGGTACTCACTAGAGTGTTGCACCTATTCGTTTGGATGGCACGGTATCTCAAATTTAGGGTAGGTAGTCTATAAGAACCAATAGTGGTTAGGTGGTATGTTACCGTTGCCAACAGTCAGACACGTAGCCAGAGACTGTGAATAGCGGTAGATTGCCATTTGCTTTGTTTGCAAGGTTTTGGGGCATACGACCATAGTTTTTCCACAAAGGGCTTAGCCATTTATTAGCATGACGAGTACTGGGGTACAAGCCTTGGTCAACCAGGGCAAGGAGCATCTAAGATGAGTGCTTTGGGTAGAGGCCAATAGGACCATAGCAGAGGTGGTCACCAAGTCGTGGTGGTGTTGGTAGAGGACAATCCCACTGGAGAGGAATTTCGGCCCCTCAGTTAGCAAACAATATGCTTAGGCAGCATAAATGGTGTTAGGTGTGGTTTCTTTATTTAGACGGTGCAAAAGTTTTTATCGATCTAGGATCCACATATTCATTCATTCATCATTGTTTTTCATTGATACCGATAGGCCTTTATCATCACTGATAAGATTCGAGGCGTAACAAGATAGTGCAGCAAAATGGGCCTTATATTTCTTCACCTTCATGCCTTTAGTGTGTTTGAGGTCCTCAAACCTATGTTTTTTTTTATCTCGATGAGTAGCCGAAAAATGCTCAATGTAGAAGGTGGTTAAAAAGTTATGCCAAATACAAGAATGTTTAATGATTTGAACTGCATCCCACTAGCGCCTAGCAACACTTGTGAAGTAAAGGGATGCGAAATTGACTTTCAGCTCATCGGTGAGGTCCATCACATGCGTGAAATTCAGTCTTCACAAGAAACCAGATCAACAGAACCAATGAATGTTAGTGGGTTCATTTTTCTGAACTGATCAAATGTTCCACTGTGCATTTCTTGACGGAGCACTACTTGCTCATGCCTTTGTTCAGGCTGAACTGCCGGCTCTTGGGAACCTTCTTAGGTATCTCAGGTGGTAACTCATCTTGTGCTACATGACACCATCAACCTCTGCCACTACTACCACTAAGATAACCTCGACGATAGAGCGGCATCCTCTACACCTATACAGACACAAGAAGTTTCAATTTGTGAATATGAATCCCTTTAAGCAAAATATAAGTTGCCAAAATCATAAACTAGGATTTGGCACCAAAAATGTCAATATTGGTATCCAAAAAGGGAACTTCCAAATAAGTACGACGCGATTAGAAAGGTGTTTCAATATAATATGTGCTTTTGTTAAATTAATTGTTGCTTTGGAAGTAAATGTATATATCTGTTAGTATATCCCTAACTCTTCTTCGTGGGTGATTATATGATGTGTGTAGACATGTAGTCTCATTAGGTTGTCTAGCTCACCCTCCTCTTTTCCCTCAAGGTATTGTAGGGTTGTGAGTTTATTCGTCAAATTATTTCTCAAGCTGTGATGCTAGGTGGGGCTTGGTATTTTGGCACCTTCTCTAGAAATTTTGTTTTGAATATTTTGATCTATTGGATTTATTTTGTTTATGGATTTTTGTTAAAATTTTCTTATTAGTTTTATGTTTCTTTTGAGAGTTTTGATGATTCAAACGTTTTATGTATTTTCTTAATTTTACTAAGCGTTGAGCGCTAGAGCATTTTGAGATATGGACAAATTTATTATTTTAAGTTTTGGTGAATGTTTTTTTGGCTGTGGATTCCTTGAGGGATGTCCATGCAGGTTTAAGAGATCATATTTTCTAGAATTTATACTTAAGTAATTTAAATCGATTGTGTGTTGATTGCTATAGCAAATAATTTATTTTGAAAATCTTCTAAGTGTTGATTTATGAATTTTTGAGAAAGAGTTTTGATAGGCAAATCTAGATATATTTTTAATCACATAATATCTATTTGGAGGTTCTCTTTTTTGGTATGGGTTGTGACACGTGGTTCCGCTCAGTGTTTTAAAAGGCGTTTTTGGTGCGCACCTCGAGGCGTTTTTGGGCCAAAAAGCCTTAGGGCGTGAATCTTTGGGCGTAAATATCACGGGGCAGTCGTTTTTTGGGTCTGAGCGTTCATCCAAACTTGGGGCGTACGCTTTTTACACCCCGGGCGTCTGGGCGTACGCCCAGTGCAATTTTTCAGACAAAACGTGATCAGATGCCAACCAAAACAGATTAAAGGAAAAAAAAATCGATAGAATCAAGAACAGAATACAAAGTTAAAGGAAAAGGAAAATGAGTGAAGAAAACAAAGAATCATGAAGTGATCAGATACCTCAGAGACATCAAGATCATCTTTGTTAACAAAGTCACTGCTGCATGTGATGATTTTCAGACAAGAAGTGAATCTTCCCATTTTCTGTTTGTGTTACCTCACTCTCACTCTTCACTCAATTCTCTACCCTCTACTCTCTACTTTGTTTATCAGAGAAATGGTTTGGTGTTTTTGTGAATTGTAAGGTTGTAACAAAGGGAAGACGGACCTCAAAAACAATCCTTAAATCTAGATAAGTCTTTGTGTTTGAGTCCACCGTCCCATCACTTCTATGTCCTTTCTCTTCAGAGTCTTGAGACTTGTGTGAAAAGCCTTAAAAAAGAATAAAAGAAAGATGTTGCTGGGAAAGAGAGCAAGTGGCCACGTCTGCAATTAAAAAAAATAAAAGAAAGGTGAGTCAAATCTCTAATCTTCCTTCCATTTATTATTCTTTTAGTACAAATAAGTATAATTCTTTTATATGGTAATTAAATTAGATAATTATTTTGTAATTAAATACAAAAAAATATAAATTATTTTTATATTTAGCTTTATTCGTACGGTCCTGTTAAATAATTGTTTAAAATGTAATTTATTTATATTATTTTAATTTATTAATATTATTTTATTCAAAATGCCCCAATGTTTCAAAAGGCTTACGCCCCAACGCCTCGAGGCTTACGCCTCGCCTCATTGAGGCAAAACGTCTCGCCCAACGCCCTCGCCTTTGAAAACACTGGTTCCGCTCGATATTTTCTATATGAGACCCACATAAGATAGGAAGGAGCAATGCACCTAGTGTATTGGACAATTTTTTTTCTAGATATAGCCCTTTGGCCCTTTTCTGCATTTAAAGAGTTTGTTGATTCATCTTTAACATGCTTTTCATTCGAGCAATCAATCCTCCCCCTCAAACCGGCAATCCATATTCCGACCGTTGGATAAGGAAAAATCTTGACTGTACAACTAAGATCTTGACTGTGTTTTGTAGGCGATGCACATTCCGGCTATCAAATAAGGAGAAAACTTTCAAATTGGCGATTGAAACCTAAGTCAGTAGTACTTCTGAAATACATCACAGGCAGGTTCTAATGATATTTTGACAAAAAAAATATCTCTCCCTCAAACTTATTTGGATTTTTAATTGCCTCATGAGCTGAGGCTAAGATTCCCCCTACATCAAATCTCTTTTTCTTGGCTGTCCTGAAATCCATCAAGATGAACTTCCTCAAAGATAACCTTTCATGCTGATTTTTTTTAAAAGAAGTATGACACCGCCTGGCATGTGATCCAAATCAACTAAATCATGCTCACGTCTCAAAATCCCAAGGCCTGACAACAGAAAACAACTTCTTTAACCAATCACCTCTCTGGATGAAAATGATAGCACGATCAAAGATCATTCCCATGGGTATTAACGTCACAGGAGATTACATCCTCTTTAATAAAATGCTCTGCACATATTCAATATGGTGAAGATACCCAACTATGTATTCCACATTTATTTCCACTTAAATTTTCTATGGTGCTTTCGTTGAATTTTTTTTGGGAGCTAAAATTTGCGTGCGTTATCCTCAGTTCCTTCCTCATGTAAGTGCCTTCTTGTAAGAACGAGTGTCTTTGAGACCCAAAAGTTCTCCACACTAGTGCTGCCATTATTCTTGTCCACTGTGTACTTATGGTTAACAAATCCATCATGTATCCTCCTACCTGCATATACATGCATTCTGGTTTATCTTAGGCTTTTGATCCCTTCTAAAAGAACCCAGCATCACCAATTATATTTTTATCCAGTACACGCCTCCCGGCCATATATGGAATTCTTTTCAATGCTTATCTCATTTTGTTGTTCCAATCCTTTTTTTTTCCTAAAACACAATGATTTTATTTTTGTATTCAGGTAATCTATGAATGGTGTTATCCAATTCCAATCAGAAAACTGTTTTTGCTTTAAGGAGGCTGGCGGATTGGCAAAAATATGTGGCTCCTGCGCGGAGTTATGGTAAATCTGAAGATTTTTTGCTGTCAATCTGGGATCTTCAATTTTACCATTTTTTTATGTTAATGTTTATTTTTTAATAGATAGACATGGATTTTACTATTTTTTTATGTCAAATGTTTACTTTTTAGTGGATGGACATGGAAAGAAATCTACTATTGTGTGCATAGTATCATTTAAAAGTCATGATTAAGAAAAGAAATGCAGACTCGAAACTAACTATATATCTTTAACGTGAGAATATAATGCTCCTACTACGCACCTATTGTGCAACTTGTTAATACATATGACCATCTAAAATTTATTTTAACAATTTAAGAATGCTACTTACTCAAATATCCTTATGATAGAAGTTAACACTATATTTGATAAATACCAATTGAAGACATTTATAAAAAAAGAATTTGAAATAAAGTACAAGGTAAATACTTTAATAATAAATATATGATGATATAGAGATTATAATTCTTGGTGAGTATGTTATTTTCCCAAAACAAGACTAAAAATTTATCTAGCTTAACATTTATATACAAAAAATTCAATAATAAGATTGCTTAAATTTGTATATTGATTATATATGCTTTACTTTGATTATTTATGAGGTAGTTAATTTTAGTTTTTTAACACTTACTAACAAGAAGTTTGTAAGATATATTATTTAAATATATTATGTAAATATTTTTGAATAATATAATAATATATACACTCTAATTACGTTATCATCCTATCAACTTTTGAAGGACGATGCTTTCACTCCCTCTCTTCACGAACTAATCATATAACAAAAGATCCTTCTTCTCTACCTATGATTTCTTTGCATTTTGCAAATCTAAACCACCCCAAAGCTATTCTAAACCAACGGTTAACCATTTTTATAATTAACAGTACTAACTCATTGTTCCTTATATTAAGGCCACATTAATTTATATAGATGTGGTCAAGTCTTTGATATCAAGTTGCAGTGAATTTGCAGGAAATATGAACTAAAACAGATTTCATATAATTAAATCTCCTCAATAATTATTATTGAAATCTAAATCGCTATATAATTATATACCTATATACCTATTCGGTGGGCATCGCCAATAATCATATCAAGAATCAAATTTTAACTACCTATAAGCGAACCAAGGGAACTACTTTATTTGCCAATTCCTTATTATTCTATTACAGCCATAACCGAAATCCAAAACAATTTGTAGAAACTAATAACTAGTGGGATAGCTTGTAACTGCCTTCTCAAATTAATAAGCTAAAAGTACCATTGTCCATCACCAAAATTATAGACATGAGGAATAGTGGAAGTAGAACTGATCATCTCATTTGCTTTGCTCTCAAAAGGAGTAACATTTCCAGTACCATTAACCTCCAAAAAGGGTAAACAAATCATGTACTCGACCAAAAAAAACAATCTTTACATCCAATTGGTGATAGAATATAACGTAAGTACTAAAACTTAGTAGTTATATCCAAGAAATTAATAAACAGAGTATGCCTGTTATTTTGTGATGATCATCCCTACATGATCACAATTAATACTCCCCTTCATACACAGAAACTGTTTTGTAAGACATCATATATTATTAATAGTTAACAAAAGAAACTGCACTGCGTACAATAAGACTCTTTCTACCTTATCCTTTCAAAACAAAAAAACAATTAAAATTAATAAAACCCGCTCCCAAATCCATGATTATTATATCCAGGTTACTGTATCCAAGATTATCATCTTCAGGTGGCAATGCAATCACATTTGGATTTAACCCATGATTTGGGTCAAAGGGAAGAGCCCCTCCAGTACTAGAACTCCTCACAAAAAACTGTGGTGGAGTCAGATTTGGGTCAAAGGGAAGAGCCCCTCCAGTACTAGAACTCCCCACAAAAAACTGTGGAGGAGTCAGATTTGGGTCCAAGGGAAGACCCCCTCCAGTATTAGAACTCTCCTCAGAAAACTGTGGAGGAGTCGGATTTGGATCAAAGGGAATACTGAACTCCCCACAAAAAATTGTGGAGTCGTCGGATTTGGGTCAAAGGGAAGACCTCCTCCAGCACTAGAACTCCTCACAAAAGACTGTGGAGGAGTTGGATTTGGGTCAAAGGGAATACCCCCTCCAGTACTAGAACTCCTCACAAAAGACTGTGGAGGAGTTGGATTTGGGTCAAAGGGCATACCCCCTCCAGCACTAGAACTCCTCACAAAAGACCGTGGAGGAGTCGAACTCTGAATAATAAGCTTTTGTGCTTGGTTTGCCACATCCTTCTTCAAAATCTCTAGAGAATCCTTCAACTGGTCAAGTTGTGGCAAGTTGAGTTCCTCCACAGAAGCCTTCCACCAACATTGACTTTGACTTGCCTTTCTCATTTCGGTGAGCTCTTCGCCGCGTTTTTTTTCAGCTTCCAATTGGTTGAGGACCTGATGCATATATAATTTGGTTAACTCATTAATAATTTGAAAGCAAAAAAAGGAAATTAAAGTGGAAGAAGATAAGTATATACTAGCTAGTACTATTAACCAAACCTGAGTTAGATGCATGTTGAGCTCACAGATGATTGGAAAAAGGGGACCTTGGCATAAAATCTATGGTTCTGTTCAATAAAGCTCTTCTTGGTAAATGACTTTGGAGGTTCTCGTGGAGAAAAATCATCTTTGGAGGAAAGTGATGGAGGCTAAGTTTGGCGTGGATCCTAATGGGTGAATAACTAAGGAGGTATGGGGGGCTTATGGTGTGGGGCTATGGAATTGGATTAGAAAAGGGTGGGAGGATTTCCTTCCTTGTGTTTCGGTGTTGTTAGGTAATGGGGAGAGAACTCAGCTTTGGTATGACACTTGGTGTGGGAACACCCCTTAAAGGACAAGTTTCCGGCTATTTTTGATGTTGTGAGGGACAAGGAAGCACTTATTAGCTCGTGTTTCTTTAGGTAATGAGGGGGTTGCATGGGATGTACCTTTTATTTGGAATATCCATGATTGGGAAGTTGAGGTCGTTATGGGTTTTATGGAGACTTTGTATTACTCTAAGGTGAATATATGAGTAAAGAGGATTTGGCTAGATGGAATCTTTGTCCGGAAAGTGGTTTTGGGATGAAATCTTTTTATAAGTTCCTTCTTGATAAAACGGATTCAGATAGTTCTAATTTCATGTGGAAATCTATTTGGTGTTCTAGCGCGCCTAAGAAAGTTGTTTTTTTTTTTTTTGGAGAAAATTCTCACTTTGGATAATCTATAAAAGAGGAAAAGTGCTTGTAAATAGGTGTTATATTTGCAAAGATTGCGCTGAGTCTGTGTTTTATCTTTTGGTGGAATGCTTTCTAACTAGAAGCTTATGGGAGATGGTTTATAGAATTATGGATCAAGGGCATTAAATGTAAGAAAGCTATGTTGTAGTTCTGGAGAAAGTCTTTTGAGAATATATTTGAATACTTTTACTTTAGAAGATATCCACAACTGATCTTTAAAAATTTTCTTGGTTCCGGTTTCAACTTAATAGAGCTTCACTGTTGGAAAATGATGCCTTTGCCTTTTTAAAGGCTGATAACCACAGTGGTTTTATAACTTACTCAGATTTTTGTGAAGCACTTCACCAGGTTCTTTTTAATTGCTGCTTTAGCATATGGCATATATTTACAGTGAAAATATACTCACTATATTTGAACTTTAACAGGTAAATTTAACCATTCGTCCTAATGGACTGAGTTTCGAAGAAACAAAGGATCTGTGGATTCAAGCAGACTTTGATGGAAATGATGTTCTTGACTATGAAGAATTTAAGGTGTGTTACATCCCTATTTCATTGATTTTGTTTTTCCTTTAAATTTCCTGGTGCCTTGTCCTTGTTATGGTTGGTTTTTTGTCCATGCCAATCAAGAATGTGATCAGTCTGATATATAAGTCTTGAAATATGCATAATAATACTTTTGAGTACCTCGAGCAGCTTCAGGCCTTCAGCTTCAAGTACAAGTTTGTAGCTATCTTTCCATCAAAATGCAGCTTTACTTTTTGTTTCTGTATTCGTACATGTTGATAATATAATACTCAAATGCTTGGTAATACTGAGACAATTTGCGGTTTCAAACTTTCTCTGTCAAATGAATTCTCTAGTCCTAAAGATTTTGTAGAAAGTAGAAACTATGAGTTAAATAACACTTGCATCTATTAGATTATAACTATTCATTAACACCACCAGAAAAGGCTTCCAGCAGTATAATTCTATTCATGATGTATAGCCTGTTAATAAGCATGGTTCCTCTTTTTGGAAGGTATTGTTAAGCAAGCTTCTGATAACCGTTATTGGGAACTCTGAATCGAAAGAAGTTGAATTCTGAACTTGAGATGAAGCTGCAATATATCTTGAAATTAAATCATGTCAGCTTTCAGTTATATTTTCACGTGCTAAATACTTATGCAACCTGAGATTAATTAATCCAATATATCTGTTTCTGTTTCCCAGTATTGGACTAATCTGTTGATTGAATTGGGGAGGCATTTCAATAGGCTTGAACTTAATAGCTGCGGCGAGAATGGTGGAGTTCATGCATGTGGGAGAGCTATGCCCAGTAGATTTGGGTCTTCAAGGTATAATTAGTATAGATTGTTAGCTACTATAATATCTACCAAGAGTAGAGTCCGCAAAGGAATAGGATCCATTATATGGATGTACTCTAATAATGAAAGCTTGAGAGAGCTCGAGGGAGTGAGATGATGATACTTTTATTGGTAAAGCATGTTATCTCATACCTAATTGAATGGGATAGGATAATCTTATTTATTTCAATTGGGCATAAAACAATATATTTTACCAACAAAAACACTAACATCTCATCCCCTCAATCCCCTCGAGCTTCATTTTTAGTATTAATTTTATTTCATTCTCATTTCATCCTTGTGTCAAACCAAATGGGCTACAATTACCTGCTGCTTGGCAATTTTATGATTGTCTCTCGAAACAAATGGCTATGCCGAGTGTAGAGTCACCTGTAAAACAGCATAACGTAAAGAAGGAATTGTTTGAAACAATTGGAATCCTTTATGACGCCTCCTTCAGCTCACCATATGCGACAAAAGTCTGCGATACATCTTCAATGAAAACGCTACTTTTTTCTGGTTCTGCTAATGCGAAATTTCATTTCCATTCTTTAGATTTTTAGGAAAATAAACATTCATCACACTTTCAAGCTTAATGAAGATATTCCTTAAATGACAATGGCTTTATTTTTATATTCAGAGGATCTATACGAATGATATGTTATATAATTCCGATCAGAACAGTGTTTTTTCTTGAAAGACGGTTCTTTTTATAATTAAAACTCCTACCCCCTCGTTCGTTATATTAAGCCATTAAGGTCACGATTTCATATAAGTAAACTTCCTCAATTATTATCGAAATCAAAACCGCTAGTTGGTGGGCATTCTCCAACGTCGGATGATTTTCAAATTGTACAATTTAACAATTCATATTGCAATTTTAGCAACAATTTTCTAGAGATGAGACTGACACCCAGGTTTATGCTTAGATACCAAAAAGAAAAAGAGAAATAAAACCTACAAAAAACTAAAACTAAAATGCTCGTCATCTAACTAAAATCAAGGACATATGTTTGCTTAGCATGGGCAAACACCAATCAAAATGACCAGACTAAACTAAATAAGCTAAAACTAATCTTTGTCACAATAACAAAAGCAGAAAGTAGACAAGCCTCATGATCTCATATGTGAATACAAGTGCTCCAACCCATTTGGATGATAAGTTGATTGGGAGAAAAGGAATACATTTCTGATCATAAAAAGCGATTCCAATGACTTCTCCATGATGTTGGATTTTTTTTTTTTATGTGCAAATTTCTAGTTGATTTGATATCAAGAATACAAACATCCTTCACATAATATAGGCATCTATCCTATATTTTCTCCAAAGAAACAACAATTTAGACAAATATTTTAGAAATTCAAAATAAAAAGTCTACATAAAGAGGGAAGCAAAAGCAATCATTAAGTCAATTTTATTACGGAATTCTCGCCACAGACTATTTTGGAGAAGTTCCACTTCCAGGAACAAGTGATGCGGTATAAACTGCTTCAAGGAAAGTAATCCATTGCTAAGCAGTTTACCACCGAAAAGGCACTGATGGTAAAAGTTTTCTTCTCAAGGAGCTGAGGAGTTGGATTTACCACGAACTGTGTAAACAACTTGACAACGATCGCGATCAGTACACGATTTGGTATTGCTAATAGATATGATATGCAGACGTGGGGTGCACCAGATTCAGGCATATATATTGGAAAGAGCACCAATTTATAACCTTACATGTGACAGGACGATACTTAGAACATGAAGGAGCTGGAGCAATCAAGGACGACCGTGTTTTCAACTTGGTATCATAGATATGACCACAATGAAAGGTACTATTACATACCACCCATGACACATATATATGAAAAGAATCGTAAACAACTGCAACTGCCTCATCCCTTAACAAATCTTCATTGATGGGCATTCAGTCCGACCCTCCAAAGTGTTGTTAATGTCTATATATCATAGGCAAAGGGCAGATTTCAAGGCTGGTAGATTTGCTTTGGATTTTGTAGCAATCATTTGTTGGCTTTGATCCTCTAGAATACCCAAGTACGTGAATTAACAATGTTTTCTCTTCACATGACGACGTGACATCCATTCTTGCCCACCTTAATTATCCAAAGTCGTATCCTTGACTGTTCACTTTTGGTGATCAACAAACAGAGACCGAGAGTACTTAATTGCTGACAGTGTTCAGCTGCAAAAATACGGCCGAGAAAAATGTGGCTGAGGGTTCTGCTGCGGTGGGTCTCTCAAAACAGAGTTCTCCCTATCGGATAACAATATTTGTAATCAACAAACCATAGTAAATCCTTACAAAACTTGAATGGCAAAAATGTTAAGTGGAGTTGAAAACTGAACTCAGATTCTGACTATTGCTAAGCTGAAGGATAAAGAAACTCATTTTTTTTTTTTATCTTGTTATCTTTAAACTTACTATGTATTATTATAGAGAAACAGTCAGGAGTCTGCTAAAAAAGCTTATCCCCATATATATTGCTGGTAATTATATATCAAATGATTTTTATGGTAAGAACTCCATGAACATAACCCATACCTAATGCCTTCGATCATTGAACTACATTATTCACAGTACATTGAGTTTCTAACACTCTTTAGTTTTCATGGTTCTGGTTGTGCATTATGTTGCTATAGCTCTAGATGACGCTGAATTGGTTATAGAATACAGCATATATAAGTACCAATTAAACTTGTATTTCCATCCAAGAAATATGAAATCTTTGGAAGGATTTATCAAATGGAAATGAAAGATAAGGATGTGTTAGGATTTTTGGCTCAATTCCCCACAAAGAGGATTTCTAATTGGTTTGGGAAAAAAAGTTTTTTTTTTAATTTTATAATTGTTTATTCTAATAGAAGTGGTAGTAGTTTCCTATTGGATATTGTTTGTCCTCGTAGTAGTAGAAATTGTTTTCTTTGTTGTTGTTCTTTTCCTATTAGTATTACGAAAATCTCCTCGGTATAAAGGAGTCCCAAAAAAGATTTGAGGCACATTCATAATTCTCATATAAATGGTAAACTAGAGGGGTTTATTACTAGAGTTAGGATGAGAGTTTTGGGAGTATTGGGGCTTTGGGTTATCAAGTAGAGAGGACATTTATAACTAGAACTAGTTTAAGAGCTTTTGTTGTATTGAGATTTTGAGGTGAGAGTTTGACAACTTTGTTCTTCCTAAAATTGTAATTGAAGATTAATAAAGCAGTTGTTTTATTGGTGGATATGCAGGCAAAAAGGTTGTCGAACCACATTAATTCTGGGTGGTTTTGCTCTTTATTTTATTTGCCTTTTTAATTACAGTGGTTATATTTTTTTGTCTAAAATTTGAGTACCTGGATTTTAGAGGTAAAATCTCAACAAGCAGTATCATAGTTGTGATTCCAATGGCAAAAATATAAAAAAAAAAAATAGGCATGATTAATTGAAGATGAAAGAACATATGATGAATATTAGCCTTTTCAATTCCATTATCACTAATTTGTTGAGTAGTATGTTGACAAAGACGAAGTACTTGCCACCAGAAGAAGAAGTCATGATGTTAATGGTGGGCAAGAAAGTTTGGATTGATGGAGTGGTTTACGCGGCACCTCCACAGAGAGATAAGTTAAAGAGGTCAATTGTGTTCGAGGTTGAAGAATTGTTTGTGATTATATCAAGAGAAGAGCCAAACAAAGTGAGCGAGTGGAGCACTTCAAGGAAGGTGGAGGAAAGATCAAGATTCAAGTCTCTAGATTTTTCAAATAAGGAGGGAATCTACAACGAGAAAGAAGAGCACACACAATTGCAAAACAATGCCACAATGATGGATTTGGAGGAATTGAGTAGAATGAAGTATAGTGCTAATAGAAAGGCTAATGAAGATGATGAGATGTGCCTTAATCAACTGCACAGTTCTTGAGTATTGTGGAGGGTTACCAATGAGGAAACGATCAATCACCGCTTCAACATGAGGATGGCCAAAAGAGAACACCTTTCTCCCAAGCGAGAACATGACAATAGCAATCTCTGCACTACAAAGAGTGCAAAGTTCGCCGGCCTTTTTGAAAAGGCCACTTCTGCATTTAGAGAATGTAGATTGAAGATGGGGTTTGCTGCTCATTTTTACCATTGGAACCTTTCAACAACCTTATTCTTGCCATGGAAAAAATGACCAAACAAGGAACCAAATCTACAAATGGAAGAGAGAATGGAATGAATTGGATTGGAATTACATGGAAGAGGGGAAATGAGTTCGTATTTATAGGAGCTTCTAGGATGAGATTTAAAAACTTGAATTGTCAAAATAACTAAGATTTAGGTGGCAATCCTTTTTGTGATTTTCTTGACTTTAAGTACTTATTAGCTTTGGAGGTTTCAAAATCTCTTCTTGATTGAAATATATGGTATCAACATCTTGATTACTAAAGAAATTCTAATTTAAAGTGGCTATAGCCTTTCCTTATTCATCATTACTAGATATATAGAATGAGGAAGTTTCTTGGAAATTGCCTTGTACTAATCTCTTTGAGATGAGAATGAAGGCACCATTGTCGTTTTGTTACGAATAGGCTACATATGCAGGTATGTGTAACTGTTGTAATATTTTTCTAAACTAGAACATAATATAAGAATCAAGACTTAGAGGAGTACGTGTAGTAATCACTATCTTTAAGGATTTATTCGTCCCCACTTGAATAAAAAAGTTTGCTATGTGTTACAGACGAATAGTCCTCCGGGATACAACTAAGTATCTAGGTTGAAGTCAGTAAAGAGCAAAATCTGAAATATTATGGAAGAGGTTTTTGAGAGAAAAAGAGAGAAGAAAGAAAGAAAATAAAATTGTGTTATGAAAGTGGGAAGTGATAGATATTCTTCAAATAGTTCTGGAAAGTCATATTTTTCCAGTTTGAAATACATGATTTTTTTTCCCAGATTTAATGAGAGCTTTACGATCATATATGTTAGTTTTTAACAGGCCGTATCGTGGATGTTTAAAAAACAATTATTTAATCTCACACTTTTTCTATTTAAATCAAAACTATTCGATTTAAACTAATACCTTTTGATTTAGTCTCACACATTTTCTATTTGAATCAAAACCATTCGATTTAAACTAATGCCTTTTGGGTTTTCAAACAACCCTTTACTCTCATTTTTCTAACAATCCCCCATTTGTTGGAAAAACCAAATTTGAAAAATAATGCCACAATATCTCTAAGTCTTGTATGCATAAAGAAGGTATCTTTCGATTTAAAACCTTCTATTAGTATAAGCACCTCAAAGTCATATCGAAATGAATGATGTCCTTTAGATTGAACCAACATTCCTATATGATACGACTGGAGCCACCACCCACATACAATTCTCTTATTTCAGTGAGAATTTATTTTCACTTTGCACTATTATAGCCATGTGCTATATCCTAGTTTCATGAACCTCAAGAGAGCAAATCGTAACTCTCTATAAAAAGCAGCACCACTCCTTCGTTCATATAAGTGAAGTTTCTCTCGCGTTTCCATTACTATAACTCATTTTATAACTTCATTAAGAGTTTAAATCATCCTCTAAAACGTAACGGACGATATTATCTTTCTCAATTATGGGCCAACTTTGACAATATCAACAGTCAATCACAGTAACTTGTTATTACCCATTAAAAACTAGGATTAGTGGTCTACTAACATTAGATTGGGTTGCCGTCACTTCTGACTTTTAAATGGTTTAAGCCCCATCTCTCTAGATGTATTACTTACTTGGTCTTTTGCGAGTGCCTTAGTAAGTGGATCAGCTAAGTTCTTACTTGATTTTACATAGAAAATTGTAATGATATCATCTTGTATTAATTATCTCACATACTCATGTCTAAGATTGATATGTCTAGACTTGCTTTTTAAGGTACCTCTTACAAAACTTCATTATCACAAAGTATGGATTTTAAATGCATAGGATTTAGCCACAAAATTTATTTCCAACAATAAATTTCTAATTAATCCATTCTATATTTTTCTCAATTGTTGTCGAGACAATTAATTCAGATTCCATTGTATGATACATACATGTTTGTTTCTTGCTCTTTCTAGAAACTCCTCCTAGGTATTTTATATCTCTTACTCTCGTCATTCAACTAGCATCGATGTATCCTCTTGATACAACTGGATTACCATGGCATCAATGTATCCTCTTGATACAACTGGTTCAAATCAAATGTATGATATCTTCTAGGTGACCAAAGATCCTAGAAAATTTGTATATTCTCGTAATGTGCTATAAAGTACTCAAAGCATAACCTCACTATACTTTCTAATTCCAAGATAATGTCTATCTCATTCAAGTTTTCCAATTTTTAAACATAGAATATAGATGTTTCTTAGTTTTATTTACACATAAATTGTTTTAGTACCAAGGATCAACATATTTTCAACATATAAATATATTGACATCTCATAAATTTTCTGGAATTTTTTAATATAACTAATGCCCCCACACTTTAAAGTATAATAAATTCTTTACATTAACAAAAACAAAAAATTAATTATTTTATTGTTAAACAAGGAAATGATCCTCACATTTCTAATACGTGTGTTATTTCTAAATACACAAATCCTTACTACTCTATGTAATTATAAACAAATATGTTTAAAGAATTGAATCACACAAACGAAGCCTAGTTTTGATAATTAATATAAAAACTCTACGACCACACCTTTATCAGGATAAAGACTCTTACTTTGTCTAAAACAAATGGTTGGGGCTCTCTGATCCATCATTAGGACATCTATTCAATATTACCATATATTTCACCGTGTCTTTTTCATTAAGATATACATACAATACACTCAAGCAATTGCACTCATGGTGATCATATTGTTTGGGCTATATGACATCCTCATTCACCACTTCTAGAAATGTCATTTTTCATGTGTGCATCTACAATTAATTGTTTTTACACATGTATCAATTGATCATGTGAGTTTTCTATGCACTAAACCAAAACAACCCCTATTATTGTGCTTTAACATAATGCTACTAATATTCATATTATGTCTTAAAGACATATACACAAACACATAAATTTATTAACTTTATGTTTATTATACGTAACAGTAACATCTCAAGCAAGATATTGTCATTTGAACATTATTTTTTTACAAATAAATCTAGAGATGTTATATCATTCCCACTAGACAGATATATAACCATGCCTTTTAAAGTCAAAATTTATTTGACCACAGCTCATGCACACAACTAAACTATAGAAATAAATTTTTTAGTGACTTTTACTATAAATTTATAATATATCTCAATTTAATATCGCATGTAAATTTATAGTGTCACTAAGTAATTTAATCAACCAAATAACATTAAATTACAAATTTAAATGCATACAGGCCAAATAGCCTCACAACTTTAACAAATCAAACTAAACGAATTGACATGTTACTGTCATTTTCAAATGTATTCCACATCCACTTTCGTTTTCAAAATAATTAAATTTGCAAACCACTGTATACAAAAGAAAATTATATTACTCTTTATGTAAAGGGTATCTAAACAACCATGACAAATAAAACAAGATTTTAAAGGACATATTATATTTTCAAATGAAATTTTATTGCCAACCACTTCATTTGCAACGGTTCAATATTACTTGCAATCAAAAGTTTTCTTGGTTAAAACTCATCTCTTATATATGCACACAAGCTTAAATTAAGTCTCTTTAAAATCACAAACTATCTTCACTTTAATATTTGTGTAAACAAGTGTGTAGAAAAAAAAAAATCCAAGCACACCTTTTGATTTCACGGGAAATTAATCAAACCTTGATTTCATAGATATGATGTCACTGAACGTATCGTATAAGCGATTTCCTCTCTTTTCTTAGTTTCTTTCTCTAGTTATTCTATCACAACTGTTTGAGGTTGCTCTTCTTCCTTATGTACTGGATCATCAGGAATGGGTTGCAGATTATGATCCATTATATAGGAAATTTTCAACAAAGTAAACAAGAACATAATCTTGTCTTGCCACCGACTGAAATTATTTCCATTGAATCTGTCTAGCTTGACGAAGTCTTGATTCATCACCTTGAATGATTTTGTCTCCATTTTTTTGGACAGAAATAAAGCCTTAAAATTATTGTAATAGTTTTCTAAACTAGAACAAAATATAATAATCAAGACTTAGAAGCGTGAGGTAATCATTGTCTTTAAGGCTTTATTCGTCCCTATTTGAATAAACAAGTTTGTAATGGGTTACAAACGAATAGTCCTCCAATTGGAAAGACATAATTTTTTTATTCAGATTTAATGAAAATCCTACGATCATGTCTGTTAGTGTTTAATGGATCATATTGTGTCTGTTTAAAAAACTATTATTAAATCTCACACCTTTTCTGTTTAAATCACAACCTTTGATTTAAACAGATGCCTTTTGATTTAATCTCACACCTTTTCTATTTAAATCAAAACCATTTATTTTAAACTTATGCCTTTTTGGTGTTTTTGGGAAAAATCGCCCCAGGGTGTGAATCCTAGGGTGAGAGTACTCTTGAGCATTCGTTTTTTCCGTCAGGGCATTCGCCTAGACCCGAGGTGTACACCTTTGATGCCTCGGGCGTCTGGGCATACGCCCAATGCATTTTTATATATAAACAAAATTGACGGTGTAATACCTGTTAGACAAGACTGTGAATCTCGGTGGCGGTCATGAGATGGGAGAAATCGAGATTGATGACAATAATTTGACTGGTTTCCTTGGCTCTAGTCAATCTCGTAATCTTCATCTCTCTCTCCTCTGATTTCTTCTCCATACTCTCTCTCCTCAAGCATTTCCTGGACTCTATCAGCTTCGATCTCTCATCCTCCAGTAAGCTGGCGAGGGTTTGCTTCCATTCCTTTCGTTTCCTCTCTGCTTCCTTCCTCTTTTGCTCCATCTCTAGTGCCTTTTTCTCTGCTTTCTTTGCTTCGAATCGCTGCTGCTTTAATAGCTTCTTTTGGGTGTTTTTGGAGAGAGACTGTTGTTGACTCGGAGGAGGATTGGGATTGGGATTCAGAACAGGAGCGAGATTGGGGGGGCTCTCGAGGATATTTTCGTGATTTTGTACAGTTTCTATTACTATGCAAAAGGAATCAAGTGAATAATTAGAGGGACTTTGGGTTTAGTGTTTTATTTGGAAAGTGGGGAACTGTGGCCAAGAGGAAGGTGAGGAATACGACGTCATGGATTAGAAAGGCGGTGTTTAGAAGCTGGATGTTTTATGTTTTGAAAAAACTGAAAAAGAAAATATATACTAATTAAAAGTAAAAAGAGCTTGGTTATGTTTGGATATTGAAAAATTTGAAAGAAAAAAAATTAAATGAAAAACAAAATAAATTAATTAATTAATTAAAATTAAAATTATTTTTATTTTTATTTTTATTTTATTATTATAATTAATTAATTAATATTATTTTATTAAAATTTCGAAACGCCCCAATACCTCGGGGCTTACACCCCAATGTCTCGAGGCAAAACGCCTCGCCCAATGCTTTCGCCTCTGAAAACATTGCTTTTTGGTTTTCAAACAACCCTTTACTCTCATTTTTCTAATAGTAGCAAGTGAACGACGCATTTTTTGAAAAGAAAATATACTTAGTTGAACACTTGAAGTTAATGATTATCACTTCAATTTGCTATCACAATGAGGAAAAATTGTAGCATTAGTTCTGATGATCATCATGTTGCAATCTTAAATACTTAAATGCAAACGGTTTAACTCGGGCATATATACACACTATAAGAGGAAAAATGTTGAAATATTTTCTCTTTCATTCTTTCTCCCTAACTATCTAGTAATTCCTCAAGATATTGCCTTATTCGTAGAGGTGGCAAAATTTGACCCGACTTGAAAACTCGACCCGACCCGGTCCAAACTCAACTCGACCCTAACATGAAACCCAAAATGACCCAGATTCAAAATGACCTGAACCCGATCCGACCCGAATGATCAGAAACCCGAAACGACCTAATCCAAAATGACTTGAAAATATATATTTTTTTTATAAAAAAAACTTGCTTTCTAAAACTGGGATGATAATTAATTTACTAGTTGTCAAATAAAATAAATTATATAACAGTTAATTAATTATTGATTTACATGTATTGATATGAATGGTTCAACATTATATTAATATGAATAATCTCATTAATTTCAAATAAAAAATCGAGAACAATAATAAATTTTGCTTTATTATTCAAGTCACAATAAAATTTTATTTTTAATTGTCTTGAAAAAAATATAATGGAAAGAAGTGATTATATGAAATTTAATCTCCAAAATTTGGTATGAGACGTTACTAATGAGAATAACTTTGTAGACTAGTTGTCTGAGATAATTTAAAACTGAAATTCAGAACTAAAAATCATAACATTGCATATTGTATTAAAAAATTAAATACATTATTTAAAAAATTAAATATTGATTTATTATTAATTAATTTTCACACATTTGATAATGTAACTCGTTTAGTCCTATTATATACAAATAAAATATTTTTTTTAATTAAGAATAAATATCTATTTTGTTAACCCAACCCGACATGACCTGAGCTCGAAATGACCTGAAACCGACCCGACCCAACCTGGCATGACCCGAGACCCGATACGATCCTAGATTGAAATGACTCGAAGACGACCCGATCCAACCCGAAGTGACCCGCGACCAAAAAGACCCAAGGCTCAACATGACCTGAACCCGAACCCGATTGACCTAACCCAAACCGTTTTCCACCTCTACTTATGTGTACTGTAATTAATGCGCAATCTATCATATAATAATTTATTATCAGTTTGAACTTAGATCTCTTATTGCTTATAGGTGTTTGCAGGGTTTTAAAGTTCACAGCTGTTAGGGTTAAAATTGAACAGCTTCAAGAGGATTGAGTTCCCTCTTCTTCTCGTTAACAGCTGCATCATGTATCCTATCAGCATCTTCACCAAAATATTTCTACGATTCTCTCATTTTCATTGGTGAGATTTTTAGGAATATAAACATCCTTCGCACTTCCCAACTTAATGAAGATATATATTCCTCAAATAAGATCACTTTAGTTTCGTATTCATGTGATCTACGAATGATGTTGTCAAATTCCAATCAATAAAAAAAAAAACTGTTATTCTTGGTGAGATTTTTAGGAATATAAACATCCATCGTGCTTCCCAACTTAATGAAGATATATATTCCTTAAATAATATCATTTTGTTTTTGTATTCAGGTGATCTACGAATGAAGTTGTTAAATTCCAATAAAAAAACTGTTTATTCTTGAATTCTCTCTCCATGATCCTGTGTTTTCTATGCATTTTGAACCAATAGTTAACGGTACTACCTTGTTGTTCATGGTATGAAGGTCACATTAATTAATTTGTAATCAAGACTTTGATCTCAAGTTGCATTGACTTAATTTGCAGGAAGTATGAATGAAGATAGATTCTGTATAATAGATTTCATCAATAATTATTTATCGAAATCTAAAGCACCATGGTAAGTAATATTAATATACCTATTTGGTGGGCATTCTCCAGTTATCATATCAAGAATCTAACTTTAACTGTACTCCATTAGTGTAGCAAGGAACTATATTTGCAAATTCATTAATATTCAATTACAACCATAACTGAAAATGAAAACAATTTGTAGAATTAATTACTAGTGAGACTTGTAACTGCTTCCAAAATTAATAAGCTAAGAAATACACATGTCCATAAACAAAAGTATAGACACAAGGAATACTTGTGTAAGCAGAATTTATCATCTTGTTTGGTTTGCTCTCAAAAAGAATAACATTTCCAATATCATTAACATCAAAAAATGTTAAACGATTCATCTTGAATTCAACCAAGAACTTGTTAGGTTGTTTTGCTACTTTCTTCTTTAGCTCTTCTAATGCAACCCTCAATTGTTATTGTTGATGATTTTCAAAATAAACTTGGTTTTAAGTTTGAGTGTTTTAGAAAATCAAAAGAAATTAAAAAAGATAAGGAAAATCGAGTTGTGACTCATTCAGTCAGCTGACTAAAATGTTCGAAAAATTTGAATTTTCTAAACGTTAAATGACAATTGCTCATGAACTGAAGTGTCTTTTGAGAAGAGACACTCAGTTATATCAGTTTAATTCAGTTTATTACTGAACCAAAGTGTCTCTTATGAAAAGACACTAATTAAACACTATAAAAGTTGTTGTGGGTTCTTCTTCACGAGTGCAAAGTGCATAACAACAATAGAGCTTCATTGTATCTTAGAGGAAATTCGCCGGAAACCTTCTTGCACCGGTGAAGGGTGAATCAAACCTTAATAAAAGCGACTTGGTCGTGCCTTGAACCCTTCCATTCTCTCATATATTTTCATAAACAACCCTCATAAATTTTCCCAAAAATCTTAAGGTTTAATATTTCACTTTGTTTATCAAAATGACTACTTCTTTGAGTTCCATGAGAGATATGGTGTTGGACTTCAACAAGCTTAAGCGTTTTGATGGAGAGGATTTTTATCACTGGTAAAAGAAATTGTTTTTCCTTCTAACATCACTGCTGTATTATTTTATCACTACACCAAGGCCAGAACCTGTAGAAAATGAGATGATTGCTCAAACTCGTGATAGACAGAAATGGGATCAAGATGACGATATATGCAAGGCTCATATTCTGAATGAGATATCCAACACTTTATTTTATGCTTACCACAATGTCAAGACTGCAAAAGAGTTGTAGGATTCACTGCAAGCAAGCTACAATAAGGAAGACGTTGCAAGTAAGCGATTTATTATTACAAAATTTAACAGTTACAAAATGGTTGATATTCCTTCCATTATGGATCAGTTTAGTGAAGTAAAAACTATATTAGATCAATTCTCTCAACATAAATTGTAAATGGATGAGACCATAATGGTCGCAACCGTTGTAGACAAACTGCCTCCTCTTTGGAAAAACTTCAAGAATCGTCTGAAGCACCAAAAGAAAAACCTAACTCTTGAGGAGTTAGGCAATCATCTCTGAATTAAAGAGGATTTACAGAAAGAAAGAAAGGAAGAAGCCATCTCCAATATTAATTCGGTAGAGGAAGAAGAGACTTCAAAAGAAATCTCTCAAGATTCTCACAAGAGAAAGAATCCTTCAACCAGTTCTGACAAAAATAACAAGAAGACAAAGGGTGCTTGCTTCCATAGCGGGAAACCAGGACACTTCAAGAAAGATTGTCGAATGTTGAAGAAAAATGGGAAAGCAAAATAAGAGTTTGTGGCTTAAGACTGATAAGAATGTATAAGGTCTAAAGGATGAGTATTTGTTAGTACTTAAATGTATGAGATTATATTTAAGTGAATGAGAGAATGTTTAAACACAAAATTAATAATAAAAGTATTATTTATGTTTGTTTTATTGATTATTAAATTCACTTTGGTATATTTTTTTAAGATCATGTTATAGTTAAGTTAAAGTTATTTCCTTATATCGATATAAGAATGGAAATTGTATGCTTATTAAAATCAATAGAAGAATTTCGAAAGTTCAATGAAATTCATGTTTAATTCAATTTATAATGATATTCAATTCATAATTATTTATAAATCTTATATATTGTTAAATGAAAAGTTGTATATTTTCTAGAGTTGTTATATATGTAAGAGTTGTATCTTGTCAAATAAGTCTTCAGAAGACCTCTAGTATGTTTTGATTAGTATTTGACTTAGAATCAGATGTATTGTTGTGATAGAAATTTACAAGAATATGAATCTAAAGAGGGTATATGCTATACTGAGTATTGTACAATGGTATAAACACCGAGTTAACACTGAACATGATAATGAATTACAAGTGGGTAAAGTCAAATAGTTATAAGTGATAGAAAAATATCACTTATGGTGGGGTGATTCTAATTGTAAGTGCGATTGGTAGTATGTACGCAATGCACTACAATGAATTATCCTGGGCATTTAGCCAAGTACAAAAGTTATAGATGTTAACCAAGTTTTTACATAGTAAATGATTAAAATTTATAAGGGATTACATACTAAAACTCATTCCAATAGACTTCAACATATTTGCTAAAGTGCTATGGATTTTAAAGAGAGGAAGAGAGCAAAAATCTATAGAGAGGAAGCGAGTTTTGGATTCTGAGTGTTGCTTGTTTGGAAGGAAGGATTACATTTTTATCTTTGAACTTACTCTGTATGATATAAGGAATACAATTAGCGAAAAAGCTGACAAATCATAGAAAGGAACGTCAACCTCTACCTGATTTTTTTTATTATATTGTTTTTATCTGTAAATTTCTACTGTCAGTTCTATTTTTTTTTTCTATACCTGTTGGTATTGGTTAGTGCTATAACATCATTTTTGTAATTAAGTGTTTAAGGAAAACATAATCCTTGTGGTACAAGTTTAAATTCGACTGGTTGGTAAAAATCAAACAATGACGGATAAAATCAGACAATATTATTATCACTGCATACTCTTTATACAATGGTTTGTGGTTTTTAGAACTAAATGATCATTATGATATTTGGCACAAAGTTAATTTTTACCATATTTCAGCGTTTTTTTCCTTTTGCATAATTTTTTGAGTTTTAAATAGAAGACTGAAGCATGTGATATATTGTAAGGCAAAAACGTGTGCGCCTCAAGTAGTAGATTTTTGCTTCAATTTGTTTTTGTTTAATAATTGCTTGATTTTTGGTTTAAAACCTTGCTTCTTTACGTTTGAAATCATCTTGCAATACGCTAAGAATACAAGTACCTACCCATTTGTGTTGTAATATTTCATTGTCTTCCAAGAGAATTATTAGACAAACATTGCTTATTATTTGTTTTGTTTTTTCAGTGTCTAGGCTAAGTGTTCGATAAGGGTTCACAATGAGGGAGCTTATATGTTTTCTCTGTTTTTTGCTTCTAGAAGTGAAATGGATTTTGTATGGTTCTATGTGGATGCTAATAAAATTCACTTTGCAGTTTAGAAAAATAGGAAAAATTCTAAGTATTCTTACTGTTATAAAACAATCATTGAATGACATGTTATATATAAAACACCCAAAATTTGCAGTCCTACCTTAATTAACATTCCACATAAATCATTATACTTCGCTCGCTACATTGTTTTCGCAACACTCACTACCGTGATTTTGGAGGCTAAAATAATTAATTACCAATTAATGTTTTACATGTGTTGATTAATTACTAGTCCATGTTAAAGTGTCAAAATTGGGTATTAAAATCGGAGGTTAAAATTAGAGGTCGCAAACAGGTCGGGGTCGGGTCAATCTGGTTCGTGTCAGGTCAGGCTCGGGTTATATTGAGTCTCTGGTCGTTTGGGTCGCAGGTCTGGTCAGGTCATTTCGATCTCGGGTAATATCGAGTCTCGGGTCATGCTGGTCGGGTTTAAGTCATTTCGAGCTCGGGTTGTGTCATTTCGAGCTCAGGTCGGGTCATTTCGAGCTCGGGTCGTGTCGAGTCAACAAAATAGATATTTATGCTTAATTAAAAAAATATTTTATTTGCATATAATAGGACTAAACGAGTTACGTTGTCAGATATGTGAAAATTAATTAATAATAATCAATACTTAATTTTTTTAATGCAATATGAAATGTTATGAGTCTTAATCCCAAAATTCAGTTTTAAACTGTCTGAAACAATTGGTCCACAAAGTTATTCTCACTAGTAATGTCTTATACTAAATTTTGGAGATTAAATTTCATATAATAACTTTATTCCATTACATTTTTCAGGACAATTAAAAATAAAATTTTATTGTGACTTGAAAAACAATGCAAAATTTACTATTTTTCTCGATTTTTTATTTGAAATTAATGAAATTACTCATATTAATAAAATGTTGAACCATGCATATCAACACATGTAAATCAATAATTAATTAATTGTTATATAATTTATTTTATTTGACAACTAGTAAATTAACTATTATCTCAGTTATAAAAAGCAAATTGTATTTTATAAAAAAATATATTTTTTCAAGTCATTTTGGGTCGGGTCAAATCGGGTCAGTCATTTTGAATCCGGATCGTTTTGTGTTAGGGTCAGGTCAGATCCGATTTTACCACCTCTAGTTAAAATATCGTTGCTCTTAAAAGAAATACTCATAAATCAAGAGTTGAGTGGAAGCATATAACCACAAGAGTAAATAGTATAAACTGGATCCAATTGATATAATTATTTCATGCATGGTTATTTGAAATCAACAAATCACAGTAAATCATATCCTCCCAAACTTGGATATATGATAAAAATGTTAATTGGAGTCGAAAATTGACCTCAGATTCTGAGTGTTACCAGGCTGAAAGGATAAGGAAATAGTTGTTATCTTTAAACTTATGGTGTATGATACGATGGATACAGTCAGGCGTCACCCCAAAAAAGTTTACAAAAAAGAAAAACCTGCACTGTCTTTATGACACCGGGCAGAATAGCGATTATTCTGCAGGCTAGTCGAACAGATAGTTCACAGGGAGTAACACAAGAAAAACCCTAAAACAATACTGAGAAACTACTCTGATGCTTTATTTTAATTTATTCCAAAAACACAATAATAATATTACAAAACCCTAAGACATTATTTATAAGGTCGAAACAAAATAAGAAATAAAATTAAGGCTGAAATTAAAATAACTAAAATAAAAAGTTTCTTAAAAACTAAAAACTGCCAATTTGAAGGTCTAAACTTCGTTTTTTGGCTTAAAACGATAAATCTTAGTATAAAATAGTAGCTTTTTCCCGAAAGCTCGTTTCCAATCAGACTAGGGTCTTTAGGGCCCAATCCGAGCCCGTGGGCCGCTAAACGATGTAAACCGGTTTAGGTAGCCCACTTGCCATTTGACAACTCAACATCATCTGACTCGGATCCTCCTGCATCAGTCACCCCAGGTTGGAAAGAACTATTCCTCGAGTTCACAATAGCCACATCGAAATCCCCAAAACAAGGACTCAAGTGTTTCACATTAAAGATCTCAGGCGGCAACCCATGAGGAAGATCCTCTAGTATCAGGTCAGAAAACTCTGCTAACAGCGGCAAATCCACTCTGAAACCGAGATCTCCATAACAATCCTCCCGACCACGGTGTTCCCCGAATCGAGCAGGATTGTAATACGGGTTTTTGAAACTGGAATCGAAATCGTGATCTTTTATCTCACGATCACCGAAATTCTGCGCCGTTAGACGCTGGGTTAACTTTGCAATCTGTCGCTGTAAATCCTCAATCATCGCATCCTGAACGTTTCGATCATGGTGTGGGGCTTCCTCGTTCGGAACCTGCCCGCGACGACCACGACCACGATCACCAGCCATGGAAACTGATGAAATCTCACCCTAGGAAGATGCTGAAGCTCTGATACCAACTGACACCGGGCAGAATAGCGATTATTCTGTAGGCTAATCGAACAGATAGTTCACAGAGAGTAACATAAGAAAAACCCTAAAACAATACAGAGAAACTACTCTGATGCTTTATTTTAATTTATTCCAAAAATACAATAATAATATTACGAAACCCTAAGACCTTATTTATAAGGTCGAAACAAAATAGGAAAATAAAATTAAGGCTGAAATTAAAATAACTAAAATAAAAAGTTTCCTAAAAACTAAAAACTGCCAATTTGAAGGTCTAAACTTCGTTTTTTGGCTTAAAAACGATAAGACTTAGTATAAAATAGTAACTTTTTCCCGAAAGCTCGTTTCCAATCAGACTAGGGTCTTCGGGACCCAATCCGAGCCCGTGGCCTGCTAAACGATATAAATCAGTTTAGGTAACCCACTTGCCATCTGACAACTCAGCATCATCTGACTCGGATCCTCCTGCATCACTTTAGTCATTGACAATACATTCATATATGGGGGATGTATACAAAATTGTGTATCCCGATATTTACAAATTGACTGTCGAAGAATTAAAAGTTGGCAGCAGTGACTTGGGTAATTATTAAAAGTTACCATTCACATTACGATATAGAAGGCATCATTTGGACAGGTAATTTCTAGCCTCACCTCCATTAGTACCCTGTTTGATACGTATATCCTACAGACTTTAGTTGTGTAATTAAGGAAAACTTAAACCTTGTGGCTGTGGCCATGATCTTAGAATTTAAATGGAAGTCAAGTTCAATATGAAATTGAATGTTATCATGACAAATTTGAAATTTTAAATATTCTTCATTTGATGATATGTGACATTCAATCTCACTATAAACTTGATTTTATTTCAATTCACAAATAGAATGTGGTTGTTCAGAGTTTTGGCAACTAAGTGATCATTATGATTTTCGGTACAAAATTAATATGTCTATATACACACAAAATATTTCAGGGTTCCTTTTAATTCCTTTTGCATAATTATTTTAAAAGGGGACTTAAGCATGTGATACCCCATTTTTGTCTAGGGAATGTCAACAGATGGGAGTTGGAAATAAGAATAATAATCTGCAATGTAAAAATCAGCTATAGAGAGTACTTGGGACTAACTGATATTTATATCAGTTAATGAAAGAGCCCAATGCAAAAAAAATGCATGTTGCGAAGAAACAAAATATTTTAGGGTTCCTTTTAATTCCAACTTCAATACAAGTCTTCCCACGTATTAAAACATATCGGCAAGATCTGAGACATTTAACCATCAGATTAGAACTTCTTTTTCCTCTATGATGATGATCTCCATCAAAAATTTTTATACGAAATGTTGGCCAAACGATAAAAATTAAAACCGACATCTTTATCCTCATATATATTGCTGGTAATTATATATCAAATGATTTTTATGGTAAGAATTCCATGAACATAAGCTATACCTAATGCCTTCGATCATCCATCTACATTATTCACAGTACACTGAGTTTCTAACACCCTTTAGTTCTCATGGTTCTGGTTGTGCACTCTGTTGCTATAGCTCTAGACGATACTGAATTGGCTTGAGAATACAACATATATAAGTACCAATTAAACTTCTATTTCTATCCAAGAAATAGAAATCATTGAAAGGATTTATCAACTGGAAATGAGAGATATGGATGAAATAGTTTTGAATGGTGATTAATCAGGCTTGATTTAATTCTTTAATTTACTGATAAGCATCAAAAGATGCAAAATATTACAGATCTCTATAACCTCCACCAAAATTACAAACATACCAATTCAACAAACCCAAAAACAAGACTTACAAAAACAACCTTGAGGCATCATATGCATTATTAAAAAAATTAATAAAACAAATTACCCTCTGTATATTAGGCCTCTTCAGTTCAAAACAAAGCAAAAATTTAACTTAGTTGAACCCACCCCAAAATCTTGGATTATCATATCCATGATTGTTAAATTCATGAAGCATCACATTCAGATTGAATCCATTCGAATTTTCTTCAAAAGTAGGGGCCCCTCCCGTGCTAGAACTCCTGTCAAAAAATTGTAGAGTGGGATTTGGATCAAAGGGAAGAACCCTTCCAGTACTAGAACTCCCCACAAAACACTGTGGAGAATTCGGATTTGGATCAAAGATCATAGGACCCCCTCTAATACTAGAGCTTCCCACAAAAAACTGTGGAGGAGTGGGATTTGGATCAAAGGGAAGACCCTCTCCAGTACTAGAACTCCCCACAAAAAACTGTGGAGAATTCGAATTTGGGTCAAAGATCATAGGATCCCCTCCAGTACTCCCAAAAAATTGTGGAGGAGTTGAACTCTGATTAATCAGATTTTATGCTTGGTTTGCCACTTTTTTCTTTAACTCCTGTGGTGAATCTTTCAATTCGTCAAGTTGTGACAAGCTCAGTTCCTCCACAAGACCCTCCCACCAACGCTGACTTTGGCCTGCCTTTCTCATTTTACTAAGCTCCTCGCCGCATTTCTTTTCTGCTTTCAATTGGTTGAGGACCTAATCCATATATAACTTGGTTAACTATTTAATAATTTGAAATGCTTTAAATTAATGCTTTCGAAAGAAAACAAAGACATTAAAACTAAAGAAGAAAAGTATATACTAGGTAGTAATATCAACCAAACCTGACTGAGATGCATATTGAGCTCAGAGACAATAGCATTGCAATGTACCTCAATCAGCTGCATAGTTCCTGAATTTTGTGGAGGGTTACCAGTGAGGAAACGATCAACCACTGCTTCAACGTGAGGATGGCCAAAAGAGAACACCTTTTTTCCAGGCGAGAACACGACAATAGCAATCTTTACACCACAAAGAGTGCAAAGTTTGCTGGCCTTTTTGAAAAGTCCACTCCTACGTTTAGAGAATGTACCTTGAAGATTGGGACCCTTGCTCATTTTTACCATCTCAACCTTTCAGTGGCCCTTGCTTATTCTTGTCATGGCAAAAGTGACTAAACAAGGAACAAAATCGACTTAAGGGAGACAGAATGGAATTACATTGAAAGAGGAGAAATGGGTAGGTATTTATAGGAGCTTCAAGGCTAAGATTTAACACTTTGGGCTGTCAAAATAACTAAGTTTTAGGTGGCAATTATTTTGTGAATTGTACTTACTAGCTTTGGAAGTTTTAAAATCTCTTCATGATTGAAATATATGGCATCAACATCCTGATAATTAAAGACTAATGCTTATCTTACAGTGGCTACAGCATTTTTTGATTCATCGTGACTAGATATTTAGAATGAGTAAGTTTCTTGGTAATTGTCATCTATCAATTTCTTTGAGATGAGAATGAGGGAAGAATTGTCATTGTGTCATGAGTAGGCTACGTAGGTGTAACAAGCGAACGAAGCATTCTTTGAGAACCAAATATAATTAATTAGTTGAACACTTGAAGTTAATGATTATCACTTCAATTTGCTATCACAATGACGAAAAATGGTAGATTAATGTTGATGATGTTTCAATCTTAAATACTTAAATGCAAATGATTTAGCTTGAGCATATATACAAACTATAAAAGAAAAAATGTTCAAATATTTTCTCTTTCATTCTTTTTCCCTAACTAGTTAGCATTTCATCAAAATATCACCTTATGTCTATCATATAAAATCGACAAACTACCATTTAATTATTTATTATCAATTTGATCTTAAATCTCTTATTCTTCTTAGGTGTTTGCATGGTTTTAAATAGTGGCTACTATATTGCGTTAGTGGTAGCCTCTGTTATTGCTATACCTAGCCATTGACCGTTATTACTCTGAGTATGCCGTCACAGCCGTTGGAGTTAAAATTGAGCTTTGACAAGATCAAGCTTCAAGCGGATTGAGTTCCCTCTACTTTTCGTTTCCCAACTTAATGAAGATATACCTTAAATACAATCACTTTACTTTTGTATTTTGGTGATCTACTAATTAATGATGTCGTCAAATTCAAATCAGAAAACTATTTATTCTTGAAAAACCCTTTTCTCTCCCCATGATCATTTGTTTTCTATGCATTTCGAACCAATAAATTGTTACATTACTTAGAGGTGGAAATTGGGTCAGGTCAGATCATTTCAAGTTTGGGTAATTTCAAATCGCAAGTCGTTCAAGTCACAAGTCACAAGTCACGTCGGGTTGTGTTTGGGTCATATTCAATCTTGGGTCATTCAGATCGCGGGACATTTTGGTTCGAGTCATTTTGGGTTTTGGTTCGAGTCAAGTCGAGCTCAATCATATTATTTTAATGACATTTCGAGTAATATTTGGGTCAGGTTAGATCAGGCTGTGTTAGATTTTGTCACCTCTAACAGCATTACCTCGTTGTTCATTATATTAAGGTCACATTAATTCATTTATAGATGTAATTAAGACTTTGATTCATGATCTTGTGGGTGATGTGATGGGGTGGTGGAATGAGTCTTTGATTCGGGAAGTCTTTCTACAGCATGAGTCTGATTTGATCTTAAAAATTCCTATTAGTTCTCAAGAAGATCATTTAATACGGAACTATTTGATCTTCCAATGGTCAGTTCCGGGTGAAGACCGCCTATCACTTAGTGGTGAAGGAGTTTAGTAAGTTAAATGATAAGGTTGCTTGTTCTAGTCCAAAGCCATTTTTGTGGAAGGACATTTGGAAACTTTCTGTCCCTAGCAAAGTTAAGAATCTGGTTTGGAGGGCTTGTCGTAATGGTCTCACAACCATGAAGAATCGGAAGCGTAGGCATGCAGGTTATTCCCTTTTGTGTGTGTAAATTGTGTTTAGATGAAGAAGAGAGGGGAATTCATACGTTTAGGGACTGTCAAGCTGCGGTGGAGGTCTGGAATTTTTCCCCATTTGGTTCACTGGTGACTGATCTTGAGTGTGATGATGTCGCAATTTTGGTGGCTGCTGTTTGGAGCCATCTTGATCAAGAGGCCCAGGCCCTCTTCGCGGTCCTGCTTTGGAAAATTTTGACAACCCGAAATGGTGTTTTGCATGGTAAGAAAGTTGTCTCTCCTAGCTATCAGGATTGTGGAGGCTGTAGGTGACTATCTAAAGGAGTTCATGGCAGCTAACAAAAGGAAGAAGATAGTGGTGAGTCGCGGCAGGTCTGTGTGGCTTCCTCCAAGCTTGAGTTTTGTGAAAATAAACGTTATATCTTTGAAGAGCGAAATCTGATGGGTGTGGGGGGAGTTATATATATCCCAGATGAGATGGGCCATGTTCTTGGCTCCATATCTGTGACTTTTCCGCTCCTTGCTGAGGTGGTTATTGTTGAAGTAAAGGCTGTGTTGGAGGTTCTGAATTTTTCTTGGGAAGCCAGATTCCAGCAATTGATGTTAGAAAGTGATGCGCTTAATTAGGGTGGTTATGGCTATCAACTATACAACGATTTTTAATAATGAGCCCTTCAGTTGAGTTTTGTTGGGTAATTATAATTTTGATGCGTGAATGGGGTTGATAACAGTCTAAGAGTGGATTTGGTTTGAGGAAGATAAAGTAAGTGCTTAAGTGGTAAAAAGAAAGGTCATTTGATAAGCTGTACTTGTGAATTTGATGGTATAGATCTTGGAATATCGTGTGTAAGGTAAGTAATTTTCTTTCTTTTAGTATTTTCGTCCAAAACCACCCCGATATGTTATTATCTTAGTTTTGTTAATACTTAAAAAAATACATTATCTTTGGATACACACCCGTTTTAATAAAACGAGGTCGAGAATGCAAAACTTTTGTTTTGTTATTTTGTTGTTAATTGTGCTTTTATACTCATTTACGAAATTGAGTACCATGAGCAGATATTATAGATTTTTTATCTATGTTTTGACTTGTGTAAATTTTGTTTTGAATTAAATCAAATTTAATTTGTGGCGGGTTAGTGAAAACTATATTTTTCTGTCTCTCAATAAGCTAAGTTATGATATGTGAATTGTGACTTTGTCACTGGGGTGAAACGCTAGCCATTGTGATCTGTGAATTGTAACCCTACCAATGAGGTCAAAAACTTGTCATGTCGACATGTTGTGATTATGTGATTTTGTGATACGTGATAAGGAACTAGCATAGTTTTGACATAGTTTTGACACCGTGAAGCCGGTTACAGAGTAGTGTGCGTTATGATATGACATTCAGAGACATTTTATTATGCCTAATTTGTGACCTGTGCCACTAGGGTTAAGAGTGACCTTAGTATTACTCTAGACAAATTGATTTTATACTTGTGTTTCGACGTGTGAAAACTTTGACTTTGTGAGGATACTGTGTTTTCGCCCAATAAATTTTGTGCGTTCACTTCACGATTCTTCAAAATTATGAGACTTTTATCTTGCAACAAGAGTGTCATGCTAAGGTTTTAAAATTTCAGTTACAATCCATATTTTGTTATATTATTTTCATTGTGTAATTATGGCTCATGTTTCTTTTTAATGTATGCTTAGACTCGACTAAAGGGGAAAGTTGTTACTTACTGGGAGATTGATTGCACACTGAGATATGGGAGAGTTAGCGCTAGGATAAATCAAACATATGTTCTAAATCTCATGTATGTTCGAGAATTGTTTTAGATAAATTTTGTAAGCTAAGTCCTCAAAGAATCTAAAACTCGTAGAATTTTAGTTTCGCTTATGTTCAATGAGACTTGGCTCACTTATAGGAGAAACTCTATATCTTTGACTTGTATATAGGTTCGGGGCAGGACAAATGTCCCCCACAAAACACACAAAGCTCACTAGCCTTCTTCAAAGTCTTGCTCTACGTTTGGAGAATGTGACTTGTCAATGACTTTTCTTCGGTTTTTTTTGCCTTTCAAATCTTTCGGCGTCCCTAGACTTCCTTTTCACCATGGCTAAAAAAACTACCCAAGAAGAGAAGAAGACTTATTGAGACTGCTTAGGAATGACCGGAATCGATGGTAAAACATGGAGATCAAGACAGATTTTAGAGAGAATGTAGTCAGGAAGAACCAGTACTGAGGGCTGATTTAAGGTTTAGGGTTGAAGTAGGGATTGAGAGACGTGGGGAGGGTGGATTCGGGTTTGATGTGGTAGGTGTTAAGGGAGAAGTAGAGGCCAAGGAGGCTGCTGGCAGTCCCCCATCACGGACGGACTAAGGTTTAATTAGGGTTTCGAGCCGCCTAGGTTTATGATTTGATATATGTTCATTAATAAGCTTTACTCTTGTTAAAAGTTTGTGCCATCTCTATCATAGATACAGCTGCAAAGTTTTATGTATCAAAAGTATGTTCAGTATTAAATATTCTAATTCATGTATTATTAAAAAAAATCGAATTCATGAATTTGCATACAAATAACTTATTATATACATATATCAAAATTTCTGCTTTCTAAATGATTTTCCGTCAAAAACTTTGTCAACTTTGATAATAAATAAGTAGTAGGCAAGTATAAAATCATATGCTGGCCCAAACAGAAAAGAAAAAGAATCAAAATTACAAACCAATCTTTCAGAATTACTCTCCCAGATATTTTCTCTTCACTACCATCTTTATCCTTATATTTCTGATAATTATATATTAAATGAGTTTTATGGTAAGAATTCCACAAACATAAGTCATACCTTCCGGCTAATCATTCACAGTATATCTATAATAGAGTATTCAAGTTTCTGTAACGCCCTTAATTAGTTTTAATGGTTTTAGTCGAGCACGTTGTTGCTATGGCTCTCCATGATATTGGTGATGTAGAATATAACATAAGTTATAGGACTTTTATTGTCATCCAAGAAATGAGAAGATTAATATTTTAAGAACATCACTGTAGTTTCAAATTGAAATTAACCAAATACAGAAACAAACATTAGGCCTCTTAATTTGTAATGATCAACCCCATCGGACAAAAAAATTAATACCTGATCCCCTTCATACACAGTAACCAAACCTAACCTACACCCCACTCAGTCAATCCTAGTAAAACCTGCGTGCAAATCCAAGACTATCGTATCCAGGATCGATATATGCATAACTATGATTATTTAATCCATGAGGTATCACATTTGCATTAAGCCCAGACGGAGTTGAGGGAAGATCACCTCCCGTACCAGAACTCTCCACAAAAAAACTGTGGAGGATTCGGCTTTGGGTCGAAAGGGAAAACTCCCTCCAGTACTAGAACTCCCCACAAAAACTGTGGAGAAGTCAGATTTGGGTCAAAGAGAAGACCCCCTCCAGTACTAGAACTTCCGATCAAAGATTGTGAAGGAGTTGAACTCTGATTGGTAAACCTTGGTGCTTGGTTTGCCACTTTTTTCTTCAACTCCTCCAGTGAATCCTTTAATTGGTCAAGTTGTGGCAAGCTTAGTTCCTCCACAGGAGCCTCCCACCAACTATGATTTTGGCTTGTCCTTCTCATTTTGGTAAGCTCATCGCCACGTTTCTTTTAAGCTTCCAATCGGTTGAGGACTTAATCCATATATAACTTGGTTAAATATTTAATAATTTAAAATGCTTCAAATTAATGTTTTTGGAAGCAAAGAAGAATATTAAAATGAAAGAAGATAAGTATAAGCTAGTACTATTAACCAAACCTGAGTAAGATGCTTGTTAAGCTTAAAAATGATAGCACTGCGATGTGCCTCAGTCAGCTGCATAGTGCTTGAGTTTTGTGGAGGATTACCGATGAGGAAACGATCAATCACTGTTTCAACATGAGGATGGCCAAAAGAGAACACCTTCTTTCCCAGTAAGAACATGACGATGGCAATCTCTGCAACACAAAGAGTGCAAAGCTTGCTGGCCTTTTTGAAAAGGCCAGATTGTCGTTTAGATAACATAGCTTGAAGGTTGCTTTCTTTACTTATTTTTACCATTGCAACCTTTCGGCAGCCTTTACTTATCCTTGCCATGGCAAAAAGTGACCAAACAAGGAACCAAATCTACTTACGAAAGAGAAAATGGAATGATTTGGATTGGAATATATTACATGGTAAAAGGAAAAAAAATGGGTTAGTATTTATTGGAGCTTCAAAGTTGAGATTTAACACATTGAGCTGTCAAAATAACTAAGTTTTAGGTGGAAATTATTTTGTGATTTGTACTTACTAGCTTTGGAAGTTTTAAAATCTCTTCTTTATTGAAACATATGGTATCAACATCTTGATTATTAATGACTAAAGCTAATCTTATAGTGGCTACTGCGCGCCTTTTCTGATTCATCAAGACTAGATACATTTGAGGAAATTTCTTGGAAATTGCCTTGTATCGATCTCTTTGAGATAAGAATGAAGGAGCATCGTCTTTGTTTTACGAATAGGCTGCGTAGGTTTTACCAAATATACTTAGTTGAACACTTGAATTTAATGATTATCACTTCAATTTGCTATCACAATGCGAAAACATATTAGCAATATTGCGAGATGAGATGATCATCTGTAGTATTACCAATAATATTACGTTGCAATCTTAATTAATACTTAATGCAAAGGGTTTAACTCGACCATTTATACACAGTTACACTATAAAAGGAAAAATCTTCAAAAAAAAATTCCTTCATTCCTTTTCCCTAAGTACCAGTTTGTCAAAATATCATTTTATGTCTACTGTAATTAATTCCGGCAAACTACCATTTATTATCAATTTAATATTAGATCTCTTATTCCTCCTAGGTGTTTGTATTCTTTATACAAGGGAAACAATGTAGAAAACTCAGTTCAGAATATTAAAACTCACTCCAAAAGATCGACTTCAATATATTTGCTAAAGCACTACGTACTATGCTTCTTATTGGTTGTTGCTTAATCGGGATTCTTAATTTGATAATGACATTGCTTTAATTTGAAAAGTTACTAGCTAGTGAACTAGAGATTCACATATAAACAAGCTATAATTTTAGGACTGGAGAAAGATCATAATGATCAGTGACGGAAAATAAGTGAGACATTCAGATTTGCCGCTGTGGAAAGCTTAAAACCTAATTTACAACACAAATATGTGTGCGCATTACATGGCTAATCAAGCAAGTCGTTGACTCATTATAACAAAATTTATTTTTAAATTATCACATGAGAGTTACAATTAGTTTTATGGGATTAATTAATGGTGATAATGATTGGCTTGTAACTTCTAAGCCCAAGAAGCTATATAAAGGGTCTTTGCTTGAGTCATTTGAGAGCATTTGTTCTTCTTCCTCATTGTTACTTATATTCCATTTATTTTCTGTAAGACTACATACTATTTTGGGTTAGAAAAAAGTTGTATGGAGTTTTCCTCATCGATACCATGATGGTATCGTTCAGTCACAACGAAGATATTGGACTATTGTATCTTCACAATCATGGTAATCGTTGCACCATTAGAGTTTAATTATCTCAAAGGTGACGTGAAACATACTGAAGAGAGCAATTGCGTAATTACTTCGTACCTCAGTCCCATCCTTCGAATTATAGGTGATATTATCCTATTATTTAAAATTTATTCTTATTATGAAATTTAATTATTTTTATGCTACAATATAATTTTATATACGAAACAACATTTAATGTAACCCTTTAAAATATTATTCATCAATGAAATTATCTTTAAAACTTAATAATATAAGAAGTTTGATCATGATTTTTTGTACACCTACAAGATAAATGTGAATACCATGAGAAAAAAAAAATTAAGAACCTTTTTAGTATTGAAAATGTTTTTATTTAAAAAAATATTGCAAAAAATATTGAATGTCCTCCAAATGGTTTCTATAGTTTATTGAAACTTTGTTTTGGTGTATTTAGTTATCTCAAAGTGAAGAAAAAAAAAATAGGCATTATATTGATGAATAGGATAACGTTGCAATTTATTGAAAGTTTAAGGTCGAATTCATATTTTAGAACCTAAGTGCTAAAAAGCTTCTATAATTTAAGGATTACCGGTATAAATTCCTCCTTTCCTTTTGCATAATTATTTTAAATGGAGACTCAAGGAAAACATGCATGCACCTCACATCAAAAACCTAGATTTTTCGTTTTAATTTGTTTCTGTTTAGTACTTTCTTTTCTCTTTTTTTTCTTTTACAGAACCTTGGTTCTTGCATATATATTACACACTTTAATCATGATCATTTAATATACTGAGAATACATGTATGTGCGCGTTTGTTTCATATATACAGTTTCCTCATCTTTTCTAATTATTAGACAATTCTATTTAGTTTCAATGTCTTATGATTTTCACATGAATTAGCTAGTACGTTTGGCCTTGCTTACCCTAATAAGTGATCAAAGTTGTAAGTCGTCAATAACTCCAAATATATGTCTAGTTTTAGTTTCATTATGTTTATGATGTCAACAGTATAAGAGATGCATCTCCAAAATTGATTTTATTTATTCAAAAGATGCTAAAGGGAAAAAAATTTTAAAAAAAAGAGAAACTTAATCAAAAAAGAGATAAAAAAAATCTCTCAATATATATTCTTACTTATATATATATATATATATATATATATATATATATATATATATATATATATATATATATATATATATATATATATATATATATATATATATATATATATATACTTCTTATGGATTTTGGTTCTCTCAATTTTGTATGGGAAACGTAGTGACGATTTACATACATTTCAACCATTTTATTAAATCTAATAGTCATTATTATTCCAGATCGTTTAAGGTAAATGAAACTGCTTATTATATTGTTTAAATCTTTTCAATTTTATGTTCTTTTCAATAGGAAATATTTCATATTCTTTTTTTTTATTCTTCTTCCTTTACTCTCTCTATTAGGGTTCTACCAATAAAAAGGAGATGCAGAAATTGTTATTTTTTTAAAAAAAAAAATTAACCAACATATCACTTAAAGCAAATAAACTCCTTGTTAAAAAATAACTTTTAAAAAATGAATCTCCAAAAATATTTGGAACCCTAAACATAATTTCTTTTTTTAAACAATTAAAAGATAAATTGTAAGTTTCTAACTAGATTTATGAAGATTGTCTTGGTGTTATCATATTTCTTTTATGTGGTTCATATAGGTTATCATTGTTCTTTTCTTTCTCTTTTTTGGTGAAAACAAGCTTCACATGAGCTTCTTACGGTAATTGATCAAATATTACCAACTTGTTTTCAAGATGTAGTTTCTTTATTTTACTTGTTTTAATCTGGATCAGCATTTATCCATTTGTCGTACATGTTTCTATTTTATAAAAAAAAATATAGTAATTTTCTGCATTTTTTTTTATTACTAGAACCCCATATAAAGAGAATGAATAAGTAGAAGAAGAAAAAAAAGGAAAGTGGAATATTTCCTATTGAAAAGAACATAAAATTGGAAAGATTTAAGCAATATAATAAGTAGTTTCATTTACCTTAAGTGATTTTGCTGATTTGGAATAATGATGACCATTAGATTTATTAAGATAGTTGAAATGCATGTAAATTGTCCTTACGTTTCCAGTACTAATTGAAAAAACCAAGATCCGTTTCTTAAATATACATAAAAAAAATCATATATATGTTGATGAATGACATGAGAGTTTCTTTCCTTTTGACACGAGGTTTTTTTTTTTGGTGTCGTATCTATCAGAATATATAAAATGTATCCACAACAAGAATTAAATATTTGATGAATCTTATGTTTATATGAAATGTCCTAAAATGTTAACAAAATCTAAGACATTTAACCATCAGATTAGACCTGTTTTTTCCTATATAATATATCATCTTTATCCTAATATTATACTGCTTGTAATTATATGTCAAATGATTTTTAAGTTAAGAAACTAAGAATATATTACATGAACGTAAGCCCTACCTTCATGCATGCATCCACATCATTCACAGTATAAGTTTATGTAACACCCTCTAGTTTTAATAGTTTGTGGTTATGGCTTTCGATGATAGAATATGACATATATAAGAATTAACACTTTATATTTTTTTGCAGCTAAAACTTAAATTTAAATCCAAGAAATAAGTAGATTAATATTTTAAGAACATCATTGTAGTTTCAAACTGAAATTAAAGAAATAAATAAACAAACAATATAACAACAATTAATAAAACAGTACTCCCCTCCATACACTTATTTTTTTGAAAGAACTCCCCTCCATACACTTATTATAACAACAATCAACAAAACAAACTGCGCCCTGTGTCCAATATAATAAGGCTCTTTTTAATTATTCATTAGCCAATGATTGAGCTTAGTAGAACCCATGCCCAAATCCAGGATTATGATCATAACCTGGATTATTATATCCAGGACCAGGATTATTGTATCCACCAGGCATCATATGTGGATTGTACCCATTAGCCTGTAGGTCAAAGGGAAGACCTCCTCCATTGCTAGAACTTCCCACAAAAAATTGTGGAGGTAGTGAACTCTGAATAAGAAGCTTATCTGCTTGCTTTGCCACTTTCTTCTTCAATTCCTCTAAAGAAGCCATCAATTGGTCAAGTTGTGGCAAGCTCAGTTCCTCCACGGGTGCCTCCCACCAAAATTGATTTTGTCTTGCCTTCCTCATTTTGCTAAGCTCTTCGCCGCGCTTCTTTTCAGCTTCCAGTTGGTTGAGGACCTAATCATATATAGATTGGTTAATTCACTAATAATTTGAAAATCTTTTAATTAATGCTTTTGAAAGCAAAGAAGAAAATTAAAATGAGAGAAGATAAGTGTATACTAGTATTGTCAACCAAACCTGGGTGAGCTGCATGTTGAGTTCGCGAACAGTAGCATTGCGGTGAGCCTCAATTAGTTGCATAGTGCCTGAAGACATTTGTGGAGGGTTGCGAGACATGAAACGATCAACCACCGTTTCAACACTAGGATGGCCAAAAGAGAAGACCTTCTTGCCAGGTGAGAAAACAATCATAGCAATTTCAGCACCACAAAGAGTGCAAAGTTCACTGGCCTTTTTGAACAGGCCAGAGCGTCGTTTGGAAAAGGTTACTTGTAAATTGCTTTCTTTGGTCATCTTCACCATCTCAATCTTTTGGCGACCCATACTCTTCCTCCCCATGGTTAAAATCAAACAAACAAGGAACGTAATCTACTTGAGGAAGAGAGAATGGAATGATTGGGATTGAAAATGTATGGAAAGAGGGGAAATCAGTTAGTATTTTATAGGAGCTTCAAGGGTGAGACTTAACATTTTTAGATTTCCAAAATTACAAAGTTTTAGGTGGCAACCTTTAATAAATTACTCGTTTGGGAGATTTCAGAATCCCTTCCTGATTGAAATATATGGTATCAAATCATGATCGTTAAAGACTAATACCACGTATTCTTATAGTGGATACCACCTTTCAGATTCATCGTAACTAGATAGAATGAGGAAGATTATTGGAAGTTGTCATAATCCCTTGTATGGATCTCATTGAGATGAGAATGAAAACTGTGTGCATCATCATGTATATGTGTTTCTTTTTTTTCTTTTTTCTTTTTTTTTGAAAGACAAAGATTGTTTTTATTAATACAGTAATCTCAAAAAAAAATATCAAAAGCATAACTAAAACCCCCAGAAACAGTAGTGCAGAAAAACTACATCAGATAGTTACTCCATCCGACTAAACAAAGAAAGAAAGAAACAGAAGCAAAGACACAAAGGCCAATAACATGAATTGCTACTCATCCAAAACCAACTGAACCAAGAAAGCATAGAGAAATATTAATGATTTCTCCAAGAATTCAAATGCTTCATCATCTCTTCTTTCATATCCATAATTTTTTTTAATCAAAACATCGATCATCAGGACCATTAAAAACTAACCCAATTTGTTTCCCCAAATCCCAAGTTTTTCTCACCTCCTCCAATTGATCAGAATCTAGCTCGATCACCAGATCCTGGTGCAGTTACTAATCTGCATTGTATGTTGTAAAGAAAAAGCATGGATATACAAGAAAATCAGCTGGGTTAATCTTAAATATCTTGGAGAAAGTAAGAACTGGGAACTGTTGACCAAACTAATTTCAAGTTATTTAACTTTAGCAAAATTTACATGAATCACATTATTTATGTAATCCCATAAAACAAAATGTAAACTAGTTCTCTACTATTCAGTAACTCTGCTTAATTTTCTCAGTCTCTTCTCAAACATTAGAAACAGCACATTTTCAAGTTATAAACTTGTTAGAATTTAATAGATCATATTTTTGTTCATTTTTATATTTCTTTTCAGAAATATCTAGAAAACATGTATTAATTTCCAATACACCTTAATGTTTCTATCTGGATTCTCCATGTTTGTCCTGTGCAATGTTTCATTGTTGCTCCTCTAGCTTGTAATCTTGTTATAATTTTAATTCAATTTTCTTTTTTCCCTTCACTTCTGGAGAACTATGTTTCTCTTTCCATTGCAGATTACCTATAACAACATAAGGTTGATGAAGAAAAATTTAATCGTGAAGTAAAAAAGAAAGGTTTTTGGTTTGTTTATTTTTCCATTTTAGGAGATAATTAATGAGGGGTGTTTTGGATATAAAAAAAAAAGGTGAAAAAAATGACTCAATAAACGAAAGTGACAGTTTTGTTTGTATAATCAACAAATATATTAGAGTCTAATAGTCTTAAAAGGGGCAGCTCAACACCTCAATTACTAGGCCTACTTGACTTCTTGTGTTATTCTCTTATGTCATTAATATTTAACATTGTTTTGTTATACTTTTTTTTTTTTTTGTCTATAAATATATATTTATATTTATAATATTAAAATTTTAAATAGTAGTAAACATAAAGTACCGGGGCAATTTTGGTATCACAGGTTGAAAATAATAAAAAATCCTCCCCTCCAAAACCCCCCCCAACTTGGGGAACCGAAGAAATTGGCTCTTGGAGGGAAAGGGAGGGTTTGAAGCACCCCTCCAAATCCTTCATCTCTTATTAAGAAACGCTCCCAAACAAGAGAATCTAACAGGACACTGATTACTTTCCATTCCCACCACTTGTTTGGTTAGAGAGAATGTATGAAATGTTGCATCAAAGATAACAAAGACAATAAAACTGGCATTACCGGATTCAAGGAAAATCAGGAATCAATAGGAGTTGGTTCCTCAACTAGATCTCCCAACTCTCAAGTTGCATCAAGGATAACAAAGACAATAAAACTGGCATTACAGGACTCAAGGAAAATCAGGAATCAATAAGAGTTGGTTCCTCGACTAGATCTCCCAACTCTCAAGGTCACAATGTGACATTCAGGTCGTTTTGTTGGATATAGAAGATTCCTTACGTGGTTGGTTAAAATCTTATGTCTATTCTTGTGTTTCTGGGGCCAATTCATTCATATGTTATTTCTCTTCCCTATTTAGCACCTATTTTATTTTTCTTTTCATTATTTCTTGTTTCTTTTTGTTTCAACCAGTAGCTCGGCAAATAATAGCAAAGAATAAAAAAAGATAATAAGCAATTCAGATAGAGAAAAATGGGGACAATGAGAAGCAGGGTCCACAATAATCAGATAACAAAAATAGGCGATCTCCCACTCCCGCAATTTATATGCTCCCTTAGCCTTTTCATCTGGCAAGTAACAATATTGACTAAAAAAACAAATCATACAAACCAACAAATTATAGAAGTTATGGAAATATACTATAGACTAAAGTTTTTTCAGAAATAGAACAATAAGAATCAATCCAAAAGTCAATATACACTAATTTTTACTAGGAAAAAAAATAAAAACAAATGTGAACAAAACAGAGTTTTACGTGGAGCCGACATTAGTTTCCAAAGCATGAAAAAAAATGTAATTGATTTTGACATTCTCAAGTTTACTTAAAAATAAAGATCAGGACAATAAATGCGCTGTAAAACATTGAAATTAATATGAATGAATGAAAGATAGATTGTGGGTACCAACTAATTTAATTGGTAGAGTCACTTGTCAACGCATAAGAAAAAATCAGGGTTCAAACCTTATTCACACTTAAGATGGAAGATATGAGTGATAAGAGAAGACTACCTCCTGTTATATAGTCCAATTTTTAAAAATAATGAAAGATGGATCAAAAACAAAACCCAAATTCAAAAAGAATGAAAGAAGCTAGAAATTCAAAGCAAATTAATTTTATTCCAAAAATAAAAGGATCAGGGTAATGGAGGATCAAAAACAAATGAAACACAAATTTGAAAAGAAAGATGAGAATGGTTGGAGTGAGGCAATAGGACTTGGAGTTGAGTAACAATTTGGGCCTTTCTTATGACGTTGAAGAAAATGAAATCATTGAAAGACTATACCAGATGGAATTAAGGGACCGGGGAGCTGTTTATTTTTTAATTTCTGCATCTTTTTTATGCTTATCATTAATAAAATTTTCCTTTTGCATTTTAATATATATATTTAAAAAAGAAAGAATGAATAAAAGAAGCTACATATTCATAGAAATCAACTTTATTCCAAAAAAAAAGGTTCAGAGCAATACGAAAGGCAATATTGGCAAGGAAATACACTCAATTTAATGAAACTAAAAGTCAAAACTTAAATTCCACATTCCCAAGAAGATGAAATTCTTAGTAGATTAACAATCATCGGTGATATTTGAAAACTGATTAAAGCATGTTTAAATAAATAAATTTAAAGCATTTCAAAACAAACATTGATTAAATTTATTGATTTAAGCATAATTTAATCAATTCTCTTAAATTGTCAATTATTTGCACTCTTTGTATCCAGTTGAACAAAACGAAATCCCTGCATGCAGAATCTTTACATATTCCCCGAAAAAAAAATCTTATATATATGTATTTTTTTATTTACATGTTTAAATTAAGATCTGCTTTATAAATGAATTAATTTATTGTATGGGTATAAAACGGATTACTCAAACCCACAACTATATCCAAAAAAAGCTCTAACCCTCTTTACCCTGTTTATTTATGGATTATACCATGGGAGTACATTTCTATGTAGAGCATCCATTCATCTGTGGTATCAATCTGACCTTCCACGGGTCAAAATCTGTGGCATTCATTGACTTCATCACGAGTTAACATAGTGGGAGTCAACAATCAACCTTCGGTGTTCAATCGTTTTGCTCAATTCGAATCATCAACTTTAATACCAATTATTAGAAATTGAGGAGACCTAGCTTGAATGCAGACCAGATATAAACGGATGATTAATTTACCCGAAATCTTATGTATATTAGCTAGTTTTGTCTCTTATTTCTTTTTCAATTAGGATTAAGCCATTTCAAATTCTTAATACGAAGGCCACCCCATACCTTTGGTTAGGAAATAGTAGACCGAGAAACCGATGACATTTCAATAATATTTTCCTTTACCTTTCGAAAAAAAGAAACAGAAGACTTTTCAATAATATTTTCCTTTACCTTTCAAAAAATGAAACCGAAGACATTTGCAAATGATTTGTTTTATACGATCAATAACAGCTTTAGGGATAGAGAAACGACCATGGAGTAAATAGGAAGGGCTTGCAAAGTAGATGAATGAGTACCAAATGCCCTGCATAACTTAGAAACTTGTTACTCCAACAAGACAAGTTTTGTTGCAAATTCTCCACAAGATAGTGAAAACTGAAAAGTAAGTCGAGAAACTCTACATTGAATAACAGGAACAGCCAGTAATTTTACCTATCTTATTTCCAATATTGCATAAGATAAACAGATAAGGGGAAAACCGGAGAAGAAATCTCCTTGTCTCAACCAAGAAGAAAGAATATTTTTAGTTGATATGCCTATTAGCGGGGGCCTTGGATGCACGAAATTAGAAGTAGAATTGATTTCGAATTCTAATTCTATGAAATTACAATCCAACAAGACGCTTGGTTTGTCCTACTACTTGAGCTAACTCCCTTGGATTCGAGGTGAATGATTTAAGAACAATTCGTTACACATGTTCTGACTATAATTTCACAAATTTATAGATTTTCAACCAGATACATAAATGGTTCATGTTCTGTCATAATCTGAAATTAAGGTACCAAATATATATGTTGAGGACAACATTTTGCTCCTCTAAAAAACACAGAAAGTAGAGACCAAAATAAGCCATTAAAGGAAAAAAATAATAATAATAATAAAAAGGAAAACTTCTAAGTTATTCTAACAAAAATGATAGGCACAATATGATACCATGGATCATTCCATACTTCCATATCAACTAATTAATTACCTTGTTTTAAGACTTTTTCCCTGAAAATCATAACTTGGTCCTCAGTGATTCCTTCCCACACCTGAGTTTGATAAACTTTCACCTCTCCACCACATAAATAATCTTTAGCCTCCAGGGTTACGAAAGCAGATATTTATATAGCACGTAAATAAGTCATTACTTTACATTTTTTTTTTCTTTTCCACTTGGAATAAGCAACACAATGTTAGCATTTCGAAAAATGATCATCCATGGCATTCCTTTTAAATTTAACTTCAGTGGTAGGGGAAAAAATTCACCCTATAGTTTGAACTAACTAGTTTTTAAATGATCCTTCAAATTTTGGGTTGCATCTATGTATTGAATTCCATAGCTTTGTTATGGTTTTCATTGTCGTTGTCGATTTCATTTTTTTAATTATATCATCAACGGTTTTTTCCTAAAGGGTTTTACAGACGGACGTCTATCCCTATCTCCCGACCTCTAAGATCCTACGTACATAAAATCGAGTTGCAATACTGTCCGAGTGTCAAGTGTTTTTTAGTAGCAAAAACAAATACCAACGAGTTCCATACAAATACAGCAATGAGAGTAATTAGTCACCTTGCTTCTTTTCGGGTTTCTGCCTGCAAAACAGCACCTCAAGGTCCCACATATAATGTTTCCGCACCTTAGTTTGGTATGGTTTATTCTCTCCAGTACCAGAAGAAGTTGAAAAAAAAAAATTGATAGCAAAACCTCTTCTTGATTGTGTACTTCAATAGCCTCTAGGGTGCACTCGTTGACACTGTCTTTGCGGCTGTTATTATTCAAATCAAGAGGATAAATCTGTTAGAAATATTCACGTGTGAATGAGGAGACGTGGAAAAACAAATCCATTAATTTAAGTTTTTTGTTTCATATGATCTCTCACATCATATATTGAGCTTTTGTTTAGTAGACTCTCCAGACCTAAGTCCAAACTTTGGTCATCATATCTAACAAGTGATATCAGAGTCGATGGGGGAGCTCGAGGGACTCGTGTAGCATGAGCAAGTTGACTTGTGTAGCGAGTGAGTGATGCACGTCGAGCTTTTTCTTTTTCAACACCATGAAAGCACAGCAAAGCAGAAGAACAGGAAATATTATTGAAAAACAGTTGGTGATCAATATTACTCGAGCACGATTTTGATAGTCTGTATAACCACTCGCCCTTTCACAGTCACATCAAACAGAAAGCCATGGATATATTTGGAAGACATGAACGAAAGCACAGCAAACATAAGAACAAGAAACCTTAAAATATGGAACAGAATTCTAGCTTGATTTATTTATTTATTTTTATGGAACGGAATTCTATCTTGGTTAAAGGTAGGGGTGGCAAGCAGTTCCGCTCAGGTCAATTGGGTTTGATCGGGTCGAGTTCGGGTTATATTGAGTCGCGGATCATTCGGGTCGTTCGGGTCATGGGTTATTTCAGGTTAGGTTCGAGTCATTTCAATCTTGGGTTGTCTCGAGTCGGGTCGGTTTCGGGTCATTTTAAGCTCGAGTCTTATCGAGTCTCATATCATATCGGGTTAGATCAACAAAATGTACATTTATACTTAATTAAAAATATATTTTATTTGTGTATAATATGACTAAACGAGTTATATTGTCAAATCCGTGAAAATTAATTAATAATAAATCAATGTTTAATTTTTAAAATAATATATTTAATTTTTTAATGCAATATGTAATGTTATGGTTTTTAGTCCTAAAATTTAGTTTTAAATTATCTCAAACAACTGCTCCACAAAGTTATTCTCAGTGGTAATGTCTTGCACCAAATTTTGGAGATTAAACTTCATATAATCACTTCATTCCTTTATATTTTGTAGGACAATTAAAAATAAAATTTTAAAGCGACTTGAAGAACAAGGCAAAATTTACTATTCTTCTCAATTTTTTATTTGAAATTAATGAGATTACTTATATTAATAGAATGATGAACCATGCATATCAACACATAAATCAATAATTAATTATTATATAATTTATTTTATTTGACAACTAGTAAATTAACTATTATCTTAATTTTAAAAAAAAAATTATTTTTTATAAAAAAAATATATATTTTTTCAAGTCATATCGGGTCGGGTCGTTCGGGTATTTTCGGGTTTCTGAGTCTTTTCAAGTCATTCGAGTTTGGGTCATTTTGAATCCAAATCACTCGAGTTAAGACCGGATCAAATTCGGATTATATTATTTTGATGTATTTTTAAGTTTGATCGGGTTTTCGGGTCTGATCAAATTTTTCCACCTCTAGCTAAGAGTTTAATATAATGGAACATGATGGAATGGAATTATTATATAATTATTTCAATTATAATATTTTTGTCCCACTCAAGGCACGAGTATGACATTGTGCTTCAATTACTCTGGACAAAATTACCCCTGATTATCTCTTAAAGCATCTATAAAATAGAGATTTTTTTTGGATATTTTACAAAAATCTGAATATGGAAGTCAAACTCCGGAGACAAAGCCCACTCGAGGGGGCGATGGTTCGTGACAACGATTCCGACTATGATTAATTTCATCAGCAATTTATAGAATCGTTTTGTATCCTGGGGAACGAGAAAACTGCTGGACAGCAGCAGCATTTCAGAGGCCATTATGAAAATAAAAAAGAAAAAAGAAAATCAAGGATCATAAAAGTATAGATTCCAAAAGCACGACCGACTTCTAATTATTAAAATTCGCACACACCCCTAACCCAAAACCCATGTCCAGGGCCATGTTTCTTTGTATTTATTGCACCTCTTAATGGTGTATTTATTACATTTTTAATGGTAAGATGTGTTATTAAGTTTGTTTGTTTTTTATATCTGAATAACACTTAATGGATTTGACCGAATCAAACAATGATTTTTGGACAAAAATACCTCATTATTTTCTTATAATGATACAAAAAGACAACATGTTTTCTCATTACCCAAACAAGTTTGGCTTCTGGTGATAGGCCAGATTTGAGATTTGGCTTCTGGTGATCGGCCAGATTTGAGACGCCGGTGGTGGCACCGACTGGGACGGCCAGCGACTAGAGAACAAGAGCTTCCGACAAACAGGAACCAAACCGCTAACAACCTTCACTTTCTTCTCTTCTCCATAGCCGATAACCACCTATGTTTCTTTCTCCTCATCTCCGGCTTCCTCGACCGGCAATTGACAGTCACTGTCGCTCTCTAGTGCTTCTTCAGTCTCGCCTTGAGATCGCCCGCCTCCACGGAGTCGTCCACCAAGCAGTCGCGGCCGGACGAGATCGACATAGCCTCGAAGAGCTTGGAGGAGTACATCTGTTGTTCCCTCTCTGTTCTCCATCTCCTCACGCTCCTGTTATGGTGATGGAGCTGGTGGTGGCTTGTACAGTGCATTCCATTCTCGTCCTCCTCTGTTTTGATCTGTTGTTCTTCCATCTCGGTTCCGGTGATGTGCCAAGATTGGATGGTTAGTATTATAGAAGCCATTAGAGCCTATCATAATTATAATACTTTTTTTTGCCTTTTTCCCTTTCAAATCTGTTTTTTTACTCTTCCCCCCCTGAACAGAGAAGAATAAAGCAAAAAAGGAAGAGAATTTGAATATAAGCTTAAGTTTTAATTGATTAAATTAAATTAAATAAAAAAATTGTGGTTTAATTGATCAATTAATATCTCAAATGAAGCGAAACAAATAGCTTACAGGAGGATGGAGATAATCAAAAATCACAAGAGATAGAGATATAGAAAGAGAGACATGTTAAATGGGAAAATATACATTCAGATACTTTAATCAGTTCAGTTATCAAACAGTCTAAACACTTAATCATTCAGCATTCAAACATTGTCTTTTATTGATTCAACACTAATCAAATACTTATTCAGTATTCAACACTTAACATCTAAAAAAACAAATGCCACCTTAGTAGGTAAGGAAGTTTCCTTACCAACACTCCATTACAAACGCTCCAAAGCGAGCAAAGATTAGAGAGTGAAATTTGACCGATACCTGCAACCACCCCACCGGATATGAACACTTATGAAACAGGCATCATCTCCCACATCAAATTTTATATTCGTGGACTACGTATCTAATGAGTTCGGATACACTCGAATGGAATCTTACGCTACAGTGATGCAAGAAAAAGTAAGAATCATCTATTGACAATAAAATTCGATACCTTGTTTTACATTTCTATTCTACCTTATTTCCAAGACAATAAATAACTAGTACAAAGATATACATAAATAATACTCTCACCAATCAAAACTGAGCCCAGTCAGTAACTTGTTATTGGGTCTGAAATGATAGATCTTTTAGCTGCCGGGGATTACATTTCTATTCTACCTCAAGACAAAAAATAACTAGTACAAAGATATACAAAAATAATACTCTCACCAATCAAAACAGAGCCTAGTCAGTAACTTGTTATGGGGTCTGAAATGATAGATCTTTTAGCTGCTGGGGATCCACCTCTGATGGTGTCCGGGTGAGAGCACACTGTGCAGTTGTTGTTTTTGGGAAAGCTATGACATCCCTGATAGAATTGGCACCCGCCAACAACATAACCAACCTATCCAATCCATATGCAATTCCCCCTGCATTTGACAAGTATAAACAGTGAACTATATTCCGAGACGGAAAATTATAATCAGCAATGTTAGAACCATCAATTACTCAGACCAGTATTCATATTGATACATGGGGAACATTACAGAAGTTCATTTACATCCATAAATCCCAAAAAGGATATCAGAATCTAAGCAAACAAGACTACTGAGATAATCCTCAAGTGGCTACTGCCATGAAAACAAAGAACACCTCTGTCGATCACATAATAGCCAAAATTATGATCAACAACTAGAACCTCTATGCCAATTCAGAACGTAGAAGATGTCTATAATCCATGACAATGGAGAAATTCTTGGGTAGGCCGGACCTACCATGTTAGGCGTAGGCCCAACATATCAGCTCGATCCAAGTCACACAATGTGAGGTCCATCATTCACCCAACTTGCATCAAATCAGGAACCAACCAGGGTTAAGCAAGAATTGGTGTCACATATTGGGTGATATGGCAAAGACCTGATGCGTTGGGTCTGCAGCTGACGTGGTTGGCCCGGTCTACCCAAGAATTTCTCATGACAATGAGAATATAAATCATAAAAATAGGCATGACATCTAGATTATCAGTGTGCAAGTAATTCCCTATTAATTAGATGACAATGTGTCCTGGCAAACATTCCGTACCATGAGGAGGAGCACCCATGTCTAAAGCCTCCAGCAGATAGCCAAACTTCGCTTCTGCCTGCACATAAATAGCACATATCCACACCGTTATAGAGGATGTCAAGGCACACAGCGTGGGAAGATGAGGATATGTTAAAACAAGACAAAACCCCAGGCCTTCATGAGGAATGTTTCCAGAGTAACAAACTGTTTGAGGGGATAGGGAGCAGGATCATTTAACTTGTATGAATTGAAGTTCTTATTTATAATTAAAAAAAAAAAACAAACAGCCCAAAAACATGTATAATGGCTAAAATCCAAATTGGTTGATGTGTAGCCTTTGGAGAGTTGACTAGTGCAAAACGGACCTGGAGAATAGCCATGATAACTAAAGTATCTCCTCACCTGTTCAGGCGAGATGCCAACAATCTCCAGAACCCTTTGTTGGACCTCGCGTTTATAAATTCTCAAACTTCCTCCACCAATCTGACAACACCACAGACACAAGATAACAACATATTTGCAACCATTTCTAAGAATAGTCAACTAAAAGCTTCAAGCTTGCAGATCTGAGAAAGAAAACAAGGTAAATTACCTCAACTCCATTGTAAACCATGTCATAAGCAAGGGCACGTGCAGAGGAAAGATCTTCCATGTCTTCAGGGTTAGGAGCAGTAAATGGGTGATGCAAGGCCTATAAAAGAACTACATTTTCCTATAACACAACCGATGCAACAAGAATATGCCTATCTAAAATCTCCATTAAAACTAACTTATTAACAAATAAATCTGAGAAAAACAACCAAAAAGAAATGATTTGGGGGTTCCCCTGCTGAGAAAATTACTTCATCTAATTCACAGCTCAAAACAATACATGCTAAACTGTTACTTGTACTTGTTCATATAACCAACTAAAAATAGTCGGCATGATTCCATAAAGTTGGTAAAGGTCGGCAGAAACAACACCTCATTTTCTGACATTTCAATCTTATGGAAGCCAGCACGAATATGTTATATAAAAGTACAACACACTAGTATTTTAGATAAAAGTTTATTATTTCCAAACTTTAGGTGTCACTTGAAGAAATCATCTTTTCTAAATCTCTATTGAGAAAATTACTTCATCTAATTCACAGATAAAAACAATACATATTACTGCTACTCGTACTTGTTCAAATAACCAACTAAGAATAGTCAGCATGACTTTATATAGTTGGTCAAGGTAGGCAGAAACACAACAACTCAATTTTCTGACATTCCAATCTTATGGCAGCCAGCAGAAAAGCACAACACAGCTAGTATTTTTGGTAATGTACAAAGTTTAATATTTCCCAACTTAAGGTGCCACCTGAAGAATCATAGTGATACCACACATAAAATTAACATAACAACATTATTTTATCACATTAAGATCAACTGAGTTTTAAAATTCAGTTCTGGCAACCCACCCATCCCATAAATATAACCATAAGAGGGAAAGGAAAGAAAAAGAATCATAAAAACAACACCATCAAAGATCTTCTGATGAGCAGAAACAATAATCAATTACAATGAAATTGCTAGGGACATAGACAAGATGATAAGACAGACCTCAAGCCTCTGCTCTGAATCATTCCACTCAAACATTGGGAAGTCAGTCACCCACAGAATTGAATGCCTGGACTAAATATCAGAAATAGCTCAAGTCAGCGGGAACAAAGCAAGAAAGATAACATACATTTGAGATTGAAGGCCAGTGAAAAACTTACATGGTCAACCAAACCCAGCTCATGGGCTACATAAACCCTAAGTCGGTCAAGAGTTCTATTAACTGATGCTTGATGACCCACCGCAAACAAGATAAGATCACCTGGTCCTGTTGCGCATTGTCTTAACAATTTTGCTATATTTGTTGGATCCAAACTAGAAACTAATGCGGAAATTCCCTCAACCTCCCCTAAAAGAATAATTTAAACACATTCAGGCTGAAAAACTGGAATTTTAATGCCTTCGCCTAAAAATAAATCAATTATGACAGAGAAAGAGGAAAAAGAAAAATATTCTCTTTTTACCATCATCCAAGACCTTCAGGAAAGGCAAACCCTTTGCTCCAGACTTGATTGCTTCATTGTAAATATCACCTTTCTTAAGAGCTGTGTTTGAATAACTTTTAGCACCTGAAGGCACACATAATGCTTTAATAATTCCCCCACTTTTCAAGGCATCTGCGAAAACCCTAAAGGGGGACTCTACAAAAATATCAGATACCTGCACCTCCAACCAAAAATACTTACTTCACCATCCAGTCAAAAAGAATAAAGAAAAACCCCTTACATAAAAATAATAAAAGGCAACTCCATCTAGAACAATACACAACATGTTACACTTCACAGTTCTAAGGAAACTTGAAATAAGACTGCAATCCCAAACTGCAGATGCATTAACAGCCTAAACTCCTCATGCAAGATATGTATTGACCAAATGAGAAGCCAAAAACCATCTAAGTACACAGGGAAAGGTATTATTTCACACTCATTTAAAATTCTAGTTCATCCTCCACAGTAGCATAGGGCTTATCTAAAATTCACATGAAACCGAACCATGGACAATTGTAGAATATAAATTAAACACAGTGAATACTTTTCGTCATTGAAGACCACAGTTAGCAAAAACGAATTATGAGTTTTTAAACTTTAATCCTAAAAGGCATGGCAATTAATATTATATTGTTTTCTAATCAATTATCAACGATATTCTGTAAAATAGGCCATGAATCAATTAGTACATATAATGAAAATAAATTATAAGCACCACCTAGTCCCAAACAAAAGGAGATATTAAGAAGTATAGGCCTCCTTTTACCCCCAAAAAAAAGTATAGGCAATAAGAATACTTTAGTAACATGGAACACTAATATATTGGTAAAATAGTGTATTCACTATTCAGAAGTAACTTGGCTCTTCAGTAACTGATTAATTTTTTAGGTGGTAAACTATGTTTGAGGTCACAAAAAAACTGCATAATCCAATAAAAAAGTCCATGTAATGCTAAGTAGATACGTAAACAGAGATCATTACATCTTTCAACTCAAGATCAAATCTAATATCTGGCCTGTCTGAACCATATAGACTCATTGCTTCAGCATATGTAAGCCTTGGGAAAGGATTTGGTAGCTGGACACCTTTGATCTCTAGAAAAACCTGCAACAGACATAACTTTCTAAATATATCTTTTATTTAATTAATAAAACTTAAATTAAAAGCGCTAAAAAAGAATGGTGCAACCCAGGCACAAGGTCAAGCATCAGAGAAAGATAAATTACAAAGTATGATTTAAGAGATCCAAAAATTCTGAAAAGGATCCAAAAAAAAATTAAACTTTGTGGAACTCTAAGCCAAGAAAACAGATTTTCCAATATATCCAACTTAAGCTTATTATCTCCTCTTTCAAACGCTCTACTGTTTCTCTCCTGTCCAGTTACCTTTTGATACTGCATTCCATCTAGCCAATAAATCAACTACAGTTTTGGCATCATCGACTGATACCAAGAAGAGAAAAGAGCATTGTCCACGTATCTCTTGCCACAGTAAAATGCAAGAACAAGTGACCCCTCCCCTCTTTTTTTTGACATATGAGACTACCTAAGAACTATATGCTTCCTCTTCATCAGCTTTTCAGACCCAAGGATTCAAAGAGAGGAATCCTGTCCACAAAAAGAAATTAACCTTTGCAGAACAGCAACTCTCCAAAAACACTTCCATGGAAAAGCAAATAATGAACTGTGAGAACAAATATTAGGATTTAAAAGTTAAATTCTGATTTCCAATAGATTTCTGTTGCTTCAAATCATCATTCTATCCTACCTTCTTTACTTCTTTTGATAAGTGTAAAAAATTATAAGCCTACCTTCTTTACTTCGTATGGTTATTAAAACCTTTCTAATAATACCATTAATATGAAGATTATAGAACGTATCAAACTTCTACAGATAAACAGAGACTGTATGGCTGACCATCTGGACACCACCAAAACCACTAAGCTTCACAGATCACAGGCTTACTAGATAAAATACTTCCAAGTTCCAAGTGTCTAGTCAGACTATCAACAAGCCTATTAACACCACTTAATTCATTATTGGCAAACTTGAGGACCAGTATCAGATGGATCCAAGCACGCTACAAGATTGACAAGCCAAGTAAGGCCCAAATCTCAGCTCAAGCCCGCGCCAAGTTAGATAAGCTCACTTGAGTTAGCGTACCACGACATGATAGTAATAGAAAAACACTTCATATAATAATATGTCAAACGTAGCAACTTTATCACATTTCAATTTGGTTCATTACTCTATTAAGTGCTACAGTTTACCAACAACACTTCCATACTAGGAGCTGACTACCAGCTAAGTCAATCTTTATCTTGTAGTACTCAATAAAGAATCAAATTCACTTATTAAAAAAAAGAATCAAATTCAACCAGCTCTACCAAGGTTTATAATGTACCAAAGCAAACAACATCCCGACCTATCTGGGCCTAAGGTTAAAAATCCTGCGTTGACATTGATTAGGATGGCCTATTAACAGCCCTTATTTAGACATACATTTGCAATCTTGGAAGTTCGTAGCTTTATTGGATAAGAGCTTATTAATGAGTTAAAGAAAAGATACCTGATATTTCTTCCTAACACAGCCATCAAAGAAAAATTATAAATTCAATGACCTTAAAAATCAAATTCTCCTCTATTAATCAAAAAAAAATATTCTCCTCTCTTTCCCTCATTCGAACCCCATCCAAGAAACTTTTATGAAGGTTTTTCATATACCCTATTTATGGAAGGTTTTTAACCATATTGCCCCAAATATACTGACCTTTCTAATCAGATCTTCATTTAGCTTCAGCATGTCCTCCAAAGGAGTGAAAGCCAGTTCCATATCAAGCTGTGTGAACTCAGGTTGCCTATCAGCTCTTAGATCTTCATCTCTAAAACATCTAGCAAGAGAGGATAAAAGGTAAAGAAAATTTGAATTTGTACAAAATACACAAGTAGTCCTTAACAACATATACATCCAATTATTTGTTTTCCAAACAAATAGCATGTGCATATGTGTTTGCATGTAAATACTATGTATGCAAAAATTATGGTTTTTACAAAGGCAGGAATAATCAAATCAAAACTCAATGTCAATGTCTACGTTTGTGTTTAAGGTTTAGACAGAGAGAGGAAATAGAGACCCAATACTAACCCTAAGGTTAGTAGTCATATATATATAGAGACAACTTAATAGTATGAAATTACATCAATACCCTTAAACCCTAATACTCTTAATACTCTAACATTCTCCCTCAAGTTGGAGTGTACTCCAACTTGTAACAACGTACCCATCCAATTTGTTACAAATAAATTCAAACCCAAATAACTACTAAACTTGTAATAGTTCAGGAAACTAGGCCCAAGACAACAGTTGGATCACCACATCGGCACCACTTAACAACAATGGATCAACACGATCCATGAACAAAGTTCGCGGACACCAAACATGCAAGACCCTCAACTTAGGGGTCAACAAGATAGAATGGAACATACTACTTCACATGGGCTGAATCCGTGAAACGCATTGGATTGGGTCGTCTTAAACAAACACGGGGGCAAATCTGAGCTGGATCCGGGTCAGGTCAACACACAAACAAAACCTAAAAACTTTTTTTCTTCATGCAACATCTTTTTAATGCTTCCACTGCTCCAACATCATCATTACACTACCTTTACTTTTTACTTTTCTTTTCTTTTCTGTTCTGTTCCTTCTTCCACTACTCTCTCTCTCTCTTTCTTCTCTTTTTTCTTCTTCACCAACATCAACAACAATCCACAAACATTAAAGGAACCAGTCAACAAAACAAGCCAGAAGGCTAACGAATCCGAGTCAGGGTCAATGGATCCGGTTAGGGTCAACATCACTAACCTAACTCACAACCCTTATCCCCTTCACCAAAATCACATTGCAACACCAAATAAAAACATATACTGGTACTTCAACGAACAAGAGACTACATCAAAGGGATGCGACCAGATCTCGGCGACTTGAAGGCGACAACGCAGAGAGGAAAGACCAAGAGATACATGGCTCGTGACGGACTGGATGAGATTGTGCTGGACAGGGTCACGTTGGACTAGACAGGATCGCCCCGAGAAATGAGTCGCAATCTCGCTGAAGACGATGCGGGAGCATCGCGAGATTGATGAAGGCAGATATGCTGGCTAGCAAAACGAGTGACAAAAGCAAGGGAAAAAAACAATGGATTGTAGCGGGGCCAAAAAAAGACAACACGGACGATGACGGCTGAAGAGTAACGGAGGGTGGCCGAAAACAACATAGACTCGTCGGAGGAGGTGACTGGAAAAGATAGCATATTCTAAAATTAGGTTTTTAAAAAGGGGGTTTACTCAAATACCGCTAGGGTCCCAAACCATGGGCTTAGATACCATGTTAACGTTTGTGTTTAGGGTTTAGACAGAGATTAGGGTTTAGACAGAGAGGAAATAGAGAGAGTATTCAGTAAATTGGTTACTAACCATAAGGTTGGTAGTCATATATATATATAGAGAGAACTTAATATTATAAAATTACATCAATACCCTTAAACCCTAATACTATTAATACTCTAAGAGTCAACAAAGACTTATTCATTGTCTCTTTTTGTAAGAAGAAAGGAAAGATACACATGGCCTTAGATGAAGCTCATAACCCAATTGAAGTAAACAACCACATGCTAATATGATAACAAGCTCACAAGCCTGAGAGCAAAAGCTTACCTGGCTACTTGATAATATTTATCAAATCCAGAGACCATTAACATTTGTTTGAAGAGTTGTGGGCTTTGAGGCAAAGCATAGAAAGTTCCTGGCTTCAAATACACATTAGATTGAATCAAACCTGCATGCCATGAGGAAAGTATCACAAGTAACAGAAAGCTAAATCCAATTGGAAAATGAGAGGTATGCAATACCATCATCTCCTTCATTTAGGCAGTAGGTCTATAATTGTAACATCACGCATGTGGTTTATGTGAATTGTTATTGGATAATCTTCAGATTTTAAATAAGTAACTATAAAACATCCAAGCCACTCAATAAAACTAAAATATTAGTATTCTAGGATTTAAAAAAATAGAGATGACAATAATTCAGTTTGCACACAGACTAGTATCAATTAGGCACATCATTACTCATACCAAGGGCAGAGGGAAATTTCCTTCAAAGAGAAAACTAAATGAACAAAAAGTGAGAAGGAAGGGTGCTTTAAAAATTGCAGGCATCATAATGGTAATTCGACAAAAAGGTTCTTTGTTCTTAAATAACAGGGAAAGGCTGAAAGTTCATAATTTAACAAACAAGAACCCAACCAAATTCAAATGTTCTTTGACAAAACTCAAAAGTCATACTTTTTATATTTATTAATTAACAAGAATTTAAATTCTAAATAATTGGTAATATTTCAACCAAATAAATCAAAATATATTAACATAACCTTGTTTTAATTGAATTCCAAACTATTCTTTGTAATTTCACCTAATATTCAGAACTTTGCATCAGAATGTTTTACCAAATTCTTTTCCTAATTCGATTCAGTATTCCAATTTATATCTGCGTTATCACAATTACACTTAAGAGAGTAAAGATACAACTAAAAAGCATTTTAATAGTCAGATGAGGTGAACGTCACTTCATTATTGAAGGCACAACCAGTGTTTTCAGAGGTGAGGGCGTTGGGTGAGGTGTTTTGCCTCAATGAGGCGAGTCGTAAGCCCCGAGGCGTTGGGGCGTAAGTCTTTTGAAATGTTGGGGCGTAAGTCTTTTGAAATGTTGGGGCGTTTTGAATAAAATAATATTAATTTAATTATAAAAATACTAAAAAATTGAAATAATATAAATAAATAAATTATCAATAAACTTTACTAACTTAAGACCTATGAATAAATATTTATCAAAATATTTTTACACAAATATCAAACAATTTGATGAGCAAGAGTGTTAAATGTGAGCATATAGTGTGATAATTATAATATTAATTATAATTAATCCGGGTAAGTCTTTTGAATCTTTTGAGGCATTTCGAAATTTTAATAAAATAATATTAATTAATTAATTAGAATAATAAAATTATTTTAATTTTAATTTTAATTCATTTTTATCAAAGTTTAATACTTTACTAACTCTCTATAGTGTGATAATTATAATTTTATAAATATTAATATATATTTATATATAAATTATATGAAGTATAACTTATATTTTTATATTGTTGTAATTTGTAAATGATTAATTAAATTGTTTGTAATTATTATTAAGATAGATAATATGTATTATATATTTATGAAGTGTAAAAATGACATTACAGCCCTGTTAGCTCATTGGTTAAGATTTGGGATGCTTTAGGTCATGGATTCGAGTCGCCGGGAAGGAAATTTAAAAGATTTATTGTTAAAACGACGTCGTTTTGGTGTTATGTGCTGATTTCATTTAACGCAAAACGACGTCGTTTTGCGTCCGCCCCAACAAATACGCCCCTGGGCTTTTTGGTCCGATTTCGCCCGTGGGCGCGCCCCGGGCCCGTTTTTAAAAACACTGGGCACAACAACAATCTCAGTAGTTTGCATCATATAGACATATAGCAATGACACTTTGATACAATTCAATGCTTTGTTAAGTGAATCTAAAGCAGTTGGGATATGCAGCTTGTCAACATAATTTGAGTTTCCTACAGTCCCAGGGAATTAGAATGTGAATCAGGCTGGATAAATGTAGAGCACCTGAATTCTCGAGGGGACCAAATAATCTCGAGCACCTTCTGGAGTAGATCTAGAGAGCACTGGAGTTTCAATCTATCTTACAGACATGAAAAGGTCAGGATAAAAACAGAGTGTATTGTTATTTAAAAAAAAAAGGCAATCTTGATTCAGAAATAGACTAAAATTCTTAACATAATACCTCCACAAATCCATGTGCATCCTCTAGATAACTTCGAATAAGTTTCACCACTCTATGACGAAACATTATGTTAAAATTCATTTGCTGCCGGCGTAAATCGAGGCATCGGTACCTATGAACATGCATTTAAGTGTTACCAAATAAAGCTCTAAAGACTACAAATCAATTTAACAGCACAGATATATGATATCAAGAAAATTTTGCGATGCTCAGTGAATCACAAAGCTCAAAAAGAGAAACAAGGATTTTAGTCATGGCATGCAGGGGCTTCAACACCAACCATAATCTTGAAAGTAAATTTTTTGTCTATAATCAAAGTAACCCTACTGAAGTAGCTTATGATAATACAGAAATTTTTCAATGGATATTGAACAAAGAAATCATCAGCAGCATGGCACATTAAAAGCAATAGCTCCAAGTAGTAAACTCTAAAGTTTGATAACTTAATATTGCATTTAAAGAACTTTCCTCATTAAGAGATCTGCTCGTTGTGAAAAATGCACACATTTCAATTAGCTCTGCTGTAAGTCACTGGTAAACTAAAACCGATATAACCCAGAAAATGCTATCAGAAGGAACAACATGGCTCATCATGGAGCTTTGTAGACAAAAAGAAATCCTTCTTTCAGTTCTTCATTAAGGTATACAGCTCGACTAAACAAAGCCTTAAGCCCTCAAAACCAAACTAGTAGGGCTTCGCTACATGAATCCTTTTCCTCCCACCTACCCAATCCAAGATCATATCTCTTCATTCAGTAAGATTCATTTAGAACTACAAGAAGAAAATTTAATATACTTAGTTTTAAATAGTGAATGATTGAATATATAGTAACCAAAGGGAAAGCCAATCATATATATAACAGTAAATGGAAAAATTCCTAATCCAGAAATTAGATAAGTGAGGAAGAAAGGAAAGCTATAAAACACATCAAGATAGAAGACTCAGCACTTGAATTAAAAAGTTAAAAAAAAACGCTCATAAGTATCCAGAGACGTGGTGGAGGGTGGGGGGTTTTGACAATCAAAAGGTAAATAAATTATGGTTATGTAATCACAAGCCACCTACCTCAAACGGATTTCCTCTTTAACAGAATCATTTGCATCATCTGCAGTAGTAACTAAGAATGGCAGCTTTGATCTTACAGCATTCAACACTTGAACATGCACTGCAGCAACCTGGAATACATATAAGCATCACATATAAAGAAAATGGAGAAGATAAAGAAGATGTGAAACTTAGTAAGAACGACATGCTTTTACCATTTGACTAAAACAGAGGAATTCAAGTTAAAGAAACTGGATATGTGATGAAATATACCTCTATTAAACCAGTTTTCATTTTCTTGTTGATTGACTCGCTTGGTCTAGACCGAACAATACCTTCCACTGCAATCACATACTCAAGCCTCAAGTCATTAACAGTGGAATGTGCATCAGGAAACTCATCGGGAAGTGTTGTAACCTACAATTTAACATGACGAGCTTTAAAAAAAACTTATGCATACAAGATGAACCTAAACAACTTAACCAATTACAAAAACATTAAAGTGTCCCCGTGATAGAGACGCTTCAGAAAAGGAAAAAAAAAACATGTAAATAAGATCAATATAAACAACTTCTCCAGTTATATTAATAACATTAGTATCTTGTAAACACGCATGTATATCAAAGCCATCCCTTCCGTTCAGCTAAATTTCTTAACACAACTGGTTTCAATTGTAAGAAACAAAAACAGAAAAGATTAATCGAATGCTAAAAATAGATAGACAAAACTAGTTACATACCTGGACAATGCCAGTATGGTCTCTAAGATTGAGAAAGGTGAGGCCACCATGGACCCGGTGGAGGGCAACCCAACCGCAAAGATGGACCCGCTTGCCCACATCGTCAACGGACAATTCGCCGCAAAATCTGGTCCTGGAGACCCACTGGAGTGAGGCGTCCTTGAGAGGAGCTGGTGGTTTGCGTATGGTTTCAGTGGAAGAGGAAGAGTTGGGAGGTGGGGGAGAAGCGGAATCGGAAGTGGAAACAGAGAAAACACTTCTTTTGTTTCTTGGAAGTGTTTTCGGTTTGGGGGTGAAGAATATGGTGGTGGGGAGCAAGAGAGAGAAAGATTTTTTGCGGAGAGGGAGGAAAGGGGAAGATTTCAGGAGGAGAGACATTATTCTTTCTCTTTCTCGAAGAGAGAGAGAGAATCACAGGAAAATGGAGGGTATACAGAAGGATTTAAGGGGATTGGGCAACGACTGTGTAATATGGGCTAGGCAAGCTGTCGGGCCATCAGAGATATGGAGCATACTACAATAACTTCTTTTTTACTCCTCAATTGGTAATTCTTTCTAAAATTTTAGGGCTGAATGACATGTGCAACTTTTCTTCTAATTCTTTTTTAAAAGACTTTGGCATATGGTTTACTCTTATCCTTTGTTTCTTTCTTTTTTTGTGGTTGGAATTTAGTTTTGGTAAAATAAATGACTCAATCAACTATACTCACTTGACACCCAAAGCGAATTTGCACTTCAATTATTTTTTGAATAAACAATCTTGCAATTCGTGACAATATCCAGTGTGCTCTAATTTTCTTTGACCTCAAATATCTATGTGTATAGAATAAATTAATAATTAATAATTCTTTTAAATAAAGGTAAAGAACAAATGAATAATAAAATCTAAAATACATTTTCTTGAATTTGAAAAGAAAATATCTTATTTAAGAGTTTCATTTTTTTTTTGAAATTTTAATTTGTGTCTATTTTTTTTAACTTTTTAAGAACACGTGTGAATATATGTGAGGCTTTGCACATATTTCATGTGTGAAAAAATTGGTTAATTTTGATTATATTATGTACACTGTGTTATTAAATATTCTATAGTAAGTTAAAATGTAAAATGAATATTACTGTTACTAAAAAGAAGAGTGATGATACTAAGGTAATAAAAGCAGCTAACAAATTTAAATAATATATTATAAGAAAATTCAAGTTATAATTACAAAGAAATCGAGTTAAAACAAATTAAAAATAAAAAATTCACATTTTTTTTTTTTTTGTATCATATGACATTTCTCTTCGGCTCAATCTTTTGTTGATTACTTATATTAATCACTTTTATTATTCATGGATCATTGAAGAGAAAAAGGAGATGCAAATTTGGTTTTGATTAAAAATAATATACTAATTAAACACCGGCAAATTGAACATTTTTTACTCAAAACGAATAAAAAACAAAGATCTAAACGGCTACATCATACTTTCCTCTCAAGTACTTTTTATAGACAGATGTACTCTAACGGCTCTCCCTCTCCCTCTCTATCTCTATCTCTATCTCTCATCGGACTTTTTAATTCTGCAATCTTCCAACGGTCGAAAACCCTACCCACCGTTTAAATCTTGAAATCCCCTGTTCAAAAAACAACTAGCCGTTACTTCATTTGATCTCTCTCTCATCGAAATCTCTGAAGATACTAACATTCAGTACCTTACCATTCTTGATTCACAGATCTTTACTCTCCTTTCTAAGAGATATCCATCCATTCATTTCCACTGAAAATATAATCAATCAATGGCTGCGCCTGCTAACAAGGCTTCTTCTCCTAGTTCACAGATTTCAAGCAGACAAAACCCTAGCGCGAGAAACTCAGAGATCAGCAATCCCATGAGGAGGAATTTCAGTGGAAACCCATTCGCTAAACCTTCGATTATTGCAAACCAAAGAGGGTTTAACCCCAACACTCCTGCTAATAGTCCTTCAGGTTCGATTCCTTGCGACCCTCTTGGTTTATCTTTCTTTAATTTTATTTTGTTTATGTGATAATGATATGTTTGGTTGCCAAAAGCTAGAAAAAAAGTTAACGAACTTCGTAGAAATATTGATATATTATGTATCTATGTGATTTCCCATCTGGGTTTCCGAGGATGCTAACAACAAAAAAAAAAGAATTAATTAGGAACTTTAGTATTGATTAATAATTGGCTGTAGGATTCGTTCCCTAATCTGTTTGTTTTCATGGAAAATCATCAGGGGAAACTTTCCAGGTAATTAACGTATGATTAGAAATTTGATCACGTCTTTGTTGTTGGAATTTGATATCAAGAAAGAATCTTTTTTCCTTTTACACAGCTGAATTTTTTTCTTTGTTCTTTGTGAAATTTTCCTGAAAACGTTTTCCCTTGAAACGAACAATAAAGATATTAGGACCAATTTTATAAAATTTTGTGTCTGGGTTCTGATGTTGAACTCATTCTTGTGTTGGTGAATTGCAGATTTCTCTCGGAGAAACTCAATTGGCAGAGAGAGCGTTTCTTCACGTGATTTTGATGATAAGGAAAATGGGAAAGAGGAGAATCCAAAACTAGCAAGAGTTCGATCACCCGCTGCTTCAAAGAGTACTAAGAACTTCATGTCACCGACGATCTCTGCAGCTTCAAAGATGAATGCATCACCGAGAAAGAAGATTTTGGCCGAGAAAAACGAGCATGTTCGATCTTCTGTTTCATTCTCTGATGTTATAAAAATAATCACGGAAGATACTGAATCGAGGCCAGAGATGGGCTTGAACCAGAAGAAGCTTGAGGCTTCACATGACATGAACATCACCGACTTTGACCACAAAGCTCTGGAAAGCAACACAATTTTCAACTCCAAGGAACTTTTGTTTCCCAAGAATGATCATCCAGATTCATTACAAGAGACTGTTACTGAGCAGAAGGGTAGTGTTACTGTTGATCCAAGCTTTAAGATTAGTCCTCCTCCTTCTAGTTCGTATTCGAGTCCTATGTTGGCACCGCTCGATGCAGATCCATCTATGCATACTTATGATCCTAAAACTAATTATCTTTCGCCGAGGCCTCAGTTTCGTCATTATAGGCCAAACCCAAGAATCAAGCTTTATTTTAACAAGTTGAAAGAAGGCAAGCAGCTCAAAGAGAGTTTTGTATCTGAAAGCTTCTCAGACACTAAAGCTGCTGAAGAAGAAACCCAGTCAGAAGATTCACAAAAGCAGTCTGAGGATGTTTCTTCAGGTGGTGAGACTGTGAAAGAGGAAGAAGGAAATGAGGCAGAGGTGGTGGAGGAGGAGCTCCGTGCATCTGAACCAAACCCCGTGGGTATCACCCACAGGCCTAAGGAGAGTGTTGAAGCAGGAGTGTCTAAGCCACGCTTCTTTACGAGATCAAAGTTCATTGCTTTGCTTTTCCTCTTGTCTATTGCTTGTTTCTCCATAATGATTTCTAATTCTCCAGCAGTTGAACCTTCTACTCTTACAGATTTAAGCTTCTATAAGTTCTATTATCCACCTGAAATCACAGATTTTGCAAAAGCTAATTTCAATCAGTTAGCTGAAAACTTTAGGCTGTGGTCAGATAACTCTCTCTCTTACATTTGCAAGCTGTTTTCCAGTTTAGTAGAAGTGCAGGAACTGGGTCCTTTACAGTATGGCAATTTGACTGGTTGGCTTGAGGATTGCTGGGTTGATGGGTACCAGGCGTTTGATCACAGGGTATTGGAGCCTATAAGCGAGAGAGAGGCTGAAATTGAACTGCTAGATGATAATAGTCAGCAAGAGATTGAAGCGTATGAGAACATGGAGGAGGCTGTAGAAGAAGAATATGATGCACTAGGCAACACTGAAGAAGAACATGTTAACACAGAACCTGAAGAAGTGCAGCAAGAGATTGTGGCTGAGGTGATTGAACCTAATAATTCGGAGGCAAAGCAGATCCTAGAAAGGGTTGAATCTGCTGCTCACATTGACAATGAACCACAAGGAAACACTGAAGTGACTTCAGAAGAACTTGTTAACTCGGAACCTGAAGTGCTGCAAGAGGTTGTTGTGGCTGCGGTGATTGAACCCGATAATTCAGAGGCAGAGCAGAACCTAGAAAGAGTTGAACCTGCTGCAATTTACAATGAACCACAAAATAAGATAGACCTTGAAGAATCTGCTGCTCTCGCTGATAATAAGCAGCAAAGTGTCATGGTCCTTAAAGACCAAACAGGCCTAATTTCCTCGGCTGCAGAATTGCAACCCAAAGCATCAGAAGCTGGGGAAGCTCAGTGTGAAATTGAGTCCATCAAAGCTGAAGACAACCCAGAAAGCCCCGAAGTGGATGTTTCTGCCAAGAATTCACAAAGTTCAGAAACAGTGGATTCTGCAGTAGAGGGGTCAGAAGATAAGTTTTCAATGCACAATGTTCTGGGGATTTCATTGCTTGTGCTGGGTCTACTTGCAGCTGCAGCTTTCATCTCTAGAGGAAAACCCTTGACACCACCAAATGCTGCCGTTCCTGTTGAACAACCAGCAGTTAATAGGAAACTTGAATACAGTCCAAAGTCGGTGAACGAGGAGAATTTGTTCCAGGAAAGACTCTCCTCGTTGAACTGGCAGACAGAGTTTGATATGGTTGGAGAATCATGCCCCTCAGAAATAAGCAGTTTCCAGAAGAGCTCATCCTATGGCAAGAAAGGAGAGGGACTCAAGGAATCAAGTGAGGCACAGAGCCAGGAAAGGAAGGCTAGGAGGAACTATAGGAGAGAATCTCTTGCAACATCAGAATACTCTATGGCTTCAACTTCTTATGGAAGTTTCACCACATATGAGAAAATTCCCAGCAAACATGTGAGTACTTAATTACCCTGCATAAAATTGTGAGTACTCATTTTCAAAATAAGTCAGAAATTTTTATCAAGTTTTGTGCTTGCTTTGATTTTGTAGGGACATGGAAATGAAGAGACAGTTACCCCAGTTAGGCGTTCCAGCAGACTCAGAAACTAAGTCACTTCTTCGTGATGATTGGAAAAAGCTCTTATTTAGCTCTCTACATTGCACAGCTGTGCAGTTTCAATGTGAATGAAACCACCACCATGTAGTTGCTGACTTAGTTTAGGTCCACTGATTGTGATTTGAACTTAATTGTTATCGAGGCATTTCTACAATTTAATTCTATTGTTGACGCTGATCTAATCTAGCTGCTGATTTCTGTTCCTCTATATGATTATACTCATAGAAATATCTTAGCATTGCTTTGCTTGTATTGTTCTTTTGCTTTGCATTGTATTCTCTTTTGGCTTTATAAGAGTCTTTGTGATTGTTTAAACTTTAGGAGTCTTTGTGATTGTTTAAACTCTTCCATATAAGTTTTTCTTTCATTGTGATTGTTTAAACTTCCATACCAATGTACCATACTCCATATGAGTTTGTCGTTCATTGTAAAATGAAGGGTGTTAGGATTTTGGCTCAAATCTCCACAAGGATGACTTCTAATTAGTTTAGAAAAAGTAGTTTCCTATTTTGTAGTTGCTTATTCTTGTAGGAGTATAGTAGTTTCTTATTGGATGGTTGCTTGTTATAACAGGAGTAGTAGAAGTTTCTTATGTTGTTGTTATTGAGAAAATATCATCTAGGTCTTAAAGAAGATTTAAGGTACACCCATAATTCCAATATAAATTGTAAATCAAAGGAATTTTACTACTAGAGCTAGGATGAGAGTTTAGGGTTTAGTAGAGAGCGTTACAACTAGAGTTAGGTTAAGAACTTTAGGTGTATTGGGTGGGGGCTTTTGGGTTGTGAGTTAGTGAGAGTTAGCAACTTTACTCCTCCTAAAAGTTGTAACAGAAGATTAATAAAGCAGTGAGTTTGTAAGTAGATGTAAACAAAGAGGTTGCCGAACCACATTCATTATTGTTGTTTTTACTCTTTGTTTGTCTTGCCTATCTAATTATTATAATTGTCTTTTTTTGCTTAAAATTCAAGTAAGTGGATCTTATAGTTAAAATCTCAACAAAGGAACTTGCTAAATTCATCAAAATTGGCCAGAAGGATTCCCTAAATTAAAAATGAATTATGATAGTTATTGTAGAGTAATAGATGAGAGAAATTGTTTGAAAGATTTCTGTTGCGATTTTGCTTGTAGCTTACATGCAGTATATATAAACACATTTATAACTTATTTCCTAATTATCAGCAACGTTTAAACATTCTAATTCAAACTTCTATAAACACATTTATAACTGATTTCCTAATTATCAGCAACGTTTAAACATTCTAATTCAAACTTCTATATAGCTATACAATTATCAGCAACGTTTAAACATGCAGTATATATAAACACATTTATAACTGATTTCCTAATTATCAGCAACGTTTAAACATTCTAATTCAAACTTCTATATAGCTATACAATTTGAAGTCCTCAGAATCATATCTTGATGAGAGTTATAAAATGCATCTTTACAATACTTAATTGTTAGCATTTTAGGGTTGATCTAGGTTTGAATTGCACTTTTATACCTTAACAACTCTAAAGTGTCATTCTTGGATCATCGATCTATTTCGATGCATTTTCAGGTACTTTAAGTTCAAAACAGATGGAAAAGCTATCATTGCTTGAAGCACAATGACTCGATGAACACCGGAGTGAAGGTTCACAAGCATTTGGAAAGGAGTTTCACTAAATTGCTAGAATTACCCGTACAGATCAATCATTTTTTGCAAATTAAACTGTATTAATGCAAGAAGAACCAGGGGTTGAGCCATAAATGCTTAGAAAGATCCAGAAGTCTGTTTTCTGGAGAATTTTATAGCTCGTAAAAATAATTTTTCTAGAGAAAGTTATGGCAGTTTTAGTAGACAAAGGTCGGGCCTCCAAAACAGCATCAGCCTATGTTGCGGCATTCCTCAGCCCATGCCACAGCACCCAGCAACTACCCAACCAAGTGGAAGGCAAGTGTCGCAGCATCCCTAAGCCTGTGCCGTAGTGCGCACACATTTTTCCCATCTCTGAGTCTGAACTTAATTAGGGTTTTAGCAATAGATTAAACCCAAAAACACCCTTGGACCCTTGTACTATAAATAGATCACTTAGGGTTGAAGAGAGGAAGAGGAATCAAAGGCTGAAAAACTCAAGAGAGGCTGTCACACTCTCCCCTATGGCTAACTAATCTCCAAGCAAGGCAAAGGAATGAATCCCTAAGTGTAGTTGTTCTTATTTTCCTTTCTTAATTCAGTTGTAATTTGGATTTGTTGCTAAACATTGTTTATGATTTATTCTTTGCTTAAACAAGAAGAATTAAGGTTCATGTGACAGCCGCACTGTGTGTTTTTCTTATTTTAGATTTTCTTAACCCGGTGATTGCATGCTTCCTTTCCATATAAGTTTAGTCAAGCTCTTCTTATGTCAAGTTGTTTGGATGTGATTAAGTCCGGTAGATTTATCTTTTAGGTTTGTCCATTACTGCAATATTGTCATAGAGATATATTGTCGTTTCTTAATAAATCTATAGGATAGGTCGTGTGTGCTTGAATCGAAAGTAAAGAGTACTTCATAAGCAATTACATCAGGGTTTATATATGTGTTGTGATTGAATATTTGTCGATTGCTTGTTTGGGATGTGAAACTTGCAATCGAGATAAAGACAACTGAATTGAGATTGGAATAAGGCAACAAACCTGGGGAGGAATCTCAGAACCTTGTCTTCTCCATCATATTTTCAATCTATTTACACAATTTTCTTATATTACTTTACTATCAAAATTCAGATTCTCTCACTTGATCTTATCGTTCGTGTTTATGTTTACATTTTCTCTTGTAGTTAACTTGTTTCCTCGTGGAATCGACACCCCAAAGTTGTGCTACAACTGCCACGTTATGTTTTGGGCGTAATCATATCTCCTCAGCCCTAAACTTTAGCAAGGATTTCGGTATTCATTGACTGCATCATTATCGGTTACAGCATGATCAATTCTCCTGATCTTCAGCAGTGATTTCAGTTGAAATTACTTGATCTTTTACACGCCCCATCAATCTGAAAGGGAGATCATGAACATCAGATTGTTGAGGTCATTGGTCACATGTGAATGCCATTCAGTTTCTCAATGTCCAGCAGGAGCAGCGACCATGGCTTGTTTATTTTCTGGTTTTGAGTCCTGATAAGAAAGATCAAAACGATGACATATTAAAGAGTTCTTATCAGTGTTACGAGAAGTAGTATTGAAACCACCACGATGTCCATGCCCCCTCCCTCGAGGACCACCTCTTCCTCAATTTGTAGAGTGTTGATATTGTCTTTGTGCAACATTGGCAAACGGTGGTTGAACTGGAGATGAAAGTTGATGTCAAGAAAGACGAGCCTCTGTTGTTAGCAAAAGAGAATAAATTTCTTCCATTGTAACCTTGTCGGTGCAAGCAAAAATTGAGGCTACAAAGCTATCATATTCGTGACTTAATCCTGCTAGCACATAAGTGATAACATCTTCACAAGTCATAGGTTGTCCTGCAACAGCTATTTCATAATTGAGTTTCTTAATGAAAAGAAGATATTCGGTGGCAGACTTGCTGCCTTTTGTTGCAGTTGCAAGCTGTGTTTAAATTTGCACAGTCCTTGCATGAGACCTTGAGGAGAAATTTTCGTCTAGTGCATACCAAACAGCATAGGAAGTAGTATAATTTACTACTTGAGCAAGTACCCCTTCAATGAGGGAGGACAGTAGTGTACTGAGAATAAGATTATCCTGGTGCATCTAGTGAGAGTAGGTGGGATTTGGTGTTTCAGATATAACACCACTATCAGGATGAGCTACAGAGATGGTTTGGGGAGGCTTGGGCATGGTACCATCAAGGTATCCGAAGAGGTCATGACCATGAAAGTAAGGCACCATCTGTGCTTTCCAAAGAATGTAATTATCAGGATTTAGTTTGACAGTGACCACATTGGACATAGTAATGACAGAGAGAGATTGTGAGTGTTGGTTATCGGTGGTAGTAGAGGAACTTGGAGATGAGGAAGACATGGCTTAGACGTTGGTATTTTTATGGCTAATTTGATACCATGTAAAGTAATAGAAGAGAGAAAGTGTTTGAAAGATTTCTGTTGCTATTTTGTTTGTAGCTTACATGTAGTATATATAAACACATTTACAACTGATTTCTTAATTATCAGCAACGTTTAAACATTCTAATTCAAACTTCTATATAGTTATACAATATGAAGTCCTTAGAATCATATCTCCTCATCCCTAAACTTCAGCAAAGATTTCTGTATTCATTGACTGCATCATTATCGGTTACAGCATGATTAATTCTCCTAATCTTCAGCAGTGATTTCAGTTGAAATTACTTGATCTTCTACGGTTATCAATCTAATTGGTATTATACTTGTTAGCATTGATTTTCCAAGGTTCAATTTGGATGTTTACTTTTTTTCTTGTTAATTTAGAAATTATGATTTACAAGTGAAGCTGCTCCATTTTATCACTGATAAGCTGGCATAAAAGTCACCCTTAGCAATCTCACAACTGTCTCCCAAACTCCCATTACCTCATGTAAAAATAACAACATAGACAAAACCTTGAGAACACCAAGGGCACCAATGTAATATCGTCTTAGAACTAGATTTTGGACTTGGTTGATGCACTAGTGCTAAGAATTCCTTCAGATATGGATGCACAAGTGATGTCGAGTTGTTGAAGCCACCATCGTTGTTAAGTTCTGGTAATGAAATTAACACTCAATCAAAAAAATCAAATAAAAATGTCACCATTACTTTGCAGGATATCATAAAGGTGCCGGGTGTTGGGATTAGGCCAAAAATCAAACTAAACGGTATTGAAGGCCCGAAGAAGTTTTGATCAGATAGAGGCAAACTCAACAGAGGGATCAAAGTGTTTGAGGATTTGAGTCCAGAAAGGAATTTATTGAGATACTCATCAAATCCCACATTGTAAGTAGTTCTACTTTTAGTCCCACATAGTAGTTCTTCTTCTAGTCCCACATCATTTATGTGTCGAAAGTATGTGGATACTAATTATTATAAATATAGACATCAAGAGATGTAGTCTCCTACCCTATTCCTGAAGTAGGAATAATTGGTAAGACATATAGTGTAGAAAACTAAACACCAATATAAATTGTAAAAAGGGTTTTATAGATATCCAATGGTGGAGTGAACACTTGGTGTATTAAGGTTTGGGTTGTGAGATTGATGAGAGCTTTCACACAATTTTGCCTAGAAGAATTGTGTACTGTGGAGTGGTGAGTTTTTGCTGATTTTCCTAAATCCAAAAGTTCCAACAAGTGTTTTAGTACAATTTTGTTTAGAGAAATTGTACAATTGATGTAGTTGAGAGTTAATAGTAGATTGATTCTCCTATAGACGTATGCAAGAGGTGTTGAACCATGTTAAAATTCTTGTGTTTATTTTTTCTTTACCTTTGCTATTGTGATTGTTGATTGGGTGTCAGATTCCCAACATCGAGTACCCGTGATAGTATGAGGTCTCTGATTTTATAGCTTTTTGAATTAATATTTTTGTGCATTCTGTCTTGCACATGATGCCACAAGAGATGTTAAGTTAGACATCAACCATTGATAATGAAAGTCAACCTTTCGGCCCTCATAGTTTTTCCCCAAGAGTACTTGCAAGACAGAATCACAAACAAAGGAAAGCAAGTGGATCAGGAAGATCTGCAAGTGGGAGGAAGTGAAGTGAATGCAATAACAAATCATTCATGCATTGTTTTTTTTTCTTTCTGTTTTGTGAAGTGAAGTGAAATTGCATTTTTTTATTATTTGAAGTGACATTGCAGAGTCTTTTTGTTTAAATACGAGTAGTTTTTTACATACATGTAACAACTCTTTTTGGATGGTTATCAAATACTCTTTTTGGATAGTTGTTAAATGAAAATAAATCAAAACCTGTTTATACTATGCTTTTGAATGATGGTTGTCAAATGCTTATGATTTTGTTTTTCTGCATTATGTTCTTCAAATGAAATCAAGTTCTGTATTTGGATGGTTATTGATGTACATAGTGCATTATTTCTGATTTTATGCAAAAATATTATGATCTTATGCAGAAAAAAAAAAAAAAAAAGATTTCATGCTTTGCATTATGTTTAGACAATTTGCATATAGGAGAAATATGGAGAAATCAGTGTTAACTCTATTTTTTAATATATGGGTACTTTATATACTATCTAACTTCTCTGTCTTTCTTTACTTAGATAAATAATTTGTGTGAGAAAAAATGGACAGAGCATTATGGTTCTTTACTTAGTGATATTTTTTTTCTTGCTTTCATTATTAATATCCCAGTCAATCAATCTCCATTGGAATTATTAGGCTTTGAGTTAGCATGTGTTATTGATTTTCTTCCCTAAGGTCATCATTTAAATGTTTTCATCTAAACTACCTCCCTTCACACTTATACTAAGTCTTAAAGAGGACTACAAGAAACATGTGAAGCATTTCGACACATGCAAATTAAGAAGCTGAAGCTATTTGGCGATATTATTGCTTTAAGGTTAGATTTATTGGTGCAACCTACAGCTTCACGGTTCAATACTCCAGCCTGTAAAGCACATGGGTATAATGCCATGGCTACATCATTATTCCCATTATAAAAAAAGATTTTGTTCAAAACAACTTTTTTATTAACTTAAAGAAATGAGTAATCAATCATGCAAATTCACACAAATACTTAATACAATAAATATAAACAAGTTAAGCATGATATTTTTTGCTGAATTAAAAAGTTGAAGGATAGTCTAAAAGATGCAAACATAGATTTATAGTGGTGCGGCACAAATAGATTCTCCTAGGCGTAAGTCTAATCTCTTCAAGGGCCTCTTTGAAGGTTCTTAGCACACTGGAACTACAAGACTCTAGATGCTTTTACATAGCGTTTTACGAGATCATACTTAACTCATTGTTTCACAAGATCACACTGAACTCAATGTCTTACAAGCTCACAATGAACTCTATAAGACTTTAGATGCTTTTACATAGCATTTTACGAGTTCACACTTAACTTATTGTTTCACAAGATCACACTGAACTCAATGTTTTACAAGCTCACAACGAACTCTTTACAAATGTTTTAGAGGCTCACATCAAAACCTATCACAAGTGTTTTATATAGCTCACACTCAAACTCTCTAACAACTCTTTGTAAATAAGACTAGTCATCTACGATTTCTTTCAAACGATGGATACAGAACAAAGAGTTCAAATAGAGTTTTTGACTCAAAAATAAGAATATGATGATTTAGAGATTGATTCATTGCTAGAGCACTTTCTTTTACTCTTCTAAATAATCCTTGATGCTTATTTATAGTCTCTTGAAAATAACTAGTTGTTAGACACAACAACTACCCGTTAGGGTTAATGTTCTTTTGCCCATTGTTGAAAATTTGAATTTTATAGTCGTTGGAAGTATTGCATCGAAATGCTCCACATATTGTGTCAACGTGTTCTAAGGTTTTTTTTAGTATTTATTCATACAGGTAAGCACTATTCTACCTAGAACAAAGCTTGGACTTTCTATCCAAAGGTGTCGACATGAAATCCCATTGGTTGATGAGATATTCTAGAAGTTGACTTCTTTGTCATTTATTCATTCAAGTGAACGCACACTTGAAATGTAAATTATCTAAAGCTTCAACTTCTTTGACCTTTTAAGGTTCAAAGCATATACCAATGTGATCTTTTTATACTCAAAACTTAACAATGTTTGTGATTGAGGCCTTAGACCAACATTCTTTTATTTTATATGTTATTGATGCGCAAATTTTAAATGCTCGCAAGTGCACGAATCACAAATAGTATTGCGATGAGTTTACTCTCGTGGTTGATCTCTCAAGGAATTGCAGTAGTTTAAATTCTAAATTATTTTCTTAAAATTACTGAAACAAACTCTGATATTAAATCCTAAACACTCTAATTAAAAAATTGGTGAAGAGAAAATTGAAATAAAAACAATTAAGTAAATTAAACAAAACGAATTATGAAGAGATGAGTATAATCAATGAGAACAATTGAGAGTTTAACTTGCTATCCAATCATGAATTAGAACATTTGGTGAATATAAAGAATTAATCAACATCAAGATTATTGTTATTTCCGCTAAGACTAAAGAATGTCATTGATCGTGTTTATTCTCAATTTATAACTAATTAATTAAAACTCATGGATCATGTTCATCAATTAATTAGTTAAATTAAGTATAAGGAAAACGCAGCCACCTAAATCACAATTTGATTTGAATCCTAATTTAAATTCCAATTCAAGAAAGCTTAATTAGGTCTAGATGATTTATCCTCAACCTAATCTCAAATATTAACCTTGACTATCAATAATAGATGACCAATTCACAAGCAATAATCAAAGGTATGAAGAATATTGAATAAGAAATAATATGGAAAATTTAATAAAACTAAATCCACCAAAATATCCAAAACAATCAAGGGAGCTAAACCAAACGCCCAATAATGCATTCAGCCGTTGATGTTTAAATCTCAATCACATAATTCAAATACTAAGTTTACAAGCATATTGAAGGATAAAAGGAGCAAAGATATAATTTCTTCATGAATTACAAGATGAATCCTCAAAGTCTTGAAGTGATTGATCATCGTCTTCAATCTCTTAATAAGCCGTCTTGATGAAAGAAAGTGTCTCCTCCTTCTATCTCCCAAAACTCATCTTGATAATATCTCTCCAAGAACTGCCGTTGTCTCCCTTGGAACTGCCGTTATCTGAGTCTAAAAATTCCTATATATAGCTGTATGGAGACGGCTTTATATACAGAAAAGTCACCATAGGGTTTCTGTTCAGGTCATGTGCTTCTGCTGTTGTCCAGGCCTGATTCTGCTACTGTCCAGTCCCGGTTCTGCTTGACATTTGTTTACTAAAACTGCTATAACTTTCTCTAAAAAAATCATATTTACGAGCTGTAAAATTCTCCAGAAAATAGACATCCGGATATTTCCAATAATATATAGCTCATCTCCTAGTTTTTCCTAAATCAATACAGTTTAATCCGCAAAAATGACATTTCTGCCACACTGAAATCACGCATAGCCTAACCTTTGTCCACTAAAACTGTCATAACTTTCTTTAGAAAAATCATATTTATGAGCCGTAAAATTTTCTAGAAAATAGACATCTAGATCTTTCAAAAAATATATGGCTCATCTCTTGATTTTTCCTTAATCAATACGGTTTAATCCGCAAAAAATAACTAATTTGTACAGACAATTCTGGCAATTCAGTGAAACTCCTTTCCAAATGCTTGTGAACCTGTAAAACAACGAAAAACAACTCAAAGTAACAAATTTCTAAGCTAAACATATAAATAAATACTTGAAAAACATACAAAATACAGGACATATATTCGTTCATTAGTTATCATCAAAAGTGAACAAAAAATGTTTCCTCAATTCTTAATTATCTTCTTTTATCCATATCATTGATCTTTTGACAATACGGATGATATAGAGTTTTCTAAGTTTCGATGGTTTTGTGTGAAAATTCCTTACTTAAATTGATAAATGTTGTTTTTCCTTGATTAAGAAATGATAACAACAAAAAAGACCAAACCAAACACTCATTCATGTGGTCCAATAACCATATTCTTACATAAATGTTTAGTTTATTCTTAAAAAGGTAAATTTTCAAAAAACTTAATTGGTTTGGGTCATTTTCACTTACCTCTTTATTTGGAAAATGATAAAAAGCTCTTTTATCATATTCACAATTTGTTACTTTCGTTACCTCTTTTCGTTAGAAATTTTGTTAGTCAATTGTTAATAATTTGGTCAAACATTCTTCAAACTAAAAAAAAAAAATCACTTAGAAAACTTACAATAATAATTTTCAAACTTAAATTTTGTATTAAAATAAAAATAATCTTAATTTTAACATAATTACACCAATAATTATCAAATATTATTTTTTTATTAAACAAAAATAATCTTATTTTTAACATAAACAATAATTATTCTTAATTTTTAGACAAGTGCAACAAAAAGTTGCACCAATTGATTAATCAAGAATAAAAGAACAACAAGAAAACAAAACAAGTAAAAACATTAAACCATAATAATCTAAGAAAAATTTAAAAAAATACCAAACACAGACAATGGCCAAAATAAAAATCTAAGCCAAATATGGTATGAAGTATGTATTCAATCATATACTTTCAAATATGCAATGCCAAAATAAAAGTCTCATCTACTGCATATCTCTGGCAATAAATTAAATCTATCTTTTCATACTAATATTTGACTTTTACATTTAAGACGTTTGGTGCTGGAATTAATACAACTTAAATACATCTTTTTAAATCTCTATAAGATAAAAAAAAAATTGGATTAAATCCAACACCAAACATCGTTGTTTTCATTGAATCACTAAATAGTTCGTGGAATGGTTAAAGACAATTTTGAATCCAAATATATATTACAAATACTCTAGATTGGCATCGACATGTAGTTGCATCAATGTTTGGCATTATACAATTGGACTTCAATTCTGTACTAATTCAGCTTCTAATTTCTAATGATTGAAAATACAATAAGAATATGTTACATCAACTCCCAATTTGTTCTAAATAAAGCAATTTTGTGAATATATTAGTTGTTATAAGTGTTGAGATTTTATTTCAAAAATTTATTTACTCAAATTTTAGGTAAAAAAACACAACCATAATAATTAAATAGATAAAACAAAAAAAAGATTAAAAATACTAAGAGTTTATATGGTTCGACAACGCCTCTACATACGTCCACCAACAAACTCAATGCTTTGTTAATCTTTAATCACAACTTTAGGAATAACAAAATTACTAAACTCTCATTACTTCACAACCCAAAATCCCTAATACACACAAAACTCTCAATTTAACTTTCTTTGTAAGTGCACCCTCTACTTACAATCCAAAACCTAAATATACCCAAAGCTTTTAACCTGCCTTTAGTAGTAAACCCATTTGATTTACAATATATATTAGAATTATGAGTGTGTATCAAACTTTCTTTAGTACCCCTTTATATGAAGGATATTTTCTTAATTCTATTAAGAAAATAACAACAACATAGGAAACTGTTTCTACTATTAGAACAAGCAACAATCTAATAACAAACTACTACTAGAACAAGCAACAATCTAATAATAAACTACTACTACTTCTACTAGAAAATGCAACTATAAAATAGAAAGCTCATTTTCCCAAACTAATTAGAAGTCTTCCGTATAGGGATTCGAGCCAAAATCCTAACAATCTATATCTTGGCTCAAATTCTCCACCTTATCATCAAATTCTATTTTCTTATTTGGTTAGTGCGATCCTTCCTTTTGGTCATTCTATCTCATCCGCTTACTTTTTTGAAGCAACTATTTTCTCATTCAACACTTACAAGTTTTCTTCGTTCATGGCATCTCTCATCTCTACCTTTGAACCATCAAGAACTTTCATCTCATTATCCTCATTAGTTTTTTTATTATCACTTTTATTTATTCTACTCAAATCCTCCAAGTCTTCCATCATGGTATTGTTTTACAATTATGTGTGTTCTATTTTCTCATTATAGATGCACTATTTATTTGAAAAATCTAGAGATTTGGAACTTGATTTTTCCTTCTCCTTTCTTGAAGTGCTCCACTCCCTCTCTTTGTCATGCTCATCACTCGATATATTCACAAACAATTCTTCATCCTTGACCACACTTAGCCTCTTCAACTTATCTCTCTCTAGAGTTTCCGCAGGAACCTCCCCATCTATCCAAACTTCCTTCATATCATTAACATCGTGACTATTTCATCTTCTTCAGGTGGCAAGTATTCATCTTCTGCCAATATATTACTCTACAAATTAGTGATAACGGAATTGAAAAAGACTAATATACAAACCATCACCCATCCTCTTTCATCAAATATCTCAATATTAGCAATGCATATTCTTTTTATTTTTGCCATAGAACCACAACTCTGATACCACTTGTTGGGATTTTACTTCTATACCCACCTACTCAAATTTTAGGCAAAAAAACATAACCACAATAATTAAATAGGCAAAATGAATAAAGAGTAAAAAAAAGAATTAATGTGGTTTGACAACCTCTTTGCCTACGTCCACCAACAAACTCAATCCTTTATTAACTATATCACAATTTTAGGAAGAACAAAATTGTTAAACTCTCGGTACCTCACAAGACAAAAGTCTAAATACACTCAAAGCTCTCAGCTTAACTCTAACTGTAAGTGTTCTCTATTTGACAACCCAAAACCCAAATAAATCCAAAACTCTCAACCACCTCCAGTGTAAACCCTCTGATTTAGTACCCCTTTAATATAGAGAATATTTTACTAATATTACTAGGAAAATAAAAACAATAATTTAATAAACTACTTTTACTACTAGAACAAGCAACAATCCAATAGGAAATTACTACTACTCCTGCTAGAATAAACAATTATAAATAAGAAATCACTTTTCCCAAACCAATTAGAAATCCTCCTAATGGGAATTTGAGTCAAAATCCAATAGTAAGAACATGTTACAAATTCCTAATTTTTTTTAAATAAGGTGATATTTTAAACTACTTTATTTTTGCTAAATATAAGATATTTTTTCAAAGATGATCACCCCTATAAAACAAAAGAAGATGATGATAATGATAAAAATCTTCACTATTTTAAATATATATTATACTGGTAAATAAATTTTAAGGGAGCTTTTAAATATTTTAATTAGTTCAAAAATATATTACAAACTTTTTAAAAAAATATATTTTGCTAAAATGAATAAGGAAATGTATTTTTAAAAAACCATCATTTTCTAATTAATAAAGATTAAGACAAACTAATTTGCAATCTTCCACCGAACGTATTGGGATTTTTTTTGTAGTGTTAATTAAGATAATTTAAATATTTAATATACCTTTCATTGACCTTATTAATATATAAGAAAAATATATGTAACTTTCTATTATATGTATGATTTAACATTATAGCGATAATAAGTAACTACCATCTTGGAAGAGGGAAAAGGAAAATATATGAAGAAAAGTGAATTGAAAATAAGAAAATATTACATACAATGGGTTCAATATACATAAAAAAAAAACTAATATCTTACGGGTTTGACATTAAATTTGCTACGAAATTTTACATATTTATTTTTTAATATTTAAAGGAGCATTATATTATTTATGTTAAAGAAAATTAATTATATTTTAACATAGGAAAATTAATTTTTGAACTCAAGAATTTATTTTATTGAAATTTTAAATGAAAATAAAAATTAGGAGTGTAAAGTCAATTACTAACTTCTGTATTTTGATTGAATAGACATGTATATTTAAGACATTAGGTACAGTTTTTGTTTTTTTAATCTATATATGCATATGGAAAAAATAAAATCAAATGTAGAAAGAAAAAAGGAAAAGCAAAGAAAGGAAAAAAGAAAAGAAAAATAAAAAGAAGCGCAGTTTCCGAGTAAGATAAATGTTTTTTTCTTTAAAAAAGTACTTGTTTTATGATCATACTAATTAATAGGAATGAAATTCTTCTTTAGTAATGTTGAGGTGATTCATTATTGATAACTACCATTTAAGTGTTGTTTGGGTTTAGCTTTAAGCTAATTTAAATCAATCAATTGTATGTATAATCTAGTATATAAACGTGATAACTTTCGAGAATGTATTAATATTTCAATTACTAATTCATAAAAAAAAATCTCGATTACTGAAGAACATCCTATCCTAAAGTATTACTTTACACTTCAAGGATGTATGCATGATATCAAAACTTTAAAATGTTTTATATAAACTTGTTAATTTTGAAATAAATGGATTGTTATACAAAAATTTTCAATTAATTTAAAGTGGGAAAAGGAAATGGGATAGTTGAGCAAAACAAATTTGACATATCACAATTGTCAATAGTTTAATTTTTAAGTTGCATACTAAAAAACAAAACTTTCTGTGTTTACTGATTTATGTGATCAATGACGAAGTTGTATGTATTAATAAGATTATGAATGACCGTACATAAATTTTAAAGTTTTAATTTTTTAACCTAAAAATATTTTAATGTTTGTTTATCATTTTTTAAACTACAGCCAAACATTAATTATTCGCAACTTCACCTTGGTTGTCCCAAATATCAAATTCTAGATCACTTGCTATTATTTTATTAGTTTAAGTTTGTTTTTGTAAAAAGAAATTCGATTTGATTTGACATTATGAAAATAATTACATTTTTTGCCTCTCTAATAAAGAAGAAGAAAACAAAATATTTTAAATCATTTATTAATTTACACATAAATGCAAAGTCACAATAACCACATATGATTAATTTATTTTTTTTAAAATATTTTTATATTTTTAATTTTATTAATTTAATTTTAAATATTTTTTTATCCAATAAAATTCAAGTTGAAAATGAGCTCGAATTGATAATATCAAAATCCTTTACCTTCAGGATTTCGACTAAAATGTGAAGTGAGAAACATGTACACATGTACTCATGTTAGTCTATTTTACTTTCTTAAATATAATGGAATAAATTCAAATCCGATTAGATAAATTGTATTGAGTAAAAAAATCCAATATTAACTTAGGAAGAAAAAAATCAAATTTTAACCCAGAAAAGTACCAAAAACCAACCTAGACAAGAAAAGGGCGACAGAGAGAAATACTTACGCTACCACCATTCTACCAGACACCACGCGTACTTACCTGTCTATTATTACTACTACTCCTCTCTCCTTACCTGCCTATAAATCTACAACGATCTTCTACTTTATTCTTCGATGCCTTGAAGTGAAAAGATTTTAATTATGGATATGTAAATTATAGTGTGACCGAGGGAAGCGATTAGGGTTTAGGGTTTGAGGTAGAGACATTCAATGGCCTCCACGTCGCAGTCCCTCCGTTTCTGTGGGCCAGCCTCCTCCTGCCCCGGCGGCGGCAACTTCGACGCTCCCAACCGAATCCTCGCTGACCTCTGCACCCGCGGCAATCCTAAGGTAAAAATTTAAAAGACTGAACTGATTTCCCTCTCACTGACTTTCTGTTTGTTTACATTGAAAATGAAGTTATTTGCTTTAGTTTGCTCTCCTGAGCTTTTTTCCTTGACAATTAAGAGAATTGAGTGTTGATTGTTTAATATTTTTCGTGCTAGTTTATTTTTCCTTTTAAAATTTGAACTTAACTCTCTTACTAGTATGTTTTAAGCGAATTGTAAACTATCTTTGGTGTAAACAGGAGGGAGCTTCATTAGCGTTAAAGAAACATTTGGAGGAAGGAGCGCGTGAACTTAGCGGGGAAGCTTTCTCCCGATTCATGGATCAATTATACGATAGATTTTCAAGTTTACTAGAAAGCAATGATGTCGCGGAAAATTTGGGGGCTTTGAGAGCCATCGATGAGTTGATAGACGTGGCATTAGGGGAGAATGCAACTAAGGTTTCTAAGTTCTCGAATTACATGAGGACTGTGTTTGAAGTGAAGCGTGATCCAGAAATTTTGGTGCTTGCTAGTAAAGTTCTGGGGCATCTTGCTCGGGCAGGTGGAGCAATGACTGCGGATGAAGTAGAGTTTCAGGTTTGTTTGGTGGTTTTCATGGCTTCATGGCGCGGTCATTTGGTTGTAGTAGCTGATATATGTTGTTGTCTCAGGTCAAAATGGCACTGGATTGGCTTCGTGGGGATAGAGTAGAATATCGCCGTTTTGCTGCTGTCTTAATCTTGAAGGTAAGTGCTACATTTTTCTTTTTTGTCCGCAATTATCTTCTAGCCTTAATTTGCATTTTGGTGAGGGTGTGATGAATAGTTTTGGATTATGGATTCGTTGAGCTGATTTGTGTTGGGTAAAATAAAAAGAAATCTATTAAAAGTTTAGGCTCCTGAACGTCTGGCATGAGAATTTTAGTTTGTTTAGGTTGAAATCCTCGTTCAAATGTTTTCTTTTTCTTATTTTTTTGGGTTATGGAACTTCGCACTGAAGATATTTGTATATTTATTTATATTTTTGTTGCTGTAGGAAATGGCAGAAAATGCTTCCACTGTTTTTAACGTTCATGTACCTGAATTTGTTGATGCCATCTGGGTTGCATTGAGAGATCCACAATTGCAGGTTCGAGAGCGGGCTGTTGAGGCATTGCGTGCTTGCCTTCGTGTTATTGAAAAGCGCGAGACACGCTGGCGAGTGCAGTGGTTAGTTTATAGTTTCTCAGAACCATATGAATTAACAATAGTCAGTTAATGTGTGTGGCATTTGGAAATTCTTTCCAAAAGAAAAAGAAAATTAGAGAATAGGAATGTGTGCATTGAAGTTTCCTGGAGTGGGTACATGTAGCACTTCTGTCTTTAATTTTACTATTTACTATTCTGCGATGTTGCTTTATTTGGTTATCCTTAGGCTGATTTTAATCTTTCAACTTTCGGTGGATTTGGAATTTGAAACCGGACAATAGTCACCTCAAATTGGCTCTCTCTTTCTCACATGCATATAGACAGATTTGATAAATATCCATTTACATGAATACATCAGAAACGGTTTAGGAAGCCATCCTGTCTCTTCGTTGGCATGAAAATGTTACATGTATTCCCAATCTGTAGGCTCTTATTTTAGGTGTGGAATATATGGATCCCTATCAGGTGTGTTCTAGGTGCAGTGCAATGCAAAATAAAAAGGACGAGCAAATGTAACAAAGGCAGAACTATTGAAAATTGGCCATTGCACAACTTGGAAGTTCTTTTCATGATATTTCTATTTTGTATCTCGTTACGTTTATGTAATTTGAAAAGTGAAATCATTCTAGTTACCTGTCTTATTGCTAGACTGAACAGTGACATGTGCTTGCGCATAGTGATCACAACGCAAGATATAATAAACAAGTGAAAATACAATGAAATAGCTGCACAAAATAGAGATTATACATGTAAAAATTAGTACTAAGTTGCATGTAATTGGTGGCTCTATTGACTATATTCTTGCATAATGGTTCTTTATTTTTGGTGCTTACTTCTTTACTTTGAGGCGGTGTCGCGTTAAAGGCGAACCTTAGTGAGAGATAAAGAAACTCTTCTTGGTTCTTGTGTCCTTTTGAACAATGGGGAGATTTCATGGAATGTGTCTTTCACTCGGAATGTTCAAGATTGGGAGATTGAAGAGGTGGAGAGGTTTTTGGATACCTTGTATAGGGTTAAGATAGACGTGGCTAGAGAGGATTTAATGAGGTGGAGGCCTAACCTATTCAAAGGCTTCGAGGTGAAATCCTTTTTTAAGTGTCTTCTTGGTCGGGTGAGTGTGGAAGGATCTCCAAATTTTCCGTGGAAAGCTATTTGGTGCCCAAATGCCCGGAGGAAGGTGAGTTTTTTTTTGTATGGGAAGCTTCTTGAGAAAAGATTCTTATTATAGACAACTTACAAAAAACGAGAAAAATTCTTATGAATATGTGTTATTTTTTAAAAAATTGTGTCGAGTCCGTTTTTCATCTTTTATTGGAGTGCCCGTTGGCTAGAATCTTATGGGAGATGGCTTATAGGATTTTGGGGGTTTCTTGGATGGTTGACAGCACGGTTAAAGATGAAATGTGGGCTTGGAGCAGATTACGCTCCAAGAAGATTAAGAAGGCCTATTTGTTAATTCCTCTGTGTATTTTTTGGATTGCGTGGATTGAAAGGAACCATAGAGTGTTTGAGGGTACAAAGAAGCCTTTAGATGTTATTAGAGATAGATGGGTTAATACCTTTAGTTTTTGGTTTAGAAGTAACGCTTTTGTAAATGTGAAAGACTTTTTGGATTTTGTGGACCTTATCTCTTGTAATTTGCCTTTGACTTTGAGTTGCACCCTTTGGTGCCGTTTAATAAATTCATTTATTAATAAAAAAAGCAAATCTTAGTAAAAGTGTTTTGATTCCTATTGGTGAGGGGGTTAACGGAGATTTGCTTGCAAATATATTGGGTTGTGAAGTCGGATCCCTCTCTTTTACTTATTTAGGACTTCCTTTGGGTGCTAAATTCAAAGACGAGTGTGTGGGTTCCCATTGTTGAAAGATTTGGGAAGAGACTTGCCGATTGGAAGAGCCATTACCTCTCTAAGTCGTCTAACTCTCATCAAAAGCACCCTTTCGAGCCTTCCCATCTACTTTATGTTGCTTTTTCCTATTCCATGTGAGATTGCCAAGAGATTGGAAAGAATCCAAAGGAGATTTCTTTGGGGTAACATGTGGGAAGACCACAAATACCACTTGCTGAGGTGGGGTGTTATTAATCAACCCATTGATCGTGGTGGTCTTGGGATTAAGTCCTTGGTTCTTTTCAACAAAGCTCATCTAGAGAATTGGCTTTGTAGATTTGTGATGGAGAAGGATCAATTGTGGCATAAGGTTATCGTGGCCAAATTTGGGGTGGAGCATAATGGTTGGACTTCTAGGGGGAGGCGTGGTACTCATGGTGTTGGGGTGTAGGGTGGATTAGAAAGGGTTGGAGTGACTTTCTTCCTTATGTCCTCTTTGAATGTGGCAATGGGAGCGACATTTGGTTTTGGTATGATGTTTGGCCAGTGACATTCTGTTGAAAGATCAATTTCCGGAGGTTTTTGCCCTTGCTAGAGATAAGGAGGCTTTGGTTTGCTCTTGTTTGAGTTTCAATAATGAGGCAATTGTGTAGGAAATAACCCTGAGTCAGAATGCTCATGATTGGGAATTGGCCAGTATGGATCATTTTCTTGAGAATATCTATAAGGAGAAAGTAAACTTGCTAGATGATGACAAGGTTAAATGGAAGTTGAATTTGAGTGAAACATTTGAGGTTAAGTCTTTTTACAAGACTCTTCTCTCGAATGGAAGTACGAAGGGCAAGGATAACTTAACTTGTAGAGTGATTAGGAAGAACTCAGCTCTTTCAAAGGTTTCTTCTTTGCTTGGGAGGCTGGTTGGGGTGGCATCCTCACGATTGACAATCTCCAAAAAAAAAAGGGAAGGTGTTGGTCAATAGATGTTATTTGTGTAAAGAGGAAGTCAAATCTATCTACCACCTTTTTTTGGGATGCTTATTCACTAGGTATATTTGGGAGATGGCTCTTAGTATGATGGGTATTCTTTGGGTGGCTACGGACTCGGTTTAAGATGAGGTGTGGGCATGGTATGGATTGAGAGGATCAAAGCAAAAGAAGAATGCATGTTGCTTGATCCCTCTTTCCATTTTTTGGGTCATTTGGCGTAAACGAAATAGAGAGCTTTTGATGACTAGGAAAACCCTTAGCCACCGTCAAGGATACTTTTGGGTTTTGGGTTAAGGGGATTTTTTTTGTAAATGATGAAGATTTCTTAGACTTTACATAGACACTATCTTGTAGATAGTTTTTTGTACATGGGTGGCACCCCTTTGGTGCCTTTGATTAATATATTTTTTTACTTATAAAAAAAACATTCTTGCATAATGGTTTTTGATTGTGTTAGATCATGAAGAAGCAATTAAGGTATGTTCTTGGGCTTTGATGTTCTTACAGCTGCTGTCTTCTAGTCCCGGAAATTTTTACAGATTTAAATTCAAATTATTGCTTTCTATTGTAAAGTGTGTAGAGTTCTAGATCATTTGTAGTGCTGAATTGCTCAAAATTGTGTGTGAAGATGCTTGGTGGGTGTGACTGGACATTGTCTTTAGTTAATGACTCAAGTGATGATGGTAAGAGGCATGTTCTATGGATGGATGTAACGGTGTCTGTAATGGTTGCGAGGACACTGGTCTGATTTTATTTGTTAGTGAGAGGTTGGAATGCAATGGATTTTTTGCCGTCATTATATATATATATATATATATATATATATTTTATAAATGAAATGTATTAAATGAAAGACGCACCAAGGGGGTGCAACCCATGCACAAAAGCTATCTATAAGGGAGAAACTCCACAAAATCTACTCTATCAATATCATTTACAAAAGAATTCCTTTTGACCCAAAAAATAAGGCCATTGAACCACCTTTCCCTAATTACATCAATAGGTCTCTCAATGTCTTCAAAAGCTCTATGATGTCTCTCATTCCAAACTATCCAAAAAATAGAAAAAGGGATCATAGAGTAAGCTTTCTTGAGGTTCTTAGAGGCCTGAAACCCACTCCAAGCCCACACTTCATCTAACACCGATCTGGGGCACACCCAAGAAACCCCCAAAACCTTATAAGCCGTTTCCCACAAGGCTCTAGCCAAAGAGCACTCCATCAAGAGATGAAGCACATACTCACCACATTCTTTGCAAATGAAACATCGGTTCACCAACGTCCTTCCCCCTCCTTTGCAAATTATCAAGTGTTAGAATCTTTTTCAAAGAGGCTTCCCAACAAAAAACACTCACTTTATTTGGGGCACTAGAGCACCAAATTGCTTTCCATGGTAAGTTGGTGGAGCCATCCACAAGAGACCTGGCTAGAAGAATCTTATAGAAAGACTTCACCTCAAAACCTCTGCTCGGGTTGTTCCTCCATCTCATCGCATCCTCTTTAGATAAATCAAACTTATAGCTATACAAAGTTTCCAAGACTTGGCACCCTCGCAACCTCCCAATCATTAACATTGTGGATAAAAGGCAAATACCACAAGATAACACCATTGGCCACTGAGATGCAAGAAGAAATAAGAGCTTCTTTATCCCTCATAATTTCAAAGATCTGCGGGAACTGGTCTTTAAGAGGGGTGTTCCCGAATCACGTATCACGCCAGAGTCGCGTTCTCCTGCTGTCACCAACCATCACCGAAAGATGAGGACTCAAGGCTTCCCATCCATTAGAATCCAACTCCACACTCCTAGACCATAAGCCTCTTTTCTTTTCTTAATGCCTTTAACCCATTCAATCTGTTATCACAAAACCAAAGTGAGGTATTGTGGCGCTTGTGTTTTTGACGTGGCAAAAAAAGACTCTACCCTGCTACTTGGTGGAGTCAGTATTAAGTCTCTAGAGGGAAATTTACAACAAAGGAACAGAGAATGACAAAAATATGTAGGAAGGGTGAAGTTGGAACTCAAAATTTTTGAGTTTCTGGAGGTCAATATAACTAGGAAAGAATCCAAATATTGAAAGTTCATATTAAACAACAATGAATTCTTGAGAGGACTCTTGAAAGGCTACTTATACTTTACTGTAGCAATCCATGATTCTAGCCCGTTTTTTATGTAGTCATGGAAAATGTTTGGTTGTTGCTATGAGGGTTTAGGTTAGTGGAGAATTAGGAATCTAGTAATATTTAGGTTGGGAAACTTAGGATTTTCTTTTGTTAACTTGAAAGAAAGGATGAAACTTGGAGAAATTACAAGCGCAATTATAGTTGTTCTAACTAGTTGCCTGATTTTAATGTACTAGTGTGTCCACTTGCTTGCTATGCATTGTTAGTTGTATTGGAATCTTCAAACTCATTGGACATTTTGTTTGGTCTCAGTTGTTTTTTACTGTGTTCAATTGGGATAGTAAGTTCATTTTTCTTTCATATTTGACAGGTACTATCGCATGTTTGAGGCTACACAAGATGGATTGGGTAGAAATGCTCCTGTTCACAGCATTCATGGTTCTTTACTTGCAGTTGGGGAACTATTGAGGTTGGTATAGACATCACATTTGTATATTTCTAAGCTAAATGTTTTGTCTTCTATTGTCGTTTCTGTTTGCAGCTTGAGTTGATTAGTTTTTGAAAAGGCTTGCTTGCAATTTTTGTTATGGTTGTTAATTCTATAGAAACTTGCATGCATTGCTGTACTGCTACAAGCTTGACACACTTATATATATTGTTTCTAAACGTTAAGTGCTTGTCAATATGATATGCTCAATAGAAGCAAATACAGTAGCCCAAAAGGTAAAAACAAATCAGAAGTGGTCCCTCTATCTATTGTTAGCCTAATTTGGAAAGAGTGAAATATGAGTGCCTTTGAGGGAGTTGAGATATGGGTTTAGGCCATTAAGAATGGATGGCTTAATAGCCTTTGTTTTTTGTTTGAGAGAAATTATTTTGTAAATGAGGGTGAGTTATGAGTTTATAGACTTACTATTTTGCATATAGGTCTCTTGTATATGGGTTGCACCCCCTTGGTGCTTTATGTATATAATATTAACGTTACTGATAAAAAACAAACAATTAAAAAGTGATATTTTATGGTAATAATATTTAAGCGACTGGAATCTGAAGTACTTAGACATCTTACCTCTAGAAGAAATTGTATAGTTCATTGAAATGTCCATGATTTAGAACTTGAGAGTGTTGAGAATTTCTTTGAGACTTTATATAACTTTAGCCTTGATTTTTCTAGAGAGGATATGGTCTGTTGGAAGTTTAAGCTGGAAAAAAGGTCTTGAAGCAAAATCTTTCTATAGGATCCTTCTTGAGTTTGACAAGTTCCTCCACCTTTCCATGGAAATTTTGGATTGTCCACACCCCTAAAAAATAGTTTTTTTTTTTTGCATGCAAGCTTATTGGAAGAAGATTTTGACGTTTTTTTTTGATAAGTAAAAGTATATTAAGAAAAAAGCTCCAAGGGGTGCAACCCAAGCAGAAAACTATCTACAAGTAAGTATATCCACAAAATCAATAAATTTATTCACATCCCTAAAACAATTATCCTTAAATAAAAAATTAAGAGTATTGAACCATCTATCTCTAATCAGATCAAAAGCTCGACTAAGATTCTAACTATTGACAATTTGCAAATAATAGGGAGAATGGTTGTAAATGTTTATTTTAAATAGAATATCTGATAATTATAAGTAAATTATTCTTGAAATATTATAACTATTTAAAAAATTACAATTGAATTATTAGTTAATGAGATATGATTTACCAAAAAAGTGAGTAATAAAATACAATAAATAAATTATTTTAAAAACAAAAAAATAAAAAATGGAAAGAATTACCTGGGCCAACTGGGCATGTTAGGAGCGAAAGGGCAGTGGCATTTACGCAAATGAAGGGGGAGACAAAAACAAAAAAAGGAGCTAATAAACCCTAGGAGATTTTCTTCTCTCTCTCTAACTGGAGCAGCGCTGCAGTCTCTCGTCAAAACTGAACAGCACCCCAACAAACAAGCCTTATCTCTCCCGCACATCTTTTCCTTTTCCCTATTTATCTCTCATCAAGATGCTAACCCTCTTTCTTCCCCAGTCTCTCTCTACCCGAATCAGTCTCCCTCCATCTCTCTCTCATCTACATAGCCGAAATGCACAGAGTGAATTGAGAAGAGAAGATGGTACTGAGAGGGATATTGGGTGGGGATAAATCAAAAAAGAGAGGGCAAGATAGTCCTTTCATTGGTCAACACTCTCTCAATTAAACAACATATTTAAGTGAAATATGAGAAGCTGAGGTCTCCTAGCTTCTAAAAATATACTTAAAAGTGGTTATAATCACCCAAAACTTATATGGTTAAGTAGCACCATATGTCTCACATTAATCATAGTAATGGTGGGGTTTCGGTAACACCTAGTAGATGACACTGTTATGTCATATGAAGATGTTACGATTTAGCCTTCTTTTGCATTGCTATTATTTAATTGATTTTATTGTTTGACAGTGTAATTGAAACTTTATCTGGGCAGGAATACGGGTGAGTTCATGATGTCAAGGTATAGAGAAGTTGCCGAAATTGTTCTCAGATACCTAGAACACCGAGATCGGCTTGTTCGCCTTAGCATAACTTCATTGCTGCCTCGCATTGCTCATTTTCTCCGTGATCGATTTGTAACAAACTACTTAACGGTAGGTGATCCATCTTTAATCATAGTAGAGTAAGTGGCATGGATAGATTTTGATTAAAACCCTTTTTGCATATACTAGCAGTTTATTGCCCTGATTTTGTATGGATTGTGGTGTCCTGCAGATATGCATGAATCATATTCTCACAGTTCTGCGAATACCAGCTGAACGTGCCAGTGGGTTCATTGCCCTTGGGGAGATGGCTGGTGCTTTGGATGGGGAACTGGTCCACTATTTGCCGAAAATTACATCTCACTTACGTGACGCGGTAGGTCAACAGGGATGTTCGCTGACATTTGCTTTACTGTTGCTTTGTAGGTTGGATTGCTTGGTTCCTGCTGTATTTAATAGACAGGGAGAAGATTTCTGACTGTCGGCATATCTTTGTTGTGTAGATTGCTCCACGTAGAGGTAGACCTTCACTTGAGGCTTTGGCTTGCGTTGGTAACATTGCAAAAGCCATGGGCCCTGCTATGGAAAATCATGTTCGTGGGCTTTTGGATGTTATGTTTTCTGCTGGTCTTTCTCCTACACTTGTGGAGGCTCTTGAGCAAATAACTATTAGGTGCACTAGAACGTCCAAGAAATTTTCTTCAAATTTTTGTTTTATTGATTGTATCAAGGGGTTTAGTTCCCTAACAATTTACTGCTGTTTCAGTATTCCATCTTTGCTGCCAACTATACAAGATCGGCTGCTTGATTGCATTTCATTAGTTCTTTCAAAGTCTCATTATTCTCATGCGAGGCCTTCTGGGGCCTTGGTTCGAGGAAGTACGGTGAATATTGCACCGGAAGTATCAGACCTTAGTGGTTCAGCTCTAGTGCAACTTGCTTTGCAGACACTTGCTTGTTTTAATTTCAAGGTTTGTGCTCTCATAAGTTATAAATTTTAGGTTAAGTAGTTTCATTGCTAAAATATTTATTTTTGAAGCTATTAAATTTTTTAGGGCCATGAACTTCTCGAGTTTGCAAGAGAATCAGTTGTTGTATATTTGGATGATGAAGATGGAGCCACACGAAAAGATGCTGCCCTATGTTGTTGCAGATTAATTGCAAATTCTTTTTCTGGGGTAGCGTGTACACAATTTGGTTCTAGTAGGTCAAGTCGGACTGGGGGAAGGCGAAGGCGTCTTGTTGAAGAGGTTTGATTATGGCAAAAATCTAATTGTTGTTCTTGTTATTATTTTTGTATTAATATTGTTTTTGTTGCAGTACTATTTGCCTCCTGCACGTGGTACATTTTTTTTGGTTCTGTTGTGTTAGTTTTCCTCTTCGCCGTGCCCATGTGTGAGTGCATTTGTGTCTGCCCTGTGGATGTGGTAAATCTTTTTTTATGGCTGTTATATAAAGCAGGCTGGTTCCTTAAATTTGTTTCTTTTTTATGTTAGGTTCCAAGATTTAGAATTCCACATTACACTAACAACTCCTCAAACAATTCAAATTCTGGATTCCTTGGCTTTGGAGATTTTTATTTGACATCGTGGTTGTTCACATTTTCATCAATAACAAGTCACAGACATGTGTTTTGCATGTGCCACAATCCAGTATTAGTTAATTTTATTTCTGTAGGTGAAAATTTGGGGAAATAATTCAAAGTAATTTTTCTGAGGACGTGATGTTTTCTGCCTCAAAATTAATTCTATTTGTTTTACACACATATATACAAATATGTGCATATGTATGTAATGTATAGTTGTCTGCATGCATAATAATGTATTAATGTAAACATGCATGATGCATCCACATAAAAATTTATTTATTTGTATGCTCTATCAAGAAGTTATTGATATTAATGTTTCGTGTTACATCCGAATAAGAAATCTATCCCGTAGATATTGTCAGATGTATTATGCTTGCATGAAAATTGATATTGGGCTTATGCAGCTTGTGGAGAAGCTTCTTATCGCAGCTGTTGCAGATGCTGATGTCACCGTTCGCCATTCTATATTTTCCTCTTTACATGGAAATAGAGGGTTTGATGATTTTCTAGCACAGGCTGATAGTTTGAGTGCTATATTTGCTGCTTTAAATGACGAGGTACTATCTCATCTGGGTCTAGGTTTATGGCACACTAGGGACATATTATATTGTGCTCACAACTTCTGTCATTAATGAAAATGATAGTATTATAATATTTTGTCTTTTTTTTTTTTCAGGAGATGTTCCTATTAAGTTTTGATGTCCATTTGGTTTTCTTTGTGTCTTCTTTATATGACCCCTTGTTAATCTATTGGATAAAATATTGTTCTTGATATAGATGCGTGCTTTTAATAACTTATCAAAATATATAGTTCATTTCTGAGGCTTACACTGCAATAGAAATGAAATCTCCTAATTTTCTTTCATCAGATTCCACATCTGAAAACTAATATATCTGACTGTATATTATAGTCGTTGTGCGTTTAAATTTGTTTCAATTAACTATATATAATCTAGATTCTGATTTTTTTGTGGTTTACCGTTGTCTGATTTAGAGTTGCGCACCTATGATGTTACTTTTGGTGGACTTTGAGTTCTTATATTCTCTTTTCTGACAGGCCATATCTAGTTACAAAATGGCTTACAATGAATAGATTCCTAGTTGGCCCCATTGGGTTATTTAATTGATTAATGATGTTTTTTTTTTTTTTTTTTTTCAGTTTTAGGGTTCTAGGATGAGAATATTTGTTATAGTTGTGCATGGATGAGAATGTTTTTGGTTTTACTGTGCATACAGACTGCCTTAATCAGTGTAGAATGAGAGCACATCCTTATTTGTTTTCAACAACCTTAAGCAATGTTTTGAGTTGATCAATGTGGTTTGGTGTAAGAAAATGAGTACTTGTGATATGCCATGTTTGAGGTAATTTGAAAGGAGATAACCTTTGATGTAAAATTATAATTTTAAATAGTGGTGAAACAAGATTCATGTTTTTGATTCTGATTAGTGGTGTTGAGACTTTCTTCAGTTGAGCCGTTAGGAGAAAAGTATATTAATCGTGACCATAAATCTCATCAGCCAAAGCATATCCCTGCTGATGTACAACAGACGTGGACTTTGACAGCAATGGAACGAAATTAAGAAGACAAATTATGAGAAATACCAAAGTTTCCCAAATCAAAAACACTATCTGCTGGGCCAGGTGCTGCATCCTTGCACTTCATCCCTCGATCAATACAATCTACCTGCCCTGACAAAGGGATTGAAATCTCACTGTTTTTATCAAACACCATAACTTTTTGATTGGATTTTATCAAACACCATAGCAAGAAATAGGGAATGAGTTTGGTGAATTATTATTATTACTTGTATCCCCACATATTTAAATCTTGTCTCATAGTATCCACTGACTTTTGCTTGTGAGTGAAGACCAATCTATCATTATGAATTGCTTTAGTGTATTAAGCTATTGCTATCATTTTTTTGGGCTGAGTAGTAACAATATTTTCCTATGTTTGTTTTTTATTTATTTTTCGAATATGTTCTTTTCTCCATTCTATGTTCTTTTTTATTAGATAATGTACATTTTCTGCAGATATATTTTTCTTAAATCTTTGTATATTTTGTGGAATTAGTTGTAATGGATATACGTATCATTATATGGAGTTTCTATCCTGATTACCTAAACTGAAGTTGCTCAGCTGGTTGTCTTCTGTACAAAACTGTTTTTTCAAATTTCACGTTCCTTTTGCAGAATGATCCATAGAGTTTGATATTTTTTATTTTTATTTTTCAAATATGTTCTTTTCTCCATTCTACATTTTCTATATGTTGAATTGTGAATTTTACTTTTTTTTTTCTGTAACAGGATTTTGATGTTCGAGAATATGCTATCTCAGTGGCTGGGAGATTATCAGAAAAGAATCCTGCATATGTTCTTCCAGCGCTTCGTCGCCATCTCATACAGTTGCTAACTTATCTGGAGCAGAGGTGATGTAAAGGGGTTATAGTGCTATTGATCTCTGTCGTAAAGATTTTTTTTTAATTATACTTGTAGTAATGAGATTCTGGGCTAGAAGAAAGAACTTCTATCCGTTCTATATCATGCTGTTAAAGTATCAGGTATTGACTTCTCTTGCAATGCCAGCAGTGCAGATAACAAATGCAGAGAAGAGAGTGCAAAGTTGCTCGGTTGTTTAATACGCAACTGTGAACGACTGATACTTCCATATATTGCTCCAATACACAAGGTTTGTTAGTAATATGGTTTTTGTAACATTTATCCAGTCTTTTCAATTCGACTTTCCACCCTCATACGGTGAATGTCTCATTTTCCAGGCACTTGTGGCAAGACTTCGTGAGGGCACTGGGATCAATGCCAATCATGGTATCATTAGCGGAGTTCTTGTAACTGTTGGGGATCTTGCTAGAGTGGTGGGTAAATTTTCATTTTTTGGGTTTATTGCTTTTGCACATCCTAGTGTGATCTAAGCTATAAATTTGGTGGGTAGGGAGGGGACTTTTATGCATATTTTTATGTGCTATAATGGGGATGTGAGTCTGTACACTTCGAATACCCATTTATAAAGTGCATTCACATGTTTGGTTGTAGAAGTTATAAATTGTTTTCTGCAGCTGCTGCTCACTTATTAGTGTGAAATTGATGTTTCTATGAATTTTATGTAATTAAGCGTGCGAAGGGTTAGTCTTTTCTACAAGGCTTGTTAATGTAAAAAAAATTGAGAAACCATAGGTGTATAAATAGTTTGATTTGCTTACTGCTGGTGGCTAACTACCCCCTCTATATGATGTTATTACCTAGTTACGGTCTCACCGAGATAGGGTCCTTGGAGGAGTGACTTGGATACTTTCCTACCCTCCTACCCTCCAGCATTTTTGGCATAAAGTGGTCGCTTTTTAAGAGTTGAACCCTTGCTCTCCTGTTCAGAGGCTTCTTTCTAATGACCCTCTCTCTCTTTCTCTCGCTTCTGCTGGAGTGTTACACTAAAATTTTTTGTGAATTGGAATTCCGGTGCATATGTATATTGGACCATGTCTAATCTTTGTTTTCTTGTACAGAAACTATATAAACGTATGACTTTTTAACGCAAGTGTAGTTGTTGCATCTCCATGCTGTAATGGTGAATTCATCTCTATGTCCATTTGATATCGAATATGTGAAAATATTAATGACGTTTTAAGGCAGAAGTTAAATGTCTTAGTCATTGTATCTGTGTTCTGTTTGTTTGCTGGTCATTCTTCCTGCCTTTGTCTGTTGCTTTTTTATTTAGCACTTGGCAGAGCTTATTGCCCGTGGTTGGGTAAGCGGTCTTGTTTTTGTGGTGGGCAGATGGAAATGTTGACTTCTCACTGATAGGTGCAACTCCATATATTTCTTTTTCGAAGATCTTTCGGGTTGATATTTCTTAGTGGGCCTCCATGGCTGAATATCTTCCAAATTGCTTATCAAAAAAGGAGAAAAGAAAGTAGCTCAAAAGCTTATAACCTTTCTCATCTCTAGAGGCTAGAGTTTTTATTCACCCATAATCTTCTTCTGCTCATTCTACAGTGGGCCTGGCTTATGTCTATCCAATGGGTTTGTTTTCTATAGTCTGAGTTGCATGGGGTTGTTGTTCTGTTGGTGTTTAGGTTACGTGAACTTTATCCACTTCTTTCTCTACTGTTGGGCTGGAGATTCCAGTTAGATATTTCCCTCTGTGGTGTTTTATTGTACTCTTTTAATTGAAATGCTGGCCTACGTCCTTCAACCCATGATTGTTGGAAATTATTTTATATGTTTATTAGTGTGCTTCTCTAACCTTTTTTAATTTCTTTTTTTTTTTTGAGGGGGCAGGGTGGGGGCGAGGAGGGTGTCACTTTGTTCCATTTATTGTTAGTTATGCATTTATGAGTATTTTAGGCCAATTACCATGTCGTTAGTGCAACTCCATCTTTCTTTTTTTCTCTGGTTTTATAAAATGTTTGCTTATGTTGTTTCTGGTTATGATTTTGTTTAGGGCGGTTTTGCAATGAGGCAATATATATGCGAACTTATGCCTTTAATTGTTGAAGCTTTATTGGATGGAGCAGCTGTTGCAAAACGTGAAGTGGCTGTTGCAACTCTTGGTCAGGTTGTCCAGAGCACTGGGTATGTGATGGATGTCTCATATTGGTTTGCTATCTATAATGATTATTTCTTATGACTTGGGATTATTTAATTTTTTTTCGATAAGTAAAGTTTGTATAAATATGGCACCAGAGGGTGCTACCCTCGGAGAAAATCAACTATCTGTAAGACAGTTATTCTATAAACTCCAATTTCATTCTCATTCAAAAAAAGAGGATTTCCTTGAACCAAAACCTAAGAGTATTGAACCACCATTCCTTCATGGAGGCTATTGGGTTTTCCACACCATCGAAGGCCCACCTATTCCCTTCATTCCAAAGCAACCAATAGAGAATGGAATCAAGGAATAGGCCTTTTTTCTTCTTTTTTTTCTTGATAAGTAAAGGAAGGAATAGGCCTTTATTATCTCTTTAGAAGCTCTCAAACCACTCCAATGCCACACCTCTGCTTGAATGGAACCAACAACCACCCAAAAAAGCCTCATCACTCAAAGCCATTTCCCATAATTGTCTAGTGATAGAACATCTCAAGAAGAGATAAGGGACGATCTCGGCCTCCTTTTGCAATGATAACACCGATTGTCCAAAACTTTCCCCCTCTTTTGAGGATTGTCAATGGGGAAGATTCTCTCTCAAGTTGTTTCCCATGCAAAAAAGCTAGCTGGTGCCAGTAATCCAGTGGTTTGTGTTTTTAAGTTTTTTCAGTTTTTTATAGTTATTTTCAGTGTCCAATAAAATCAATAATCTGGGTTTGAAATCTGTGCGGAACTCTAGGTCGCTTGCCCATTCCTGTCCCCTAATTTTTTGATCAAGATGAAGATTTTACTTCTGGAAATTTGAAAAGGATATTAGCAGTCTTTCTATAGTCCACTAGCATCAACTATAGAAGCAAATACATACATATGTACATACACACACACTACATATGTAAATAAGTACATAAATACATGCATGCACACAGACATGTATAATGTTTTGCATGCATATTTCAATTAATCATACCTAAAGATGAGGAAACAAACGTAACCATAATACTTAGTAGATGTTTACAAGTTATTCTTTTCACTCGCTAGATAGAATATTTCACAATCAATCCATGAAGTTGAAAAAGGTGTTACTTGAAAGATTTTAGCTGATAGGTTACTCAACCTTTAGACTAAATTGCTTTAACTCTTTGAAATAAGGATACTGCATGCCTTTTATACCAAGGGTTATCTGGTATACCCAAATGATCCTTTAGTCTTTCTTTACTTTGACGTTTATTCGTGCTTGAACTTATGGGCATAGTGCCCTTTCAGACTTAGAGTATGTCAAGTCTGATGATGCAAATTCAAGATTCTTTTGTACTTTTATTATGTTGGAGGTGTTAAAAATTGGTAGGTATGACTCTTGAAGATTTTACTCGAAATCTTATTGAGGATGTGGGCTTTAGGTTTTGTAGATATGAGGAAAGAAGATTCTGTTGGCTTCTCAAAAATTATATGTTAAGCTGAATTTCAAGAGTACTTGCTTGGTTATACATTGAAGTTAATCCTTATGGTAATTGTAGCCTTACTCTACCAGCCAGGCTATGTTGTCCTTCATGTAATTACAATGTGATGGGGAAAACGAGGAAGATTAGAATTATGAATTTTAATCTAGGAATTGGGGGACATGAGGATAATTATGTAATCAGAAAATATTATGGGTATCTAGGTGTAATTAATTTTATATTGCATTTTCCTTTCATATTTCAGTTTTCTTATTGGACTAGGGTTAGGATCTCTGCATCCCTATGTTATTTTTAGTCAGCTTGGAATTGAATAATAAAATGAGTATCGAAATTAAACTCTGTGATTGAGTGTTTCTGCGCCATGTGATTTGGTTGCGGTGTTCACATCCATGTGATTTGGATTGCGGTTCCATGTGATTTAGGAAGATCCATGAGATTTGGATTGTTTTATCTTTAATTTCCTTGCTTTTCACATTTTCTTCCCTACTATACTGCATCAAGTGGTATTAGAGCGCAAGGATCCTCAAATTTTCATTGTCCGTTGAACATACACAGCCTACATTAGCCGTTGCCGTCCTCCATAAGCCGCCACCAGTCTCCGTGCACCGCCTCCACCACCGGAAACCTTCCCCGACACCACTACTAGTCTCAAAATTTCCCCCTCTATCCTGATCTGCTACACACGCTCCTTGAATCCATCGGAAAAAATGTCAGAAACCTCCTCAAGCACTGCAACACCTCAGTCTAGATCTACCTCTTTCCGGCTACTAAGTGTCGAATCTTTGATCACCATCAGAACCGTCGGCCTCCCGTGACCAAAACCTTGAAAATTCAGCCAATGTCCACCATCGGCCACCATCTGCCAATGTCGATCGCCATTGCCATCGCCATCGCCGTCGTTGTTGCCACCCCAAACGACTGCGCCACCACCAAACGATTCGGCTTTCCCGGGTGACCAAAACTCCTCAAAAGCCGCCGTGAATTTTAGATCTGCATTCTACACTGACGTCGTCGCCTCTCGCCACCCAGCAGTCGGTGCCACCATTGGCAAGTGCTCAACCACCGGGCGACCACGACCCAAGCTACCCTGCCCTCCGCCTGTGACCCTTTTTTTTAAGAAGTTTGACCCTTTGGCACTTCGCCCGATCCACCTATTTTCAGCCACCCATTGCCGGATTGAGTACCGTCATCGTGACCGGAAGAAAGTTTCGACCACAAACCCCAAAGTCCGGCCAGTTCTAATCGGTATTTGATCGGGTCAAATCCGACCTGCCCCAACCCGGTTCTCTTCTCCTGCAGCTGACCTGAGCAAATGTCACTTAGCCGAGCCGACATCACCAAGCCGAGCCGACGTCATCGAGCCGAGCCGAGCCGAGCCGAGCCGATGTCACCGAGCTGAGCCGCCAAACGAGCCACCTTGGAGCCATTTCTTAGTCCAGACTTTCCATAGCCAATTTCAATTTTGTGTATTATTTTTTTGATTTCTTGAATTTACTTCTCTTTTATTTTGTGCAAAAAAGAGAATGAAAAAGGCAGTAAAAAAAACATATATATATATATATATATGTTTGAGCTATTTTAGTATTATGACTATAACTACAGAGGAACAAATTCAATATTTGACCGATAAAATTCTCGATGGGTACGAGCGTATGTGCGTGTTAAGATCTCTATTGACTAGGTACGAACCACACTCTTTTTGTGAACATTGGAAAGAAGAATATAAAATACTTGGTAGTTATCTTCATGTTAAGCAGCGAGCTCTGGCACAACTCTATCGGCCATATGAGACAGTCCTAAGCAAGGTTGAAGTTCATTCTCAAGAAGAGATTCAAGTTGGGGTTGAACATATTGTCCCAACTTCATGTGAGAATGTCGTAGTTGAATCATGTCAGCCAAATGATGACTCAGTTATACCCATTGATTCTGTTGACTAGGTTCAAGACAAAGATGCTGACAAAGATGACTAACCTGTTGACCACCAACTTGATGTTTTTGAGCATATTGAACCAGTTTCCATGTGAGTTTATCTTATTCAAACCAGTTCAGCGAGATGACGAGTTTGCTAAGCTCATTGAAGCGGTTGAAAAGATTTCGGACAATCAGATAACAAGCTTGATTGTTCGATTGAGGCTTGAGTTGATGCATTTGTCTGTGATATTGAATTTATCTTTCCTACTTGTGTTCACACCCCTTGGCAACAAGTATTCCCAGCTTAATTTTTTTCACCTCCTAGTGACTGTGGTTTTCCTGAGTTTAACGATTATGTTTTGCTTCCCCACGCTTCAAAGCTCTTGCTTCTAGAACATTTTTCAACTGGAGGACGAGTTTTTTCTAAGTGGTGGAGAATGATGGGGAGCACAGGGAATATTAGAATTAGAGATTTTAATCTAGGAATGGGGGATATGGGAATAATTATGTACTTAGGAAATATTATGGGTATCTAGGTGTAGTTAATTTTATATTGCAGTTTCCTTTCATATTTCAGTTTCCTTATCGGACTAGGGTTATGATCTCTATATAAGAGGCGTCCCTATGTCATTTTTAGTCAGCTTGGAATTGAATGATAAAATGAGAGTATTGAAATTAAACTCTGTGATCGAGTGTTTTCGCGCCATGTGATTTGGTTGCGGTGCTCGTGTCCATGTGATTTGGATTGCGGTTCCTATGTGATTTGGGAATATCCATGGGTTTGGGCCGTTTTATCTTTAAGTTCCTTGCTTTTAACGTTTTCTTCCTTACTGTACTGCATCACAATGTGAAATAAATCTAAGTGTTGATTGCCAAGTTGATGTAGAACAGCAGAGAGAAAATTTAAGAACAAGAAAATAAAATAGAAAGATCCAATCATATGGATCTTCCCAAATCACATGGGAGCTGCAACCCAATCACAACCACAACCCAATCACAAGGGGCGAAGAACAAACTCAATCGCATAGTTGTTTTGATTTCAACAAGAAATTGTTTTTCATAAACCCTAAGCTAAGTAGAAATATCACAGGGACGTCTCTTATATAGAGATCTTAGAAACCCTAGTTCTAAACCGATAAGGAAAACTAACTTAACTGAAATATATTAAATTTCTTAAACTCTAAATACCCATAATATTTTTCAGTTACATAATTATTCCCACAATTAAAATTCCCCAAATTCTTATAATAAAATCCTTAATTTTAATCTTCATTGTGTACTCCACAAGTTTTGGGTCATTAGTTTCTTTATTGTTTGTTGGTCCTTGGAAATGTAAAATATTTAATGTAACTTGATGCTAAAACCATGTGTTTTGTTGTGTGTATTTTTTTATTATTTTAATATATACAATATTCTTCCTTTCCCTGTACTTAGAAGGGGAACTTTGCTGTGTTTTATTGACAGGTATGTCATAACTCCATATATTGAATACCCACTGTTGCTTGGATTACTCTTGAAATTGTTGAATGGTGAGTTAGTGTGGTCTACCAGACGTGAAGTATTAAAGGTAGCTACTGATGAACTAGAATTCATGTCTCTGACCTTTTGATGTTCTGTTATGCTAAATTCATTCTTTGGTATTGCCAGGTCCTTGGAATTATGGGTGCTCTGGATCCCCATGTGCATAAACGTAATCAGCAAAGCTTGCCAGGGTCACATGGAGAAGTTACCCGTGCAGCCAGTGATTCAGGTCAACACATTCAATCAATGGATGAGTTACCCATGGACCTTTGGCCATCATTTGCTACATCCGAAGATTATTACTCCACGGTAGTGCCTAATTTTATGGTGTGCTTTTCTTCTAATTCTTACTTGTTCTAATAATTTTTCAAATGAATCTAGGTTGCAATCAATTCTCTCATGCGAATTCTAAGGGATCCTTCCCTTGCTAGTTACCACCAAAAGGTGGTTGGATCCCTTATGTTCATATTCAAGGTAAGCTGAGGATATTTTTTTTTGATATACCTATTAAAGTTTTTTTCTTGATATACTTATTATGATTGTTTTTTCATGTCTAATATAATTATTGTTATTATTATTCTTGTTTTGCGAGGTTAGTCAATGGGACTTGGTTGCGTTCCATACTTACCAAAGGTTTGTATATTGACTTTTCAGTTGTAATCAACTCTCTTTTCTTAACATTTTTATTGGATAATGATTGGTTCAACTTTAAAGCTTTACTTATAGTGGGTAATGTATCATGTGAAAATTGCTCCGTACGCTTTGAAATTTCTATGTTGCTGCAGTCTAAATGTCTTCCTTATTGGATTAAATTTGTACCTGCACTTGATTTTAAACATATACATTCCCAATTTTGAAAGTACTTTCTATTATATACTGAAACTTGTTGCTAGTCCACATTCCCATTCCATTCCCATTCCTCAAATGTATAGAAAATCATTTCTTCCTTGGTTAACGAGAATTCTCTACGTCAGTCTTGAATTTCTTTTTTATATTATTTATTTAATACACTAGACTGTAGATTGGTTTTTTGGTTGATTTATATGTGGGTTTATCTTGCTGCTTCTTTCTGTAGGTTTTGCCTGATCTCTTTCACACTGTTCGCACCTGTGATGATCATCTGAGGGATTTTATAACATGGAAGCTTGGAACTCTGGTCTCTATTGTGCATCAGGTATATATATTTTGATCTCCATGCAATTGTTTCTTAAATTAAATGATTGTGGGTTTTTAGGAGATCAACTATGGAGTATTTATGTCTCTTTGCAGCATATTCGTAAATATTTGCCAGAGTTGCTCTCTCTAATTTCTGAATTATGGTCATCGTTCAGCTTGCCAGCTAGCAATCGCCCTTCACGTGGTCTTCCAGTATGTTTAGTTTATTTTTTGTTGGTGAAATCACCTTAATGTCCTATTTTTAGATTGATTATGTACGCTCTTAGTCTTGTCACAAAATTCTTTCTCTCTGTCAGATTCTACATCTAGTGGAGCAGCTTTGCTTGGCTCTCAATGATGAGTTCAGAAAAATTCTTCCTGATATCCTTCCATGTTGCATTCAAGTTCTAAGTGATGCAGAACGGTGCAATGATTACACCTATGTTCTTGATATTCTCCACACTCTTGAAGTCTTTGGGGGTTAGTACCTTCAGTATTTTATACTTTGTGCTACTGTTCAACATATTACTAGTTGTGATATGTAGGTCAAGTAAAAAGTATATAGGAAAAACAGAAAACATTCATCCATGTTTAGTATGTATAGTTGAATGGAATAGAATCAGTTATGCAATGGGGGTAAAGAATGAATACTTTGGCCATTCCATCGTTTGGTTGCAAAAATGGAATTTTTAATGTAATGGAATGACAGTCTGTTGAGAGATAGACTTCGTTGTATTGAACACAACCAAAAGTGAAATTGAAATAAAATAATTATAAATTATGAATATTTGGAGATGAATATTTTGAAAAGAAAATGAAGAAATGGGGATGCCAACCTGTGTACAAAAACCATTTACATCACAACTTCAATGAACTCTATAAACTCCTTTTCGTTTACAAATATTGCTCATGAAACCAAAATTTCAGTGTGTAACCACCTACCCTTGATCATGCGAGGAGCTTTTCCTCCATCAAAAGTCATCCTACTTGTCTCGTTCCACACTATCCAAGAAATAAAGAGAGGGATTAACATTATAGCCTCCTTGTCTCCTTAGTTCCTCCATACCCCCTCTAAGCAAAAATCTCGTCCTCAGTTGAGCTACGCATCACCTAACAAGTACCAAAAACCGCTTGTGACATCTCCGCAAATGCGTAGTTTATGAACACCAAAAAAAAAGGCGATCAACGGACTCAATTTCCTTTTTACAAAGCTAGCAACGTTTTACAAGAATCTTTGCTCTCTTTTTAAGATTATCAATAGTTAAAATCTTTCTCCAAGTAGCCTGCAACATGAAACAAAAACAGTACGAGTCTCTGAAATCGGCTTCCAGAGGAAGTTACCCCTCCCCATATAAAGATGGGTCCGCACCAGGGCCTTATAAAATGACCTCACATCAAACTCCCCCACACCCTTAGGCCTTAGATTCTAAATCTTCTATCTTCCCTACCTAAGGTCAACCTCACATCATAAATCCTTTCATAAAAGGTACCAATTCTTTGGACTTGCGAATCATGTGCATTTTGAATAAAAGGAAACTTCCACACTAAATCATCAAAGTTCATCAAAATACAATCTAACCAAGGAATTTTTGTCCATGGCCAGAGGTAAGATATCAGGGAATTGTTCCTTTAAGGATTGCTCGCCACACCAAATATCATGTCAAAAAAGGGTCTTTGCTCTATTACAAACCTCAAACCTCACCTTGTGATATATGTCGTCCCACCCTTTTTCTAATCCGCTTCCACACATGAATAATAGGTTGTAAATGGGTTTCACTCCCTTGGTGCTTTTCTTTTATGTACCTTCTGATAAAAAACATACATGAACAATAGGTTGTTTGACCTCCCCCCATTTCACCAAATGGTGTTTTTATTCCTATTTATTTCCCATAAGACACTTCTTTTTTGGATATCCTCTAATCTCCTTGTGGTCTCATTGGAAATGGGGAATAGGTACATAAAATAGATCGGAAGGCTAGCTAGGGTGCTTTAATAAGAGTCAATCTCCCGCCTTTGGAAATGTAATGAATCTTCAACTCTCCCACGTTTCAAAAGGTAATGAACCTTCCAACCGGCCAGCACTTTCTCAATCTACAATCAAGTTCCAAGCCCTTTGCTCCTTGAATTTAGCGGCCAAAGGATGCCCAAGGTAGGTTATGTAGACAAACACCACTTTGCAACTCAATAAACTTGCAACTACTTGTCTAATTCCTTACCTAGTGGGATCACCACGCTTTTTCCCAAGTTTACCTTAAGGACGGACACCGCCTCAAAACAAAGAAGAATACATCTAACATTGAGGATTTTGATCGGTCTCCCTCTCACAAAAGTTAGTGGTGTCATCATAAAAGAGAATATGGGGTAACACCATATCGTTCCTGTTGAGGAGAAGAATTCCATATTATTAATTTTTATCTGAATACAATTCAACTGTCTTATATATAGACTTATGAATATCAAACCTAATAGGACTAGAAGACATTAACTAGATAACATAGACATAAACTAGATAAGATTTAGGAAACCTACTAGGACACGCAATATAAATCCTAATAGGATTCTCAACACTCTCCCTCAAGTTTGAGCATAGATGTCATATGCACCCAACTTGGTACAAATAGATCTAACTCGCGGACCATCTAATAGTTTAGTGAATAAATCTGCTGACTTCACATGTTTGGTACTGATCACATTTTACACAAGCTTTTCTCAAACAACATGACAATCAACTTAAATATGTTTAGTTTTATCATGAAATACTGGATTATTTGCAATATGAATAGCTACTTGATTGTCACACACCAATATCATAGGACCTCACTGCTTAATCCCAAGTACTGTTTCAGCCGAACTAGCTCATGTGCATCATCGCTCAATATTCAGACTTAACACTTGATTTAGAAAATGATTAACCACACTTGTTGCAAATGAAATATCTTGTCTAGTAAAAGGCAATAACTCACCTTGATCAAGGGCTAATTTTGTGTTAGGATCCATAGGATTATCTATAGGCTTACGCCCCAACATTCCTATATCACTCAACAGATCAAGAATATATTTACGTTGGGACAAAGAAATACCATGATGAGATCTAGTGGGGCTTACGTTGTTGGAGTGTGGAGTTGGATTCGGACTGGTTGGGATGCCTTAAGTCTTCTTCCTCTTTCGGTGATGGTTGGTGATGTGAGGAGAACGCGGCTTTGGCATGATACGTGGTTTGGAACACACCTCTTAAAGACCCGTTCTCAAAGATCTTTGAAATTGTGAGGGATAAAGAAACTCTTTTTTCTTCTTTCATCTCGATGGCCAATAGTGTTATCTCACGGGAGGTGCCTATATCCGCAATGTTAATGATTGGGAGGTTGCGAGGGTGCATAGTTTCTTGGAGACTTTATATAGCTTTAAGTTTGATTTATCTAAAGAGAATGCAATGAGATGGAGGATTAACCCGAGTAAATATTTTGAGGTGAAATCTTTCTATAAGATTCTTCTAGCCGGGTCTCTTGTGGATGGCTCAAACAACTTCCCATGGAAAGCAGTTTGGTGCTCCAGAGCCCCAAAGTGAGTTTTTTGGTCAGAAAGCATCTTTGGAAAAGATTATAAAGCGTGATAATTAGCAGAGGGGGAGGGTGTTGGTGAACCGGTGTTTCATTTGCAAAGGATGTAGTGAGTTCGTGTTTCATCTCTTGTTGGAGTGCTCTTTAGCTAGAGCCTTATGGGAAATGGCTTATAAGGTTTTAGAGGTTTCTTGGGTGTGCATCGGCTTGGTGTTTAGATGAAGTGTGGGCTTGGAGGGGGTTTCGGGCCTCTAAGAATCTCAAGAAAGTTTTCTTTATGATCCCCCTCACTATCTTTTGGATAGTTTGGAGTGAGAGGAATCGTAGAGTTTTTGAAGGCATTGAGAGACCTTTTGATGTAATTAGGGATAAGTGGTTCAATGGCCTTATTTTTTGGGTCAAAGGGAATACTTTTGTAAATGATATTGATATAGTTGATTTGTGAAGTTTCTCTCCTATAGATAGCTTTTGTGCATGGGTTGCACCATCTTGGTATGTCTTTTCTTTAATAAATTTCATATATCAAAAAATGTGTTATATATATATTTGACTACTAACCTTAGGGTTAGTAAGCTAATTGCCTCCAATAACACAGCCACTCTCACTCTCTACCCTTTGTCTCTCATCTCCTTTTCTATGTCTAAACCCTTGCCTAAATCTCAACAATAACAAGGGTTGGTAAGCTAATTGCCTCCAATCTCTCTACCCGCTCTCTCTACCCGCTCTCTCTCATCTCCCTTTCTATGTCTAAACCCTAACCTAAACCTCAACAATAACAATGCTAATTATAGCGTGATAAAGGTGACCATAAAGCACATCGTAACACTGAATTTAATTGCTTACAAATTTAAATATTATTCGTGCTAGAATTTGCTAAAAAATTTATATTGGTCAGAAGAAATTAGTAATGTTAAACTGCAATTTCTTGAAAAGGAAGTTCAGGACTGCACCCGTAGGAGGATAATTCCTTTTTTCCCCCGTTTTTGCTAGATAAAAGAAATAGTTTGTTGTAGAAATTAAGCTGAAAATAACATAATAGGGGAAACACTATTTGTAGTCTTGTAAGTTACAACTAAAAGTGTGGGGAGGTAGGAAATTTCATGGTACTTCAATGTTGCTTTTATGTGCTCTCATGTTCAAACTAGAATGTGAAAAATGTTATCCAGGTTTTGGAAAAGGGTGTGGTAACATTTTAATTTTTTTTTGTCTTTTTCTCTATATATCTCATTTCTATAGATCTTTAATCATTTCCATTACACAATATAGGAACATTGGATGAGCATATGCATTTGCTTCTTCCTGCACTTATTCGATTATTTAAACTGGATGCTTCTGTGGATATAAGGCGTGCTGCTATCAAAACTTTGACAAGATTGATCCCTCGTGTTCAGGTTGATAGCTGAACATCTTTCAGTTGATGAGCTTATAGGATGGTGTTTGGTTGTATATTTAAGTCATCTTTTGTTCAATAACTGTTATTTGATACTTTTCGTTCTTTTTTCGTCAGGTTACTGGTCACATCTCTGCTCTAGTGCATCACTTGAAGCTAGTCTTGGATGGGTTAGTCTCCCCTTATCAATTTCAATTCATGCAATTTGAAAGCTGACTTTTTTTAAATATACATGTTTGAGAGAAAAATGAAATATATGTTTGATTTCACTGTTGCATCTTTGATAATTGTTGGGCTGCACCAATTTCAATCCGTCTTGAATGATCCAAGGGAAGGAGTCAACCATCACCAAACCAGAATCAAGGAACCGTTAGTTTGTTATTGAGTGGAAACAGAGAAAATAAGCACTCCATTTTTATTGATGGAAAGAATTAGAAATAAGAAATCCCAACTTTTAGTCATGTATAAAAGGTGTACATTCTGCAATTGTGACTTTAACGGTCTCTTATGGTTGGTTATGTGTATTTTTCTGGTACATCTAATAGGATTAATGTCACTTTGTTATTGTTCATTCATCTTTAAAAAAAGCTCATTATGTTGCTTTCCTTATTTATCATTTCCTGTTCCTATCTCTTCTTTGTATCATCGAAGTAGAAGCATTTTACTTCCTAAAATCATTTCTACAGATGTGATAAACTAAATTAGGCATTGCGTAATTGTTTTTTCTCCTTAAAAGCCGTTTCTTATTCATGTTTTTGCCCCATTGATTACTTTGCTCTTTTGGGATTTTAATATCTTTCAGTTGAAGCAAGGCTTTTTGACTTTGTTGTGATATATTAGGACATCTCTTATGTCAGCTCAAATTCAGTTTGTTGCACTTGGTTTCAACTTGGTAACTTAACTTTACATGGAATTAATGTGAGATAAAGATGCCCTCATTAGTTCTCCCTTTTCCTTTTCCAATGATGTGATCTGTTGGGATGTTCCATTTATCCGCAATGTACATGATTTGGAGCTTGAGATTGTTGAAAGCTTTTTGGAGGCCATATATGGTCCTAGGATCGATGTGGCAAGATTGAAGTCTAAACAGGATAAGGGATTTGAGGTTAAATCTTTTATACGATTCTTTTTGATGGGTCGCCTTTGGAAGGCTCATCCAACTTCCCTTGGAAAGCTATTCGGTGTCTATTGAGAATTCTATTAGGATTCCTATTATGTGTTCTTCTTAAATCTTATCTAGTTTATATTTATCTTATATAGTTGATGTCTTCTAGTCCTATTTGATGTGATATTCATAAGTCTATATATTGGACAGGTGAATTGTATTCAAGTCAATCAATAAAACATAATTCTTTATCAATTCTCTGATTTGAACATGGTATCAGAGCAAGATCTCTCATCTTCTTTTTCCAAAAAAAATGTGCACAGTGGAAGACTTTGACCACGGTCATCGTCGCCAGGAGCATGGCACTTGATTCAGTTTCTGTAACATGTATCTAATGCTTTAGTACATTGCTCATCAAATTCTTTGTGCATCCTAAAGCAGTAAGGTAAGTTAAAAAAGAAAAAAAAACAAAAAGAAATAAAAAATAGGCTATTCATATGGCTTCAGACAAATCTACTTTGGTGACTAAGGCTTGACAATGTTGTCGAGCTAATGTTAGTAGTAGTAGAAGATGTGGTTTTAGTAATCTGTGTCGTCATAATGCCAGAGGTGGTTATGAAATTGGTGGTAGTTTTATATCTATTGGTTGTAGTGGTGATGGTCGGGGTTCGGTTCGTCAGTACTCATTGTCACCATTATGGGCATATTCGGGAGACATGTTGGCACTTTGGTTGGTCGTTCCCTAGTAGCTAGTGGTGTGACTTTTGACAGTTGAATGACTCGGTTTGGCCCATTCCTCAAAAGAAGTTTTTACAAGATCCTATCTACCAAAATTTTTACTTCTAGTTCCGGTGAACGAATAATCATTGTTTCCGGACAACACATACAAAGAGACCCGCCAACAATCAAGTAATTAGTGAACCTATGATAGATGTTTATAATTAGTTTCTTTCTCTTCTATCTCCCATCTATTTTCTTTAGTTATTCACTAGAGCAATTATGATTTAGAAGTCGATCCGGGGCAAGTGTTCAGATCTATTTCGGGGTCTTTGACTTCTTTTACGGTTTTCAAAGCTCAGTATCATGAGTTCTTACAGCTCACCACGCATCTTTCATGACTGCTGTTTTGTCCCAGAAAGTTACACCAGTTGCTTGTTTACCCTATAGTAGTTCTTCATCTAAACCTTGGGTTCTTGATTCTGCAACCACTAATCATTTTTCAAGTACACTTATGTTTTTTCTACTTTTTCTCAGTCATCATCCTTACCCGATGTTACTCTTGTTGATGAATCTAAAGCCATTACTTGTACTTTATGTTCCTTTTTATCTGTGCGATTTAATTTGCTATGTGTTAGTCAGCTTACAAAATATTTAAACTGTTCTGTTACCTTTCTCCGTAATTTCGTTCTTATTTAAGATCTGAAGACGCGGAAGATAATTGGTGGAGGGCATGAATCCAACGGTCTTTATTATTTTGATCTTATCCCATCATTTGTTGTCGGCTCAATTGACGTGTCTCCTTTTCAGCTTCACTATCATTTTGGTCATCCATCTTTGGAGAAACCGAAGAAAGTAGTCTCAACTTTGAGTCATGTTTCATCTTTGGAGTGTGAGTCGTGTTAGTTGGGTAAGCATAACATCATCGTGTGTCTTTTTCTTCCCACATTAACCAATGTGTGTCTAGTTTTTTTATGTTAGTACATTCTGATATTTGAGGTTCGAGTTGTGTCTTCTAAACTTGGCTTTTGGTATTTTTTTACTTTTATGGATGATTATTCTAGGCTCACCTCGTTTTATTTAATGAAAGACCGTTCTGAGTTATTTTCTATTTTTTGTACCTTTTGTGTTGAGGCAAGAACCCAATTTAGTTCATTGATCAAAATTCTTTGTAGTAATGATACTTGTGAGTATTTTTATGATCCTTTTACTACATTCATGACCAATTCTAGCATCATCCATCAGTCATTTGCTCTCATACATCTCAACAAAATGGTGTTGCGAAGCGAAAAAATCGTCATCTTTTAGATATTGCTCGTACTCTTTTATTTCATATGCATGTTTTTAAATTGTTTTGGAGTGATGATGTTCTTACTGAATGTAAATTTCTTCTGTTCTTAATGGTAAATCCCACACTGTGTTATTTCCTAACGATACACCTTTTTCATTTATTTCTTCGCATCTTTGCGTTCGTTTTATTGTTCATCAGCTTAGTCAATGAGTTGACAAACTTGATCCTCGCTCAATTAAACGTATTTTCTTGCGTTATTCTCGCACACAAAAAGGTTATCAGTGTTATAGTTTGTTGCTAAAAATGTATTTTGTTTGTGTTGATGTTGCGTACTTCGAGACTACCCCATTTTATTTTGAGTCTCACTTTGTATGTGATTTGGCTGATTCTTTTCCATTTCCATTACTCATTCCAATGCCCCTTACACGATCACATACTCTTACTATGGTTTCCCCTTTGTCAGTTCCTCCTAGGTTGGTATCTCCATCACAAGTTTACATTAGTCGTTCAAAACCTCCGGTCTCGGTTGCTCCACCAATTGCTTCCTCGTTAACAGATTTGAATTCATCTTTAACTTCCTCATTTGAGGATGATCTTCCCATTGTTCTTCAAATGGGTAAGCGTTTATGCACTGCTCATTCCTATTGCTAATTTTGTGTCTTATGTTCATTTTTCTCTTTCATATGCTTTATTTGTCGATTTCGTTGTGAAAGTTCATCCTGATGGTACTGTTGACAGATTGAAAGCTTGTCTTTTAGCAAAAAGATATACACAAGTATATGATATTGATTATGTTGAAATATTCTCTCCCTTGGCTTAGATTACATCTGTTTGTGTTTTTGTCTCTTTGGCAACTAAGTTTAGTTGGCCGCTACATCAGTGGGATGTCAAGAATGTTTTCCTCAATGGTGCTGGAGGTTTACTTGGAGCAACATTCCGGGTTTGTTACTCAAGGGGAGTTTGGGTTAGTTCTCTACATAGCTTAAAACAATCTTATCGAGCGTGGTTTTGTAGGTTCAATGAAGTAGTGATTGATTTTGGTCTCAGTGGTGTAGACCTAGTTTTTATAAACATGGTAAGACGGGTAGGATATTGTTGATTATGCATGTGGATGATATTGTGATCACAAGAGATAACAATGAGGCAATTCTCGCAGTTCTTACATCTGTTCGTGTTGTTGTCTCTTTGGCCGCTACGTTTAATTGGACGCTACATCATTTAGATGTGAAGAATGCTTTCTTCAATGGTTCTCTCTAGGAGGAGGTTTACATGGAGCAATCTCTTGGATTTGTTGTTTCTCATGGAGAGTCCGAGTTAGTCTCTCGGTCGAAGAAGTCCTTATGGTTTGAAACAATCTCCTCGAGTATGGTTTGGCAAGTTTAGTGAAGTAGTGATTTATTTTGGTAAAAGTAGATGTGTAGATCATTTTGTCTTTTATAAACATAGTTGGGCGGGTAGGATATTGCTGATTGTGTATGTGGATGATATTGTGATCATAGGAGACGTCAAGATCAAAGGATATAGGACAACTGAGATATTTTTTAGGTATCGAAGTTGCTAGATCTCTTCATGGTGTTTCTTTATCTCAGTGTCAATACGTTCTTGATTTGCTGAGTGATATTGGAATGTTGGTGCGTAAGCCTATAGATAATCGTATGGATCCCATCACAAAACTTGTAGTTGATCAAGGTGAATTATTATCTAATGAGGAAAGTATGGACGATTGGTTGGGAAATTGAATTATTTGATTGTTACTAGACAAGATATTTCGTTTGCAACAAGTGTAGTTAATCAGTTTCTAGATGCTCCACGAACTAGTCATTAGGATGTTATTCTTATTTTGAGATATCTTAAGAGTTCTCCTGGTCGTGGTTTACTTTATCAAAACCATGGTCATATTGGGCAGGCTCTCCGTCTAATAGGACGTCCACTGGATATTGTGTGTTTGTTGGAAGCAATTTAGTGTCATGGAAGAGTAAGAAGCAAACTGTGGTTGCTAGATAGAGTGTTGAGTCCTAATTCAGAGCAAATGTTACATACTACCTGTGAGATGGTTTAGCTAAAACAATTGTTAGTAGAACTTGAAATTAACCACTCAAGTCGTATAAGCTTGGTGTGTGACAATCAAGCAACTATTCATATTGCGAATAATCTAGTGTTTCATGAGAGAATTAAACATATTGAAGTTGATTGTCATATTGTTCAAGAAAAGCTTGTGCAAAACGTGATTAGTACTAGACATGTGAAGCTGACTGATTAGTTAGCAGATTTATTTACTAAACCATAGGATGGTTCACGAGTTAGATTTATTTGTAACAAGTTGGGTGTGTATGATATCTATGCTCTAACTTGAGGGGGAGTGTTAAGAATCCTATTAGGATTTCTATTATGCGTCCTAGTAGATTTCTTAAATCTTATCTAGTTTATGTTTATCTTATCTAGTTGATGTCTCCTAATCCTATTAGATGTGATATTCATAAGTCTATATGTTGGACAACTGAATTGTATTCAAATCAATCAATAAAACATAACTATTTTGCAATTCTTTGATTTCAACAGTGGCATTGTGCCCTAGAAGCTCTTGTAAGAATATTCTTGCTATTGATAATCTACAAGGATGGGGAAAGTGCTTGCTAATTGGTGTTTCATGTATTGATGGAGTGTTTGCTAGCTAGAAGTTTGTGGGAGATGACTTATAGTGTTTTAGATTTCTCTTGGGTGGTTGCTGGCTCTGTGAAAGATAAATTGCGGGTTTGTGCGGTATTTGTGCTTCTAAGGATCTTAAGAAGGTTTACTCTTTGATTCCTCTATGTTTTTTGGCTTGCGTGGAATGAAACGAATAGAAGAGCTTTTGATGGCAAAGAGAAGTCTATTTAATAGATTAGAGATAGATAGTTCGATATCCTTAGTTTTGAGCTTAAAGGGAAATTTTTGTGAATGATGTAGATCATTTAGATTTAGTGGAGTTAGTATTGTGTAGATAGTCTTTGTTTTCAGCTTGCACCCCCTTGGTGCTTTTATACAATTTTACTTATTAAAACTACATGGAATTAAAACAGCAGTAATTTCCATTGTTATACTCCGTAGTTTACTAGTAGCAGCAAACTATGTAGGAAAATGGTCCAGTTATTGATTTTCAGTCAAACATTACTAATGTTAAGCGTGGTCGTATCTGGGTATGGAATTGTCGCTACACATTTTCTTTTACGTTTTTAGTTTCTTTTAAGACCTTATATGTGAGTTGTTTTGCTTTTGATGGTGCATGGAAAAAGTTGAATATACTGTTGTGGTTCTAGGTTTTGGATGGTTCTCTTTATCTAACCATTGTATTGACCATTGAAAGGTGACAAGCAATTAGTCTCTGTTCGGGTCTTTCTTTCAAGCTAGGATTTTATTAAATTTAGATGACAATATTGGAAGTTCTGTTTTCCATTGGTTGCCAGAAAAAAATTCCTTTGATGCTTTAAGTTGATATGGTGGTTTTAGTTTGCTCCCTGCTTTTTATTTTAAATGAGAGTTTATTATCTACCTACATCTTGCATTTATTGTCTGGTGTTTCAGTAGTGTAAATTTCTAATTGCAGGAAGAATGATGAGCTCCGCAAAGATGCTGTTGATGCACTTTGTTGTTTGGCTCATGCCCTTGGGGAGGACTTCACCATTTTCATCCCGTCAATTCATAAACTTCTGCTGAAACATCGCTTGCGGGTCTCACTTCTTACCTGATCATTCCCATCTTTTCATCTGATGAAATTCAGTCTCTCTCCCCCCAACCCCCACTGTGATTTCTGAGTATGAAAGTAATTCTGTTTTCAGCATAAGGAATTTGAGGAAATTGAAGGGCGCTTGCGGAGACGTGAACCGTTAATCTTGGGAAGCACGGCTGCACAAAGATTAAGTCGACGACTTCCAGTTGAGGTTATTAGTGACCCTTTAATTGATATGGAGAATGACCCTTATGAAGATGGGACTGATGTTCAGAGACAACTTAGAGGTCATCAGGTATTCGTTCTCTCTCTATCAAACATATCTAGTTTCCATAATATTGGCTATCTATGAATGAACATTATATTGACGGTCGGTATTGTCTTAACTTATAAAAGTAAAGTCTTTGTGTTGACCTCAATGTTTGCTAGAACTTTTTATTGGCAATTCTTGTTTGTTGTGCTGTGATACACATTGTAGTGTATAAGTCCAGGAGAAATAAAAATATATTTGAAGAAGGTAGATCAAAATAAACACATCATAGACAAATTAATTACATAGACTGTTATGTTTAAGATAATGGGTACTGCGTTGTGCAATTATGCTAGCCTTCTCTGTAATGCATGCCTATTATAGATGTATCTTGTCCAATTCAATCTATACAAGTAAATTGTATTGTAGAACTAGCCACCAATACAATTGCTATTTTCTCCGTGTTATTGCTAACAGTCATTTTTTTTGGATAAGTGTCTAAGTCATTTTAAATATAACATTCATGCTTCATAGATCTTTTCTCTCAGTCTCTCTCTATCTCTAGGGATTGAGTAATGATTCATTAAAAGAACGTGAAAGAAAAATACATGAGAAGTATACAAGAGAGCTAAAACCTTTTAACCCTCCAAAAAGAACATAAGAGCTGAAATTTTAATTCTATTAAGATACTAAGAACTTCATGAACTTATGGTACTCATGTGGTGATGTAAGCCATATTCAGAATATGTTCTTCCTTCCATGTACTGACTATAATAAAGTCTATTCTAGTAAAAGTATGTAATAAAACGACATCAAGGGGGTGCCAAATCCATGTGCAAGCTATTTACATGATAAAATTCAATGAAGTGTATGAGCTCAATCTCATTTACAAAAAGACTGGTGTTAAATTGATGTCACAAGAACTGACATGTGGTGTTTGAGTGCTATTATTATTATTATTATTATTATTATTATTATTATTATTATCTTTTTGGTTATAATTGTCAAATCGAGATTTGAATCGTGAATCGAAATCTCGATTTTGTGAGTCAAGAATTGAATCAAATCATAAGATTCGGTACAAATTCTTAAAATTAATTTAAATTAATAAGTATACATGTAAAACAAACAAATACTTTAAAAGTAAAATATTTAACATATATTAAATGATCATGTGACCAATTGGAAAGGCACTTGCCTCTAAGCAAGTGATGTGAGTTCAAATCCCACCATGATCTACTGTAATTAACATATTACATTTAAGTTTCTAACAACTAACAAATAACAACAGAGATAGCACAAGAAAACAATATAATACATTAATAAATAATATAATAAAGTAATAAAATAAAATAATAGAATGCTATTTTGTTGGTTTCATAAAAAAAAGAAAAGCCAAAAAGTCTTTGAATCCTAAATTTCTAGAATAACAAATGAAAGAGGAAAACTAATGAATTATGTTTATTTTATCCTTATCATGCATATTTCTTTGATGCATACATTTGGTCACAAGACTTCATAACTTGATATTGTTGGGTATGTCGTCTTGCATACCTTTTGATGTATCTTATGCAATTTTCAGGATTTTTAACTTAAATAAGCTGCATACAGGTCAATGATGGTCGATTACGCACTGCTGGAGAGGCTTCTCAGCGCAGTACCAAGGAAGACTGGGCAGAATGGATGAGGCATTTTAGCATTGAACTTTTAAAGGAATCTCCATCCCCAGCATTACGAACTTGTGCAAGGCTCGCACAACTACAGGTATGCCTAATAGTGTTCGTTCGTGCATCTCCTCCTATTTTAAGTTCTATTCTGATTTACAGCTTTTTGCAGCCTTTTGTTGGGCGGGAGTTGTTTGCTGCTGGTTTTGTTAGCTGTTGGGCTCAACTGAATGAGGCTAGTCAGAAACATTTAGTACGGAATCTGGAGATGGCGTTTTCTTCTCCAAATATTCCTCCTGAAATTCTGGCCACACTTCTTAATTTGGTATGTCTCTTTTGAATTGGGTATTACTTCTATAGATGGAAGATATAAGAGTCCAGCTATGAGACCGTAGTTATTATTCAATGAGATTATGATTGCTGTTATGTGTATCCTAGAAAGTATAGTAATTTGGACATATAGATGCGTTAATTATTGTGAATGCACTCTTATCTTAATGGTCTTGAACTTTGGTTAAGTTCCATAGTTTTCGGTCAAATTAGCTATGATTTGTAGGACAATTCTTCTACTGAAAAATTAATGTGTTACTCTTGTCAAAGTAGCTATTTATTTTGTTTTATTTAGTATATGATGAGCTGAGCTCATATACTGGTCTTTTCAGGCAGAGTTCATGGAGCACGATGAGAAGCCTCTTCCTATTGATATCCGTCTTCTCGGTGCTCTTGCAGAAAAGGTATACTTTCCTCTACCAAAAAAAAAATCTGCAGCTTTAAGAGCAATATGCTTCTGTCATGTTTGTTGGATATTATTACCATATATTTCATGCAATTAATATTGTCCATCCTACCTTCCAGTGTCGTGCTTTTGCCAAGGCTCTACATTACAAGGAGATGGAATTTGAAGGTGCACACCCGAAGAAGATGGATGCTAATCCTGTTGCTGTAGTTGAAGCTCTTATACACATAAATAATCAATTACACCAGCATGAGGTTAACTTTAAAGAAAATATAATTTTACTGATTTATTTATTATATTTCGCCTTTTTATATTATTCTTTCAAACATTTGTAGCATCAATTGGTTGATTGAAATTTTGTTTTCTTAGGCTGCGGTTGGAATATTGACCTATGCCCAACAACGTCTTGATGTTCAATTAAAAGAGTCATGGTATTGTCAAACATTCATATACTCTAGCATTTGCTTTTCTTATCATTAAAATATAAATCATAGAGGGGTTTTTTTGCTCCACTCCAATGTCAAACCATTTTTATTGAAATCTAATTTCATTTTATTCTTTTTATGTATGCTTTATCATGGATGGAAGTACTTAAATAAATAAAAAAAGAATGCACTTATATTTTCTTGTGCAGGTATGAGAAGTTGCAGCGGTGGGATGATGCTCTCAAGGCATACACTGCAAAAGCCTCTCAAGCATCAAACCCCCATCTTGTTTTGGAAGCCACATTAGGTTCGTAATAACTATGACATTTGTAATTGCTATTATTAGGTTTCTTGGTTCTGACAAGAACTTAAGAGGAATCCTTTTGCATATCATTATTGACCCGTTTTTCATGTAACCTATGTTACAATATTCATTCTACCCTTCCGTAGGATATGATACTCCAAATATGGGTATGGTTCTCGGACACTCCGAATCAATGTGATACTTGCAAAAATATTGACGAGTCAACACTCGGACACATACACATAACACGTTCATTATAACTGAGAACGGGTAACATAGATCATAACTAAATGGAGTGTTATATTGTCTTCTTTGCTGGGATAATTCTTTAAAATGTTATGGGGAAACATGAGCATCGTTTTCTTTTATTTTCCATCGTCATAACATGAATTTGATAGAAGGCTTTTGCTAAATGAGCTTTCGAAGGTTATATCCATGGAAGAAGCTTATTGGAGACAAAATTTAGAGCCTTATACCTTATAGAGGGGTAAAGAAATTTGAAGTTTTTTCTTTGAGTGGCCAATGCTCATAGGAGACATAAATTTGGAGTTGGTGGTTTGATGTTGAAGTTGAGAAGGAAATGAAGGAAGCTGTTTGTAGGTTTTACAAAAAGCTTTATAGTGAATCTTGAGAGAGGAGGCCCTCTCTTGATGGATTGAATTTCAATTGCATTGACGGGGAGTTGGCTGTTGGTTTTAAAGACCATTCGATGAAGAGGAGATTCTATACATCCTTTGAGATTGTAATGATTAGAATTTTGATCATTGCATCGCAATGAGGTATGAGAGAGGATTACTCGTATTGACTTACTGTACTTGCTGCAAAAGAGATGTCAAGTCTAGTCATTGTCTAATAATTGAGTTCCCAACAAAGCTCCTTTACCTGGATGGTCACCTTCTCCCACAGAGTTTCACATTAGGATCCATAGTGTAGCTAGAGGTTTACAACATATCAAACATGTCCTTTAGGGATGGAATCGAGCTTAGGGGTGCTCAGGCTCAGTTTGTGAAAGAAATAGGAAAAGCTGAACTGAGCCGAGCCTAGAAAGTGAAACTTGAGCTCGGCTCGTAGGATTTTTTTGGAGCTCGAGCTTGAATTGGCTCGCAGCTCAGGCTTGGTAAGCTGTGAGCCAATTCAAGCTCGAGCTCGTGAGATCGATGGTAAAGTTGACCCGTGATCCGTTAAAATCATTACCCTCACCTGTATAAACTGGGCTGATGTCTAACTTTTACTACTTGCTTAAAAATGCCCATACCCAGTCTTTCCATCTAATTTGTGATACAATCGGGGTTGGATGAACCCACGGGTCCATGTGTTTGACCCGTGTAAGTAAAATTATACTATGGTCAGTCTTACAAGCATCACTTTTTATGCTTGGTGCTGATTGACATATCTTTTATCTGATTCTGTTTCATCATATTCCTGTTTTTTTTCCCTTTTCTCATTTATATTTTAAACTATGATTTTAAAGTATTAGACAATAAAGAGTGCTTGATGATGTTTAACAATCCAACTCTGTCATCAAATTGATGATATAATACATGTGATCTCTCTTGCATTTCTCTCTCTTTTCTTTTTTTTTTGTTTTGAATTCTCAACTTTATCTTGAAATTCTTCAGAATTACTAATTCCTTGAAGAAAAAAAATTATCCGTCACACCTACTTATCAAAAAAAAAAAAAATTCACTGTCCAACTGAACTTGAAAGGGGCTAAATCTTTCCTCTTTCCAAGCGGTGGTATATTATCTGTTGATCCTGTGTTCGCATTGCTATGTCTGGTTTCTTTGATAAGCCTATTGTTACAAAACTTTGAATATTAAATTGTGATGATGTCCATCTTGAGATAACTTTAGTTTGTGATTAGAAAATGGCTACTACTGATTTTTGTAGATCTTTTGTAGTTGACAAAAAGTTCTTTGAGTTTGTTGTTGAAGGATTTAATGGGAATGTAGTAAGGATCTCTGAGTTTGCTCCGAGAAGGAAGAACTCTCTCTGGTTGAATGAGCAAGAAGTTTTCTGGCTTGCGAAAGTATGGAAGGAACTCTTGTTTGAGAAAGGTGAAAGGATATGGTGTCGTAGAAGTCGAGTTAGGGACAGGTTTTTGATTTTGGGGCTTCATCTTAACAAATTTGGACGATTTGTCTCCGTGACCTGAATTTTCTATGGGAAATCTAAGTTTTTTCTATTCCCGGAAGGTGTGGCTGTAGGGGGTTGGTGGCAAACATTTGAGGCTGTTCCTGCTCTAGTAAATTTTTAAACCCACTTCTTGGTCTCCCAAATTGATCGATTTTGAAAGAGACAGTAGAAAAAGTCAGGCTTCCTAATAGTGGGTCAAATGGAGGATCGGAGAGCCTTTCTAAACAAGTCTCTGCTAAGTCAGTGGGTAAAACTGAAGGCGGCTCTCAACCTTTGGCAGTAAGTTGTCCTTGCTGTGGTACTGAGCTTTCCGGGCAGTTCATTCTATCAAAATCTCATAAGAGGTCTTGGGCTATGGTGGTTCGTTCTGAGGTTGATGATGATAGGAATCTCACGCGAGTGGAGGGGCGCGTTGTTCAGGTGACAGATAAAAGGAAATCTCAGTTGTAAACTGAGACCATTCCAAAAGATTTTTTGAAATTCAAATCCAAGGAAGCTTAGGCTTTTGATATGGAAATGGGCCATAATGTGCAAGTGGGCTGTGGGACTATTTCTTCTTCTGGACTGGAGTTTGGTTTTGAGGCTAGGCTTCCCAAAGATTTTAATTTCATTAAATCTGGACCGGGTGAAAGTTCTAAGACTGGGCTGAGCAATATCAAACAGGCTATGAGTAAGGTTGGGTCGGGTGTGTCAATGGGTAGGAAAAAGCCCCAAAAAGCCCTGGCGTTTGAAGATTTCAAAACGGTGGATTGCCACTCGTTTTGGCCCTCCTCCCTTGCGAACACGTCCGAGACAGTCGTCGACACTTGGGGCCTCTGCAGTTTTATCCGGCGAGACTCGGCCAAACGGATCTGAGCCTCTGTCTTGCTCATGCATCTTTTTTCCTGGATTTGAGATCGCAGCTAGGGGCGTTTGTTCTTAAGGAATCGCCGTCGGCTCGTTTGACTTTGCGGAGTTGACTGAAAAGAGGCAGGTTTCGACAGTAATGAGCGAGCTTTCTAATGACTCTGTTCCTTCTCCCTCTGATTCTGCTCCATCTCCTACCATTGAAAATCTTAAAGTGTCCTTTTCTGCTGATCAGTTAGCTGTTTCTAGCTCAGTGGTACTTATATTCTGTATTCCTCTGAAAATTAGGGTGGAGTTGCCTGGATTAGGTGTTGTTAGTGGTTTTGGAGTAAAGGAGGTTCCTTCGCCTATGGATTCTAGTATTTTTGAAAGTAAGAATAGGGAGTTATGCTTAGGTATGGTGGAGGTTGGTTCTCCGATCGATCAGTGGGTGGGGTTGGAAGGAAATGATGAGTTTTATGTGAGCTGTAAGACTTCAGCCTGGGTTCTTAATTGGGTGAAAAAATTGCATAAGATGGTGGGGGTGTCTCTAGTTGGAGTTGAAGTTCAAGCTATTCGATTATTCGAGGAAATTGAGCGACTTCGCGTTGAAGAGTGCAATTCACGGTGTCGAAGCGAGTCAGTAGGTAAAAGACAGTCTAGGGGCCTAGCAGAGAGCTTTAAAGACTGGAGTTTGATGTTAATTATGATAAGATTGCTGGGGGGTGGTAGAGGAGGAGAGTTGTTGATAGTGGATTATAGGGGTATGTCAGAGTCTCAATGAAGTGGTCGATTATCTCTTGGAATGTGAAAGGGTTGAATGAGGTAGAGAAAAGGGATTCTATTAAGCACTATCTCAAAGAATGGAAGGTTGCATTAGTTTGCCTTCAGGAAACTAAAGTAGAGGAGGTTAGTGATTCATTTATTCGCAGTCTTTGGGGTTTAAAATCTTGTGACTGGAAAGCTCTCTCGTCTGTAGGTGCTTCGGGAGGAATCATTATTATGTGGGATAAACGGATTTTAGATCTGGTTGACAGCCTAATTGGTGTTTTTTTAGTCTCGTGTTTTCAAGGGTCTCTTTAATGGTGGGGAGTGGATAATGATTGGTGTGTATGGCCCTTGGGATAGTGGTAATAGGAGTTTGTTCTGGGATGATTTGGCGGCTGTTAGACTTCGGTGGTCGTATCCTTGGGTGTTAGGTGGTGAATTTAATGTCGTCTTTTATCCTCATGAAAGATCCGGTGGGTATCGTGAAACTAGGTCAATGAGGGAGTTTTTAGAGTTTGTTTGGGGTCATGATCTGCTTGTGGGTCCTTCACCTGGTCAAATTTTAGGGTTTCTTCTTCCTTTTCAAGGATCGAACGATTCCTTGTTTCTGCTTGTTGGCAAGCAACATGTCCTTCTTTGATTCAGAAACTTCTTCCCCGGCCTTTATCTGATCATCACTCGATCCTTCTGGAAGTAGGTGGCTTGTTGTGGGGCTCGACCCCTTTCCGTTTTGAAAATATGTGGTTGAAGGTGGATGGGTTTAGGGATCTTGTTAAAAGCTGGTGGGAGGGATTTTCCGTTAATGGAGTTGCTAGTTTTGGGGTGGCTCAGAAGTTAAAATATCTTAAATCTGAAGTGAAACGATGGAACAAAGATCACTTTGGTAATGTTAATTCTTCCATAAATTCTTTATTGGGAGAAATTTCAGGGCTCGATGAGATAGAAGTTAGAGAGGGTCTTTTGTGACATGAAATTGAGAGGAGAACACTAGCTAAGAAAGATTTGGCTAAATTAATTTCTTTGGAGGAAATTTCTAGGAGACAAAAGTTTAGGGAGTTGTGGTGAAGGGAGGGAGAGAAAAATACCAGGTATTTTCATCGTATGGCTAATGCTCACAATAGGTTTGACTTTGTTAACTCTATTGAGGTGGATGGTTTGTTGCTCGAAGAGGAGGGTGATATTAAAAAGGCAATTAGTGGTTTCTATGAGAATCTTTTTAAAGAGACCTATAAAGATAGGCCAAACTTGGATGGATTGGACTTCTATATATTAGATGTGGCAACTGTTGTGTGGCTTGAGCGTCCTATCTCTGAGGAAGAAATTGTTGATGCTCTTCAAGATTATAATGGTGATAAAGTGTCAAGGTCGACGGTTTTACAATGGCATTCTTAATCCATAATTGGGAGGTTATTAAGGGGATATTTATAGGCTTTTTGAGGAATTTCATACTACTGGGGAGTTTGTGAGTAGCCTTAATGCCACATTCATTTCCTTAATTCCTAAGAAGGTGGGAGCAGTTAACATTGTAGATTTTCGTCCTATTGGTCTTGTTGGTTATATCTACAAGTTGTTATCGAAATTGATTACTGCAAGATTGAAAAAAGTGATGTGTAAAGTAGTGAGTCCCAAGTTGAATGCGTTTATAGAAAGAAGACAAATTCTGGATGTCGTTCTGATTGCAAACATGATAGTGGATGCTCAAATGAAGAATGGAAAGGGAGGAGTTGTCTGCAAACTTGATAGGGAAAAGGTATATGATCACGTGTGCTAGAACTTTGTTATCTACTTGTTGAAGCATATAGGATTTGGGGATAAATGGTGCAAATGGATTCTCAAATGCTTGTCCCCTACTTCCTTCTCCATTTTGGTTAATGGTTGTCCTTCTGGTTTTTTTGGGGCTTCTAGAGGTATTAGACAAAGGGATCCTTTGTCTCCGTTCGTTTTCACCTTAGTTGTAGAAGCCTTTAGCAAGATGCTTTTGAAAGGTATTGAAATGGGTTTATTGAGTGACTTAAAAGTGGGAAGGAATAGTGGAAGTGTGATTGTCTCTTATCTCCTTTTTTGCCGATGATACGATTGTCTTTTGCGGAACGGAAGCCTCTCAAATCTTACACTTGCGGTGTATTCTTCTTTGCCTTGAAGCGATGTCGGGTCTTAAGGTTAATCTTGTTAAAATTAATCTCATTCCCCTAGATGAAAATTGTAATGGGCACTTCCTTGCTAGATTATTGGGATGCAAAATGGGGTCTCTTCCATCTACTTATCTTGGTCTTCCTCTCGGAGCTAGATTCAAAGACAAAAGTGTTTGGAATCCGATTGTAGAAAAGTTTGAGAAAAGATTAGCCGCTATCTTTCGAAAGGAGGTAGACTCACCTTTATCAAAAGCACGCTTTCTAGTCTTCCCACATACTACATGTCTCTTTTCCCCATTCCTAGTTCGGTGGCTAAAAGGTTAGAGAGGATTCAAAAGAGATTTCTTTAGAGCAACTCAAATGAAAATTTTAAATATCATTTGATTAAATGGGATGTGGTTAAGAAGCCTTTAGAGATAGGGGGTCTTGGTATTAAGTCCATTTCTTTACTCAATAAAGCCCTCCTTAGCAAATGGCTTTGGAGATTTATTACTAAAAAAATCACTTGTGGAGAAAAGTAGTGGAGGCCAAGTTTGGGATGGATTGTGATGGTTGGATGTCTAAGGCGTCAAGGGATGCTTATGGAGTGGTCTTTGGAAGTGGATTAGGAAGGGAAGGGAAGGGATGACGTTCGGCTTTTTGTTGAAGTGTCGGTGCATAATGGAGGTAAGACTCGTCTTTGGTATGATTGTTGGTGTGGAAACACTCATTTAAAGGACAAATTTTCGAGCTTTTTTAGCATTGTGAAAGAAAAAGCGCGAATTCATGCTTGCTACTCTTTGAATAATTGAGGTTTTTCTTGGGTTATTCCTTTTATCCGTAATGTTCATGATTGAGAAGTTGAGGAGGTTCTGATGTTTGTGGATTCTTTATACAACTCAAAAATCGAAGTGGAGGGAGAGGATGTGTTGAGATGGGGACCTAATCCGGATAAAAGTTTCAAGGTGAAGGATTTTTATAAAATTCTTTTTGATAGAACCCTTATTAATGATCACTCTATCTTCCCTTGGAAAGCTATTTTGTGCACTCGAGCTCCTAAGAAAGTAAGTTTCTTTGTTTGGGAGGTCTCGTTGGATAGAATTCTCACTATGGACAATCTTCAAAGAAGAGGGAAGGTTCTTGTTAATAGATGCTTCATTTGTAAGAGATGTGTTGAATCTGTTTTTCATCTTTTAGTTGAGTGCTCTCTAGCTAGGAGTTTATGGGAGATGGCTTATACAACTGTTGGGGTATCTTGGGAGGTTGCGGGTTTGGTTAGAAACGAAATTTGGGCTTAGAGTGGTTTGAAGACTCAAAAACATGTCAAGAAGGTTTTAGATTTAATTCCACCCTCTATTTGGTGGATTGTTTGGAGAGAAAGGAACCGAAGGGCTTTTGACGGGGTTGAAAAGGCCCTAGAAATTATTAGGGATAATTGGTTTAATATCCTATTTTTTAGTTTAAAGGAAATTTCTTTGTAATTTTTGATAATTTACTAGATTTTGTGGAGCTTCTCCATTGTAATTAGCCTTTGGCTTTATTATGCATCCTCTTGGTGCTTTCTAATAAAAAACTTATCAAAAAAAAAAAAAACTTTTAACTTGAGTTTGTATTGCCTTGAGTTTTTCATATATGGTGCAATATGTGATGAAATTTTGTTCGCAATTACTGAACTTTTTAACTGATTAGCAAATTAAATAACCACCATCTTTTGGCTGAGATTGCCTAAAATTTTTACCTTTTTTTTTCAAATTTTAGGTAAGAATATAATCCTTAATTAATTTAATTTAATGTATGAAAAATAAATTAATTAGTTAATTGCGAACTTGCTTGCTGTGAATGGGTCGGGTATGGATCTTTATTTTATGACATATAATATCTAGTCATATTTACTTGTACCCATTTAATCCGCAGCCCTCCATGATCCCGACCAACTTACCTGTTTGACACATTTACTCCTAATGGTGGAAAGTGGTGGAAGATAAGTTTGGGATGGATCCTAATGGGTGGATGACTAAGTTAGGGAGGGGAGGGGGCCTATGGCTTAGGGGTTTGGAAATGGTTCGAAAAGGATAGGAAGCTATGGGTCCTTGTCTTTTCGTGATGGTAGGTAATGGTGAGAGAACTCGTCTTTGGCATAGCACGTGATTTGGGAACACCCCTTTAAAAGACAGATTTCCGGATATCTATGCTATTGTGAGAGATAAAGAAGCTCTTGTTTGTTCTTGCATCTCCTTGACTAATGGTATAATCTCTTGGGATGTGCCATTGATTCGAAATGTCCATGATTAAGAGGTTGATCTAATTCAAAGTTTTTTGGAAGCTTCGTATAGTTATAGGATGGATTTGTCTAAAGAGGATATAATTAGATGGAGGGATAGCCCGGATAAAGGGTTTGAGGTGAAATCTTTCTATAAGATTCTTCTTGTTGGGGCTGCTTCGGAAGGTTTCTCCAATTTCCGGTGGAAAGCAATTTAGTGCTCTTATTCCCCCCAAAAAGATGAGTTTTTTTTTGTGTGGGAAGTCTCTTGGGGGAAGATTCTTACTATTGACAATTTACAGAGATGGGGGGAAGTGATTGTTAATAGGTATTTCATTTGCAAACGTTGTGGCGAGTCTGTGCTTCAAATTTTGATGGAGTGCTCTTTGGCTAGGATCTTGTGGGAGATGACTTATAGAGTTGTGGGTGTTTTTTGGGTTTTTGCCGTCTCCGTGAAAGATGAAGTTTGGGTTTGGAGTGGGTTATGGGCTTGGAATGGTTGCACCCCCTTGGTGTGCTTCTTTATATTTACTTTTTACTTTTTAAAAAAAGGAGCTTAAGAAAGTTTGCTCGATTCCCCTTTCTATTTTTTGGATCGTGTGAAATGAGAGAAATTATAAAGCTTTTGATAGCATTGAGAGTCTTATTGATGTAATTAGAGATAGATGGTTCAATACCCTAAATTTTTGGGTAAAAGAGAAATCTTTTTGTAAATGAGGTAGATATTAGTAGATTTTGTAGAGTTTTTATCCTTTAGATAATCGTTGTACATGGGTTACACACCCCCTTGGTGCGTTTCTTTATATAATTTTTTACTTATAAAAAAAGATACATTTACCCCGAATGGTTAGCAATATTAACCAACTACTAACCATTAGGGATGAACCAAAAACCAATAAGATATATCAGACCGAACTGTTGATTTGATTTTGGTTCGGTTTTTTTACTATTAGTGGTTTGGTTCCATTTTTGTAGAACTGAATATTATCCGGTTTGGTTCGGGTTGAGGGTTTAAAAACCGCTAAAACTCGACCCTCGCCGTATATAATTATATTCTATATATTTTTTATATAATGTGTATGTATACATTATTATATTATATATTTCTTATATAATGTTCTTTTTTTCTTTAGATTTGTATGGAATACGTATTAGTGTTGTATATGGATGTAAGATATATAGAGGTTGTCATATTTTATTTTTCTTTTGAATTTATATTAAGGTAGTTGTATTTTCTCTTTTTTTGGATTTAGAGATATCATATTACCAGTTAATTGCTTTACTCTGAAATTATCTGTTATCATTTTTTAACTATGTAAGAAAACCGAACCAAATTGTATCAAATGTGGCTCGGTTCAGTTTGATTTTTTAGCATTCATCGGGTCAGTTTGGTTCCGTAAATAACATAACCAATGAAATGCAGTTCAGTTCTGGGTCGCTGAAAAACCCGAACTGACTGGACCGATGAACACTCCTAACCATAAGTATGAAGCTATGAATTTGATATGTGGTATTAGAAGGAAAGGGGTCATAGAATTTCTGACCATAGAATTTCTTTTTATCCATCCTAATTTTCTGGAAGTTGATCCTCTTTACTTTTAATTTGAAGGTTGGATTATGTTTCTTGCTTCTACCCTTTTCTTTTCTTAAGTTCTAATTTGCTTGCCCCACCCCCTCTTTAGGCTGGCATTTCTTTTATTATACTTCACCGTAACTAGGTCTGAAATGCTAGATTCAAAAAGTGTTTATATCTGGCTGTGTGATCTGTAGGGCGGATGAGATGCCTCGCTTCATTGGCTAGATGGGAGGAGCTTAACAATCTCTGCAAGGAATATTGGACCCCAGCTGAGCCAGCTGCTCGGCTAGAAATGGCACCAATGGTTGTTTACTTATGCTTAAGCTGATGCCACCAATATCTATACATGCTCATGCTTATGTTTTTTATGTGCTTGGGCCAGGCTGCAAGTGCTGCTTGGAATATGGGAGAGTGGGATCAGATGGCAGAATATGTGTCTCGGTTAGATGATGGTGATGAAACAAAACTTCGGGGTTTGGGAAATACTGCTGCTAGTGGTGATGGAAGCAGTAATGGAACATTCTTCAGGGCTGTTTTATTAGTTCGCAGAGGAAAGGTATTCTTATTGTCTACTACTAGCTATATATAAATATTTTTTTTGGATAGCCTTAATTCATTTTATATATATATTTCAGTATGATGAAGCACGTGAATACGTTGAGAGAGCTAGGAAATGCCTTGCGACAGAGCTTGCGGCTTTGGTTAGTTTCTTAACAATCTAAAATCTTGTGTTGATTGCTGATTTTCTTAACCCTCTTCTGTAAACAGATACGTACTATCTTTGGGTTTCTTAACAGACACGGTGAAGAAACTGCATGTATAAGCATTATGTATTTTGCATAGAGTTTAATCTTCCTTTGCCAGTTTCTTCCTAGTACCACTTCAACACCTTGTAGATTGTGACGTTATATCTGTTGTCTTCCTTCTTGCATGCCTGGTTCTTATTTTAATACATAAATTTCCTTACTTTTCTTCCTTTCTTAAGGCTTTGTTTGGTTCATGAAAGAGATTGTGGCAAAGAAAATGCCTAATTGTTGCTTCCTATCTACTTATCAAAAAAATAGTTCTTCCTATCTTTAGCTGTTTTCCCTCAATATTCCAATAACTAACCATATGACTGTTACTATAATTTTGTCACTTTTTTTGGGGTGGGGTGGGGTGGGAGATTGTGGTTATCTGGCCAAAATGCTTGGCTTGAGAAATGAAGGAAAAGTCATTTTGCTTGTTTGATTGGTTTGTCATAAATGATGGTTACAATCCCACAGGTTTCAAGTATTAATAATGGATTTTATTTCGATACCTTTTACTGTTAAATAGAACTTTGACAAAAATTAGAAGAAATATTACTATGTCGTGTATGAACCATCTTTGTCTGTGTTTGTGCACTCAAGGACATGCTTTTAACCTTCTTCATTACTGTATTTTTGTCCTTGCTTTGTCTCCATTGAGTTAAGTAGAAAATGTTTTGGAGTAATAATGAATTTTTTTCTCATCGACTTGCTATTTTCTGAAAAGTGCAAATTTACACTTGGAGTTGGCGTAACTTTTCCTCACAGATCTGTTTCCTATATGGAATAAGATTAATGAATAATCTTCTAGAGAAGATTTTCATAAACATTCCCATGCACATCGGCTTCTAAAGATTTTTCTCATTTGCTACTACGATAGGGTTTTTTGTCAATGAGGCCTTGGCTCAATTGTTAAGGCTGAGGCCATAGGTCCATAAGGTCTGAGTTTCGAGGGGTGTGTGCGTGTGTTTTACCAATAAAAAAAAAGATAGGGGTTTTTCTTTCTCTTGCCACTGGTTGTCTGTTCAGATTTTGATGGTAGCCATTATCTTCAAACCTCCACATTCCTTTTGAGCATCTACCTCATGGAAAGCCTCTCTATATGTTGTTTAAGGGGTCGGTAATTTCATTTCTTCTATGCTACAAGTAACTTACTGATGGAGACCAGGCCCAGCCAAGCTTGGCCCGAACCTATTCAAGGGGCACCCGCAAGATATCTTAGGCTTAGCCTTAGTAATTATTTTTGTTATTTATTTCAGAGTCCTCTTGTAGGGTTAGTTTATTTGTCTAGTATAAGTATCTGGTTGTATATCATTGTAGGGACACTTTTGATATTGAATAGAATACAATGAGATCAGATTTCTTTCATCCCCAGGGCAGCCTGGTTTTCTTTTCCAATCCCCAGTCTGCCTGGCTTCTTCTCTCTTAAATTTATCCTACATCACATACATTCTATTCCTTATATCCTCTGAATATTTTGCTTTCACGAAGAAGAATGCTGTTTGCTTGCAAGATGAAGCCTCATCAAAAGCATGTCTTTCATAGGAATTCTAGGACTCACATTTCCTTTAGAGAGAGGGGTCACAAGCAAGATTATAGAATCGTAAATCCTTATTGAGGTTGGCACCACCTTGGTGCTCTTTCAGTGAATTTTTACTTAAAAAAAGAATAGGAAATCCAAGAGTAGCCAAATTAGAATAGTTTTGGTATCTTTTATAATCGATGGGTTCTTGTGTCATTCTGGGAGCTAAATTTGTTGGACCATTGCTGCTGGACTTTGCCTTCTTGAAGGAATTTGGTGACAGGCAGATTGGTTGGGTGTTGGGTCCTTTTGATGTTTTAAACACAATTTTTATTGGGACTTGCTGTCATATTACTGGCAGAATTATATAATGTCAGATTTTGTTTTCTGAAATGTTGAAAGCTCGTCTATTTGTTAAAAAACATTATATTCCATGCTTTCTTTATTTCATATCTGTTGGCTTGTCATTGTCGGGTATTTCAACATTCTCGGATGACTTTTTCGCACCCTATTCCTTTTAGCACTCTTCTACTGTTGTGGAGGAAAAAAACTAACCATAATATATGGAGTTGGTGGGTACTCCTAAAGCAAAAGAAAGTCAGTTATATTTTTCAAATGTGGTTGTTCTTTGAACCTTTTTTGATCCTAGGATAATCTTCACCCCTCCCGCAGTATATTTCATGTGTGTAGGGGGAATATCTTTTGTATGTCCTGTACCATTCACATATTTCTTTTCTGGAAGCAATTGTTTTTAAATAAAAAAGAAAATTGAAAGAGTATAATTTACATCATTTATGTATTTCAAGTATATTGCCTCAGTTATATATATATAATATCTAACATAAAGTAGGGGGTTCAAGGAAGCCTGCTACAATTCTTACTAAATTGTTAATAGTCATCTCAATGCCTGGATATTACCATTGTGGTTTGTAGTTGCATCAGTAACATTGGAAATATGCAAAATGTAATTATAGAGTAAGATAATTTGTCACTCCAAATTCTATTCTTTTTTAGCTATTGATTTGCATAAATGGTTATGTTGTTAAGGTTTTGGAGAGCTATGAGCGTGCTTACAGCAATATGGTCCGTGTTCAGCAATTATCAGAACTAGAGGAGGTTTGCTCTTCATTTTCTTTTTCTGGATTTCATTTGCTTCATCAGTTTTGACTTCTTGATGAAAGCATGCCACACTTAATATTTCTTTTTATTTTTAATTTTTTTTCTGCTGGGGCTCATCTTTAACAGGTCATTGATTACTGTACTCTTCTTCCTGTTGGAAATCCTGTTACTGAAGGACGGCTTGCTCTAATTCGCAATATGTGGACGCAGCGGATACAAGGAGTTAGACGTAATGTTGAGGTAGATACCTCTCTCTCTCCAATTTTTCCAAACAAATGAAATGGATTCAAATTTGTAATAGTTTTGTGTCCAATTGAGGTTTTCAATTAAGATATAATTTGCAAGCTGATTGTATGGCTGAGAAGTGAAAAAGGTGTCAACTCTCATCGCTATATATGATTGGTTATTCCAAATTTGAAGGCAGAAAAGTTTTTTGATAAGAAAAAGTATATCCACTATAGGTCACCAAGGAAACTTTGAAGGCAGATATCTTCTAATGAACAATGGAAGTTTCTCACTTCTGCTAAATTTAGAATGGTTTTGATCAGTTCTCAAATGTAAGTTTTAACAATTAGACATTTAGCATAAAGCAGAAAATCTGAAATTTTTTGTTTATCTTGCCTTGTCACTGACTTTTTATTTTGAAGGTGATCAGTGAAATTTTTAAATCATCAAGCATGGCTTGGAGGCAATGAGGAATGATTGAAACTGTCCAGTAACATGTTAGACATTTAGTGAAATAATGTTATTTGTTAAGTCTGACTTATATGCATGAATACTATGCACCAGCCAAAAGGTGCAGAGAGAGACACTTGCACTTAAGCCCCTGCCTGATTAACTGAATCTATGCTACACCAAGCTTGCATGGCTTGGAGGCAATGAGGAATGATTGAAACTGTCCAGTAACATGTTAGACATTTAGTGAAATAATGTTATTTGTTAAGTCTGACTTATATGCATGAATACTATGCACCAGCCAAAAGATGCAGAGAGAGACACTTGCACTTAAGCCCCTGCCTGATTAACTGAATCTATGCTACACCAAGCTTTTCATTCTGTGAAAATAGTGCATTTATCTCTAATTTTGACTTAAACAGCAGTAAATGAATGCAGAAGCACCCAGAGTTTTCACAAGTTGGTCAACTTGACTGATGCTTTTTCAGGCTTTTCTGCTGCAGTTGTCATTAATGCTTATTATTTTGTTAATTCCTTACAACCTTTGCTTATGTTTGATTGTGCAGGTCTGGCAAGTGCTTTTGGCTGTTAGAGCACTTGTGCTACCTCCTACCGAAGACATTGAAACTTGGCTCAAGTTCGCTTCTCTTTGTCGAAAAAGTGGGAGGATTAGTCAGGCTAGATCTACTTTAGTTAAACTCTTGCAGGTCAGTGGAAGTTACCTTTTGGAACCCATAAGGATGGTAATTTAGGAGTAAATTTCATTTTTCCTTGTCTTCTTAATTTGACCTTTTCTATTTCTGAATTATATTCAGTATGACCCAGAAACAACTCCTGATAACATAAGGTATCATGGGCCTCCTCAAGTGATGCTTGCATACTTGAAATACCAATGGTCACTTGGGGAGGATCTTAAGCGAAAGGAATCATTTGCTAGGCTACAGGTATTGGCATATTTCACTCTCTTGTATTAATTACTCATGAACCCATGTGTATCTATATCCACAATTACACATTGTGTAATTAAATTCTTATAAGCACCTCTTTCTGTCAATATTAAGTCCTCATTTGTAAAATCTGAAGAAGTTGCTTTCTTTTGTCCTTGTAATGAAATTCTAATGTTCCTGATACACAATTTGCTTTGCTGCGAAATCACTGTTGTAGAACTTGGCTATGGAGCTTTCAAGTGCCCCAAATATTCAATTGGATACACCGACTGGTTTAATGAGTAGTATGGGTTTGAATATCCCACTCCTTGCCCGTGTATATCGTAAACTTGGAATTTGGGAGTGGGCACTTTCTCCTGGATTGGATGATGAGTCCATACAAGGTAGTTAGCACTTATAAGATGTTTATTTAATTTGCAAATGTTGTTGATCTTTCTCATGTTTAGTATTCATTATTTTGTAGAAATCCTTGCTGCATTTAGGAATGCTACTCAGTGTGCTCCTAAATGGGCTAAAGCATGGCACAAATGGGCATTGTTTAATACAGCAGTGATGTCTCATTACACTATGAAAGGTTTTTCTACTGTTGCTTCTCAGTATGTTGTTGCAGCAGTCACTGGATATTTTCATTCAATAGCATGCGGGGCAAATTCCAAAGGTGTAGATGATAGTTTACAGGTAAAGGATAAATATCTGTGATATGAAGGGTTGTTGCATTTGAAAATCTGTAGTATACACCTTTCACTTTGCTTTAAATTTTTCAGCACATGGTATGATTTGGTTCAGTTGTTTTAGGATGTTTAAAGAGAACCGGGCCATTTACTTAAACCAAATTTTGTGCTTATAAACTTTTGTTCCTTTAGTGGAGCTCTTTTATTTATTGTTCTACTGCTTTACTATTATTACTGCATTTCTCACTGATTTGAGTGGTTGATTCCTTTGGCTGCAAGGCAGCTTTTGATTGCTGCAGACATGCCACATGTTGTTTTCGCACATTTCAAATGGTACATTGAATTTTTTCCATTTGGTAAGGTGACTGAAAACATACCTACTTCAGAAGTAAGCGGGTGTGGTTAAACAATCAAGTGGGTAGGGATATTTGGGCCTCGATGCTCTCTATTTCAACAAAGGTGTGTCTTGGCAAATGGTTGTGGAGATTCATGGTACAAAAGGAGCATTTTTGGAGGAAGGTTTTATGGCCATGTATGGGGTCGGAGCACAATGGGTGGATATTTAAGAAAGGATGAGGTCCGTTTGGAGTGAGTGTATGGAAGTGGATAAGAAGAGGATGGGAGGTGTTATATTAGGAAATGGAGCTAGCACCTTCTTTTGGCATGATTTGCGGTGTGGGTATACACCTTTGAGGGAGCAATTCCCATCCTTGGCAAAGGACAAGGAGTCAATGATTAGCTCTTGTTTTTCCTCAGCCTATAGAGAGGTGATGTGGGAGATTATCTTTACTTGGAATGCCCAAGATTGGGAAATCCATAGGTTTGAAGTTTTTTTTAAGAAGATCTGTGGTGTTAGGTTCGATTTGAGTGGAGAAGTTAGGGTGATATGGAAACCAAAGACGGGAGGCAAATTTGATATTAAATCTCTTTACAAGGTCCTTGTGAAGAGTATACCGGTGGAAGGGAGTGAAAACTTCCCTTGGGAAGCTCTTTGAAAACTTTTGCGCCCTTAGAAGTTGCTTTTTTTGCTAGGGAAACAACTTGGTAATGTATCTTGACATTTGATAATCTACAAAAGAGAGGGAAAGCTCAAGTCAATAGATGCTACCTTTGCAAGGAAGGAGCCAGTCCCCTCACATCTTTCATTGAGGTGTCCTTGGATTACAAAACTTTGTTAAATGACTCCTCTTTCTTGGGAATATGTTGGGTAGGGGCCGAAATGGTTGAGAAAGAGCTAGGGGTTTGAGTTGCTTACGAGAGTCTAAAGAATTCAAAAAGGTTCTATTCTTGATTCCAATCTCTACTTTTTGGTTACTATGGAATAAAAGACATAGTAGAGCGCTTGATGGGGAAAAGATGTCATTCTTTTGATTCAAGATAGGTGGTGTCACACTCAATACTTTTGGTTAAATATTCTGCCATATTCCCACTCTGACTCAAAAAGATATCTAGTTGAGCACTACAAGGATCACGCATATATAGCGCATAACATACATCACCAAGCGATGTTGGATTTTGGGGCTCACTTGCCCACCATGTTGCTGTTACCGTTCTCAGTGTTACAGTCCCTCGGGACGAGGGAAACCAGCACTGGACGAGGGTAAACAGCATTGTCCCAAGCGGCCCCACATTTCCGGCTGGTGTAGGCTTTGATATCATTCTGTCTCATCCTCACTTCGTGACTTAAAAGGATATTTAATTGAGCACTATGAATCACACATATATAGAACATAACACACATCACCATATGGGATTCCAGGCCTCACAGGGCATTTTTTGTAAATTAAGAAGAGGCTATAGAGTTCATAAGAGTTTTCGTCTTGTAAACTATCTTCTACATGGGTGGGCATCCCTTGGTGTTTCTATATTGAATGTACTTTTTACTCGAAAAAAAGAAATCATTCAATATATATGAGATATGAGTTGAAAATGGTGAATAATCCATTAGTTAATGATGGTAGTTGAGTTAGTTTGAATTCTGAAAATTTATGTTTTCATTCTAACATGCATTTTTGGGATCCTTCACGAATGCAAGTATTTTGGTTTGCTAGGTTCCAGTGTTTTACAATAGTTGTAAACATCTTTGAATTTTACTGTTTGCTTCAGGATATACTACGCCTTCTCACATTGTGGTTCAACCATGGAGCTACAGTAGAAGTTCAAATGGCATTGCAGAGAGGATTTGCACATGTTAATATCAACACATGGCTTGTTGTTTTGCCTCAAATAATTGCCAGAATACATTCAAATAATCGTGCTGTGAGAGAACTGATACAATCACTTTTGGTTCGGATTGGACAAAGTCATCCACAGGTTTGCTTGTGATTGTTTCTATATTAATATCATGTCGAACTTGGATTTTATAAGTTCGTTATTTTTTAAACTATTATTAGCAGAAGTTAGTTTCCTCAACTTTCTTTTGACTTATTTCGTGTTTTTTTCAGTAGGTAGTGCATTTCTATTTGAAAATTCTTTATCTTCCTCCTGTAGTAAAGTATTTTGGTTCCTTTTACAGGCTCTTATGTACCCTCTTCTTGTGGCATGTAAATCAATAAGCAATATGCGCAAAGCTGCAGCTCAAGAAGTGGTTGACAAAGTTAGGCAGCATAGTGGTGTACTTGTGGATCAGGTCAAATAATTATTCAGCTTAAATTTATTTAGTCTTTGTTGTATTTTGTTGATCTAATAAGAAGGTTAATTTTATGCAGGCACAACTTGTATCTCAGGAACTTATTAGGGTTGCAATACTTTGGCATGAAACGTGGCATGAGGCATTGGAAGAAGCTAGTCGTTTGTATTTTGGTGAACATAACATTGAAGGGATGCTGAAAGTGTTGGAACCATTACATGAAATGCTTGAGGAAGGGGCTATGAGGGACAATACCACCATAAAAGAGAGAGCCTTCATAGAGGTCGTATTTAAATTCTATACTAGTGCTTACATACTTTTATATTCTATTATTGGAACATCAAATAACTCAGGTTGAGCTCATTGAGATTGTATCTGTATTTCCATAGTTGCATATCTTTTTCCTCACAGTAATAGAAGTTGATGCACATTCAGCTTATTTTGCAGCATTTTTGGGTTATATATCCTAGTATGTTGAATTTTTATGCTCAGTTAATCATCTCAATGTCATCTTATTGCAGGCATACCGCCATGAATTATTAGAGGCCTATGAATGTTGCATGAAGTATAAAAGAACCGGAAAAGATGCTGAACTTACTCAGGTAGTAAAAACTTTGGAGTATATAATGTGTGGTTTTCGTATTTTTGTTCAGTTACTTTTCCACTTATCTTTTGAAGAAAATGGAGTTATCAATGCCAGAAATGTGCCATCTTTTTTGTGTGTTGTGTGCACATTTGTGTGTGTATTTTGATCCAGAAATGGAAAATCAAAAGAGCTAGGTAGGGAGGGAGGGCGGTTGTCATTGTTTTCAATTTGTCTTGTGGGGAGGGAGAGAGAGAGGGTCATCGTTTTCGAATCCTCTAGAAGGAGGGATTTGGGGGGGGGGGGGTGGAGAATAAGAGAGAGAGAGAGTCATAGTTCTTAAATCAGTTGTGGGGAGGGGAAGAGAAGAGAGGGAAGGAGGGAGGGTCAATATTTCCAAATCGTTTATGTGAGGGAGGGAGCGCCCATAGTTTTCAAATTTCCGGGGAGGGGGGTATAGAGAGAGGGCCATAATTTTCAAACTGTTCGTGGGTTGTTTCAGTCAATCCAATTTTTGGTTTACTTAAACTGTGGTTTTCTCATCCATCGTAAGTTGTAAGGAGGGAAGGAGGGTCATAGTTTTTAAATCGAATGTGGAGTGTTTCAGTTAATCCAGTTTTTGGTTTTACTTAAAGTTTTGTTTGTCCATCTTGGTCATAGTTTTTGAATCATTTGTGGGGTGTCCATTAATCCAGTTTTTGGTTTACTTGTTTTAACAAAAAGTTTATTTTTTTTGGTTTACTTATACTTTGGTTTGTTCATCCATCCTTGGTTGTAAATCTTTTTTTTGAGAGAGAGAGAGTAATAGTTTTCAAATTTTCTGTGGGATGTTTCAGTTAATCCACTTTTCTACTTAAACTCTGCTTTTTTCTTCCATCTTTAGTTGTACTCCATTCAGTTGCTCTGCAGTTGTGATTTTACTTTCAGACTCTTGTAAAACTGCAGTTTATTCTATGTTGACGTTACTTAAGCATCTTGAGAAACTTTTTGGTTATCCAGAACGTTTAAAAGTCAAGTAGTAAAAATCTATGAAATAATCAGTCACTCTTTCTATTTGCACTTTTTTATTCTAGATGTATTCGGTTGTATTCAAAGAAGGTTTCTTTGAGGAAATTTTGGGGACTTGGTTAGATGGGGTATTGTGAAACAACCATTGGAAAGAGGGGGATTAGGCCTCAATTCTCTCTTTTCAACAAAGCTCTTTTAGGGAAATGGTTATAGAGATTCATGGTGGAGAGGTGTCATCTTTGGAGATGTGTGATTGTGGCCAAGTTTGGTGTGGAGTCACATGGGGAGGGGAGGTTATGGAGTCGGAGTTTGAAAATGTATCCGAAAAGGGTGGGATAGGTTTTTTCCTTGGGTTTATTTCTGGTGGGCAAGGGTTCGGCTTTGGCATGATACTTGGTGTGGAAATTCTCCCTTGAAAATCAAATTTCAATGAGTTTTTGCTCTTGTGCCTGATAAGGAAGCTGCATCTTCTTCTCCAATGAGATGGTTTCTTGGGATGCACTTTCTTTTGAAATATCCATGATTGGGAACTTGAGAGCGTTGGGAAGTTTTTTGAGGCTTTGTATGGTACTTGTCTTGTTTTGTCTAGAGAGGATTTGATTCGTTGGAAGGTTAATCGGGAAAAGAGCTTTGAGGTGAGTTCTTTTTATAATATCCTTTTTGAGGAACTTCCATTGGAATGTTCCCCCATTTTTCTATGGAAAGACATTTGGGTTGTGCAAGCCCTAAAAATTGTTAGTTTCTTTGCGTTGGATGTTCTTGGGAGAAGATTTAAACTATTGACAATTTACAAAGAAGAGGGAAAACACTTGTTTATAGATGCTACATTTGTAAAGAAATGGTCGAGTCTGTTGAGAGTTCTAATTAGGTTTCCTATTATGTGTCTTAGTAGGTTTCATAGTTTTACTTAGTTTATATCTATCTTATCTCGTTGATGTCTTCTAGTCCTATTAGGTTTGATATTCATAAGTCTATATATAGAACTATTGAATTGTATTTAGATAATTAATCAATAATACAAAATTCTTTTAAATTCTTAATTTCAAAATAGTATCAGAGCTCAAGGTTTGGGATCCGGGAGGTGATATAAGATAAACATCATTAGTGTGTGTATATATATAGTTTAGAATCTTTTTAGTTTCTGTTTTGTTTTTTTTTGTGCAATTTTTTCGGTACAACCCCGGTTTTCTTCGTAAAAAAAAAATTATGGATTTGTCACGGCACTGTTCACGGGTACTATTTATGGCACTGTTCATGAGTATTGTTCACGGCATTGTTCGTTACCAAGAAGAAGAAGAAAAGTTAGTTAAAAAAGAAGAAGAAGAGTTCCTCACCCCAATGTTGATGTTGTTAACCCGATCTAACCTGTATTGATGTTGTATCCTCCTAACTCAATGATTGCAGCCCATTCAAGTCAAAGTTAGTAAAAAAAAAAATAAGACAAAAAAGTCAAAGTCTTGTTGATCTGGTGTTCTCGGATCTTGTCTCGTTAGGTGATACCGACGTGGTGACCTAACTGTTTTTCGTGAGTGTAGAGCCTCGACATTTTGTCATGGGTTATTGTAATTTATGGGTTTGAGTTTATTTGTTTAAATGAAGTAATTGGTCTAAAAATATATATATAAATTTTATTTACATCACTCTCACCGGGGTGGTTTTCTTTCATTGGAAATCTATTAACAACTAACAAAACAAGGGATTTCGTTTTTTTATTATATTCTAATTACTTTCTATTTCTTTTTTATATTCTTTTCTTCGTATTCAACAGTCACAATCATATTGACAATAGTGTATCGATCAAATATAATTTGATCGTAGATAAATAGATCTATTTATCCCCTATCCATAGGTTTGGTGTTTTACTTCATTCAAATGATAGGTTCTTTGGCTTTGCTGTGATACAAGAAATTGTTTTGTTGTGATACAAGCAGTCTTTTTGTTTATTGATAGTGAAAATAAATGGATAAATAACTTACGAATGATTGGATGAGGTTTGTTATTGTTATGGGTTTCTTTGTAACAAGTTGGTGCATGTGTATGCTCCAATTTGAGGGAGAGTGTTAAGAGTCCTAATTAGGTTTCCTATTATCTGTGCTAGTAGGTTTCTTAATCTTAGTTTATGTCTATCTTATCTCATTGATGTCTCCTAGTCCTATTAGGTTTGATATTCATCAGTTTATATATAGGACTATTGAATTGAATTCAGATAATCAATCAATAATACAAAATTCTTTTAAATTCTTAATTTCAAGAGAGTCCATGTCATCTTTTGTGAGTGCTATTTGGCTAGAAGCTTATGGGAGATGATATATTATGTTATGGCTATTTCTTGGGTGTCAACCGGCTCCGCGAATGATGAACTTTGGGTTTGGAATGGCTTACATTCCCCTATCTATTTTTTGGCATGTGTGAAACGAGAGAAATAGGAGGGCTTTTAACAATGAAGAGAGGTCTTTCGAAGCGATTCGTGATAGTTGGCTCAACAAAGATATTGGTTTTGAGGTAAACTTTTTGTAAATGGAGGACCTTATAGGGATTATTGAGTTTCTTTCTTGTAGTGTACTTGGGTTGTGCCCCCTTGTGCTTTTCTTATAAAAAAAAATTCCTACTTGTAAATGGAGGACCTTATAGGGATTATTGACTTTCTTTCTTGTAGTGTACTTGGGTTGTGCCCCCTTGTGCTTTTCTTATAAAAAAAAATATCTACAACCGCAACCATTTTATGTGTGTTTCCCCCACACAATATATTTTGATTCCCACCTTTGCTTTGGTTTTCTGTTCTAGAAATCTTTGATTGAATCACAGGTTTCAGGAGTTCTTGCTTATGTTACTTTCCCCCTCTATCCCATACAAATTGTCTGCAACTAGAAGACAAACTCATCTGGAAATTGTTTTAAATACTTCCAGACACAATTGTTTCACATTGTTTTCTTACTTTACATAGAATATTCATCAAGTCTTTGCACAAACTATGAAATTTGTTTTGTGGAAACTTCTGTCAGGTGACAGATAAACCTTAGATGTTCGCTTTTGTATTATGCTTAATATTTTTATACTTTTAATATGCGAAGGAAAAGCTGAAAAGAATATATAGACTACTTTTGTGAAATACAGTAGTATTATACACGTGATATTCTGTCTATATGTGTATGCAAGCATGTGTAGCCCGTCGCAATTCAATGGGTTTTACACATGTTTATGCTTCAAGACTGACCATATGTTTGCCAATGAGGCTTTGGTTCGGTGGTAAAAAGATCAAAACAGAGGTTGTGGGACCACAAGGTCCCCGATTCGACTCCCACTGATGTGTGGGTTGTTTGTTCAATTTATATATTGGTTATTTCTCCCACTTTAGGTGGGTAAGATGGTAGTATTGTGGACTGGATTATGTGATGGTAATGTAGGCCTATACTGTGATCAAATCAATCATCATACTTGTATGTAGAATCATTTCATTAAAAAAAAATACTGGCAGGGCACCATCTTTAGCATATTAATGGTTCAACTGTTCAGTTTGATCAATCATTGTACTTGGTACTTGTATATAGAATCGCTTCATTAAAAAAACACTGGCAGGGCACCATTTTTAGCATAGTAATGGTTCAACTGTTCAGTTTTCCCTGTATATTGTCAAACCCTGGTGCTAATGTTTTCGACTATGTCTTAATTAGGCATGGGATCTCTATTATCATGTTTTTAGAAGGATCGACAAACAGCTTCAGAGTCTTACTACCCTGGACTTGCAGGTAAGAGAGATCTCTTTATGTTGTTTTCTGACTCATCATAATGATGCCACTAACTTTCTCTATATTCAAAACTAGTCTGTTTCTCCTGAGTTGTTGGAATGCCGAAATTTGGAGCTTGCTGTTCCTGGAACGTATCGTGCAGGTAGAACATTGAACTTATTGTTTCACAGGCATATTTTTCTTGTAATCTGATTTGCCTCTTTAAAATCTATATCCATTTTTAAATTGCAGAAGCGTCTGTCGTGACAATAGCATCATTTGCGCACCAGCTTGTTGTTATAACATCTAAACAGCGACCTCGAAAATTGACAATTCATGGGAGTGATGGTGAAGATTATGCCTTCTTGCTGAAGGGACATGAAGATCTACGCCAAGATGAACGTGTTATGCAGGTTTTCTCTCTTATTTTACTTCATCCTTCTTTTGTACTGTACCGTACTGGTGATCATTCATTAACAGACCTAAAATTGAATTAATACAAAAAGATATTCGAGTTTTTGAACTTCTATTTCTTATATTGATTTTATTCATTGTTTCACCTTAAAAAATAACTAATATCCCTAAATGTTCACATTCTGTGGCAGCTTTTTGGTTTGGTCAACACTCTGCTAGAGAATTCTAGAAAAACCGCAGAAAAGGATCTGTCTATCCAACGATATTCTGTAATTCCACTATCTCCAAACAGCGGGCTAATTGGATGGGTCCCAAATTGTGACACCCTACACCAACTCATTCGAGAGTACAGGGATGCTAGAAAGGTTTGTTGACATTAATTAAATGTTTCTTGTAGTCACTGAGAAAGTCCATATTTTCTAGTTTGCGTGCATGCATGGTTTACTGTGTGCCTGGAGATTAGTGGTGTCTATATTCGTTATGTCTTGCGAATGCTTCATGGTTTCAGATCACTTTAAATCAAGAGCATAAATATATGCTAAGTTTTGCTCCGGACTATGACCATTTACCACTCATAGCCAAAGTGGAAGTATTTGAGTATGCTCTACAAAATACTGAGGGAAATGATCTGGCCAGGGTATGCATTCTTCCCGAACTCTGACGGCAAATTCTTGTCTGTATCCCTTGTATATAATCTGAAGGTGTGAATATTTGCTTATTCTTAGGTTCTTTGGTTAAAAAGTCGCACTTCTGAGGTATGGCTAGAGAGGAGGACAAATTATACTAGAAGTTTAGCAGTCATGAGCATGGTATGTGGTTACATTGTATTACCATTGACAACTTTTCCTTGAAGTAGCGTAGAGTCCAGGACTATATGAAACATACAATTACAATTACGCTTACAATCCTGGACAACTTGATTTTAATCTTTGCGACCTTAACAGAAATTATTCCCCCCCCCCCCCCCAAAAAAAAAATATCTTATTTGTGTAGAATCATATGATTGTTGCAACTTTATGTTGCTTAAAAAAATTTTACAAAAAAGGAGAAACAGGGCCTATAGATCATCAAACACATCTAATGCATTATTTATTTGTTATTGTTACACATGTATTTTAATTTTTCCATTCGCAAAATGATTAAAAAAGATTAGAAAGTAAAAACAAAAGAGAATAGATAATATTAATAATATAATCACGTCTCATTTTTATGTGGGGCCTACAAGAATGATGCAATCCTATATATCCTCCAGTTCTCTAGGCTCGCTCTCTTAGTGGTGGCTGATCTCCCTGCAGATATAGTTCTGCAGGATCTTAGCCGAACCCGTTGGTAAACTGGGTTATCTTGGGAGATAGAGTCCCATTTAAGTTCTCTGTGGTGAGAATTGGATAAGGCTATCCATTTGATGATCTTTCACTAAAATATAAAGTAATTATGGGTTTGATCTTTGGGATAAATTTAACTTAGTCGGTTGACGGCTGACGCTTGGACAGCCACTACAACTTGGGTTGAGTGGGATGAGTAAGTTCAAGTAAAGAAAGGCAAGGTGCATGTCTAATTACCAAGTAGGGAGGGAGGGATTGGTTACACTGAGGGAACTGCACCATGGCTCTTGATAGTGGCTGAACGCAGTAAAGCTATGGGTCTGCAGTATCTTAGCTGAACACGTGGCAAATCTGGTTATCTTGGGAGAGAGAGTTCCATTTATGAAGTTCTATGTGAATGAGAGTTGGGTAAGGCTATCCATTTGGTGATCTTCACTAAAATATGAAGTGATTATGGGTTTGATCTTTGAGCTAATTTGGGCTTAAGTCAGTTGATGCTTGGACAGCCACTTGTGTAGGGTGGGGTGAATAAGTTCCAACAAAAAATGCATGTCTAATTACCAAGTGTTCATTTCTCCAGTCCACCAAAAGAAAAATACTTCTTTAATAAGTACCCCTGAAGAATCAATTTATTTATTTATTTTTAGGGATTTTAATTATATTATTTACCAATTTTTTTTACAATTTCTATTAGTTTTAATTAATTATTTCTATTTTTTAAAATATAAAAAATTGATACTTGAGAAGCTTACACCTCAATGCTTTGGGGCTTACGAGTTGTGTCACTGGAGTTAAATATACGCTGATTTCTAAGGTCAACAGTCAAATTACCTGATGATGACATAAATTTATAGAGTTTTTAGCTTGTAAATGATTTTGTAATTGGGTTTGGACCCTCTTGGTGTATTTAGTGAATATAAGTTTTATTATTAAAAAAGCTTCATTCAGGGTTACTTATCAGAAAAAGAAAAAAAATCATTCAAGGTGTGAATGATATGAGTGTAGGCCCAACATATTTATGAGAACTATACTAAATATTTAGGATTTTAGTGCCACCCCCCCCCCCCCCCTCCTTCCCTTTTGGGTCCTATGAAAACTCTATACAACAGGGAATAGCGACACCATCCCTAACCCCCCACCATCGCCTTCCCTTGTACAACCACCTAAAGACTATCAGTTAATATAGAAATTGTGGTTTGTTTGGTATCAATGCATCAGGATGTCTCTAAAGATTTTCGTCTTTACTTATCGTGTTTTGAATTTGAAATATTGATTTAAGCTGGGAGATGCTGCTTTTCTTTCAGGTTGGTTATCTTCTTGGCTTAGGTGATCGACACCCAAGTAATCTTATGCTCCACCGCTACAGGTACATTTAGTTTGAAGAAAGCGTGTAAATGTATTGAGTTTTAAGTATTTCATAACCATTATGTTGTTTCCCAGTGGGAAGATCCTGCACATTGATTTTGGAGACTGTTTTGAAGCTTCAATGAACCGGGAAAAGTTCCCTGAAAAGGTATGTTCGCAGCAGTTAACTGGAATTGACATCCCAACATTTTATGGCTTGCTGAGCAAAATACAGATATGTTGAGATTCTTCTGTTGGTATCCTTGATGTAGGTTCCGTTCCGCCTGACTAGAATGCTTGTGAAAGCCATGGAGGTTAGTGGTATCGAGGGAAACTTCCTTTCAACATGCGAAAATGTGATGCAAGTTCTCCGAACAAATAAGGATAGTGTAATGGCTATGATGGAGGTATGGGATGTTGGGCACCTGAATCACTTTTTCCTGTTTCTGCTTCAGTAAGATTCATCACTAGGGTATTGTTAATTGAATGTTTAGAGCAATATATACTTATAAAAAATGTTTAGAGCAATATATGCAAGTTAATTGGAGCAGTAACTGTACAGGTTTTAATATTTTATCACAAATGTAGTAATTCTGTCCATGAAACCCCATTCCCCCCCCCCCCTTCCCCCCCTCCCTTTCCATCTCTCTCCCTCAGGAATAAAAAAATTATAGGAGCTTTCCCAGTTAGCCTGGTGTGCCTACTGCCTTCACCAACATCAAAACCATAAGTTGAGTTTCATTATTAAGAGATCGAGAGGGCTATGGCCTTAATTTGGCTGGTCTAGTTAATTACTTAAAAAGGAAGAAAAAAGATTGATTGGTCTAGTTACTATAAAGAAAATAGTTAATCCTGTTATTTCAAATAATACAACAGAGGAAGTGATTTTTTGTTCTGTTTTCAGGCCTTTGTTCATGATCCTCTCATTAATTGGCGTCTTTTCAATTTCAATGAAGTCCCGCAAATGTCAATGCTTACAGGCTCTCATGTCACTCCTGTTGTGAATGCTGAAGAATCTGCTCCAAATAGAGAGCTTCCTCAACCTCAAAGGGGTGCTCGTGAAAGGGAACTTCTACAGGTTTATTATATTATCCTGATCATTGATCATTTTCAACGATACTATAATATATTATTCTAAGTTTCCAATTTGGGTCTATGTAGGCTGTTAATCAACTCGGTGATGCTAATGAGGTTTTGAATGAGCGTGCTGTGGTTGTCATGGCTCGAATGAGTAACAAACTCACAGGACGTGATTTTTCCTCGTCTTCGATATCCACAGGTTCTATGCAACATGCAGTGGACCACAGCACCTTGATTTCTGGGGACACTCGTGAAGTCGAACATGGTTTATCTGTTAAACTCCAAGTTCAAAAGTTAATTATCCAAGCTTCATCGCATGAAAATTTGTGCCAAAATTATGTCGGGTATGATGTTGCAACTTTGCCTCTTATATATAGAATACACACACACACACAATATACACCAAAATACATTATACATGCTTGTGTGTTTTCATATGCATATAACTCATGTATGTCTGAAAATGATAGGTTGTTGTCATGATTTATCCAATTTCTTTCTTGTTATTTGTTGAATGCCAGAATTTTGCTGCTTTGGATGTCAAATTTGGAAGAAAAAAGAAACAGTGGTATAATGTTTAGTAGGGGTCATTTAAAATTTGTCTTAGGTATTTCATTTCTTAATGCAGTAAATATATTACATCCATACTTAACCCTTACAAGATCGTCATTAACAAAACAATCAAGCATTTAATTTCTACAATGCTACCTCAAGCAACGGAGGAATATGCCCCAAGTTTCTTTTCATAATATTTACACAAGGGGTAAGTCTCGAAATGCATACGAGTGCACCTCTCGTAGACAAATACCGACTCAGTCCGCTCCTACTGCCCGATCTTGGCAAGAAACTCTTGCGCATAAGCATTGAAATCCTCATCACCGCTTACTTAACTCACCTTAGATGACGGCTCTGGGTATCACTGTACTTATAAAAAAAAATGAATGATTGCTCAAGTATAGAGAATGGCCTAAAACCAGTTAAGACTAAGATTCCAGCTGAGACAGCAGTTAACATGCCCAGTTTTACCAGTTTGATTTTTGGGTGCTTTTAGCTGTAGTCCTGTGTGTGTCTGTGTGTGTACACACACATATATACACTTAAGGAGTAATTTTGGCTATTAATTACTATTTTCCCTTTGTTTCAGGTGGTGTCCTTTCTGGTGAGCCGCGGACCACCACATATTGTATGTATCATGTATATAACTGATTTGAGTAGTGACTCACTTTCAGCTTAGGTCTTCTCATTGTAATTTATGTATATATACACGCTCTTCTCGATTTTTCTCTTGTTTTTTGTTTTTTTGGTTGTAACTGTTTGTTCTTTCTTGCTCCCTTTGCCATGTATAGATTCACTCTCAATAAAATATTGTATTTTTTCTTGCGAGTGTTGCCTAGAATAACAGTTGCACTCACGGTTTTACTAACCATCCAATGTTCCCTACACCACTACATGGTAGTTATAACTGCTGTGCGATTTGTTGGATTCCGTTGTATTCTTCACATAACATTGTTTTATTTGGTGATAAAATTGTGTCCAATCAAAATAATTGAAAAGCTAAGATAAATTTAACTCGAGTTTAAAGTTTCTTATTAAAATTAAAGGGTTAATATTGATGATCAAGAAAAATAACGGTGTTTGATTTAGTACAAAAATTCTATTTAATCAGCGATGGCCTTGCGTGTGTGATGTTGAATATCTAGGGGGGAAGGGGCCTGTGAAGTGAATTATATGATGTCAGTGCTGTTTTATTTTAGAAATTTTATTGCAACGTTGTCCTTCAGGGCCATATTTTGTTTTAAATAGAATTGTCGTGGATGAGAGGTTTGGTTAATTTGGTGTAAATGTTTTGTAATCGAAAGATTTTTTAACTGAAACCCGTTGAATTTTCTTGAAAACCAATCATCAATCAAGATTTTGAGGTCGGTTCAGTTAATAATTCGGTTGACCTTACAAAATATAAAATCCTTAGCAGGAATTATTAGTCGCAGAATATGAGATTTTAGAGCAAAATCAAGCTAAACGTTATCTACTTGTGATCAGATGTACTCTTCCAATCATTGCTCTACTGCAATTTCGAACCTGATTCTACCATCACCGCTCAATCGCCCTGCTACCAACAGCTTTAGCCCATAGTAAATGGCCCATAACTTAACCGATAAAACGGAAGTAACACCCACCCTAGCTGTGACACCCCAACACCCAAACACATACATACTCTCCCTGCAGAATATTGGGAGGCAAAAGTGCTCCAAAAGATCAATCCTCCATTGCCCCTCTGCACCATACTCCAATTTATCCACTTCTTCCTCAGCCACGGGCTCTAACGCCAGCTCATCCTTCCAAAACAGGGTTTCATGACCATTACTAATTCTCACACGAACCCCCTTAGCCAAGATCCCACTGGCACGCAGGATCGACCCTCACACATGGGAACTACATCTTCTCACCGAACACTGCATAAAAGGCGAACAAGCAACTACTTGGCCATCAGGCCGTTAGCCCACAAACCATTATTTCCCATCATAATTTGGCAGCCAAGTTTGGCAAGAAGAAACAAATTTGTTTTCCTAGCTTCTTTGATGTTAACCCCACCCTGCAAGATCAATTTCATTACAGAGTCATCGGGACTTTAGTAATTGGCATCGTGTACGCTGGAATAGTGTAAGTGACTGACTGAACAATGGTGGCTCTTCCTCCAAAGGAAAGATGCCCAATTTTCGACCCAGAAAAGGGCTTCTTAATTTTCTCAGGTAGAGATTCATAAATTCTTTTAGAAACCCTTCAATTCAAGATCTGGACGCACGCCAAGATACCAACCCATACCGCAAGTAACAGAAATATTACTGACTGCATGCACGAAGTACTAACCTAGCGGGCAATATTTGGGGAAATGAACATTCGAGATTTGTCCACACTAACTCATCACACGTCTATTGATTATGTGTGATAACTCTTCAAGACAAATCACAAACAAAATACAGGGAGTTCTGAAACCAGAACAGTTACTGAAAGCAACTCTTGCAACACTAAACCCTTAACATCTTACTCCAAGGATCACCTCCCTCTCAACAGATTAGAACCCAAAGAAGCACAGAATCCCTGGGTACTTAAACATGTGATAAACAAAGCCCACACCAATCCAAACCAAACAAATCCTGGGTAGTTAGACCAATGCCTCGAATCAATAATACCAAACATAATTTATATGTACAACCCTCAGAAACAAAATTATATTCATGATACAAATAAAAAAGCATATTTAATAGAATTGTAATTTGCACAAGCATTCAAGTGATAAGAATTGTATAAAAAAATTTAAAAAATAAAAAATTGGGAAGTCAGATCTAATAATCCAGCAAATAAAAACAAAAACATGTGTATATATATACACACAAAAAAAAAAAATAAGAGGCGTGTGCAAAGAGAAATTTACGCTCCATTTGTTCATGAAATTATTGGATTTTCATAACAGTAAAGTCTATCAAAGATGATCCTTTACAAAAAAAAAAGAGAAATCAAGGCTCCATACAAGTTTTGTTGGGATGATTGATCTCAAAATGGACGTCAAGGCTCCATCAGAGATGCTCCTTTACAAAAAGATATGTGAACACCTGACAATTTGCTCAGCTTGCCAAGAAAGCATCAAATATCAGAAACATAATGCGGCTAAAGCTGCAATGAGAACCTTCTGTACATTGTGCAGTGGATTGAGAGAAGGTCATTCATACCAGCAGTAACTACGGAAGTTAAACTAAATTGAGTGTTATTCTTTTTCGCAAGGAGGCCTACACCTGCAAGAGACAACATGTACATGGTAGTAACAATTATGTAGCAAGTTTCTTCTTAAACTTGCTCTGTGTTAGGCTCAGCAGAAAATCTGTAAAAATGTGCTCGTAATCTGGTATCTTTCCGTACCCTGCAAGGGGTTCAAAAAGCTTGTTTCATTATCACAGACTACATGCAGCTAGGGAAAGAATCTAAATCTGAAGCATGCATATATAAAAGAGAGCATTGCTCAATTGTGAATTGCATGAACAATTTGTGGCTAGGGCATAGCCAATCAGTAGCCACACCTCTTCTCTAAAGAGAAGGTTTTAAGTTCAAATGCCTCCAGCCACCATCGCAATTGATCAAAAGAACTAGCATGAACAATTCAAAAAAGAGGTTCCACTTGCCAGGAAAGTAGTTGATGTCAATAACATAAAAAACATCGCTGGTCCCATACTCCCGAATCATATCTATGTTGAACAAGTGGAGGCCCTAAAAATGCAGCGAAATAAATAAGTATAGCACTAAACTGGATATCAATGTCATAGCTGCTGCCACAGCTTGCAGCAACAAAAGGATGGATGTTACCAGTCGGCGACGAAGCTCCTTTGCAAGCCTCTCTAACAATGCTTGTGGAGGAAGTTCTGCAGCAACAACATGAGATTAATGCAAAGGACACTGCTATTGACTAAAACCAAATTCTTGATGTAGTTCTTTTTGTTACCCAACCAGCTTAAGCATTAAATAAATTTTGAAAACCTCCCCCCACCACCATTTAATGCCATTATAATCAATCAAAACAAAGGGAGCCTGAAGGCAGACACAACCATTCAGTATCCCTTTAACAAAATACTTTCTTGTTAGTCAGGATGAATGATAGAAAATAGTACACCCCCCAAACTTCTTTTCTAAACCTTAAAAGCATTTAGACCCTTAACAATCTGTTAGTAATAAAGCTGAAAAATCTCACCAGCAATACCAGGGTCCAGGTCAGCATCATCTGCAGAATCTGCAGCAGAAGAAACCCTTGGAAAACTGAACACACCAGCAACTTTTGCTAATTCACATTTACTAACATTAGGTAGAGAAAAACGCCTTACAACCTTTATTGTTTCCCCAACAATAAAAATTTTAAAGAGAACACCACCTACAATGAGACAAGTAGAAAGTAAGTATTCAATCAGAGTACCACGACAGAAATCATGACCATTAGTAGCAACATAATACCATGATTAACAAACTCTTGGAGAATCAACGGAGGTTCAAGTTCTGAGAGTGATAACTGATCATAAGCAAGAGACAATTCGTGTGACTTGGCAGTTCCATCCACCACTAGTGGTTTTGCAACTGGAATGATAAATAAAATGGAAGGTTAATCAAATGGTACTCAATTGAGTCAAACGATCATAAACATTTAATCAATATTCAACCAAGATCAAACAACAGAAGACCTACAATTTTACAGAAAAAATACTATCGAACTGATTGCATAAAATAGATTGACAACCAGTCATTTCAGATCCACCAAGCCAAACCCAATAAGGATATCAGACTTGAGAATCCAGCAGAAATTCTATCAGCCTCACTCATCTGTTTGTCTTAAAGCCTGTGTCTACAATGCATCATACACCACTTTTATACCGTAAAATGGTAAGCAGTACCAAAATCAGAGCTCAAAAGGCCCATACCTAGTGGCAATTTTAACCCAGCTCTGGAAACTTCATCAGTGATTGATAACGGATCTTTCATGACAACCATTTGCCTTGGAACACCAACCTTGCCTACAATGGATAGTCAACGCAAAAATCACTGAACAGAAACTTTTACCTACATTTTAGTAAAAATGGAAAACAATAGACTGCAAGAAAATAGTTCCTTCAGTTCAACAACATAGTATATAAAGATTACCATGGAAGTCTGACAAGTTTAGATCTGCCACATCCTGGAGCATGGACTGGCGATTATATAGATGCTGTATTGCATCAGGACGATCAAGGACAATTACTTCTGGATGTTTTTGTTGATAATCCTTCAAGAATAAAAAAATAGGGGTAAAGATGAGCCTACTTGTCTTCAGACAAACAAAAAGTAAAATACATTACAGTAACTTTTAGATTGTGAAGACATAGGAAGTAAACAATATGTACTGCACAAGAACAAAATCTTTAACATCACTCCATAACTAGGTAGAATGCTGAGACTGACAGAAGTTTTGAGCATGCTTCAAGAAGTTATACAAATTACACGATCAAGACTTGTACAAATCATCTAGTTTATAAGCAGATAGTCTACAAACTTGGACAACTATTAAGTTGATAGAGCCTCGAATAAGTAGCACATAGAATATAATAGACATAGCAAACTTGAGGGAAGCAAACTGGAGATTGGTGCTCACAAGCCAAGAGAACTCACATTAAGCTCCAATTAATGCAATAAATTGGTGAACAAAGAAACTATTACACCCATCGGCTGAGATTTATCTACACGAATTTACGACTTGGTCATGCTATTTGGAGATAATGAAAACATTCTCTCTGTATAGTAATTAACGGAGAACGATCAAGGCATCTCAATCTGCATCTTTAAAGGAACATCGGGTATAGGATGGGGAAAGAACACTTTATCTTTCATCAAAATTCATCTAAACCCCAATGTTTCTGAATCAGCTGTCTTGAAGAAGTCTAAACAGTCAGGAAAGTGCAAGAACTGCGCTAGTTTGATCATTATAGTTAGAAAAAACCCATGGTTCGAATTTCAAGCTTAATGAAGTCAGATCATTTCAGAAGTAAGTTCCATGGGCATAAGTTCACTCATCCTAAGTGGGACAAGGAATTTGAGAAAAATAGCTTTGAAGACACTTTCTGGTTCCTCTCTTCTACAGAAACTAAATTGTAAGATGCGCTAAGATGTTCTCGCTCGGTGCATAACCAAGATAATGCTTAATGGGTGCGGTCACAATTTCCAGTGGGATTTACAACAGGTCACAACTGCTGATCTATTTAATTGTTAACAGAGTTTATAAGCACCCCGATTATAAGTACCCCTCTTTTAAAGAGTGGTAAAGTTACTCCACTTAATCAAAATTACTTTGCCTCCCCCAGAAGTTGAGAAGCAATCAAGAGGACTTTATCAAATAATACTTTCTTTCCTTATAACCAAAGGGTAGCAGAAATATTAAGAATTTTCATCAAGGATGTAGGTAGGAAAAGCATCAGGTATCATTCAATCAATTTGGAATAGGGATTTTGGCCTTTAGAAAGTGCGTAGCTCTCCAATTTGTTTCTTCTATGCGCAACCTTTCAAAGCAAGTCGCACTGGATATAGACAACTCAATCAAACTCCTTATATTGCGTAACTATAGACAAGGATTCCAAAACCTACATGCTTAACAATTTCTTAAGAGATCAATTCTGCATAGATTTACTAGCTTTAATGGATACAAAGAGCAATTCTGGATAAACTGCAAAGTGAAAGAAGACCCTAAAAGACTAATATCTATCTTTATTTTCCTTTTTAAGTAAAAAAGACTGGACGCATCTGAGGTTCACAACAAGACTAAATGGCAGTTCTCAATTCTCAACTCCTAAAATGTGGAAGGAAGTTGGGCATCAGTGAGCTTTTAAAAACATATGCAAACAAAGAAAAAAAAAATAACAAGTCAACAACAATATATAATGTTTTATGCACAATCATAAATATCTTTTGAAAGGAAAAAAATACGATTTTTAAACCTTATCATAGGCTAATAAATATCTTCTTAACAGTAACTGGGCCAGTTGTAACTTCTACGTCAAGCATGCAAAGAACTATGTAATTCATGTCATTAAAAGGAAGTAGCAAACTCCTGCAGAGCTAGCACAAAAGCTATGTCACAAAAAGACAGATACTAAGATGAGGCAGTATTTATTCCGTATGTGCGATTTTCTTGTAAAACATCGATTTACTAGAAAATTAAAAACAAGGAGGATGGTCTCCATTGATGAAGGCAAGGCAAGTGAAGAACAGACCAAACCAGGACTCAAAGACAACCAATATTTTCTGGAGTAAGACAGTGTCAGTGACTGGAGCTCAGCAAGAGATTACTCTGGAATTGACTAAATTTTAAGGCCCATCAACCCCAAAATGGTTCTCAAGTACCACACCAGAATAGCATAACAAAGAAATGACAAGCATATGGAGCACCGTTTTCTTGAGTGTCATGATTTTACAAAAAGAAACTTTCAAAGAGTTACTGCTACAATTCTGAAAAAGGTAAAGACAGACTCCTAAAAAGTGGAAAAAATTATGGTTCAAAAATAAAAAGGAATGCATGGAAGAAAAACAAATGTCTTCAAGCATAATCACCAAGAAGCCAGAAGAGAGAAGACAGTTACCAAACAAAGCACATAGCAAAACAAGCATTGAAGACAAATGCAAATGCAAGGAGAGTAGCAACTACAAAATTTAATTACTATTTAAAGATTTGTAAATATCTAATGGGGAAAATAAGATAAGGACTAAATGAAAGACAACATAACCATCAAAATATACAGGTATATTTTCAAATGGCCTACAAGAGCCACAGAATGACAGTTTATTAGTTACTAAAAATGTGATTTTTAAAGGAGTTTCGACACGAGAAAAATGGTACATCAGACCTAGTTTAGGCTATAAAAAACATATTTTCAGGAAATTCAGACACAAATAGACATGGATTCCCAAATGCTTTCTTAAATTTGTCGCGTCAATAGATAAACCAGACTTTTTTTTTTATAAGTAATAGATAAAGCAGTCTTGTCAAAGGATTAAATAACAATAATAACAATATCTTTTTTTTTTTTTAATAAAACGAGAGATTTAAAATTATAAGATTGTTAATTTATATTATAAATATTGTACATAAACATATGAGGCGGAAAATTTTGGCCCAACTTAAGCCAAACAAAGCATCTTGGGGGACTGATTCAACTATCTGATCATGACTCATGATAAGGAGAGCAACAACTCTGCGTTATGTGACACAAGAAGTTTTAATGTTCAGGAAAAAATTATACTCAACCAATCACCTCAGTTCATACTTCGTACCTAATTTCCAACTTAAATTAGATGGCATTATTTTATCTCATATTGTAAGTTGCATGTCAAGAAATAGGTGCATCACATGTTCAATCATACAATATACTACAGAAATGTAAGAATCATGAAGTTCAGATGGGCAAACCTCAATAACCGCGTACCATTCTTTTCCTGACAACTGGAAAACGACATATCACTCATCAGACATTAACTTAAGCATATATTTTCACAACATCCAGAAGTTAATTACTAAATGCTAATCTATCAAAACAGAAAAGCAGAATACAATGAGTTTGGGACATTAAGAAACTTCCAAAAGGTGATTATGATTTATGAACGTGTCTTGGAAAAGAAATAAGCACCAACCTTATGCAAAACAACATCAAAAGGACCTTGATCTGAGAGTGGGCTGCTTCGATCAATGGCAACAAATGATATGCCCTTTTTTCTGCAACAAACATGAAATATTCTGCAAGTTATTATTGAATATCTAAACAAGAAAACAACATGGTGAAACCTCAAGAAACCTTGTACACCCAAGATAGACATCTAAATTAACATTCACCTATCTGTAAGGAACTTACTTACTCAAACAAACTCGAAATAGACCTACCATCAAAATTCCATAAAGCCCTTTCAAGTAACATAGATGAACTTTAACATTATGGCATAGCATATTATGCATTAAAAAAAGGGAACATTTATCATATATGATAATAGGCAGCATTAAATGCTGTGGAGGGCTGCCGCCACATGTTAGGGGTAATTGAGAATTCAATTGGAACATTTTGCTTGTATTGCCTAGTCGTGTCATTAAGATGCAGGGCAGCTAAAATTTTTATTTTGCAAAATCAGATATTCAGCTCATTTGTTTCATACCTGTTGAATATTTCAAAACGCACAAAAAGTAAACATATTTACATAAAGACCCAGGAATGTACCCATAAACAATTATTCTAAGTAATGGAGTATGCCAGCAATCATAAAATTTTCAATTTTTAACTACAGAATAAAGATCTAAGCATTGACTTTGGGTCCCTCATTAAAGACTAATCCACAGGTATATGTGATGGCATATTCCCATTTAAAAATTAGGAAAGATAGCCAGAGATTCCTGATACTAGGAAGTGATCCCATATATGATAAGTCAAGCAAACAGTAGCAGCTTTCTCTTGATGACAATAATGTTACCACTGTTGAAAAAGACATGATATCCTCCGAACTGCAGTAGCAGCTTTCTTCCATAGAAGTGTAACAAATCAACTAGAACAAACCAAAAATAACAAGCAACACCAATATCTTTGGCAACCTATAAGTTAAATAACCAAACTAATAAAAAAAAAAATGCACATTCTACAGCTACCGACATAACAAAATCATATAACAAAAAACCGAGAAACCTTCAAATTCATAGTAACCGTTTATATTGATATACATGATAAAATGACAAACTACAACATGAAAAAAGGTGCTGCAATTGGCCTAAAAAAGAAGAAAACAGGAAAACACAGGACCAAAGCCTTTGGTATCCCATAAAGTTGGATAACCAAAACTTAGAAAACTTGACCAATTTCAGAGCAACCCATATAAGGAAATTGAATGACAAAAACCCACAGACCTTCAAATTTGCAATATTATACACACGCAGATATTATATGTGTCTTTGTGTGTGTACAGTATAGAGAATAATTGAATTGGAGTTGGTTGTGTAAGTATATACCGAGCCAATCCTTCAAGCTTGGGTTGCAAAAAACTATTCTTCTTCTTGGATGTCAAAGCGTAACCAACAACCAGCTTTTGCTGCTGTGGAAACCCGACACCGACCGAATACGACAACGTACTCCTTTCAGTCTCTCTCTCCTCCTCCTCCTCCTCCTCCTCCTCCTTGATATTAGCGATTTCTCCGTTTATCCTCATCTCCACCTCTTCAACAAATTCGAAAACCCTAATTCACAGACCAACTCAATTTTCTCCTCTTCTTGCCTTTTTCTTGTTTTAAGATTTTAATCTTGTTTTTCGTTTTTTTATACTGAAAGTTTTAGTCTCAATCAAGAAAAATGGAGAAATAAAAATGAAAAATCTTTATTCTCTCTCTCTATAACTCACGATTTATATGCATATACGTGCAGATAAAGTGTCTTTAATTTCTCTCTCGAAATGGGAGCTCGGAAGAAGGAATTTTGTGAGATAAAGGAATGAGATAGTAAGATTTCATATACTTTTTTTCTGCTTTCTGGAGAGAGAGACGCTATATGTATAGGTGTAAGTATATATACAGGGGAGAGAGAAAGAGAGAGAGAGATAGAGAGACTTTGTGAGGGAAGGGAAAATTCAATCTGCAGAAGAGGGAGAATAGACTTTGAGAGCACGTCCGATTGAGAAGAAATGAGTAAAATATATACACAAGCCAATCTTTGTATGTATATATGGTGTAGTAGAAGAAGCTTCAGCAGAACTCTATTTTCCCATTCTACCCTTTGTTTATTTACATAAATATTTTTTCCTTATACAAATTTTTATTTAAAAAAATAAGACTTTGCAATTTAATAATACTCATTAATATAATCTTTTTTTATAAAACTCATGTAATAAATAAAATATATAAAATTTCAACTAAAAATTACTACTTTAGTGGTATATGATTTAAGTCATTTTACCTATATATATCAATCACGTTTTAAAATTTATCAAATTTTGTAAGAAAAATAAAACTTAAAACTTACTAAAATATATTGATTTTTTGTAAGTAAAATTATCTTAAATTTATGTTAGATGATTGATCCAAAATAATTAATTTTATTGTTGTAAAAATAAAGTTTTTTTTTAAAAAAAAAATATAACTTTATATAAGACATTTATACCCTTATATGAATTCTATTCCTCCCTAGTGATTAAAATATCCTAAATTATATGGCTCACATGGGTTATGATTATCTCCAGTAATTTAAAAAAAATAATTACTATATTATTAGATAGATGCCGCATTATCTATAATGTTGATTTAATGATATGGTATTCATCCGATGACACATTAAGTAAAAATAATAATAATAATTGAAGAAGATTTTGATCTTAATTTAGCATCAATATAGAGTCTCGATCCAATAGAACTGATTCTGTGAGAGTTATTATGAAACTAAGAAAATTCATTAGAAATTATTAGAAAATTAAATAGTAACCGTACAAAAAAAATTAATATAAGAGTTACTATTCAATTTCTCCGTGATTACTAGTAGACTTTTCATGTTCCTTTGCAACTCTCTCGAACCCAGTTCCGCGATATCACCACTCATTAATATATTGAATGACATAATAATTATGGAAAAATGCATTTATCCCTCAATCATCGAAAATAATTATTCATTTTATTATAGTTGTAGTTAATTGCAGTTTACAAGATCAAAATCTGTTCAGTTGTCATGTTTTTTTTTTTCCCGGGAGATTTGATTAGTTTTTAATTTGAATGGATTCTCTTATTGTAATCTATCAAACGAGTTTAAATTAAGAGTTAATGGCATTTTTTACATAAATAAAACCTATTTTTTGTCAAAAAGGGAGGAGGGGGGGGGGTGATCCCATTTCCCTCTTACTGTGTTATTTTGTTAATTTTCTTTATAAGGTATTATTGTTAAATTCAATGCCAAAATTAATATAATAAATCCTGTTAGTGGATGCTACATATGTTTACTTTGGATCACATTCAAGTAATAGAGATTATGTTACCTAAAAAGATTATGGGCAATCAATAGAATATGCTCCCTGTTGAACCATAATTAGATTGTGTTGTATGGTTTTCAATTTCATGTGTTTTTTTTGTTTTCATTGTTTTGTTTTCAAAATTAAAAAAAAAAAACAAAAAAAACGGTTTTCAAAAATTATTTTTAAATTTTATCAATAAATCTGAGATCATCGCCATTTTATCAAAAAATATTTTTTTTGTTGTGATTTATTTTGATTGATTCATTCCCATGATAGTATTATTTTAACGAAGAAGACAATCAAATATAAATCTTTTTAACTATATTTTTATATAAAGTTCAAATCTTCGTTAAAGATGATACAATCTATGTTTATAAACATCTCAAGTTCGTGAGACAGGCTCTTATCCATGTCACCTGCTCTTTGTCACAAATTAAAAATAATCCAAACAAAGACTTATTTTCCTTAGCCATTTCAAGATGAAGAATATTCTTGAGAAAAATATGTATATGAAATAGCATCCGAATAAAAATAAAGATTCTGATTAAAAGCAAACAGATCGTACCTAACTAATTAAAAGTGTCGCCGGCCAATTAATCCAGTATATATATATACATTGGATAAGGATCTCCATTTGGAAGTGTACTTAGAAATATAAATTTATATTTATTTATTTTATTACAATATATATTTTAGGATAAATTTTATTTTTGGTCTTTTTAATTTATCTCGTATTTTTATTTGATTTTTGAAATTCTTTTAAGTTTGGTATACATTCCAATCAAGCCTTTTACTTAAATAACACGGTAATCTCCAACGTGCATGGTTCAAGTAGCATTATTATTTCATAAAGTGCTTTTAAGAGTATAATTGACATAGTTTTTTATTATAAAAAACATACTTAATTTATTTCATAATTTTTTCCCCTCTTTTTCCCCTAATCGCAGTATGAGGGGTATTTTAGTTTGATTTAACTTTTTTCAACTTAGAATTAGAATATGAAAGATAAGCATATTCGATCGACTGATATTCAATGGTTAATTTCATCATAAAATGTAAGATATATATGAAATTACAAAATAAGAGGTATGACGAACTAAATTGGTCCGAGTTTCTTGACGTAATGATTATTTTTGTGTTTAATTTCCTCTCTGTCAATATATTATAAAAAAATTAAAATCTTATTTTTTAGATGATGAAAACCTGAATAAAAACCAAGATATTATTTTCATAAGAATAAATGTGTAATAGATGAACTAAGTTCATGAAAGCTGTCTTTTACTTAAAATAGTTCTATAATCCTTTTTCTTTAAAAAAAAATGTTAACATAGTTTTATTTGGTTGATATTTTTTTTTCTTGTGTTGCAGATCTCTATTTTACCATATTCCAGCTGGCCATTATTTGGTAAAGAACTAGTTACTAAATGTATATGCACATCCCTTTTGAGGAGCACAGTTAATTTGTCAGCTCATATTAATTGAAAAGTAAATGAATTTTATATAATAAAAAAAAATGACGAGAGGAAGCAAACAAAAATCTCACTTTCTAAGGATTAATTGCATCTAATTGATTTCTTTGTCAGTTTTCTGTTTTGCTTCTTCTTCAGGTTGGATATTCGATTTTCTATCAGTAATCACTTTCGGTTTTTTTAATTTAAAAATAGAATCATAAACTTAATTTATACACGTTTTAATTCTGCAATTACATTGAAATCAATGTAATAAAATAATGTCACATCATCATTTAGTTTATTTAAAAAGCTCTTTAATTAGAGTTGTTAAACATGTAATCAGCAAAGTAGTAGTATAAATTTAAAAAGAACGTAATTTGTTAGGTGTAATTTAAAAAGATAACATTAGGTGTGATTTGATAAGTAATTAAAATTAATTTAAAATATTAAATTTAATATAAAAAATAATTTTAATCACTTTATCAAACAACCTAACATACAGCATATACAATATTTAATATTGTATACAGTACATATAAAAGGTTTTAACAAAATTTGTTTGAAACAGATAAAGACAGTTCCCAAACTCAAGAGTTAATGTAATACTCCATTTGGAGCTAAATAAATATGGAATTTATGCAATTTTCAAAAGGATTTAAAAAAATAATTTATTTATAAATGATTTTATATTAATTAAAAAAATTTAATTTTTATATTTAAAATGTTTAAAATAAATAAAAAACTCAAAATAATAGTGAGAATGACAAGGGGAAGAGGGAAGAAATGAGAGAAATCAATAATATTTTGATCGTGTAATTGTTTAATTTTTATTTTGTGAAATTTATTTGTAAATCCTATTAATTATAATATAATTATAATAAATTAACTCAATTTCACAATAGATTCATTTCGAAATAAATTTAATAAATTTTTATATTTTTTAAATATAACAAGTATATAATTTATTTATTCCGAACACAATCTCTAAGTACATTATTATTATTATTATTATTATTTTTTTAGCTTGCTACAAATACGTAGTGGAGTAAATCAGAAAGATGGAATGGCTTAAGCCATAAATACGGGATGTTGATCAGGCAAGAATGGGGGAAAGGTTTAGGGGAATTGGTAATTTTAGAGCAGAAAATGAGCTAAAAAGATGGGAAAAAGAAAAATCAAAACTTGCATATTACATGGCAAATTGAAATCCAAAATGGAAAAGAAATTTGGGTGGAGTCTACTTGGAAAATGGTATATTTTGCTCAGAAAAAATCTTTCCTCACGAGTAGTGGTATGCACGGGTTAAAATGGATCGGTTTAGATGTCAATTTTAACTCAACTCAGTGATATCATATTCTGAATCTTAATTGGCTAATTCAATCGAACTCATGATGGATTATAAAAATTTTAATCTTTATCCAACTCATAAAAATTTGAGCTGGGTTCGGATTAAGTTTGGGTTAGTTTGTAAAATCAAAATGGGGTTTAATGGGTTAGATTTGATCGGATTGACTTAGAACGGATTATATTCTTGAAGTACATTTATTCATTTCAATTGGTAAACATTACAAATATAATTTTATAAACACCAAATTAACATATTCAAATTCAAATATATCTTTATATATTAAAATTACAAAGGTTCAAACATTCTATAGAAATTCACACTTATTTATATTAAGTTGTAATACCAATAAGATGAATAATTAAAACACTATAATAAAATATATATAAAATATATTATACAATTAAATATGAGCCCACGGCTTACGGGTTAGATTTAGAATGAGATTTTTCAAACTTAATTAAACCCAACTAAAAAATATCTCAATTCTAACAAAAAATCTTGGCTGGCTCGGGTTTAAGTTCAATGATTTAGACTAGCTGGATACTTCACCAGTAATTTTAAAAAGTTTCATTGATAATATAAATATAAGTGTGAGATTCAAAAATTGACATTACCAATAAAAATTTTAATTGATCGAAACCAAATTGCGTCAATCTAGCTTGTCCAAAATTACACCTCTACACCCGAGAAATAGTTGTTAATTGTTAATTTGTTATATCAGCTGCCACCGACGCTCGTAATTTTTTTGTTACATAATGATGCATCTAATGTCTTAAAAAGAATAGGTTCAATTTCCAACCACATTTGGCCAATAGCAAGTTCAAACTAAAGAAGCAAAAGAAAACGACTTATCAAAGATTCAAAATGTACATGTGAAAAAACAAAGAACAAAACAAAAAATCCTCAGATCTATGTCACAATCTAAGACATAGACCACAAGACAAGAATATCAAACCATCCATCCTCCAGGCCATAGACACAGTAATTATCATTTTCATTGAGACCACATGAGACTTGCACAAGACACCCCCATTGTCTGCAAGTGAGAGCTGAGGTGGAAAATGGATGCAAATTCAGTGATCTCCATGCAAATTCTCGGATTCTTCCTCCTCTCTTTGAAGTCATTGTTTCTCATGGTTGTACTTCAATGACCAAAACTGCTATTTTGTAATTAATAAAGTGTCTACAGTTAAAATTAGCCATGAGTCGAACCGAGTATTTGGAAACTCAGCTCAATTCACAGTCTTGATAGATTAACTGAGCTTAAGCAGAGTTGAAAACCTATGCTCGAGTTTGGCACTAGATTATTCTAGTTAGATCGAGTTCAATTCGATTATACTCGAGTTCAAAAAAAACTAAGCCCTAGACCGAATCAATCTTAAGTTTGTGAGATTGATATTTTTTTTCAAAAACCGTTTTACCTTTCTCTCTTTTTTTTTTCTTTCCTGCTACAACCACCACCCTTAGTTATTTCTTCGGGACAGAATCAATCTCGGGTCTGTGGGATTGACCACTTTTTTCAAAAACCATTTTACCCCTCCCTTTTTCTTCTTCTTCCCTGCTACAACCACCACCCTCGGCCACCTCCCCTCTTCTCCCCTCCCGCTTGTCTCCTCCCTTCCTCCACCGCACCTCCCTTCTCCTCCTCCTCATTGCCCAGATCGTGTCTTGGGCCACGTGCCGCCTCCCCCCCCTCATCTTCTTCCTCCCCTCTTCCTTCTCTTCCTCCTTCTTCACTAGATCATGGTCTCCCTCCTCCCCCTTCCTCTCTCCTTCCCTCCCCCCTCTTCCCCGTGCCTCCTCCTTCCCCTTTCTCTATGTTTCACAATACATCCAAAAAAAGAAAGAAACAAGAAAACTTTCATCCCTCTCTATATATATAATAAAAATATTTATAATAAAATATAAAATAATATTTTAATATTTTGATTTGTAATCCTATTTTAATCTCAATCTAATAATCTCATGAATCAAATATAAAATTTAATAATTTCACTTTAATCCTCTTAATCCTAGCTCAATATAATTTTAGCCTTAATAAGTGTTTTCAGATATGAAAGTGTTAGACGAGGTGTTTTGTCTCTTGGTGTTGAGGCGTAAACCCTGAGGTATTGGGATGTAAGTTTTTTAAATATGTTGAGGCGTTTCAAAATTTTAATTAATTAAAATAATAAAAATAATTTTAATTAATTAATTTTTATCAAAGTTTAATATTTTACCAATTCTCTATAGTGTGATAATTATAATTTTATAAATATTAATATATATTTATATATAAATTATATGAAATATAATTTATATTTTTATATTATTGTAATTTGTAAATGATTAATTAAATAATTTATAATTATTATTAAATTAAATAACAATATTATATATTTATTAAATATAATAATATCATAACAAAAATATTAATTTAATTATTAAAAAGAAACGTTAAAGCAGGACGGGACAGCTATTGCAATCAACGTACTGAGTACACAACTACTAACCAATACCGGCCTTCGTGCCTGTCCTTCAATTTCAAATAATTTAATTCCCACAAAGCCTACTATTAGTCCATCAAAACTATGGGTTTTTCCTATTTGTCCCCATTTCTTTTATTCTTAAATATTATTCTCACAATGACTCATTCTCCCCCTTTGTAAACTCCACTCCTCAACAGAAGAAAAATCCAATACTCATCGGAGATTTCAATTCAAAACAGCCCCAAAACCCATCGATAATGTCAACTTCTTATTTTCTCAAAAAATAGTTAATCATCAATTGCACTTGGATCTTAACATTCACTACTTGAAACTCAAATTAATCATAACTTACTATAGTCTTCCGTCTCGTTCTTGATATTTGGGTATCTTGGTAATTAGTCCATGGCGGTTGCTAGTGATTCAATTCTTGCTCGTAATCTGATCATAGCTAAAAACCCAAATGTCAATCCAAAGAATTCAGTATTGGGTGAACAGAAATGTACTCAACGACGGGTTTCTTGCAAAGGAAGCAAACCAAAAACTAAGCTGAGCACAAAAGTGAAAGCAGCATCCGAAGTAATTAGCCTCGAGGAAGTGAAGGGATTGGAAGGTAATTTGGGGTTAGATGTGGTGTATGAAAGGGAGCTGAGGGAAAAGGGGTTTCTGGGGATGAGGAAGACGAAGCTAGTGTGCACTATCGGGCCAGCTTGTTGCTCATTGGAGGATTTGGAGAAGTTGGCAATAGGAGGCATGAATGTGGCTAGGCTCAATATGTGTCACAACTCGAAGGAATGGCACCGTGACGTAATCAGGTTGATCAAGAGGTTGAACAAGGAGAAGGGGTTTTGCGTTTCGGTCATGATTGATACTGAAGGTAGTCAGATTCATGTGCTTGATCATGGTGCTCCTTCCTCCGTCAAAACAGAGGTGAATTAGCTCTAACCCACTAATTTGTTTTGATTTTTAGTTTCAAATATTAGGAATGGCTCTTAATTAGGTAAAAAAAGAATATTTATGATGAATTAGAGTCATCTTATGTTGGTTTAAGTTTAGGATTGTCATTTTGTCGGAAGTAAAATGTAATTTAATTTGATGGGTTTTTCTTTTTATCACTGGGGTCATCAGGATGGTTCAATTTGGTTGTTTACTGCTCAAAAGTTCGAGGGTTCTCGTTCATTCACAGTTCAAGCAAACTATGAAGGTTTCTCTGAAGGTAGAGTGATTTGATACCGTGGAGGTTTCTCTGCTAATTGAGTAGAATATATTATTGTAGTTTGTTTTGAATGGAAATGGAAATTTTGACCAATATAATGTTCTATCTTGATAAAAATTAATGCTTGGCAGGTATTGAAGTTGGGGATGAACTTGTAATTGATGGTGGGATGGCAAGCTTTGAAGTGGTTGAAAAGATTGGGAACGATTTGCGTTGTAAGTGCACTGATCCTGGTATATTCCTACCACGAGCAAAATTCAGCTTTTGGAGAGATGGAAACCTTGTGAAGGGGAATTATGAGCTCCCTACTCTGTCAGCAAAGGTTAATGTCATATGCTTTTATTCTTGCATTTAGACATTGCTTCTGATTTTAACATTAGGAGATCCCTTGGTTCATGGATTCTAGTGAATAGTGATCAGATATTGTTATGCGCTTTTCAGAATATATAACATTATCAACAATGTCATTAATTAAATAGATTTTACGTTACGTACAATATACGGCACTCTTTCAAGTATCTTGCATTTTATAAAATGTGTTGTTTCTCAGAGAAAGTCTCACTTTAAAATTATGAGTGACAGGTTCAAAATGTAATCTGTCTAACAGTACACTTCTATATGAAAATGTATAATACCAACCATAATAGCGACTCCTTTTGATGTGCATGAACTGATATCATCTGATACACAGGATTGGGCTGACATAGAGTTTGGAATTTCCGAAGGTGTGGATTTCATAGCCATGTCCTTCGTAAATGATGCTGATTCTGTCAGGCATCTGAAGGACTACCTCTTTTCCAAATCAGCCAAGTAAGCAAGTACACATTCACCAAATAAACATCCAAATTAGTTTCTCTTGTGATGCAGTTTTCGTTTTTCAAATAACATGATGAGTTCTCTTGAATAATTTGACATATCACTACTTAGTGCCTAATGTTAACAGGACAGTGTGAATTACAACTTAAACTTTCATCGTTTTGTTTCTTCTAATGATATGATATGAGGCACCGTATTCCATACTTAGATGTTGATGTGATCTACTTTGGTCATGGTATCACTTGCCTGCATAGAAATGATGAAACAATGTTTTTATTATTGCTCTCTAGCAGCGTGGAAGCGCCTTAAGTAGTTGTTTAGGCTGTTATGTTCTTTTTGTACCCTGTAATTTACTGGCTGTAGATCACAGTAACAATCCAAAACAGCCATCACGACTTTGTCTAGGCTTTCCAAGTTGGCTGGTATAAGACTTTAAGCATACTCCTTCAGTTGGGGAGTAAATGCACCTGGGAATAATTTCGTATCAAAATGAATATTCAGCAGAAAATTTCCATACTGGATGCCCCACTATTTCGTGATGTAAAATTGAGGGCTTTGGTTCTAGTTGTTGGATGGGATGCTAGCTAGATAAGTTGGAAACTTGGAATCCTTTACATACAAAATGAAATGAATTGCTCAATGAACCTTGAATTTACATTCAAAGAGGAATTGTCCTTGCTTATTTATTGGTTATAGTCCTATGTGTCACCTATAATCCTCAGCAACTTCAAATGGACCACACTAAAACCAAGATATTACCTCTATATTGAATCCTCAACTGGGCTGAAGTTGTCTCTAGGTATCTTCTGGAATGCTAAATATGAAAAATGCAAGTCACTGTCATTTGCAGATCTATTAGAGTATTAGCAAAGATTGAGAGCTTGGAGTCTCTTCAGAGGTTGGAAGAAATTGTAGGGGCATCCGACGGGATCATGGTGGCTCGGGGTGACCTTGGAGTAGAAATCCCACTTGAACAGATTCCAACAGTCCAAGAGGAAATAACCTATGTTTGCAGGCAACTAAACAAGCCAGTAATTATTGCTTCTCAACTTCTCGAGTCAATGATTGAATATCCAACTCCAACACGTGCTGAGGTAGTACAATATTATAACTACCACTAATAATAATGTTACCTTGGTTGGCCGTAGAACCTTTCTTTATAATAACTGTTTTATTTGATGCAATCAGGTAGCAGATGTTTCTGAAGCAGTTCGACAATATGCAGATGCCTTGATGTTGTCTGGTGAGTCAGCAATTGGGTCTTTTGGACAGAAGGCTCTTTCTGTGTTGCAAATGGTCAGCAGTCGAATGGAACTATGGAGCCGTGAGGAAAATAGACAAATTCTTCTTAGTCAGTGTCCACTTGGAGTATCATTGCCAGAACGCATTGCTGAGCAGATTTGCAATTGTGCTGTTGAAATGGGTAACTTCTATTTTACTTCATTTATCATCTAAAATTCTGCTTTTAGCAAGTGCCTTTAAATATACCAACCTCAAGTTTAAACTTATTTATACAATCTTGTCAAGACAGTGCCATTGAGTTTGATAAGAAATGTCTCACTCTCAATCTAGAAACACGATACTTCATCCGTATTACATTAGTGGTGGATTCTGTTGTGCAGGGTAAAAACCTGACAACTGAAATGAACAATATTCTTACAGCAACAGAACATGAAACAAATCTGGAAATTATAACTTAAATTTAATTCCTTTGTTCTTTATCTGCAGCTAACAACCTTGGCGTGGATGCCATTTTTGTGTACACAAAACATGGATATATGGCATCGCTTCTATCTCGCAACCGTCCATACCCTCCCATATTTGCATTTACAAACGACAAAAGCACTCAGATGGCTCTTAATTTGCAGTGGGGAGTTATTCCCCTCTTCATTGATTTGTCAACTGACATGGAAGCTAACATCTCGAGAACCATTGATCTTGTAAAAACAAAGGGGGTATTGAAACAAGGAGATACTTTTTTGGTGGTCTCAGATTTATCTCCAACTTACGCAACCCCAACAGCGTTCCAATCAGTTCAGGTGAAGACCATTGTCTAGAAGGGTATATACCTTCAAGCAAAAAGTAATCTTTGGAGTCCAAGGGAAGAGGATGCCTTGTGCAATAGAAAATTTTATGTATGGTTCTTGTTCTTATTCCACTAAGCTGATTGAGTGATGAACACAAAAGTATAGCTTTAAATGATTAGATTTTGTTTCATTTATTCTCTAAGCTAATGCATGCTAATTACATGTAGATTAAAATGCTTTGAAGTTGGATTCATAGTAGATCATGCGATTTAGAGAATATTTGCGACAAAAAAAAAATCATCTGAAGAAGAAAAAACAGTATTGAGTACTGATGAAAAATTTCTCATACACACGTGCCGTGACCAACTTGTACAAAGTTGTTGTAACTTAGAAACTAATATCTTTGGTTGGAATCTGATGATTGATTGATTGATTGGAAGTATCTGTTTTGTGCAGCAATTGAAACTTGCAAGTATCTCTTTTTTTCAATAATTTTTCAATAATTCCAAGTTGTGGCCCAACAGGTAAAGACATATTTTTCAATAATTCCAAGATTTTAGCTGTGTTAAAGCCTTCTTGCGTGTATAAATTTTTTGGCTTAATTGTTAAATTTTTTTTAAGTTTATAGTTAAGTATCAGTTTATTTAATTCGGAACAATTCAATTCATTGGTTTGATTTCAGTAAAAATAATTATCGAAAAACTTAATATATTTATTAATTTATCACATCAGATGATTAAGATTATAAAAAAACATTAATATATTTGTCATTTGGTGTGGTAAGTTAACAAATATATTAAGTTTTTTAAAAATTTTTTGTCTAAATTTTTCCTTAATCAGATCAATGAGTTAAATTTTTTCAAGTTGACAAAATCAATAGTTAAATTGCGCCTCTTGAAATTCAAAGGATAAACTGTTATTTAATTATAAACTTAGAAAAATTTTATAATTAAACCAAAAAATTTATTTTACTGCGTTCCAAAGAAAAAGAAAAGAATTTTAATCTATTAAGGATTTGTGTTAATCAATGGCTTTTAGATCTACTTATACCTTGTTTCTTAGTAATGGAAGGAAAAGTGATAAAATTATTGGTTCTTTCTTACGATAACTTCACCCTTTTTTTTTAATCAAGTGGTATTTAATATATTGAAGAAGAATATGAAACTAGGGGACCATGATATAAAAAAAAAATGAATCACGTGACTAGAAAGAGTCCAATGTGACTGCAGCATGATCATATCCAATCCACCTGATCCTCTTATGTGTAGTATATTTTTCAAAGGCTTTTATTTTAGAAAATTAAAACTAATTTTACACCCTTTTGATCCCATTATATTTTTCTTGATTTTTTTATTTATTTCAATTGAGATAATTAATTCCAAAAAAAAACTTAATTACAAAATTCTCCAAGTAACATTTGCTCTTAGTTTTCAACGTAACAATTTAACCTTTAATTTTATCAATTACGTGCAATTTAAACCATTGATTTGATTCCGGTAAAATTTCGACCATATAAAGAGACGCGTTTGATTTTTTTTTGGTTACACGTGCAATAAGGTAATTAATTATTTGAAGTGGTAAGTTAACAAATATATTAAGTTGTTTAGTAATATTTTGATCGGAATCAAACCAATGATTTGAATTGCTTCAAATTAACAAAATCGGATGTTATATTATCCCGTTTGAAAATTGAGAGGACAAATTACTACTTAACTCTAACCTGAAGAGAATTTTAAAATTAAGTCTATGTTTTAAATTATGTCTATTCATTCATTTTTTTTATTGAAATGATATTATAAATAAATCGAACAAATAACTTAACCACGTTAAAAATCAAACTTATGATTTTGTAGAATTATGGTCTCAACTTTAACCCTAATTTTTTTCTTCAAAGAAAAACACCCCTTGATTACATACTCAAAACGGTGCAGTGGAGACGCATACGACGTCACCACTCTTTTAACTGCAACTTCTAGCCACACACACTAACCAATCTCCCGCGCATTTTAGTAAGTAAGGCATTGTTATTCTAAAATACGCTCACTCGGTTACACTTATAACCGTAACCCGACCTCTTGCCACCAAATATTCCCGGATTTTTTTTATTTTGTTTTGCAAATAAATTTCTCTACTAATTAATGCGAAATATCGCAAGTAAAAATAAGCAATTAATGGCTTCTTCACAGATTTTGAAATCCACGTTGTGTCCTGTTTCCGTTTCCCAGTCCAAATTTACCGGAAAATCGTACTGGATTTTCTCGGCATCAGATTCCAGGAAAAGGATTCTCAGGTTGAGAAGTTGTAGGGGCTCAAGGAATTCTGCTTGCAGAAGGTTCAGGGTTTGGTGTGCAGTTCAAGAAGGTGATAACCAAGGCAATAGTACGTCTTTCTTTCTTTTTTGTCTTCTCGAATATTTGTATGATTTTATTTTCGAAATGTTTTACTAATAAATTTTTTGGTTTTATAACTTATTTGCTATCAGTTAATGGCTTGAAAAGAACTTTCTCTTGTATGAATTAGATTCTGATATAAAGAGCAATAGTGGGAAATCGATTTATTGGAAGCTTCGGTAGAGGGAAATTCTAGGATATTTAGCTTCACTTTTGCAACTGATAGCTGAAATTATGGAAATGATTGCTGGAAAAATGTAAAAATAATTCTATAAAACATGGGAATAACATAAAAGAGAGAAACTAAAACGAAAATCTCAATTTAAGATTTTTAAATTTATTTTTCCTGTTATTCAACTTGCTGGACAGATAAAATGGAACGGAATTATAGTTCAATACTCAAATTGTAGGAAGTAGTTGTTAATATAATTAAGAATAGAAATGTATAGGTTAATGGGAAATGGCTTTTTCCTTTCAGCGTGAAAAAAAAAAAATGAACGATCCCTTTTGAATGAAATGAAATGAGGAAACCATTTCATTTTCAAATGAATTTCAATAAAGAATTCATTTGGAAATGACTTCCATTGTTTGTCTCACTTATTTCAAATTGTAGATTTCAATTTTTGAATTATCATGTTTAAAATAAATCAATAATTAAATTCAGTTTCCCCTTCGCATCAAAATATATGTAAATAATTACTATTTAATTAAAAGCAAAAGATTACTTATAAAATATTTTTGAGCAACCTATTTTAAACATACCATATGGCCTAATATTCACTCATGATTCAGCTAAAAAAGAGTGCAAATTCTAACAATCTATTGCATGTTTTTTTAAACAAATCATATGCCCTGACTAACATTTCAATATTTATAGCTGAGGGCATGTTATATATGTTGCTTTATGCTAGTTTCAAAAGCATCTTTAATAATCTTGACTCTATCTTATGCTTATCTTTTTTCTCCATTTGCAACTGTTTGAGAAAACATTAAGCTTCTCAAGATATTCAGTTCTGAATCTTCTATTCACGTCTTGATAACCCTATCTGGAATTCTACTCAAGTAGATTGTTCCTTCTCTTAAAAAGGAAATGGTTGCTTCTGTATCTGGTGCCTCATGTCACATATGTTTTCCCAGGTGAAGAACCTCCCGAGTCATTATTCATGAAGGAATTGAAGAAAAGGGGTATGACTCCCACTTCGTTGCTTGAAGATGTCAAATGGAGTAACTATGAAGTGGATGATGAGATAAAGGTCGGTGAACAAGATAGAGGTTTCCCCAAAAGAAATGCAGTCTCAACTGATTTTGATAAAAGCTTATCTAATCAAAGGGAACGCTCAATGGCATTGAACAGTGAAGGCCTTGAGGTTGACATATCTTCTTTTACTCACTGATTTATATTAGTTTTAGCTCAAATATTTAATATGTGGTACCTTGTGAGTAAAACTTAAAGATTCATCATTTTAGCTATGTTAACTTCAATATTTATAAACTCAGAAAGCATAATATATGTGGAATGATTTCCTTAATATTTCTTTTTTCTTTCATGTTTACTTGTAATTAGTCTTGATTTTTAATTCAATTTATGCATTTTCTCACTTATTCGACACTGACCATTTGTTACCCAGCTATATTATCTTTAAGCAAAGCAAGATTTCCCTTCCTCCCAAAAAAACAGAAGATGTTGGCCTTCTGCTTAGAGTTAAAACTGTTAATCCAAATATATTTTGAAGAGAAACAATGAAATTTTGAATTACTAACAAACAAATATTACAAAGTACAAACCACTTCTCCAGATCTCAACTATAAATTTCATTTCCATCTATGCCACTTACACACTCCATTCCCTCTAAATGCTGTCTGCAAAAAAAGCTTCTCCGTATGTAGTTTTTGTAAACATTGCGTTAGTAGCTTTGTTTTATTTATTTTATTTAAAGCTTATGCTCCTGCATCACATCTTTTAATATATTTCTAAGCTGTGGTAAATCTCTTTAGTTACCATTATAATTTACTTGCACATGTATTATAGGATCAGCTCAGTGACCATTAATGCTTATTTAAATTAGAATAATCGAGTTTAATCGTATAACAGTAAGTTTAACTCAGAAGTTCACTTACAGTTTCACATGCGATATAATTTTATTCAGGTGTAGTTTATTGGAAAAAAAGGAAAGGAAAAAATTAACTTTCTAGCATATTAAAGACAACGTTCAAATTACATTTTCTTTTTGACAATCAAATTATGTTTCTTGACAGAGCAAGGTAGAGTTGCATGACTACCCTCTTTGACCTCTTCCTATGTAGTCATTTTAAAGTTCTTTTCTTTCTTTTTTTTTAATATTATTTCTGGTTGAATAGTTTCTTATTTCTTTGATGTTTGCTTTTTGTTTGTGCCCATCTGAGTGCATGCAAAAGAATATGGACTTAACATTTTCGTTTGTTTTAGGGATTAATCCCTCGTGCTAAAGTTTTGCTGACAATTGGAGGAACATCCTTCGTGGGATTTTGGCCACTGATAGTCTTAACTGTGTCATTCTTTTCTGCTCTCTACCTTGTAAGCCCAATTTCCTATCTTTGATGCATTAAGTGCTTTTAAATTGTTTTAATCAGCCAGACACTTGTTATGGATCAGAGCAGATATTTTAGATTTTGCATGTGACACATATACTACAGTTCTTGTTTGGTAGGCTGTCATTTAATGGGGTCAGAGCTATAAATTTGAATGTTACTGTTTCTATTGTGAAAAGCCTTTAGTTCAACTGACTGAGTGACATCGCAGTCAAATGGGTGGTTAAGGATCATAGGCATTATGGGATATAGGTTCTTCTTTCATTTGACCAAAAGAGAGAAAAGCTGTTGATTGAGTTTAAATGCAGGGTTTGAGTGTAGTATATTTCTGGTTGCTGTTATCCTAAATACGTATCATCGAGTCTGATAGGTTTATCATTTTATTTTACAAAAATAAGTAATATATGTGCATTTCTCGAAATTTCAAAGTGTAGATTGGCTAGTTGAGCATAGCAGTTCAATTAAGCTTGTTTATGGGGAAAGTAAGAACAATAAAAAGAAGATCCTAGAAACAGAAAATAAAGTTTGCAGAGACTATATCAGCTCCAGTAGCCCGCGATAAAGAATGCTCAGTCAGCTGGTTTTTAGATTTCAGGAAAGTAATCAAATGCGCAGAAAAAGAAATTGCATTATGGACATCCTTTAAAAGATTTGAAAAAGTTATTTGATTAGATTGGCAAGGGTGAGGGGTTTTTATGATTCAGTTCTTTATTAATCTCTGTTTTCACTATACATGAGGACCATATCTGTGCAAAAGTGCATGCAGAGTATGTATATTACCTTTTGGTTAAATTGCATTGACTGTCATTGAAATTTTAGTGTATAGCGTATTGCACTTAAATCTTTGAAGTTTTAATATGGCCAATTGGGTCCCTTTCAATTTGTGGCGATATAGTCACTAAGTATATCACTTATAGCAGAAGGTTCAAATACTTTATAGCAGGCTAAAAGACAGTGAAAGTTCAGGGATCCAATTGCCAAAATTAAAACTCTAAGGATTTAAGTGTAATGTGCTAAAACTTGAGGGACTGCTGATGCAGTTAACCCTTTCCATTCTTTTTCCCCCTGATCTATTGTATGATAGTTAAGACATTTGCTTCCCAAATTTATGTTTTCCTGTTTACTAGCAGAGTTGTAGGAAAGCTTTTAGGAGAATGTTCAAACTTAAATTTGTAGTTCATGCAAATTTACTTAAAACAATTTTGTAACCAGTTTTGGCCTTACTCTTATATGCTTTTTTTTTTATAAGTACTCTTATATTCTTTTTCAAGTTTTAATTTGCTAATCCTTTCTGCTTGTTATGGATGCATGTGAGTGAGCAAGCGATCATTAGTCCTTTATGTTTTGTTTTATTATTATTATTATTATTATGTTTTGCCTTATGGAAGCTAGTTGTTGATCCTTTTCCTTTTCTCTTGGACAGTATTTTGGACCAGCTTTTGTACACGATGGAACCGAGACTTCAATTTCACCTCCGCAGTATGTTGATCCGTATGCTCTACTGGAAGATGAAAGGATATCTCAAATAGCCCCTCGTGTAAAGTGAAATAGAAAATGTTACATAGGGCAGATTCTTAAAATCTCATTAATAAGTCACTGTAGCATATGTCCTTAGCCCTTGTTTATTCTTTCCCGCTGTATATCCTGTTTAGCTAGAACATTTCCATCAAATCTAATGTTAATCGACTTTTTCACCATTTATATCCATTTAATTGCCAAACTGGCTTGAAAGATTGCTTTACTTTTACTTAGAGGAGTGTTATGGTCAATGCATAAATCTAACCTTAGAGGAGTGTGATTGACGCAACTCATAAATCTAACCTTTCATGTAAGATACATGTAAATGTGTATGCATGTTCGTTCGCACACGGAGAATCGGTTGACCGATCTTAGATACTCAATGAAATGACTGATCAAAGATTTGCATTTCCTATTTTTCTCTCCTATCCTGCTTCTTGAATCCCATTAGTTTCCTTTTCTTTATCGTATGCTTGTATGAAATAAAACAAACAGAAATGGAACGGGGAAGTTTGATTGTGGAACGGGGAAGTTTGTTTGTGTTCAAAAACCATTGACTAAACAAAACCTGCCCCATGCTACATCAACTCTCAAAAATGTAAATATAGGGGGAGAGGGAAGATAGGCACTCAAGTAGGTGAAATTTTTTAATTCCTTCGTGTTACTTAACATCCAAATGTGCTTTTCTCATCAACAATTACTGTAAAGCTTCAAAGGATCTGCAGATCCTAATGCAAGTGCATATCAGCAGTTCTGCCGATCAACTCTCAGTCATGAATACCTAATATAAAAACATACTTGCAAACCCAAAACAATAATACACAAGCAAGGAGAATCAACGGTATTTACACAAACCACCATCATATTAGAAATACCATGGAGTACTCGGTAAAATTAACACAAACATTACTTAACCAGCTTTCAAACAAAGAAACTCAGAGCACAACATACCCACCATCATATTAGAAATACCATGGAGTACTCGGTAAAATTAACACAAACATTACTTAACCAGCTTTCAAACAAAGAAACTCAGAGCACAACATACAACACAACAGAGAGACCAAACACAGTTTACAAAATGCAAACTCTCACATAGCTCAATACTCTTCACCATCATCATCCTCACCCTCAGCTGACTCAGCACCAACCTCCTCATAATCCTTCTCCAGAGCAGCGAGATCCTCACGAGCCTCAGAGAACTCTCCTTCCTCCATACCTTCACCCACATACCAGTGAACAAAGGCGCGCTTTGCATACATAAGGTCAAACTTGTGGTCAATGCGAGAGAACACCTCAGCCACACTGGTAGAGTTCGAGATCATGCAAACAGCCCTCTGCACCTTTGCAAGGTCACCACCAGGAACAACAGTGGGTGGCTGGTAATTAATACCGCACTTGAATCCAGTCGGGCACCAGTCAACAAACTGAATGGTGCGCTTGGTCTTGATAGTTGCAACAGCAGCATTGACATCCTTGGGCACAACATCACCACGGTACATTAAGCAGCAAGCCATATACTTCCCATGGCGAGGATCACACTTGGCCATCATAGATGAGGGCTCAAAGGCGCTGTTGGTGATCTCAGCAACCGATAGTTGCTCATGGTAGGCTTTCTCAGCAGAGATGACTGGAGCATAGGAGGAAAGCATAAAGTGGATTCTGGGGTAGGGGACCAAGTTTGTCTGGAATTCAGTCACATCCACATTCAATGCACCATCAAACCTCAGAGAGGCAGTCAAGGATGAAATCACCTGAATCACAAACAAGATGAGAACAGTTAGGCTAGACAAATCCAATTCATCCCAAACACAAGTATCACAAAATTATTATGGTATAAAACCGTTCATCTTTCTAATCTCCATTCTAAACATCTAGCATGCAAAATATCTATTCACAAATTTACAGTTGAATCATTCCAATATTATCCATAATGTAGGCAGCTATGAACAATTCAAAAAGGCAACAACAATTAACAGAAGCAAGACGCTAATACGGAACTAGACAACAGATCTCATTATACCTGAGAGACTAGGCGGTTAAGGTTGGTGTAGGTGGGCCTCTCAATATCGAGGGAGCGCCTGCAGATATCATAGATAGCCTCATTGTCAAGAAGGACAGCCACATCAGTGTGTTCCAAGAGGGAGTGTGTTGAGAGAACACTGTTGTACGGCTCAACAACAGATGTAGAGACCTGTGGAGATGGGTAGACAGTGAAACCCAGCTTGGATTTCTTGCCATAGTCAACAGACAGTCGCTCCAAAAGAAGGGAGCCAAGACCAGAGCCAGTGCCTCCACCAACAGCATTGAAAACAAGGAATCCTTGGAGGCCAGTGCAGTTGTCAGCAAGCTTTCTGATGCGGTCCAAGCAGAGGTCAACAATCTCCTTCCCAACTGAAACATGATAAAACAATTAAATAAACATAAAATAAACAATGAACAATAGAGGAACAAATATATAGGCAAATTGGGAGGGAAACAGGGGTGACGGCATACTGGTGTAGTGGCCACGGGCGAAATTGTTGGCAGCATCTTCCTTGCCGCTGATGAGTTGTTCTGGGTGGAAAAGCTGGCGGTAAGTACCAGTCCTCACCTCGTCGATGACAGTGGGCTCAAGATCAACAAAGACAGCGCGAGGGACATGCTTCCCAGCACCAGTTTCGCTGAAAAAGGTGTTGAAGGCATCATCACCTCCACCAACAGTCTTGTCACTTGGCATTTGGCCATCAGGCTGTAAAAAGAAGAAAAAAGTTTAGTAACTAACTCAGAAAGATGCTTGGAAAAACAATTCAGATATCAGTGAGTTCATATCACAAAATAAAAAACAAGACTCATGCACGCACAAGTCTTTACACAAAAAACCTCACTTCATTCCCTTAAATAGTTCGCATTTCACTGAAGAAAGAAAACTAATAACTACAATAAAAAGGAGTAACAAAAGAGTAATAAGTTTTGAAAAATGGTGCTACATTATGCGCGTTAATAGAAGCAAGCGTTGGATGAACTGAGAAAAAAATCATACTACCAAAAAAATTAAAACCTACAAAGCTGACCTAATCCTCAAATTTATCTTACAACGTTCGTAAAAAATTCCAAAACCTATAGAACTAATGATATGTCAAGAGAAGTGCAAAGAATAAAAAGAGATCTAGAAACGACGTTTGGTTGCAGATAAAACTAAAAATCCCCAGGAAATGAATCAAAACCTTCACATATTCAAACAAGAATCTACATGGATCTGACTAAAAAACATCCCATCTAACATAACATAAATACCTGCAGTAAATGAACGACGTATAACAAAATATATCAACCAGAAAAGCCACAGATCTAAGGAAAATAGAAAGGATATAAAGCAAAGGAACCTCACATTCTCAGATCTGAAGAAAATCAAAGCAATTCAAATCTAAAACAATCAACAGAACTATGAATATACACAAAGATCGAAATATAAATGGATAAAAATGTTAAAGAAACAAAATACAGTAATACACAAAAAAGTCACAGATCCAAACACACACACGTATGTATAGATAAGAAAAAAGGATTAGAGAGAGAAAGATCCTAACCTGGATACCGTGCTCGAGGCAGTAGAGCTCCCAGCAGGCATTGCCGACCTGAATACCGGCCTGACCAATGTGAATCGAAATGCACTCTCTCATTTTCGCTGATTAACAACAAACAAAGATCTAAACCTTAAAAAGACTTATAAACAAAGAAAATAACAATGAAGAACAGAATCGAAGGCGTTTATAAAGACGCTTTCTTTGGTGATAACCCTCTCGCGATGGATAGATCTGAGAAAGGCTTCTGTAAGGTGAGGGTATTTATAGTTGGGGAATGAGAAGTATCTTGCAGGGGCTTTTGCCTAAGGTTGCGAAGGGGTAAAGGGGACGGCAAAGACGGGTGACGTGGAGAGATTTGATTGCGATTGTGCTAACTACCGTTTTAACCATAGTTAGCTCGCTTTGTTTTTTTTTTTTTTGAATTTTAAATTTTGCCGCTCGGGGCCTGTTTGGAAACTTGATTGCTCCAGTCCATTCATTGTGGTTGTCTTCTTTTGTTTGCGGAAAATCAGTGAAATGAAATTTTTGTCACAAAACGGAAAAAGAAAAATCATCAATATGCATAGATAATTACAAAAACACCTATGTTTAATTGAAAAATACACTTGCACCCTTTAATTTTAAAAATATACACTTATATATATATATATATATGAAAATAAAAATTTAAAAAAATAAATATATACTTTTGATTAACAATTGTTTACTATTTTTTCATGCACGAAGAAAATATTCTTTCAGAGAAAATAAGTTATTTCCTCTTAATTTTTTAATGTTTTAAATATAAGAGTGTAGATATTTAAGGACCACGTCATAATTTCCAACCCTAATGGAAACGTAATTAAAAAATATTTTAAAACCAATTTTTTCTCTTTTTCTAGATCTTGAGGAAAAAATAATAATTCAACAATAATCTCATTCTTCAAGTTGCCTACCAAACACTTCACGGATAGTAAAATTTTGACTTAATGTATAAAAACACTTTGTGATTTTGAACTAAGGAGAGTACTAACATCCCGAGATTTAATTTGATACTATTAAGTATTAACACTTTGTGGATTCTATTATTATTGTAAGGATCCATTTAATTAATGGATAGGATTACCGAGTGATAAAATTAAAAAAATCAAAATATAATTATTTTAGTTTTATGTATGATTCATAATATTGTTGGATTGAGATTAAATTGAAATAACAAATATAAATACTAAAATATTATTTTTATTTATTTTTATTATAAATCATATATTTATATGCAAAACCATATTTTTCTTTATTTTATCCTTCTTCCTACTCTGTTGCATGACACTGTGAGTTTATTTTTCCCTTCTTCCTCATTTTTCTTTTATCAACAGTCACATCACCGCCCTAATCTGAACCTTGTGGTGATTCGTTTGCTTTTGTGTTAGATTTGCCCAAAAGAAAGTGAGGCGTGAATGAGGAGGAGGGGGGAAGGGAAAGGGAAAGGAAATAAGGAGGAGGCGGAAGGAGAAGGGAGGTGCGGGGGGAGGAGAGGGAGGCACGGGGAGGTGGGGGAAGGAGGAAGGAACCCAGATCGGGAACGGAAATAAGGAACAGGGCGAAGAAAGGAGAAAGAGAGAACCAAGCCTCGCGATCTGGTGAGGTGCGACGCGGATGAGGAGGAGGGGGAAGCAGAAGGGAAAGGGAAAGGGAAAGGAGGAGGGGGAAAGAGAAGCGAAAGGGAAAAGGAAAGGGAAAGGAGGAGGAAGAAGAAGAAGTTTTGGGTCTGCCACGAAAGTGAAGAAGATGAAGAGAGAGAGAAGTCTGCATGGGAAATGATGGGGTAAAATGGGGTTGAGAAAAAAAAAATTAATCTCAAAGCGATGGGATTAATTCTATCTCAAATAGGGTGTGGGATTAAATTCATGAGATTGAGATTAATTTAGTATCAATTTAATTCCAAATGAACAATTAGTCCTTCCAACCAAACAGGAGACAAACTGTTTATGTGAGGTTAAGTTAATCAATCTCACGTTAGTTCTATGAAGCAAACAAGCCCTAAGATATTAACTTCGTTCACTTTACATGTGTGAAGTCACATTTCTTGCAATAACACAACTTTGTTTTTGTTTTCACTTGAATCATGTTAAATAGCAGTAAATTTGTTAGATACATGCGAGAGAGCCTTTATAATATGGCATTACCTTCGAAATTGAGATAGATTGAAATGTAAACCCAAATTTATATACTTGTCAAATTTCTTACAGGGACATTAAATCTAAAATTTTAATAAACTTGACGAATTTCTTGAAATTGAGATTGATAAGAGTTCAAAAGAACAATTAAGACATCTCAATTATACACACAATTACCAATTTATATACCCCAAACTATCTTGTCTGTTGAGAGCAATAAACCTTCTCTAAACAGGAAATTGGAGCAAATAACAGACATCGTGAGCTATCCCGAATATATTATGAGGTATTTTGAACAATTTGATTTTAAGTTAAAACCATTAACATCCTACGGATAGAATCCAGAAAATGCGAATGATACCAAATTAAAATACTATATGATCCAAACTATAAGGCATTTTCACAAATCAAGCCTAAAATTTGAAGGTGTTATTAGGATGTCTGGGTTAGATTAAACAATAAATTTAAAACTTGTTTTATGCTTTGATATTAATACTTAACGTATTGTTAAAAATATTTTATGATTTCATGTATAACAAAAGTTAAATTAAATATTTTAAAATATAGGATTATGAAATAATTCTTATTTTTAAAAAACTGAATTTATATAAAAAATGATTTTATTATTATTTTATCAAACAATAAATATTTTATGAATCGAATACTGTTTTATCATAACTCGTTTTAAAAATCATTTTATAAATCATAAATAATTTTTATAGCTTGGCAAACGGTTCTGTCATCATCATTTTTTTTAAAAAAAATTGATATTTCTGTCATTATCATGTTCTCTTAGCTATCACACAACTCACTCAATAAGTACATAAATATAGTGTAATGAAATTTTTTTTGACCAGTAGAAACAATACATGGTTTAGTGTATGATTTTTAAAATAATTTATAATAAAATAACAGTAGAATTATAAAATATTTAGCAATATATGGTTTAGTTTATAATTTTTAAAATAATTTATAGTAAAATAATAATAGAACTATAAGGATTCGTTTGTGTTGACCCTCACCTGTATTTTAATGATGACAAAACACAACTGTAATTATATTAACAGTACAAACTAAGTGTAGTAAGCAACAAAAGCATTCAACCAAGGATCAAGGTGCAAGACTATCAAGTGAAGACTGAAGAACTAGTATAGGTCTAAGGTATTAGAACCAGTGTAAGTCTCACTTGTACATTGTAATAGCTTGTTCAATGGGTCGCACACAAAATATTTTTCAACAAAACTTTTTGAACAAACATTTACAAGTTAAAAGCTTTTCAAAAACAGAAAAACTGGATTGGAAGACAACCCAGTCAACTGGGTACATATACCAGTCAACTGGTATATGGGACAGTAAATTCCCAGTCGACTGGTAAAATGGACGATGAGTTCCCAGTCGACTGGATGGAACATACCAGTCGACTGGTAAATTGGATAGACAGTCCCCAGTTGACTGGTAAGAATAACCCAGTTGACTGGTACCTCAGAAGCTTTAAAAACGAGATTTTTTCAAGAGAGCCCAGTCGACTGGTATCACGACCCAGTCGACTGGTAGTTCAAAAATATGACCGTTGGACACAAGATCTGAACTTTTAAAAGCACAATTTTTTCAAATTAAAGTCCCAACGGCCATATTATTTGATGGCTATATAAACCCACTCTATTGAGCATTCAATAGAGAGCCGGAGATATTCAAAAAGAGTTGAACTCACACAATCAAGTTATTGTTCTCTTTGAAACACAAAAAACTTTGAAATATTCTTGTTGAGCTATTCTTCAAGCTTTACTTTGAAAGAGAAATATTATTCAGTTGTATAAGCTTTCATTTGCTGTCTTTCTACCATTTACTTTACAACATTTTTTGTAAAGGGATTACTTCCGAGAGGAAGAGGATTACTTCCGAGAGGAAGAGGATTACTTCCAAGAGGAAGAGGATATCTTCCGAGAGGAAGGGATTGTAAGGTTTGTGCAACACCAGTAAAGTTATACAACTAAGTTACTTAGTGGATTACTTCAAGGAGGTTCCTTGAAGAGAGTGGACGTAAGGTCGGAACGAATCCGATATTGCCGAACCACTATAATCTGAGTTTGCATCATCTACTTTTTAAACTCTTTATTTACAGCACATTACTTGTTTAATTGTTTGTTGCTTATACGTTTTTATAAACTTGTATTTATTCCACAAAAGTTTTAAATACCCAATTCAACTCCCTCTTGGGTTGAAACCTCAGTCTACAGTTTAGTTTATGGACATGATTATAGTGGGATAAGATCAGATGAGATTAAAGTGAGACTAACTTAATACTATGTTTGGTTAATGAGATTTATGAATTAGGATTAAATTAAGATAACATAAAAAAATACCAAAATACCCTTGCAAACCCAATATACATTATGCATCAAGCCCAAATCTCTCCATAATTCCTTCTCTCTTAGTTCTTATTCCCTCTTTAGTTCTTCTTCTTCTTCCCATCAACCACCATCACCTTCCTCGCTATTCCATAAACCACCACCAACCACAAAAAAAAAAAAAAAAAAAAAAAATCAACACAAAATCACCAAAATATCAACAAAAACTCAAAAAAAATAAAAGAAATCCACAAATCTAAAAAAGCAATCAACAAAAATCCACACAAGCCATCGCGCAAATCAACAAAACCCATAAACCCATAAAAAAGTACGAAAAAAACCCACAAATCTACTGCTCTCTAGTCTTGGTCGGAGGAGGAGAAGGAAGAAGAGAGGAAGAAGGAGGAAGAGGAGAAGAGGGAGGCGCAGGCAGCACAATCTGGGAAAGGGAAAGGATGATGAAGGGAGAAAGGGGAAGGAGAAGGAGGTGCGTGGAAGTAAGGGAGGAGAAGGGAGGAGGAAAAGGAATGAGAGAGTAAGAAGGAGGAGAAAGGTGGAGGAGGATGGATGATGGAGAAAGGAGGAAGATAGAGGAGGAAGGAAGAGGTGAAGAAGAATAAGAAATCATGGAGATGGGGTGAAGAAGAAAAAGAGGCTGATGGGCAAAATGGGAATGGGAAAAAATATTTTAGTCCCAAGACTTAGGATTAAGTCTATCCCAATTAAACAGTAAAAAATACATATCAAACATGGACAAGGGATTGATGTGAGATTAGATACGTCCTATCTCACTTCTGTACCAGATACATCTTTTCTCACCTCTGTACTAGATACCAAACAGGCTCTAAAGTGTTTAAAAAACAAAAATTATTTCATAAACATTTCTTAAAAAGTGAAAAAAAAGATGAAAAACCCAAGTAACAACTAAATAGCATAACAGATTAACATAATATAGAGGAATACCCAACATGTCTAATAGAATAGTTGTTTTTTTACTTGTGTAGGAATCAAAATGATTTTATCACGATATAAATCCACAATACAGTAAATCACATTACCACCTATAAGCTACAATAACCCACGTCGGTGAGAGTCTACGACAAACTCTCAAGAGCTCAACTTTATTCTTTTACCATTAAATCAAAGTTTCATCGGCTAATAGAATAATTGATGTAGTACAACTGGGACAACTAACTATGAAAGTATCAATTTGTCTAAACACCGCTAATGAAAACGAGCAGAGAACACATGCGGGTAAAAGCACACAACATACGAACATGGATTCTATATTAGTAGCAATACATGGGACATTGTGTACATAATATTTTTATTCTTCCGATTATACACGATTTTATATTTTAATACCTTAATAAAATAAATTCTAAATGTTATCATCAACTCATGATTTCATTTTATTTTGATCATTTCGTCAGTTTTTTGTTCAATTTTTCTATGAAATACTATATTACCATGGTGAAGTGAAAAATGATTGTTGAGGTGATCAAAATTCGCAAAACGCACAGCACAACGTAAGACAAAACTAAAACGACATTGTCATCACCTGTTCCAGGTCCTGCATTTTTTTCTTCTTCCTTTTCTTTTTCCTCTATCTCTCCACCATTTCATAGTTAGATAAACTGTAACATTGAGACTTTACCTTACTTAATGACAAAGAACAAGAAAATTAGATAAACTAATAGAACCATTTCATAGTTAACTACGTAATAATTACCTAACCAACAAATAAATGCAAAAAAATAAATTGAGGACTGTCATATCTGCTCATTGTGGACGAACAACGGTGCTTCACGACGGGCCTGTCTCTAATCGTGGACAGACGCATCAAGAATGGTGGTCGTCATTTACGACTAGCTTAATCGCCAAGACGTCATTTTCGTCTATTTTTTTTTTGGTGGGAAGGCGGGGAATTGTTTATGAGGAGGAGGGAATGGTGGGTTTTGGATTTATATACAAAAGGGAACTTGAATTTAATATTTTTAAAAAGAATTATTGTTGTGATATTTCTGCTTGGGATGATTCTTGATCAAGCCATGAACGCGAAGACATCTAAAAGCTACCAAACCTTAGTAAATCTGGTTAGATCTAATCGAATCTATACCAAATCAGACAGGGGACAACAGAGGAGAGGAAAAAAGAAAGAGAAGAAAAAGAAAACAAAAGAAGTGATGTGGAGAGAGTGAGTTGCAGCCTTGCAGACAGGAAGAAAAAAAAGGAAATGGTGGAGAGAAAGAGTGAAAAGTAAAGGAAAGAGAAGAAAAAAATGATGTTTTAACTTTGTTTTGTGTGGATTTAGTAGGTGTTAAGTTGTGCGTTTAAAAGAATGTGCCAATTAAAATTTTAGCCAAGTCAACATGAAGTATTTAGGAAAATTTTTTGTTAGGTACTAAAACTAAAATAGAAAATCGTGTATACTCAATTGAAATAAAAATGTTATTTACCCATGAAACATTTATTCAATACAAACATTTAAGTGAGCCTAATTTTTTTCTTTCTTTCTAATGGTTTACTTATTTAATTACAAACTTGAAAGTTGAAATCATGGCCTCTAGTTGAGTAGCAATACACATGAATTTTACATTAAAAATAGCATCATAGACAAAAAACTTCAAAATTCAAGTCGAAGCAACTCAAAATTCCGGCATACGATTTAAAGCCAAGTCCAATTGAAGCTGGAAGTAACTTAGACCTATGTAATAGATTTTTTTTGTTACATGGGATATCAAACCAGTCTCCCCTATAGAGGACCCTGATGTAACCACTAAGCCAAGAGATCCTATTTATGTAAAATAGATTGTTATAAGGAAAGGCCCTTTTAGAAAGAGAGGGAGGCATTAACTTCATTGCATTTGTAATTTTGTACTATCAAATTTCAAATAACGAGAAGTCATTGTGGAAGCATTAACATAAATGCAATCCCTCACTTGAATCATTGAAAACATTCCGACTGAAATCATACATCAAATCATAGTAGGAATGAAATAGCCAGTAAGCCACACGTGAACCAGCTAAATCACATTTTCCACAAAATTTACAGAACTAAAGAACTAAATGACTAAATCTGCCAAAATAAAAGTAACAAGATTTTTCCCCCAAAAAAGCATTAATAACAGCAGGAGTTCGCATCCAGTTATAAACCATATAAACATCAAAACCAAATGAAGTACTTAGCATAATGTTTATGTCTTTACTCTACTACAACTTCTGTGACGATTCTTATTTATGTAGATAAAAAATTTAACAGATTTCTGAAATACCTCAGACAGAAATCTGGTTCCAGCAGTCAACTGCTAAGTGAAGCTTCAAGTCAGTAGACTAGGCATTGAATCCTCCAAGATTACAATGGGGTGAGAAATTACGAAGCATATGAAATCGAGGAAATGTATGACCGGGCTGTGCAATGGGAGAAGGAATACCAAGCCCTGGCAAGCGGTCATTATCACCCCCTATCACTTGAGGAACCCCGAATGGACTAAGTTCCCTCCTGTGTGCTAAGACAAATGGCGTATCAACTATACGTAAGCGTTTCCATGTACGAGCATACCTCTTACGTTTCTTCCTCTTCTCCCAGCACAAAGTAAACCTCTTTTTCCACTGTACCACTCCCTGTGTTCCTCCTGTCCCACTTCCAAACTCCTCCACAAACTTCTGCTTCCACAAATCATTATTTGATGCCAAATACCGCATTTCAGAACAAGCACATCCTACCCTTGCAATATCAATACCAGGAAGTGACTCCAAAATCTTGAGTTTAAGTTCAGTGGGGAGAAGCGTCAAGCATGGTGGAAGAGACAAACCCGTCTTATCACAAAGATCTATCAACAATGGCAATGCAATTCCATCTTTCACCATTTTCCAAAACTCAAAAACCTCATTTTCAGGATAGGACTTGGAAGATCCATCTTTATCATCCATTATATCATTCTTATCACAATTTGCCCACATCAAATCTATTGTTGGCGCGAACCTATATTCATCCAAACACACCCTATACAACCCTGAACCGCCCTTAGCTAAAGACCCATAAACATTAACAAAATGACCTAAACTTTGAAACTTGAAGACAACAGATTCAGTGACATTAGATCCATTACCTAAGAGATCAGGCAGAGTATACCAAAGCGAAATTGAACGGGCCATTGAAGGCCAATCATCAGGTAAATGAAACCGATCAACTCGCATACCTGAAACCGAATCGAATCCAACAAAGCCGGATTCCAATAAAACAGCGTGGACTGCAATAACCAAGAGTTTGTGTTCACCACCGTCATCCCCCAATTCCTCCCTCAATACCCTCCTCAAGAAATACGGCTCAGTGAACTTCTTGGCACCAGCTGTCTCTGTAAGCGCGTCATCTATATCCATAGTTTCTGTATCTTCTTCAATTGTGGCTTCCTCTTCCTGGATACTTGAAATTGCAGCATCAGACTCTTCTGTTTTCTCTTGTACGGACAAATATTGATCCGGGGTTCCCTGATTTGGGTAATTCCTGCCTGAGACACGGTTTTCTTGAGCAATATTATATTCTTTGGATCTGTGTCCTTGCATACTGCTATCATTCGCCTGATTTTGAGGCGATTCCTGAACTAGGGAATCTTGCTCTGCTACTTTTGGATGTAGGGCTTGATAATTCATAGAATCTTCAGCTTCTATGACATTACTGGGCCCAATCCGAGGCGACGTTTGTACGGAATGATCTTGAACTAGGGTTTCCTGTACGGACGAGGAGGTGGATCCTAGGTTTTGCGATGGAGATAGGAAGGCACATGGATCGCGGGAGTAATAGATAAGATCACCGGAGGTGACACCGAGAGATTGCAGCGAGACCTGTGGTGATGACGCCCGGAGCTCGTCTTTCCTATTGAGAGATAAGTGAACGGAAGAAGGTGAAGAGATACAGAGGGCTTGTTGCAGTTGCTGTAGAGAGCATGGATTGGGCAAATCCATTCTCAAGGTTGCTTTCGTTTCTAGACATCGCAGCCTTAGCTTCATTTTTTGTTTTTTTATCTCTCTATTTTTTGGCCAAAGAGTATAGAACAGAAAAATTCACGAGAGAGCGTGACCACAAAGGAGCCTTTCATAGGGGAAATTTTTGAGGTCACTATCTGATTAAAAATTAAAATGATAATTAAGTTTATATAATTTAAAAAAAAAAAAAGTTTATGATCCCACTAAATTTAAGTTACATCGGTCCATATCCATTGTTTATTAATTTTTTTTTTTTTTTTTATGATAGGTTACCATATATTTGATGTTCTCAAAAAAATTTCGAAGTTTTCTTATTAAGAGACCTTATGCAAAGATTTGTCACGAAACCAATTAAATCGTCAAATTGATTAATCAGTTTAAATTTATTTTTTACTCCCTCAATTTGATTTGATTTAAAAAAAATGTACAAACCATATATTCAGTTTGAATTACAATTTATACTCCTATATTTTTTAAAATCTATTTAAATTTATAAGCCGATCATTATATATTTAACATTTTTTATATTAAAATTTATACATAAATGTATATACCTGTATCTCAAGTCTCAATCTTAATGTTTTTTAAACCTATACATAAAAATGTTAGAATTTATAAATTTGATATGTATAATGTGTGGAACAACAATTATTTGTTTAGTTTTTCTATGATTTGTGTTAAAGTTTAAACATTATGAGTGTTAATTTTTAAATTTTATTATATAAATAGCTTGAAAGATTTTAGTGATTTTTTTTGTATGTATGAAAAATATTTAAGTTTGTTTTTAAATCAAAAAAGCTTAAACCAAAAAATTGATCCGGTTTGGTTTCAGTATAAAAGTCTCAAATCAGTACTATCGGTTTGGTTTCTATTTCTAAAAAAACCGAATAATGCACGTCCTCACTTTTGTGTAGTAGGAATAAGAAAGGAATTGGTCTAAACTTACACCCGTCTGTATGATTTTCTTTCTGTTCTTTCTAGTATATTTAAGAAAGCATTTTTTTTCTTTTTCTTTTTCTTTCTTGGTCAAGAATAATTATACCATCATGGAAGGAAAATTTTTTTATATAGAAAAATTATGGAAGGAATTGTACAGTATTTATCTTGAAGAATTGGATGGCTTTGATATTATATTCTGATCACAGTTTTGCGTAGTTTTTTCAAGTTACTAGCAGTAGACCAGAAACCTGAGAATCTCATCATCAGAAGTTTGCAGACCAGAAACAAAGGACTTCATGACAATTGATATTATGACTAATACATTGGAGGGAAATGTGGTTCAACTTCCACAAGAATTGGGTGTTTCAACCCCAGAAAAGAAAACAAAAAATCCAAAAAAACCTAAAGAAAGTTTAAAGAAAATCCATCTTATAATAAGATATATTTGAAAGGATATATATATATATATAGGTCAGTGATCGACCTACTGAAACATGTAACAAAATATACACAGTTAACATGAGTAGCCTATTTACATATCACCCCGGAAATATGGTCCGTCGAAGAATGAGGTGGAGAATGTACCTCCTCCATTAGGGAAAAGAGTCAAGAAACAGATGAGGCCGAGCACAATACCCCAAGCATATCTATCATCTCCCAAGGGGGTGATCTCATCTTTTGCAGGCACTTCTTCTCCACCCCGGAAGAAGGTTGCAAACAATCCCCATGCCAAACATAGGACACTTCCACTGAGACCACCAATACCAAGCAGAAGGGACGTAGCAAATGATAACAGAGTAGCGGTGCTCCTCCCAAACATCGCTTGAGCAATGCGGCCTCCTTCGAGTCTTCCACAAGGCAACAAGTTCAAAGAAGTCACCACCATCCCTGCAGAAGCATGAATAAAAAATTTATAATTTTGGAGGAACATAAAAGAAACACTTCTATGCTCTTGTATATGTTGTGATACTATAATTTTCATTACCTATTCTACAAGATTTCAGAATTTTCCAGTTGCAGATAGGAAGAAGGACGAGGACGAGAATAAAGGTTGCAACACCCTGTTCGCTAAACGCTCACTAACTCGAGATTCCCAAAGAATGTCTTTCTAAGGTTCCTAAATTTATTACCATCTTCATGGCCTTGATCATGATTTATTAAACAAAAAAAGTAGAAAATGCATGCTCCTGTGCTAGATCGCTGAAATAATCAATCCACCTGCATAATTATTTGTCTTATCTGATATTCAGTCAACATATTGAATAAATAATATGGACCTAAGAGGTAAGAGACTCACCCAAAAGTCCAGCAAAAGCAAGGGGGTCAACAGGAACTCCCACCCCTTCCACTGCATAAGGTAATACGTTCCCTAGGTCATCAGCATACGGTCCAATAACAAACTGTATGAAAGAGAGCAAGGGGTTGTTGTAGAAGAATTGTGGCCTTATATACCTGCAATGGAAGAATATCAACGGACCAAAATAAGAGGATATTTTTCCAGTCCAAGACCCGAAATATGTGACAACAGAAAATATGGTAGATCTACTTTCGTAATATACTGACATAAAAGCTAATCCTCGTGAGGTTGGCAGCTTTGCATTTGCCTCCACCACTCCACTGACGCAAGTTACTAATTTAAGAAGATTATACGCTTGATACTCAAATCAGTTCACAAACTTACAATGCATTGTCACCACCATTAAAGCTGCCATCAGCAACAAAAGCAGCAACAGCAAGCACTAGTGATGTCAAATATGCGCTAGCTGTGCGTGCCACCGGAATATCAAAAAGAGTCTTCTTATTTGGAAGCAGTGACTCATAATTGTTCATAACTCCCAGACACCCTGTCCAACTAGATGGCACAAGGAAAGACGGGCTAAGTTTAACACCATAACGAGCAGTTGTCACTCTTGTTGCTATCTGCATGCATAACACAAACAATACAGCTTTAGTCACATTTATGTATGTAAGAGGAGTTGAACATAAAAATAAACAGGTTTGCCTAGAAAATATCTCCTTGGAATGTTCCAATCTCATAAAGAAAAGTTTTATTTAACTTTTACATTAAGGAAACATAATGATACCTAATCACTTAGCTGGATGGTTCTAGGATTTTATATGACTATATGAAGCACTAATCACCTTCTACAATTTCCTGCCAAACCGATTCCTTCTTCCTTTTTTGGTCAGGAAGTCCCCAAATTTACAAATACTAGTGACCTCCTGATTTGATCAGGTTTTCCATCACTTAGTTTTTTAAGTATACCAAGTCTCAAAAATGCCTAAATCCACAAAATGTCAGCATGTGGAATCATGCATAAATGTAGAATACAGAAAACATCTATAGTTTAGAATGTCTACGCGCGAACCCACTTTTACACAGTACAGTAGACTTCAGTGTACACATACCACATTGTACTGCAACTCTCCAGCATTTGACTTGCATTTCCCATAAGACAATCAGATATATTGTTAAACTATCCAGACTAAAGAAGGAATCTAGCCAAAAACAGTAAGTTAGTGAAAGCTTACCAAGTAATATCTTGCAAACTTATAATCAGTCAGTAAAGTTAGATGACTATAAATGTGGTACAGACGACATACCTCAGAAACCCCCAAAATGGAAAGGAAGCCACCAAAGAGAGGCACAACATCAGCAAGATAGTCACCGAACGTAGCATCGGGTTTAAGGAAGAAACCACTCATCAGAGCAATTGTCCCAAAAGTTGCAACACACAAGACTATTGCACTAAAATATCCCGAAGGAGTGCTCAGCTTGGTAGATTCAAACTGGAGATCCATTTCTGACTTGGGTTGCACCATACAAACCTTAAAAATAATAATAATAATAAAGAATAGAGTGAAAATAAAGCTTTAGAGCAACAATGAACTTTTTTTCCCTCCCTGAAAAGAAGTTTATATGAAATGTAAAGAATGAATAATAGTTTCACGAACTACTCACTCCACAGAAAGAGTGAGAAAATCTCTCAATATCAAGGCCTGACCTCCAAAATGAAGGCCTTAGACCCACTTCTATCTATTCAAGGAATTCTTCATGGCTTCAATGAAGACCCTGGACCACTTTAGGCCTTGATAAAAATCATGAAATCAATAGGTAGGCTAGCCACAGGGCACATATGAAAAAGTATAGGTTCAAGGATACATAACATGGTTTGATTAACTCAATAAATGAACTTTTAACACAATTTTTTTTTATAGGAAATCCAATAAAACATACAGTTAAAATACATTCTAGAAATCTAAATGGCGCCTTAGAAATTTTTTATGTCATCTCATCTTCAAGTACCTGTTTTGTGATTTCGTTTGCTTTTTCTTCCATGAACCACAACATAACCTCTCTGCCTGCTGCTTCAGATAGCTTTCCCTCGAGTTTAGGAATAACCTCTTCAATTGGCCTCCTCAAATTCCCAATAAAAATTCCCCCATCTCCAAATCTTCGAACATCCGTCGCAAAAAAGGTATCAAAACCAAAACAGCTCTTTAACTGCCATGTCAATTTTTACACGATAAATAAGTGCTGCATGTTTTCAGCATATATTGATATGACAAATGCTTACTAAGCACTGATTTAATTAATACGTAAGCATATAACCAGCAAGCTAGTTTAGTAGATTGCTTTTGGCATAAAACAAATATATATATATATATATATATATATATATATATATATATATATATAACATAACGCATTTCAACAACTATTTACATAATAAATGTTAGTGAATTTGCACTCTATAACTTTAGGCGATTACTGTCACAACTATAAGAATGCCAATATAGGACGAAAAACCAACAGGCCATAACGAGTTGGCTCAGTGGTCCGCATACAATTACAATAACAAGGAATGCAAAATGACATTGACAGAGAAGTTGTAATCAGCTACAAATTTGGACAAGAACAAGTAACAAACTGCATTCACACTCGGCAAAAAAGGACCTTTATCAGATAATCTAACCCACAGACTACCTCCAAAGGAGGGTTAAAATTAAAATAACAAACTTCACGTTAACTAAAACATGCAGGTGGCAATCAAAGTTAAATCCTTTTTTGGATAACAAAATAGACAATAAATGTTAAATCTTAGAGAGGGAAGTGATCACCTTGTTAAGATCAAGAGCCTTGAAAGTCTCCTCAGCTTTCTCCAACCTCTCTTTCTCTCTTGTCAAACTATCGCGCACCACTCTATTGAAAAGCCCCACAATTGGGTTGTCCCTGCTCTGCCTATCAAGTTCCGTGAGCTTCCTATCAGCTCTCTTCTTTTCCAACTTTATGGCCGCCTCAATCGAGGGATTTCCCATGAACTTTTTGAACTCTTCATCTGTTTTCCAGTCTATTTCTTGCTGCTTCTTTTTCTCCTCACTATCATTTTCTTTACTCATCTCAACTTCTTGCACGGACAATTCACTTTTTTGGGTATCTTTCTCATTGCTTGGTTCCTCTGATACTACTGAAACTAAAGATGAATTACTGGATTCACTCTCTTGCTCGTCTTTCACAGAGAATTTGAATGGTTTCCTTGTTTTGGATTTGTAGTACATGGAAAATGATAATTGGGTTTTCTGGCCAAATTGGTGTTTAGTTAAAGATGAAGCAAATGGATCATTCTTGTTCATCTTTTCAAGTGAAGAAGTCGATTCACTTTCTTGGTGATCTATGATAGAAAATTTGATAGGTTTGTTTGGTTTGGGTTTAGCGTATAGAGAAAATGAGAGACGGGTCTTCTGGTCAAGTGGGTGTGACGAGTTTTTCTTGTTCTCATTGCGACCGTCTTTGGTTTTGAGAGTGCGTGAAGATAGTGAAGAATGCGGAGTGATAAAGAGTGTGGCCATTGAAGACGCTGAGAAATTAAGTGAGAGTTGAGAGAGAACATGATTAGAGTAACTAATAAGAGAAATTTGAATAGAGAGAGGCTCGTCTAGAAAGTTGTAGAAGAGTTTACAGGTGGATTGGATCGTGAAGATGGTGACAAAGAGGATTTTATGTGGTTGTTGAGCTCCTGTTGGGATGTGATTTTTTTATTTGTTTTGGCTTATTTCCTGTCCGGCGTTGGAGAAAACATAGAATAATTTAAGACATTATTTTTTTTATAAAAAAAAACACCTTCACTTTTTTAATCAAAGCAATATTAGATAACTTAACGATTCAAGTCTAAATCGTTTAAAATTGAGCGATTGTAATTATTTACTGTCCCAAAATCTCAGTAGAAATACTTAGATGTCTCCTGTCTTGAAGTCGAATATTCAAATCAATAATAATCATTATGAATAAAAATGATGGTTAACACGTGGGTTGAAATATGTTTAGAAACCATTAAAAATTGTTTTTACATTTCAATCTTTTGTAGATTAAGTAAAAAGTGCTAATTATATTATTGCGAAGTTAAAATCAATAAAAAAAATATCTAAGGAAATATTTGAGTAACAATTTTTTGTTTTCAGTTTTCGAAAACTGTTTTAAAAAATGAAAACTAAAAACAGTTTTCTAAAGAAAAAAAACGTGTTTGGATAACTATAATTCGAAAACTGTTTCCAAAATATAAAACAATGAAATGTTGCTTGGATAATCTTATTTTAAAAACTATTTTGTAATTATTTTTAGTTTTTAGTTTAAATTTAAAATCTATATTAATTTTATTTCTCATATTTACTAAATATTTAAAAATAATTAATATTATTTTATTTTCAAAATTTAATACTTTTTATATACTTTCGAGAAAGAATGAAACAAGGAAGTGAACACTGATTTTAAGATTATTTTTCGAAAATTATGTTATAAAACACCAATTTGGAGTTTTCAGAAAACAATTTTTGAAAACTAATTTTTTGAAAACTATTTTAGAAAATTACTTTTGAAAACTGTTTGCCAAACATAAAAAAGAGTTTTTGAAAACTATTTTCAGTTTTTGAAAACTGTTTAAAAACTGTTTCCAAACATAGCCTAAAGTTTTAGTTTCTAATAAGTTGTTTGGTAATTTTGTTTCCCATTCAAATTTCATTTAAGCATGCCGTTCTAAACATTTTTAAGAAATGAAATTAAAAAATTATGTTAGTAACTCATAGTCTAGTTATAAAATAAGTTTAAAAATATTAAAAGATGATATTAAAGATTAATATTTTATAAATAATGTGTAATTATTTTATGTATTGTATTATATTTTTATTTTAAATAAATTTAATTTTATACTATTATATTACTTAATTTATAGTTTATTTTTATGTTATATTATTATTTATTTTGTATAGCACTATTTAAATAAATAATTTATTTGTTAGCTTCAACGTATTATATTTTATTCTTATTATGTTTAATATTTAATTAATTAGACGTTATAATAGTTAATGTTATATTTGATATCTTTATTGAAAAATAATATAATATAACATTATTTATCAACAAATAAATACATTTATATAAGCAACTAAATATTCACTTTTTAATAAGACAATTAAATGCTTTTAAATTTCCTTAGTCATAAGTAAGGATGTTCAAACAATCGGTTTTGTCAGGTCGGTTAAAAAAAATAATTGACTTTTTCAGCATAAAATATGTTGTACTGACCCAATTGATTTTAGTAATATATTTCAACTTTTTTGACTTACTTAAAGTTGATTGGTTTCGATTAACTAAACATTAAAAATATATTATTTTATATATATTTATAATTATTAATAATATAAATAATATGAATAAATTTGAATATATTTATAATTATTATTAATTTAATTTATTAAGTAAATTAAAGTCGGTTATTCAGCCGATTCGAATAAGGATCTTTTTTTTCACCCAACAACAAATTTGTATTTGCCAAAATCCTGATTTTAAATCGAATTTGGAAAATATAACAGAATCATGAAGTCTATTCAAAAGATCTTTTTTGTTGGGAATAGGATACATAATCCATTGTAATACTTTGTTTAGAGGCTTATAATTGATAACTAATCTAGGAGCTTTTCTTTCTAATTCAACTTGCCTTTGGACATAAAAAGCTGAACAACTCCAAGGAGATTTGTTGGGCCTGATTAGCTTCTTTTCTAATAATCTTTTAATTTCTTCTTGACAATATCCTAATAGTTCTTGGTTCATTTGGATGGGCCTGGACTTTGAAGGAATATCCTTTTCGTTAAAGCCGGGCTCATAAGGTAGTAAGACTATGTGTTTTTTCCTATCCCATAAAGCATTTGGGATATTAGCACAAATTTCCTTTTTAAAAGTTTTTTCTAATATCTTAATTTGGGCTTGGACTTGGGCTTCTTGTAACTGTTGTTCTATTCTTTTATAATGGATTTCTTCTTTTAATAAATTAATATGGGCTTGCTTATTTTGAATTAGATTTATTTGTCTATGAAGACTATTGGTCTGTAATAAATTTAAATCCCTAGTGTCTATGAGCTGAAGAAATGGGAAAAATAGCTTTTGTCCCAATAAATGGGTTTCTATCCCTAAGTGACTAACTGTAAAGGGATATATTTGGGTCAGGAAAGGTGTTCATAGGATAATGTTTTGGTGGATGTTTTTGACTAAAATAAAATGAGTTCTTAGGCAATAACCATCGTTATATACATAAGAATTGCTTATTTTATATTCTACATTTAATTTGGAACCACTAGCAGTATTTAATCTCTCAGTGGTTTTTTCATAATACTTAGTTGGAACTGATCCTTATTTGAGGCAATTCTGGTCAGCACCAGAATCAACTAGAGCTATGGTGTTAATACGATATTCTTCATTAATGACAATAGAAATTCTAATGTACCATTTATGGTAATTAATCATTTCTGTTAAACTAATGAAGTGTTTGTCAGGAATCATAATGGGTTCTTCTTCTTCATTATCTGAAGGTGCTCTATTGGAGATAATGGATTTTCCTTTTCTATTTGTGGGAGATAATATTGAATCTTTAATGCCTTTGATTTCAAGATTAATCATTCATGCCTTAAGATCCACAGTTTCTTGTTGGATTGTTTTTATTTGTTCCTTTATATTATTTACCTCTGATTGTAAGTCTTGTATACTAGCAGTTTTAGGTTTTCTAAATTTTGATTCAAAATTTTTTGATAGATTAAAAGGTTCTGGGTCTTTTATCCTTTTTTCTTCACAAATAATATCTCTTAGTTTGACTAAATAATCTTTTTTAATTATAGGATCATCTATTTTGTCTATGATGTCTAATAAGAATTCCTTCTGGGAAGAGATCATATTTATAGTTTTACATTTACAAAATCCTTCTTCGCAATCACAGGATTGTGATTCATTAGAGAATTATGTGTTGGAGGTTTCTTGCAATGTATAAATGACATCACCATTGTCAGATGAAGAAGAATCTTCTTCTGACTGAGAATCATTAATCATTACTTTTATCAATTGTTGTTTTAATGAATCATCTAATTCTAGTTCATTAATTTTCTGTTTTACTCTGCAGTCTTTGGCCCAATGACCAAGACGTCCACATTTAAAACAGGTTTTTGAAGACTTATTAGACTTATGGGTTTTTGGACTTTTATTTTTCTTTGGTTTGGTATTAGAAGTACTAGGTTTGTTGGGCTTAGTAAACCTATTGGGCCTGAAGGGCTTCTTAGAGGTTTGCCTTCTGATGGATTTAGCTTTCTTTTTCTTAATAGCTGATGGGGCTCTAATGGTTTCAAATCCATATTGAGCACAAAAGGATCCTAATTCCTTTTTGCTCTGATGGAGTTCTGACTTCATCTTTGATTTTAACTTAATACCATTACAAAGGGCTAATCCTTCATTATTGATAAAACTAATGATCTCACCATAAGAAAGATCATCATAAGGAAGATTACCATTGTTGAGGTCTATAATTCTTTGCCTTACTTTTTCTGCAAAGAGTCTAAAAAGTCCACTAATAAATTTCTCTTTCCAATAAGCACTATTGGAATCCTTCCTAGTGAATACTTTTGCAATGAATACATCTTTATACCATCTAAAATCTTGCATGGTAGGGCAGGTCAAATTGAGAAGGATTTCAGTAGACTTGGCAATCCATCTGTCTGTATCTCCTATGAAATGTTTGGTAATAGCATAAATAAGGGTTTCAAATGCATTTTCTATTTGTGGGGTGAAAAGAGTGACTTATCCTGTTTGAGGGTTTATGATAGATTGGGGGTTTCCATCTTTGGTGGCTTCTAATACCTCTTGTCTATTTTCTTCAGTAAGATAATTAGTCCACTATCCTTTAAGGGTTCCAATAAACCCTGCAATGATAGACTTAGTAATACCTTTATTAGTATTGGTGGGTTTACTTCTATAGGAAGTTGCAGCCATAGCCATTTCTTGGAGTATGTCCAAAATGATATGCTCACTGGCGCCATCAATATTCCATTCATAAATGGCATCACTGTCATACTTGACTTGTACAGCTAATTGTCTTTCTTCAAATTGAAGATCTGGAGGTGTAAGTCTAGGGTAATAATTCCTAGTTATGGGTAATGGTGCTCTGGTTCTAGTGATTTTATTAACTTATCAAATTCTTTAATCTCACTAATGATATCTCTATCAATTTCAATGATGTTTTTCCCTTTTGAACTAGATTCTTCTTGAATGCTTAATTAGATCATGTTTGATTTAGTTAAAAATTAATCGACTTGGATTTATATTAAAGGTTGTTGATATTTTCAACGAACAAATTGTTAGGGTCATAACAAAATTGTTTTTTAAATGTGATTGTATAAAATTACCCTTTCTTTTTCTTTGGCCCTAACTTTTAATATGTGTTGTAGCTTTCAAATATGTGATGTCCTAACTGATTTATTGTGTCAAGCAAAAGGGAAATCGATCAATTTGAAAGCTTTCAAATTATATTTCATTAAGTTTACACGTTGAAGCAAATAACCTTCAAACTTTCATCAATAACTCACTCTTGTAATGGAACCATCATTTTCTTTTCTAATAGGTTTGTTAGCAAACTTCAAGTGGGATTAGTAGTTTATAATGCTTAATTTGAAAGCCATATTTTTACTCGGACGTTATTGGGATATCTCTAATAATCAACGAATGGTAAGTGTTTTTCTTTGTGTGGATCTTATTTCAATGGAAACTTGATGAGTTGATCCACCTACACATCTTGTTTTTACTGCTATATCGGTAGTTACTATACGTATTGCTTGATGTAAAACATACAGTGGAATTGTTTCTATCTTTTGTTGAATTTTTTTTAAGGCTCGATAGATAATTTGATAATTTAATAATTTTTTTTCGTGTTTCAAAATACAATTAATCAACATGTTAACTAATCAAGTACGATAAATTGGATCGGATTTTGCATTTTTTTATTCTACAATACCTCGACGTGACATGAGGGTAAAAGGAGTTCAAGAATTAGTTTTCTTTTTATAAATGGCTTAATTTTCTTCTATAATTACTCTCTCTAACAAAATAGAATTCAATTTAAAAAATCAAGAACCGTATAATTTTTAATTAAATTATTATACAGATACAATTGGTTTATTATTACAAATAGCAACAACATCTCTATTTTTCATTTAAACATGAATACTATGATTGGACTGGAATTTTATGAAAAAAATAAAATCTCTTTTATCGGATTTGAATCGATGACTTATGCCTTACCATGACAGTGTTTTTTCACACACACATATATATATATAAAATAAATTTTTGCCGGTGATACCAATACAAAAAAAGTACCAAGTAAATTATCATTTTTTTTTTCGTTTAATAGTGTAAATTATCACTTTTTATTTTGAATTATTCATCTCATTTCAATTTCGCTTCGATCATTTTAATTGCATGAATTGGATATCAAACGAAAAGACTATAACGAAAAGAGCAACAATACGACAACATTAAAAGGATTTTCGAGAGGAAAACAGACATCCACATGATAGGAGAACGCAAGGCGTAAGAACGACGAAATAAAGCAATTACTGAGTATTTGTTTGACCTAGCTTCTCTAACGATTTCCCTTAAGTTGGTAGAATTGAATAACAAACCTAAGTGAAAATAACAAAAAGTAAGGAAAAAAGAAAACACATCAGATAGTATTCATGGTACTGTGGTTTTGCCATATGTAAATTAACTTCTATGATTGACTAGATTTTTGTTACTTTCTATAGCCAAAATTCCATATTAATTGATTTCCTTATGGCAATGTATTGAAGGGGATTGAATACCACCGTTAATGCTGATATTACAAATAAACTCAAAAACACAATCGAGCTCGTAAATCGTAATGATGCTATTTAAATGTTTGATTATAAAATTAACATTATACTCTGTTTGGTATATACTCAAATATAGAATTCGGTTAATTTTTAAATGAATTGAAATTATAATTCATTTGAAAATTATCTTAAATTTCATTTGCAAATGAATTCAAATGAATTTTCATGTTTGGTGTATGTAGAATTAAAATGAATTTCGTGTTTGAAATCAACTAAGAATTCAATTCATTTTTTAAATTTTACTTAATACAGTTAATTACATCAACTTTTAATTCATTTAACATGTAAATTTTAATTTTATTATATTATTCAACAAAATTAACACCATTTACTTTTTCAATTCACGATATGAATTTATAATCAAAAAATGGAATATCATTTTTTTTTGCTGGATGAAATCTGAAAATTAAATGTTAATTTAATATATTTTTTTAAAATATTAGTTTTATTTTAGTGTATATCAATTTGAATATAGTAACATATTCATTTTATTTTTATAACCTATTCATTCATATTTTTTTTATTTTTAAAACAATAAAGAAACAAAAAATTTAGTGTTTTTAACTAAATATATATCAAGCAAGCATAAAAGACATATATGAGAGAGAAGAACAATAGGAGAGAAGAGAAAAGTAATTTCATCATTATAATTTTATAAAAACTTATGTTTAGAGTTTATTTGCAAATGGTATCAATTTTGATAGAATTTGTTCATAACTAATTTAATTCTACTAGAATTCATTTGAAAATAAATTCTGCACTTTAATTAACAAACCAAACATATAGTTAATTCATTTGTAAATAAATTACACACTTTATTAACAACCAAACACAACAACCTATAGAATTCAAATGAATTATACAAAAACTATAGAATTCATTTAAATCTAATATGTTTATTAGATAAATAAATATCATTAGAAGATATTATCCATAAGGTTTATATTTTAGAATTTAATATGTTTATTAGATAAATAAATATTTTATATGTAGTCTAACACATTTTAAAATGAATTTTATATTATATTTATTTTCTTTCAAAAAAATATATTAAATTTATTTATACGAAGCTTGAGCACTATTTTCATTCTTTTAAAAAAAATTTACTACTTGGTTTATCCAGAAAAGGCAAAAAGCCAAAAAAGAAGAAGGGAAAATTGCAAGTGCATTTTAGTAGTAAGTACAGATAAGCAGGGCAGTTATAGAAAAGAGGTCTGCCGTTTGCAAATATCTTCCTGTCTCAAAATCTGAATGCTTATATAAGCAAGATCTTTTGCCCTCTTTCAGTTTTACCTGAGAAAAAAACCAAAGAAACGCGAGGATTCCCTTCTCATACTTTTCGCTTCCTAGTTATCACCTGAAGGGTCTCTTCCAAATTCCTTCAACAAATACTGGTAACAGTCTTTCTCTATCTCTCCCTTATAAATTTTATCTCTTGAATAATCAAATTACTTTCCATTAACTTGATAATATATGCAGTATTTTTTGTGGGTGCTTAGCAATAACTGTTCATACGCTGAGTTATTGATCGGTGCAATTAGGGTTAAGAGTTTCTTTCTGTTTGATAATTGGACTGAGTTTTTTTTGTTGTTGTTATCTGCTTAGAATTGGAGTGATATGTTGTGAAAGTTGTGGACTTTATAGTTTTTAGGTCAAATCTTAGGAATTGGGTTAATTTTTCTAGATGAGGATATCATTGGTATTACCTTGTACTAATTTGAAATTTATCCCCCAGACATTGTGGGCGTGTATGTGTATGTGTATGTAGGTTTTGGTGAGTCTGTGGAGGTTATATTGCTTCCTACATTTTTGCTTCCGGATCTCACTGGAATCTCTTTTGGATATTTAAGAGATACCCAGTTCTGGAATTCATGTTTTTATGGCGTCGCCCGGTTGATCTTTAGAGTTTAGGTTTTAATTATTTATGTCTTCTTTTACTAGCTTTGGAAGTGGTGTTGCTTTAATAATGTTTATTATGTCCTAATCAATCTACAAGCACCCTCCTTTTGAAGCTGTTATATGGTAGAACTGTTGTTCCATCGGCCAATGCACAATTCCTATGTGTATCTCTTGTCATGTTACCCACTTGCATCTCTTTTGTCACGCTAGTGCTGTGCTGTGCTGTGTTGTGCTGTGCGTGTTAAATGCATAGAGTAACTGTAAGTGACATCACATGATATGTGATATGACGTGGTCATTTCGTATTGGCTGGTGTGATAAGTAGTCATGTTTAATGATTTCTTTTCCTTCTATTGGTTGTTAAAAGATGTGAGAAAAAGCATAGAGGCTGAAAAAATCTGGGATTCTCTCTGTAAAGCAGATGTTTCCAAATGCTATTGTCGTTGTTTTACTTGTTTGTTAATAGTTCCGATTTCTTCAAATGCCAAAGATAAAGTAACAAGCAAAGACTAGAGGATTTAATCGTTACATCCCTTCTAAGAAAGATTTCTTTAATACTGAAGCGAGACAGTAAAGCTCCATATATTGTTCCTGCTAAAGTGTTCCAGCTTGATTAATAATTACAGCTTTCTATTTCTTGAAGTCAATAAACTAAAGATCTTGGTTGTTGAGGAAAATGGAGAAAACAAAAGAGAGTAGTGCTTTATATTTTAAATATTCCGTTTTTTTTATTAGAGGATGTGAAAAATATGGAGCAAGTTTCAATGGTGGTTTGTAATTGATGATTGATTGGAGGGTCCTGGATTTTGAAACACACGAGATTAAAAGATTATACATCTTCTTTTATGGCAACTAAATGATACAATAAAGTTTCTAACACATTAAATATCTAGATTACTTTCTTCCCTTCAGTTATGATGGCCGTGCAATTTTGCTGATTAGTATGCAAGAAATGAATCTGGAAACACATATATCTGTGTCTAAAGCTTATGGAACTATTTTGTACTTCTGATTGCTTGCTTGGGAAGCTCCTTAGTGCATGATTGGAATTTGCTTGTCTCCTTTCTGTGGTTAGAGCTCCGTGGTATGTGGTTATTGAACTATCATGCCATTTAGAATCTTATTTTGATAACCATCAAACCTATACATAATTTTGCATATGTTGATGAAGTCTTATACGCTTCAATATTTTACTTTTTGAAGCTACAGTACCTGCCAACGCATGCCTTTTTGTGCTGTCAGATCTAATAACTCTTTTTTAAATTGCATCCCTTTGAACTCAGAGGTGGATAGCTAACTTGATAGTGATGTTTGCTGGTTTTGTAGTTGTCTGCTGAGGCTTATCAGGTTGCTGAATGGCTAATAACCCTCAATTTCCTGGTATACAGGTAGTATTAGGAAAAAAATATATTCCAATAGTTTCTGTATATCATTAGATTTTATGTTTCTCTTAGCTTTAATAGTTGTATGATGTGTTTATCTTGAACTTACTCTATTTCCTTTTTCTTTTGCATTAATTTTTCTTAATATCAAGGTATTGGAGTCATTTTGTGTGATGTGTTAGGCTTTCATTGCTGATGCTCATGCTTTTAAAGTTTGAAGTCTTCATGAAACTTATATGTGTGTTCATATGGGTCATTTTATGTCCTAGATATGTTCCTAATACAGTAACCAGTAGCTGGGCTCCGCCCCCCCCCCCCCCCCCCAAAAAAAATGTGACAATTGATACTTCTTTTCAAATCCTTATTTTGTTGGAACTTGGGATCTTTCTGTAATTAATACTTTTAGAAGTTATAAAGATATGGGATTCTTTATTTCACTGAATGGATCACAAGTATTTTGGGATATGTTTAGAGTCTCTGTGCCTCTTTATGCATTCATCATGGTTTGGGGTTAGAATATAGTTGGTTGTGGTTTCATCGACATTGGATGTACAAATGAATTAAGTCGGTTCACTGTGTTTTCACTCCCTCCTTTTCAGAAGCAAAATCTTTGGACTTTTATGGCTCTGAAATTCGCGAGAATTATAATTGCAAAATAGTCAAAGTGAGCATGCATTTAAAATTTGTTTAACCATATTATTTATTTATTTTTATATAAGCAAAAATTTATTAAAAAGCACCAAGAAGGTGTACCAAAAAGCCAAAGGCTAAATACAACGAAGAAATTCTACAAAATCTACAAGATCATCGTTATTTACAAAGTAATTTCTTCTAACCCGAAAATTAAGAGTATTAAACCAACTATCTCTTATAATTACAATTGAACTTTTAAAACCTTCAAAAGCCCTCCGATTCCTTTCTCTCTACATAATCCACCAAATCGAGTGAGGAATTAAGCCTAGGGTATTTTTTACTTCCAAGGAGCTCTAACACCACTCCAAGCCTGTATTTCATCTCTCACTGATCCCCCCATCACCCAAGAAACTCCCACAATTCTATAAGCCATTTCCCACAAGCTTCTGGCAAAAATGCATTCCACCAAAAGATGAAAAACAGATTCAGCCTTCTCTTTGCACATATAGCGTCTATTGACCATAATCTTCCCCCTCCTTTGAAGATTGTCCATACTAAGAATTCTATCTTAAGAGGCCTCCCCCAAAATAACAGAAAAAAAAACTTTCAAGGGCACCCAAACACGCCAAATTGCCTTCCAAGGAAAATAAGGATTCTCACTAATGAGGCTTTTATCAAAAGAGTATTATCGATTAACGTTATCACCTTCTAGCTTTTTCTTTATTCCTTGTGTTAATTTCTCAATTATATTTATGGTTCTAGAATATGTGGTAGGTCCTTCTCACCTTTAGATTATGCTTAAGTCTTAACCTCAATAGAGGATTAGATGTTTCGCATCTACTACTTATTTTTGAAAATTGAATATTAGACAATGAACTTATCGCATGCTAACTGTTGCTCTCTGTTTGTTGGAGAAGCCTCCTCCACCTCCTAATATTGGCTCCATGGATCCTCCTCGAAGTTTTGTTCCATCCATGTCTTTTCAGGTAATGTTTCTCCTCTCAGAGTTTTGGTAACACATTCATCTATCTATATATATATATATATATATATATATGTATGTATCACTTATAAAAAAATTCATATATATATATATATATAAGTATTTTGACATGGATCTAGAGAAAACCTTCCTACAATTAGTAATGTCTTTTTGCCTGCAGTTCCGACCCGCTGTTCCAGCACAGCAGCCACAACAATTCATTCCTGTGGCTTCTCAACATTTTCAGCCTGTTGGCCGAGGTATAACTGTGATGAATCCTGGATTGCCTTCTCAAACTCAGCAACCCCAGTTTTCTCCATTGGTGCAGCCGTTACCGGAAAGACCCAGCCAACCAGGTCATGCTCCACCTCTACCACAGGCAATATCTATACCAAATGCTCAGCCAAACAGGCCCATCATGTATGGAGCATCATATCCTCAGCCTAATGTTCAAACTCTAAATAACTACATGCCTGGTTTAGGTGGCCCAGGAGCATCTCTTTCTTCATCATTTTCTGTAAGGCATCATGAATGTGCTCATGATTAATTGATATGGCTTGCTTTAAGATCTTAGTACTTAACTTCTGAGAATCGTATTTTTGCAGTTTGCACCATCTTCTCGTGGTCAGTTGCCAATGCCTGTTAAGTCGGTGACTCAATATCAGCCCATAACTCAAATGAGTGCACCAAGTATTCCTGCTGGAGGGCAACAGGGGTTATCTGTTAGCCAGAGCACTGCCTCTGTTACACCTCTGCAGCACCCTGGTGAACAACCTTCAATTACCAGTGTTACTGTCCCTGTAACAATCTTTTTTCCCCTATTCTCTGTTTTTTACTCATTGTCTATTTAGATTGCTATTTGTACAAATATTTTATAGTGCAATTTCATAAAATTTTCAGGCAGCTAGTGTACAGCCTAAACCCTCTGAAAAGTTCCAAACAGATTGGATAGAGCATACTTCTGCTGATGGAAGAAGGTATTTTATTTCAGGTTATCAGGGCCTGCTTATCTTTTCTGATTTCATTGCAGATTTGAAGTTTCTTTATACATAGTACATGATGATTTTTTCGGCAAATGTTTTGACTTAAAAAAATGGTATGAAAAATCTCCTTGATATGAAGGGATGGAAACAAACATTTAATAATGGGAATAAAATTATTGCAGCAGAACGCAAACACTATTACTGCAATTTATGGTTAATGTAATGTGTTTTTCTTGGGTGTGCATTTTATCATGGCATTATTGTAGCTTCTTTGGGTGGGGTTGTTATAACAGGATAGCCTTTTATAGTGTGATTATATCATTTATATATCCTCACAATATAAGTTTTATCATGTAAAAATATACTTTGGTTTCTAATATACTGATCAAGGGGTTTTATAAATCAATGCCTCTGAGTGCCTTATTGGTGCCTACTACCTCAGGCGATATTCGGACTTAATGGCTTGAGAGTGCCTTTTCGCCTTTGGCTACCTTGATTATGACACCTAACTAGATTTGGGAATGAGAACCTCTATTCCCATTTTCATTTTTTTGGGGCGGGGTGGAGGGGGATAATGCATAAGGGCACAAGGGAGTGCCAACCCATGGAACAAAAAGATATATTTACAGCAAAAAATATTCTATTAACTCATTGAGGCAACGGTCTAAAGTTTTTCAGCCACCTATCCTGAAAGGAATCAATCGTCTTCTCCGCCCCCATCAAAAGCCCTTTTATTCGTTTCATTCTGCACGGGCAAAAAAAAAAAATTAAATAGAAAATGGAATGATTACAATGGCTTTCCTTCTTTCTCTAGAAGTATGAATCCCAAGAAACGCCCAAATCACATCTTACAATGACCTGACAACAGCCCAGTGAAGGTGAAGAACCATGAGAGCCAAATCCCATAATTGCCTTGTCTAACAACACCGCAACAAATGATGATGAATGGGCTCTGTCTTCTCCTTACAAAGATAGCAACGAATAACAAGAATCTTTTCTCTTTCGAAGGTTATCAATGGTCAACATCTTTCCTCAAGTTGACTACCACACAAAGAAAGCTACTTTTGTGGGAACACTTGTCTCCCAAATGGCTTTCTATGGAGTTGGACCTCCCTTCATTAGGGAGGTCATTGACAGGACTTCAACTCAAACTTACCTTCCTTTTTATGCTTATATTTCACTTTTTCTTCTCTTTGTAATTCCAATATCATGCTATAGATTGCTTCAAAAAGCTCCCAACAGTTGAACTCCCAATTATGGGGATTCAGATTAAAGGGGATATTCAACTCATTCTCACCCATTGTAAGAGAATAACAAGAACTAACTTAAGCATGCTTCTCCCATACAATGGAAAAGACCTTCGGAAATTGATCCTTTTAGAGGGGATTCTTCACACCACTCGTCATACCAAAACGTGTTGGTCCACCAAGAAACAAATAAACGGGTTGAAAAGCCTTCAACCCTTTGTAGCCATTTCCAAACTCTCACACCATAGGACTCTTGTAGAACTTTTGAAACATAACCATTTTTATCCAGAAACGTTAATCATTCCTAAAAAAAGGATCCTTTTCAACCATAAACCTCCACAACCATTTTCCAAGCAAAGCCTCGTTAAAGAGGGGGGGGGGGTCTTCATGCCTAAGGCTCCTCCATCAATACATTGTTTGAAATTTCCTTATTTTACCAAGTGCTACTTTTATCCCTCACACATATTTCCTCCAAAAAAGTTTCTTTGAACACCTTCCAACCTCCTAGCTATCAAACTAGGAATTGGGAAAAGAGACATAAAATAGATGGGGAGACTAGAGAGCATCAAGTGTTAATCTCCCTCCCTTCAAGAAATAGTGCAGCTTCCAATTGGCTTAAACTTCTCTAATGGGATCCTATACACTTTTCTCCTTGAATTTAGCACCAAAAGGAGTCCTAAGTAAAACAATTGAGGATAACCTACTATGCATCCCAACTCTTTTTCCAAGAAACGTCATCCACCTATTCACTAAGAGAAATTAGACACTTTTTTTTCTTCAAATTAGACATCGCTTCAAAACAAAGTAAAACACACCTAAGATTTAGAATTTGCTCCATCTTCGCACCACAAAAAATAATGGTGTCATTGGCAAAAAAGATGTGACACCATAACTTCCTTTAAGTTCTTACCCACTTTAAAGTCGCTTAGGAGACCGTTAGTCATCGCTTTATACGCCATTTTACTTTTACTCAAGACCTCTAGCACCTAAGTGAAGAGAGAAAGTGATAAGGGATCTCATAGACGGAGCCCCCTAGAGGCGTGAAAGAAATCAGAAAGGCAAGCATTAATCAAGATGGAAAAGGAAGCGGTGGAAATACATTCCTAATTCACTTGCACTACAAATTTCCAAATCCCACTCTCTTTATAATATAAATAATAAGTCTGAATAAAAATGGTTGTAAACCTTTTCCACATCAAGCTTATAACACTTCCTCCAATCTCTCTTACATGGGTATCCATAACCTCATTAGTAATCAAAGTGACATCCAAAATTTGTCTACATTCAATAAAAATGTTTTGAAATGGTGATCATTGATTTTATCCTCAAAGCGAGCACTTTTGAAATGAGTTCATAAATGCATCCCACATGGTTAACAACCCTAAAGTCACTTATGTCAGTGGCGCTACCCTTGTTGGGGTACGAGACCTATCTACCCCCTTCCTTGAGTCATAGAGCTTTAGACTTTTGTCTCCAAGAAACTTCTTCTATGGTGATCGTTTTTCGGGAGTCCACTGCACCTTCTTATCCATCAATAAGATTTCTGCCATCAACACATCCATTCTCACATTCGCATTCCCTAGATTCCCTTTCTTCACCTTTTCAATTCAGTTTTAAGAGACTTCAGCTTCCTAGGTACACCAAATCTGGCAATGCCCTCAAAATTGACCCTTAATGAGGTTCTTCTAAGCCACTACTTTAAGCCATGTTTTTTTTGAAACGAAAAGGAGTTGGATCCTATTGCATACCCTCAACTTCAAGGAGAATGTAATGTTTTTGGACCATATTAGGGAAAATCCCCTTCCTATTTCCATGATACCAAGAAACGGTCAATCTTAGAAATTTAAGTGCCCCGAAGTTGCTCCAATTAAAGGAGCCACATGATAAAGGTAGATCTAGTAGACTATAGTCTGTAATGAAATCCCAGAATTCTTTTATGATAATGATTGATGATGACTCAATGGTATTATCATGAGAGGGAGGGACCATGTTGAAATTCTCCCCACCACCTAAGGGAATTCCCATCTCCTCCTCACCTCCACTAAGTTTTGCCACAAAATCCATATGACTTTCCCTCGTGACGTAAACGTCGTTAAAGATCCGTTTATTGTAAGTATCAATTTACTGAAAAACACAAGACGTTGGATGATGACCCATCACATATGCACCAAGTCATAAACACTCTCATTCCACATTACTCGATGCCCCTAGAGGCTCTCATTGCCGGTAGCGCTTTCCACACACTTCTCATAGTTGAGTCATCAATCTCATCATTTTAGTCTCTTGCAAGCAAACAATATCATCTTTCCATTTCCTTAGACAATTTCATAATGGTTCTTTTTTTTGGATAAGTAAATTTTTTTATTAATAAAGCACCAAGATGGTGCAACCCAAAGTCAAAGGCTATTTACAGGATAAAAATCTACCAAATCTAAAAGATCATCATTATTTACAAAGATATTCCCTCTAAATCAAAAATTGAGGGTATTGAACCAACTATCTTTAATAGTTCCAATAGGTTTTTCTACCCATCAAAAGCTCTTTGATTCCTTTCTCTCCACACTAGCCAAAAAATTGAGTGTGAGATCAATGAATAAGCCTTTTTGACCTCCTTAGAAGCCCTTAGTCCACTCCAAGCCCAAATTTCATCTTTCATGGAGCTTGCCACCCTCTTTACAAATTTCATAATGGCTCTTTTACTAAGATCATTCAAATCCCACATTCCAAGAGATGATATTCAGACCCATATTCAGTGTCTTCCTTCCCCTCTCCCCTCTTATCCCTCTTTGAACACATTGCAACCCTCTCACGTATCGTAGTTTACATTGACTTCCAATCTTTTAAGCTCCCTACTAACCCCTGTTATTTCTACAACTAGAAGTTCTTTTTACCCACAACTTACTAATCTCTCTTCCCTTCTTTTTCAATCTCCTCCTATAAACTAATTGCTTTGCTTTCAAAGCCATCAAAGGAGACACCTATGATTTTGGTTACCTTCTTTACATTAATAAGGACGCAATTCAACACTTTCTTGAAATTCGTCTTGATCCAATTCTGAGTCGATTAACCATTGAAACTGCCTATTCTTGATCCACTTTCCCTCTTTAGTATCAGTATACAAATTTCGTTGCTTTTCTATCACCATAACCCTCCCAATCAAATTCAGGGGCTTTAAGATCGCAGTCTGCTCAACAATTTCATTTCCACAAAGCCCACCCCACTGTCCACGGTAATCAATTCCACTTCCTCTAGCCCATAAATACCATGCATCAACATGGTTAGTTTATTGGTCATAAGCGGAGACAGAGTTAGTGAGCACCCTCCAAACCCTTCCCTGAGGTTCTGTGTCACGAATGGGCTAGTAAGTGAGCTGCCACCCTTGATATGCGCCCCTCTTTAGTTTTATGGACATGCCGTCAACTACCCGATCTCAATCGGTCATTGTTAGGGACGGAGCGCCATAATCAACCAAAGTCCCGTCTTTATTTCCCCCTCAACAATGACAGACGGAGCGCGACAACACTAACGATGCTATCGCTAACGAAGAACAATGACAGCTTAGTTTCAAGAAACCCCATTGCTTTCCGCCATCTAAGTGCTTCCATACCTATAGGAAAAAAATTCCTAAAACATTTGGACCTACCTTCATTGACTAACATCAGTAACTATCTCCCATGCCTTTTTTTTTATAGGTAAGTATTTGTATAAAAAGCACCAAAGGGGTGCAACCCGATTTACGAAGAAGATGGTAATTCTATAAAATTTAAGCAACTCTTCCTCATTTACAAAATAATTTCCCTTAGACCATAAACAAGGAGCAATCTCTTTCCTTATTCTTAATCCATGAGCTATCTCCTTTCTCCAATCAAGACATCTCCAAGCCTCTCTTTTCCATTTTGCGTCCCCCATTCTCAAGTAGATGGATATGTGACATCCTTATAAATTTTCAGAAATTCTCGACATGTCAATCGCCTCACCTTCCAGCACAAAATCATAAGATTCCTATCTATAGAAAGGAACCTTCTTAGCCTATCTTGCTTTTACACATCCGGGGGGGGGGGGGGTTTACCATTACAAGATTTGGGCCTCTATAAGCTTAAGTCTCACCATTTCTTTTGATTTTTGTTTTGATGCCCTGGCATTGTTTTTAAGCATAGATTTGAAAATCTTAAAACACTAAATGTAAAATAATGTGGAATCTATATGGGTTTTTTTTTTTTTTTTTTCTTGCTATCTTTACTCGAGGCACATGCTGTAGGACCTTTCAGACATGGAAAGAGGCCATTACGTCGTATCTGATGAATTGAATTCAGTGGAAAATAGTGTCGTTTGTGACAATTTTAGGACGTATTATATATTGCAGCAGACTTTATATAATTTAGACAATGTGTCTGCAGACATGCCATTTTTTAAACTTGACATACTTTCTCCTCCCACATTATTCACATGAAATTTGCTTTGTTTAGACTATTTTGATACATAACTGATTTTTTGGTTAAAGTTATTTGTTTACATTGTAATATAGTTCTTTTGTCCGTGATATTTAGATATTATTTCAACAAGAGGACAAGGCAATCTAGTTGGGAGAAGCCTTATGACTTGATGACACCAATTGAGGTGAGTCATTACTGATATCTCTTCTCCTCTAACATCTTCTTAGGTGTATGACTTGTTACCTATTCCACTGAGCAACTTAAAGATTTGGTTGACTCTGTTACGTGTGGTTTCGTATAATTGTGTCAAAAGTTAAACATGATGAATTTTTCGGTTACACGGATTGCTTTCTTCCTTGCATATTTTCCTATAAGAAAACTTATCCAAGACTAGTGAAGAAAAATGGTCTAAGGTAAAGATTTGGTTGACTCTGTTACGTGTGGTTTCGTATAATTGTGTCAAAGTTAAACATGACGATTTTTCGGTTACACGGAGTGCTTTCTTCCTTGCATATTTTCCTATAAGAAAACTTATCCAAGACTAGTGAAGAAAAATGGTCTAAGGTGGAATCTCTCTCACACCAGCAACCGTCATGATTTCTTAGATCTTGTAGGTCCCTTATTGGTAAAAGTTGGTGGATTTGATACTTATAAAAAAAAGTTGGTGGATTGTCCTGTCAGATGCAATTTTTTGTGTGTTCTTTACATAAGCTTTTGGAAGTGGTTTCTCTTTCATATAGTTTTTGAAAGAGGCCTTATCGTAGAGGAGGGTCAAAGTTGTTAATGGGCCAATTTATGGCTTCCTTACTATTACTTTGACCCTCAGTGTATTAATTGGCTTAATTCGTTTGATGTAAATATGATTGATTCACTTTTGTGTTTCAAGATTTGAGAAATTAAAATTTCTGTTTCGTTGGGGTTACAAGTTTGGGAAAATAAATGGGTGTCTCTCTATCTCTCTCGTTCTCTGTCTTGGTTACTCTTCTGCTTTCTGATTCTGCAAGGGAAATAATTACCCTATTGAATGATTTTATTTGCAACTGCTGATTTCATATTTTTTTAATCACTTATTATAAATTTCCTGCTGAATCTTCAAGTTTGCATGTGTTTGTAATTCACTGAGATGCTTATCCGTTCTCATATATTTTTTTATTCTTGTTTATTTACTGTTTATGTACTTACAAGGTATTCTCCTGTGGGTAAGTACTTCAAAGGTACTGTAATATTTGTCTTCTTTTCTGGTATCTATTTTAAGCTGTATAAAGTTGACGCTATATTGATTCAATCTGAAGTTTCTTTTATGTCTTCTTGTTATATCCATATTTGCCTTGCGTGACAACCCTAGCTTTAAAGGTGCTTACAGGTACATGCTGTGCTACTCTATTGAGAGGTAGGATATGCTGTGGGTCTTTGCTGCTTGCCCTACCTACTTTGTAGCTTGAATGTTAGTAAATTCCGTCATTTGTATTATTTAATTGATTGTTATGATTCAATTTCCACGAATTTTTATATTAATTCTTTGGAAAGTAATCAGCAGGTTATTTCTTGTTATCTTTGAACCTTGACTCGCGCAATGTTATTTGGTTGAATTCTTTTACACCAATTTTTGATATTTGGTTTCGATGGAAACCCCAGCGCGTCAAACTTATACATTAAAATTGTATGAAATGCAAAAATTTAGTTTATATAATCATTTCTTTGACTTCCTTGTCTAAGTATTTTAGAAATGGGGTTTGGAAATTATTTAAATGCTAGAATATAAACCACAGTTATTTTTGGCTCCTTCCTTTTCATCTTCAATATATTTTTGTTTGTAAGGATTTGAACATAAGAACTAACACGACTGTACTTCTTCCTTTTTGCACTTGATCTAAATTGAAAGTCTGTTTCAGCTTTTGCATTATATTTTTTATGTAATAAGTGAGCTCATAAAGTTAGTAGTAAAACTAAGATGTTAAGATCAGCATCTGAAAATAATTCTTTTAAGAGAAATACCATCTGAGATAAAAAAAAAGTGGAAACACGGGTTTACATTGATTTGTCATGTGTTGTAGACTAACAATTGTATGAGGGTTGTGCTTTGAGGATGGAGTGGTAACTCGTAAGGGGCTATTGGAGTAACATTAATCCGAATGATTTGAAAAAAGAACTTGTTGCAAGTGATTAGAATGGTAGATTCCTTTGATGTGGCTCCAGGTTGGAGCTGATCCTGGTTGACTAGATCTCAGGTACAAGTCTATTAAGAGCTAATATTATCAATAGCAGTAATATATTATCTGAACAGTAGTGTTCAGTGTGAAGGTTAACTAGAATCATGTTCCGTAACTGCAGCAGTGTATGATCAAACCTTAGCTATTTGATCTTGGAATGCTCTCCGAACCATAATCTGAGAGTTGTATAAAACCACTCCAACAAAGCTGAATTGGACTGAGTGGAGTTGGGGAGTTCGTAAGTCGGCTTATTTAGGTCTCATTGACAGTAATGGTTTTGTGCAAATTCTCTTTTCTTGCCTAAAGCCCTCATAGATCTTTAGTATTATGTCTGTTTAAGGCTGTTTCATTTGTTTGTAGTCTTAAGAGTATTCTATATTCTTTGTTACTTGTCAACTTTTTCAGTGGCTGTTTAGGACTGTTTCATTAATATCTCTTATATGCTTCTTATAAAAAAAATATCTCTTATATACTTCGTTACTTGTCAATACTGAGTGGAGTTGAATTGTGTTTAGTCATCTTTTGTGTTTTTCTTATTGTAAAGCTATTAACTGTTAGTAAATGATGGGTACGAGCTATGGTTATGATTGGAACTACTATTGATCTCCCTGTTTTTTCCTCCTTTCACGGGGAGAGGGAGCCTGTTGATTTTGTAACCTGTTAGTATCCTTTCAAATGGCTTTGCATGGCGATAGTGTCATCTTTAATTGGCCACCACTGTTTGCCTCGAAATTATCAACTTTTTTCTTTAATGGTTCTTTAATACACAAATGGTCTAAATTCTGACCGATTACTATCATGACTTGGAATGGCCTTTCCTTCCTTATTTGGGTGGGATTTTCTTTTTTGGGTCAATCAGATTGAGTTTGCACTCATTTACCCTTTTTCACTGTGGCAGAGAGCTGATGCAACCACAGACTGGAAAGAATTTACGAGTCCTGATGGAAGGAAGTGCGTGATCTAATTTAGTTTTCTTTGAGCTATCTCTGTAATCTCCAAATTCATTTGTGATTTTTGGATTCTGTCCTAATGATGATTGTTCTGCAGGTACTACTACAACAGGTTTACCAAGCAATCAAAATGGTCAATTCCTGAGGAATTGAAGGTTTCCTCCTGTGACAATCTATTATAATTCATTATCCTCCCCTTTGATTTTCGTTGTTCTTTTTAAACTTCTTTTTTTATTTATTTATTATTCTCCTTTGAAAATCCTTCAAGATTGCCCGTGAACAAGTAGAAAAGGCATCTATTGAAGTACGACAATCAGAAAGGGGCTCTAGTGTACTGGCTGGTATTTCTATATCTGTGCCTAATACATCATCTGATGCACGTATTCTACCCTTGACAACTAAAGGGGTTGCATCAAGCCCTGTTCCGGTGGCTCCTGTCATTGCTGCTAGTGATGTACAAGCTGCGATGGTTTCTGGATCAGCAGCCTCACCTGCTGTAGCTTCTTCTGTGGAAGCCAATGCGGATGGGTTTCAGATGACCGTGGATACTACTACACAACCATTTGCTGCTAGTTCAGAAAGTGTTGAAGCTGCCGTTGTTGTGGTCGATACCATTACGACACCAATGTATTGTCATCTTTAGCTGGTTTAAAATTTTCAATTTTAGTTTTAAAATTGACATATTGAATTCTGTTCTAAGTTCCCAAATTTTGTAGGAATAATTCCAATAACATTTCAGCTCGGGATGGTAGTTCTGCAGATGGAGTTCCTGCACAAGAAGCAGAGGTATCTTAAGGGTCCTTATTAAAACTGTTGTTATAAGTTTGTCTATCTGTCAAGTAAGTCTATAATAATTGCTTCATATACCTTACTAGCAAGTTGATGAAGTTATTGCCTCACAGGAAACAAAAAAAGTTCTGGTGAGTGGTGAAAATGTTAACAATGCATTGGAAGAGAAAACAATTGATCAGGAGCCTGTAACTTATGCCAACAAGCTGGTATGTCATATCTTGCTACATCCAATGTTCCTCGTTGCTTTGTAGGCATTGACATTACTAATTTTTTACTCTTCTATCATAGGAAGCAAAAAATGCATTTAAAGCACTTTTAGAGTCTGCAAATGTTGGATCTGACTGTACTTGGGAGCAGGTAGTTTAATAATGTCAATATAATTGCCTGTATTTTTAACATGCAAGTATTTGACGCTGGTATATCTATTTATTACAGGCCATGAGAATAATCATTAATGACAGAAGATATGGTGCTTTGAGAACACTTGGAGAGCGGAAACAAGCTTTTAATGAGGTAAATCCATATGTCGATGCAATTTCTGTCGGGTCCATATACGATATGATGGTAGTTAGTTTCAACACTATGTAACTGGTTTTCTTTGATACTTACCAAGTAGCATCTAGCTATTCATTATGTGTCCTTGAATGTTATTTAGTATGGTATTACTTTCATGTTTCAGTTCTTGAGTCAAAGGAAAAAACAAGAGGCCGATGAAAGGCGGATTAAACAGAAAAAAGCACGGGAAGAATACAGAAAAATGTTGGAAGTAAGTGGTTTGCTGCATCAAGGATTTCTTCCATGTCAATTTATAATGTAAATTGATTGCTTTTGTAGTCATTGGCATGCTGCTTTTCTCTTTTTTACTCTCATATTGGATTCTTTACAGGAGTCTACGGAGCTGACATCATCTACAAGATGGAGGTTTGTCTTCACCATGATAGTATCAAATCTTGATTCTTCTGACATAATCTTCCATAAATGTTTGCATGTTTTATGGCTATTTTTGTGATGAACTGTCTTTCCTATGGAATGTTTGAACTATCATTCAGCAAAGCTGCAATTGTGTTTGAAGATGATGAGCGTTTCAAAACGCTTGAACGAGAAAGAGATCGCAAGGATCTTTTTGAAAATTACATTGATGAACTCAAAGAAAAGGTATTTTCTTCTCCTCATCTATTTGTAGCAGTTGTGTACATATTGCAAATATGTATATATTTCTCCTCTCTTTCTAATCTGCCACTCTGTTGTGCATACTTCCATCTTTCATCGTTGTGTTTCTATGTGCTTGCTTAAGTCTATTTGTTTATCTGGATGAAATTAATACTTGATTCTATTTCTTAGAGATGTGCATTTATATAATCATGCTAGAACTGGGATATTGACTTTATTGACTCTATAATTCTGTATGCCGAAATCCCACTTCCCTTTTTTATTGGTAAAACACACACACCCCACTCGAACTTAGGACCTTTAGGACCCGGGGCTTTAGCCTTAACCATTAACCTCCTCGGCAAATCCCACTTCCTTTTCATTGTTTTTCTCTTTAATGAATACCCAGATTCACTCATTGGTTTTGTTTCCTCCTAATGTATAGCCACTATAAGATGGTTTTAGATTTTCTTAAACAACCAGGTGCTTTCACAATATTCAAATGCATGCCTAGTTTAAATTTTTAATTTTTGAATGATTGAATTGTATCTATATTTGAAGTTCTATGACTGTCATATGCCTTGTTATGTAGGCTGCAAATTGACTGGTTAGATTGTCCCTTCTTGGTGCACTGTCTCAAATTGTTTCTAACTCAAAATTTACTGGAGTCAAATCTGAAATTAATGCTAAGAAGCTTGAATGGAAAATCCTGTTTTATATAGATTTTAACATTAGGCAGCGGAAATTATTTTTATGCTATACATTCGAGGGGCGAACATAAGCAGTAGAATGGGAAATCAATGATTGGGTGCATATGCCAAATCATCTTAAACAGTAATCACAGTGTGAAGGCTTTTATTTGTCAATTTCCTGTCAATGCTTGGAGTATTTCTTGGAATGACTTTGCAGCATTTTTCTTCGTAATGATTAGAGCATGTAACATGCTTTAGGCGTTGCTAATTCTTGTATTACATCATATCATTAGGTCTGATAACTTGAAAAGCCAGAAGAGTGATGAATATTCAGCAAAAATGATTGGAAACTTCTAGCAGTCTTGAACATAGTGAGAATAGGTTCTACCACTTGCCTTATACTTCAATTGACTTTTGAACATCGGGTTTATGCTTAATCATGGGCCAACCTATGTTGATTTGCCAGACAACTCTTAGGTCTTATTCTTGATTATCATTTCAAGGAATAAAAATCAGCTTGAGAAAGGAGGCTTATGTGCTGCTTAGCACCACAAATTTAAAATTCTTTTTGGGAGTTTGTTTTTTGAAATGCAGATTTCATTTAACTTTGGGGTTTGCAATGATGCTGAAATTGAATTTTCTTCTGCAAGTAGTTTCTGTTATCTTTCATTGTTGATGGTATCTGTAATTTGTTTGCTGGGTTTGTTGGAAAGTACCTTTTCTTTATAAGGTTTTCATTTGCACCTCTATTTGCTGGTTTTGTTCTCGTCATGAGATTTGTTTAACTCATTGACTTTTGATATTTTGGTTTGCTAATATCCAAAGAAATAGGGGGATTGAGCTTGTAAACAATTTATGCGGGCAAAGGTTGTACTTTTGGTCTGTTGAAAATGGTCATCCTTTAAAAGAGTGGTACTTCACAAAAAGTTTATAATGTCTGGTTGTCTAATTGGACCTGTTGTATCCTGTTTAAGGGATTTAGAAGGGTGATGGATAAGAATTGAAAGTTAATAAATGGAAATAGGTAATTATTGAAAAAGTACAAGGTTTGTAGAAATATCTGTTTACTTATTTTCACTTCAAAGTGGGGTTGAGAAGGAAGTGCAAAAAATGAATCTAATAAACGTGTAGTGGACATTTATACCTTATGGAACCTTTCCATTCGGTTGGATTGGAGAAAATATGTATTCCAAAATATGGTATTTAAATTTGAGGCATCCCTACAGAAGTTTCTGACACCTGTCATGAAAGCTGAATGCATGTTTATCTATATTTCTGTTAAAAATTATGCTGGTATCCCTTCACGCGTATGAATAGAACATTGACAAACATTGGTACTTGGCTTCTACTTTGTTTGTTTCATCCGTTTTGTATTAAAAAATATTTAATGTGTTAGGAGTATGTCTGCTAGCATTCTTTGATAATTTTAACCGTATGAATACTGTGAGGATAATTTTTCACCAAGTGGTTAGCATTGATGCATGTTGTTGATAAGTTACACAGATAACTATTAAATCATCCTCCCCATCTGCATTTGTGGATTCTATAAGTAAGCTGAACTAATGCTAAAGATAGTGTATTATCTATACTATTATTGAAGATCATGGGCTTGATTTTGTAGTACTTGTGACTGTTCTTGAATTGGTGAGCTTTGTTAGGAACGGGTGAAGGAACTGGAGGAGCGCAAGCTGAATATAATGGAATACAGGAAATTTTTGGAATCTTGCGATTTTATTAAGGTAAATTTTTGTAAGTTAATTTCTGCAGGGTATCTTTAGCTATTTGAGTCTTACTTTTATAATTTGCCTCAGGCAAGCAGCCAGTGGCGAAAAGTTCAGGACCGCTTGGAGACTGATGAGAGATGTTCACGTCTTGAGAAAATGGATCGCTTGGAAATTTTTCAGGTCATTTTCTTCATATGACTATTGCCTATTGCCTATTGCCTATTGGGGTTTATACTCATCTTCTGAGCTAATTTTGAGATGCTATAACAGGAATATCTACATGATTTAGAGAGGGAAGAGGAGGAGCAGAAAAAGATAGAGAAGGTGCTTTGGTTATTAGCTTTTGTAGATGCTATTGATATCTAGTCTGCAGTTGCAATTGATATATACTCATCTGGGATTATCTTCATATCAAACTATTTTATCAAAACAGGAAGAGCTGAGAAAGGCAGAGCGTAAGAATCGTGACGAGTTCCGGAAGTTGATGGAAGGACATGTTGCTGCTGGAACTCTGACTGCCAAAACTCATTGGCGTGATTACTGCATGAAGGTTAGAAACCCTATTTGATTTTGTCACAAGAACAACTTATAATTGATGAAGTACACGTGGAAAAATAGATTTGGGATTATTAATTTAAGTATTATGGGTTATTTTCATTATGAACATAATTATGTATTTGTGATAATAAGAGGGGTATTTAGGGTTTTAGTATTTATAACCCTATTTGAGTAGGATTAGGGTTTCTAAGATGTCTATATAAGAGACATCCATCACTATGTTATTTTAACGAATAAAAGTTGTGGGACACCACTCGGTACACCCAAACATACTCCCTGGAAAGTCCAGCTGTAACTATGTTGCAAAGTGTAGTAGTAATTACTTCTAAACTGTCCAGGGTGTATGAAATGAATGTCCCAGTGGAGTGTCTCAATAGCACCACTATTTTAAAATAGAAATTAATATTTTTTTGAAAAAAAAAATAGACATTAATATTGATATTCGATTGCATCCGTGTCATTTAGTTTTACTCCTTTACACTCTGTGATTGGATTGTTGCTTGGTCTCTGATTTATCATTTCTTTTCTTGTTATCTTGTTTTTTTCTCCCAACTATTCTGCATCGATAAATATTCTTGCTTAGTTGGAACATAGTTGTTTTTTTGGGGGGTTTTATCTTGCTTTCTGATGTGTTTTATCATATTATTGACTTAATCAGGTGAAAGAGTTTCCTGCCTATTTAGCAGTTGCATCAAACACCTCAGGCGCAACCCCAAAAGATTTGTTTGAAGATGTTGCTGAGGAGCTGGAGAAACAGGTAACAAAATTGCCGTCTTTGTATGTTGGACTAGTTTTCAATTCCCATTATATAACATTGTGGAAAATAAATGAGAAGACTGCATTTTGAGATGATTTGGTCTTGTTGATTCAAGATCTTAGGTTTTGTGTTCCTTTAGTACGCTTCTATGTGATTTTATTTGATACTAACAAAATCTCATATGGTGAGCAAAAATACCACGATTATACGAGGAAGGATTATGACTGAAATGTGCACGTTTTGAGGTTTGATTTTTCTATATTTGTAGACATGTAGGCTTTCATTCTACTAGGTAATTTGGAGCATGATGTTGCCAGTGTAAGTGATTGAAGTGGCTGTAACTGGTTAGAATCCTCGGGAGCTCACACACCTCAACCTACAAGATTCCCAAAATCTTTGCACCATATTTTCAACTCTAATTTCTAAAATTTTGGATTCAGTTAAACTTGTCAATTGAATCATATCTAATGTGTCTTATACTTATATTTTTGCAGTATCATGAGGACAAACCTCGAATAAAAGATGCAGTGAAGTTGAGAAAGGTATGACCACTGATTTTTTTTCTTAATCTTTTTCAGCTTACCTTGAGAGGTTTCTAATATTATGCTGTATTTACAGATTACTTTGTCATCAACGTGGACATTGGAGGACTTCAAGGCGGCTATTTTGGAGGATGTTAATTCACCACCTATATCAGATATTAACTTAAAGGTTTGTGTATGTTCTTAATAATTTCCTGTAGATATCAACTTAAAGGATGTTAATTCTCATCAAAAGCAACTTCTCTAGTCTCCCTATCGCTTTATGTCTCCTTTTCCAATTCCAAGCTTGGTGGCTAATCGCTTGAAAGGTATTCAAAGAAGGTTTCTTTGAGATAGTTCGGGTGAGGATTCTGTCAATGGCTGGCAAAGTCCATCTTCTTTCCTTAAATTAGGGTCACTAACTATTCTATTTCACCCACACTTGCCATATATTCATCATTGTTTTAAGGCTTACTTTAGGCCATATTTCCTTCCTTGTTTTAAGGTTTACTTTAGGCCATATTTCCTTTCTTGTTTTAAGGAATACCTTTTTCGTTTAACAACCTATAAATACTCTTAATTGTGTTCTCAATAAGGGGAACTCAAGTAAGCATTTGTACAATCTCTTTACTCTCTTCAATTCTCACATCTCTTTACTCTCTTAAATTCTAACATGGTATCAAAGCCGGTTGCTTAGGTTCTTCTCTCGCTTGTAATTTTTCTCGGTTTTGTGTTTCGGTGTGTTTTGTGCTGTTCTCGTTGAACCCGACGTGAAAGTTTTTTTGTTGTTTTTCGGTTTTCTCTTTTTGGGTTGGTGTTGTTGGCACCTTCTATTTTTGGTTTGAGTAGTTTCGGCATTCACGACATCCTCTGTTTTCAGAGAGGTGTTTTGTGGCTTTGGGTTTCAGATTTCTCGGTGTTTTTTTCGTTCTCATATCTCTTTGGCAGTTTGTTTTTTTCTGCTTTGGGTGGTTTCGGTATTTTTTGGTCTGGCTATTTTTTTTGGCTTCTTTGATTTTTTTCGGCAGCAGATTCTTCTCTCCCTTGATTCTGGTTCCTTTATTTATTTTGAAATTTTTTGCTTTGTCTCGGGTTGCACTTATTTGCAATGGACTCTGCACCTATGTGTGTCAAATTTACGGGTAAAAATTACTCTACCTGGGCCTTTCAGTTTGAAATTTTCTTCAAGGGAAAAGAACTTTGGGGCCATATCAATGGCATGGATGTCGCACAAACATCCAATACAGACCAATCGAAGGATGTCGGGTCTTCTCCTTCTTGGACTGTGCTTGATGCTCGGATCATGTCTTGGCTTCTTGGTTCGGTGGAGCCACATATTATCACCAACTTGCGTACTCATCGCTCTACTCAATCCATGTGGACTTATCTGAAGAAGGTTTATCATCAAGATAATGATACTCATCGCTTTCAGTTAGAGCATGCGATTGCCACCTTTCAACATGGCAGTCTTTCTATCCAAGACTATTACTCGGCCTTTCTGATTCTTTGGACTGACTATACTGATCTTGTTACAGCAGCTGTTCCTGTTGCCACTCTTTCGACTATTCAGCAACTCCACGAGACTAGACGGCGTGATCAATTTCTTATGAAATACGCCTGGAATATGAATCTATTCGCTCCTCTCTGCTGAATAGATCTTCTGTTCCTTCTCTTGATGTTTGTTTTGGTGAGTTACTTCGTGAAGAAGAACGTCTTAGTACTCCAAGCTACTCTGTGGCAATCTTATGATAGTCCAGGAACTGTGGCTTATGCTGCCCAAGGACGTGGACTGCCTATGCATTCTAAAAACTTGCAATGTTTTTGCTGTAAGGAATATGGGCATATTGCTGCCAATTGTCGCAAGAAATACTGCTCTTATTGTAAGAAGAAGGGTCACATCATCAAAGAATGTCGTCTCCGCCCACAAAATCGTCAAACTCAAGCATTTTAGACTTTTGTTATTGCACCCTCCGCAGCTCCTGGCTCTTCTTCAGGTGCCTCTCCAGTTCCGGCACCTCCTGCAGCGAATTATTGCACACCCGAAATGGCGCAACAGATGCTAATTTCAGCATTCTCTGCAATGGGGTTTCAAGGTAAAAATTCTATCAAACTCTGGTACGTAGACTCAAGGGCCTCTAATCACATGGCGAATACTCCCACCGTTCTGTGTCACGTTCGGCCCTATGTTGGTCCATCTATCATTCAGACTGCCAATGACAGTTCTTTACCAATCGCTGCTGTCGGAGATGCCTCTTCTAAATTCACTGATGTGTTTCTTGTTCCTCTTATTTCTGTTGGTCAATTAGTTGATAACAATTGTGCTGTTAACTTTTTTGGTGATGCTTGCGTTGTACAGGACCAGGTAACGGGAGAGTTGATCGCGAAGGGACCTAAAGTGGGGTGCTTGTTTTCACTATTTTTATCTGTCCCAGTAATTTCTCCAGTTTCGTCTATTAAGTCTTTTGCTTGCAATAATGTTCCAAATCTGAGTATGGTTGGGCATCGTCGTTTAGGCCATCCCAATACTCATATTTTATCTCATGTATTGCACTCTGGTTTTCTTGATAATGAAAAACGTTCTTCTTTATCTCTGAAGTGTGATTCTTGCAAACTTGGTAAAAGCAAAATCCTTCCCTTTCCTTTACATGCTAGTAGAGCTTCTCACTGCTTTGATCTTATCCATAGTGATGTTTGGGGACCTTCCCCCGTTAGTTCACATGAAAAATTTAAATATTATGTGACTTTCATTGATGATTATAGCAGATTTACTTGGGTTTATTTTCTTCGCTCTAAATCTGAGGTTTTTTGTACTTTCACTAATTTTTTAGCATATGTTGACAATCAATTTTTTGCGACTGTTAAGACATTACGCACAGATTCTGGTGGTGAATATTTGTCTACTGAGTTTCAGGCATTCTTGGCTTCTAAAAGTATTATTCATTAACGTTCATGTCCTGCTACTCCTCAACAGAATGGAGTAGCCGAACGCAAAAATCATCTTCTTGATGTGGTACGTACTCTCTTGTTAAAATCATCTGTTCCATCCATGTTTTGGGTCGAGGCTCTGAAAACTGCTACTCACTTGATTAATCATTTACCTTCCCAAATCTTACACATGGAGTCTCCCTATTTCCGCTTGTTTGCTAAACAACCTAGTTATGATAATCTCCATATCTTTGGTTGTGTATGTTTTGTTCATTTACCTCCCTATGAGCGACATAAATTATCTGCTCAATCTGTTAGATGTGCATTCTTGGGATATAATGTGTGTCAAAAGGGATTTGTTTGCTATGATCCTACGTTACATCGTACACGCATTTCTAAGAATGTTATTTTCTTTGAAAATCAACATTTCTTTTCTGTGTCCTCTGAGCCCTCTTCTTCTACTGTGGTCCTCCCCTCCTTTGAGCAACAATTTTCAGATCTTAATCAAGTCAGCTCTCGCTTTAAACCAGGTATTGTGTATACGAGACGCTCCCGCCCACAGTCTCTTCCGATGGCTCAACCGATATCTGATCCTAGGATGCTCCAGTCAGTTGCAGTACCTTCAGAACACTTGGTACGTCGCTCTTCTCGAATGTTTTTACCTCCGGATAGGTATGGGCGGTTTGCTTCTGCTCTTACTGCTGCATTGTCCAATTTTGATATTCCCACATGCTACTCACATGTTGTCAGGCATGATTGTTGGCAACAAGCTATGCAGGAAGAAATTACTGCTTTAGAGGCCAATCACACCTGGGACATTGCACCTTGTCCTTCCACTATAGTCCCCCTGGGTTGCAAATGGGTTTACTCCGTCAAGGTTCAATCTGATGGAAGTTTGGATCGTTATAAAACTCGGCTTGTTGCACTTGGAAATAATCAAGAATATGGTGTTAATTATGAAGAAACTTTTGCTCCTGTGGCTAAGATGACCACTGTTCGTACGATTCTAGCTCTTGCTGCTTCCAATGATTGGCCACTACATCATCAGATGGATGTCAAGAATGCTTTTCTTCATGGGGATCTTAAAGAGTGTATTTATATGAAGCCACCCCCGAGTTGTTTCCTTCTCCAAACTCACATGTGTGTAAGCTTCGTCGCTTCCTTTATGGTATCAAACAAGCTCCAAGGGTCTGGTTTGATAAATTTCGAACTAATTTATTACAATTCTCATTCAAGCAGAGCAAGTATGACACTTTCTTGTTTCTTCGAAAATCAGACATGGGTATTGTTGTTCTTTTAGTTTATGTTGATGATATTGTGATTACTGGTTTCGATTCTGTTTTACTTAGCCAGCTCAAGACCCATCTCTCGTCCTTTCATATGAAAGATCTTGGGTCTCTTACATATTTTCTCAGTCTTGAGGTGCATCGTAGTCCGTCTGGTATTTCACTCAATCAACATAAGTATGCTAATGACCTGGTGACTACAGCTGGCCTACAGGAGGCCACTTCTGTTGATACTCCCATGGAATTGAATGTCAAGCTTCGCAAAGAGGAGGGTGATTTACTTGCTGATCCTAGTTTATACCGGAAGTGGTGGGCAGTCTTGTCTTCCTCACCATTACTAGACCAGACATTTCCTTTGCAATACAACAAGTCAGCCAGTTTCTTCAGACCCCTCATCACCTTCATTTGGTTGCTGTCCGTAGGATCATACGCTATGTTCGGGGCACTTTTGCCTGTGGCTTATTCTTTCCTGCAGGTAATTTTCCTCGACTTACTGCTTATAGCGACGCTGATTGGGCTGGTTGTGCTGATACACGTCGCTCCATTACTGGTTGGTGTGTGCTCTTAGGTGATGCATTGATCTCATGGAAGAGTAAGAAGCAAGACAGAGTTTCTAAGTCATCTATAGAATCTGAGTATCGGGCGATGTCTCTTGCTTGTTCCGAAATTATTTGGCTTCGAGGTTTGCTTGTTGACCTAGATTTTTCTGAAACTGATCCTACACCTCTACATGCTGATAATACAAGTGCTATTCAGATCACGACCAATCCTGTCTATCATGAGCGCACAAAGCATATTGAAGTCGACTGCCACTCTATCCGTGAAGCATTTGAAGCTTGTGTTATCACTCTTCCACATGTTTCCACTGAACTACAAATTGTTGATATCTTCACCAAAGCGCTCACTCGCCATCGACATTGCTTCTTAAGCAGCAAATTGATGCTTGTTGATCAACCTGCATCAATATGAGGGGGGCTGTCAATGGATGGCAAAGTCCATATTCTTTCCTTAAATTAGGGTCAATAACTATTCCACTTCACCCACACTTGCCATATATTCATCATTGTTTTAAGGCTTACTTTAGGCCATGTTTCATTCCTTGTTTTAAGGCTTACTTTAGGCCATATTTCCTTCCTTGTTTTAAGGCTTACTTTAGGCCATATTTCCTTTCTTGTTTTAAGGAATACCTTTTTCCTTAACAACCTATAAATACTCTTAATTGTATTCTCAATAAGGGGAACTCAAGTAAGCATTTGTACAATCTCTTTACTCTCTTCAATTCTAACATATTCAAGTATCATTTAGATTTAGTCAATTGGGGTGTTGTCAACCTCTTAACAAAGGGTTTGGAAGTTGAACTAGGAAAAGGGTTTCTTGGAAGTTGAACTCGGAAAAGGTTTTGGAACTTTTCTCATTTTAGAAGTCTTTTGGATGGTATTCCAATGAAAGGCTCCTTTTTCTTCCCTTGGAGAGCTATTTTGAAATCCTATGCCTCAAGAAGCTTCAAAGGAGAGGGAAGATGATTTTTAGTCGGTGCTACATTTGCAAAGGAATGGCCGAGTCCGTAAATTATCTTTTTTGTGGTGTTCTTTTGCCAGAAATTTATGTGAAATGGCCTACCGTGTATTGGGGATTTCTTCGGTGGTGTCTGGTTCTGTTCGTGATTAGATTTGGGCTAGAGCGGCATTCGTGCTTCAAATGAGTTAAAGATCCTACTGATTGATTCATCTTTCTATTTTCTGGATTGTATGACCAAGACGTTAAAGCGTGTATGAGCTTGATATGCATTGTTGTCTTTTATCGGCTGACGCTTTAGCAGATCAGAAATTATTGGTGGCAAGCACTGTGTTAACCATGACTAGCATTCCTAATGGAGTGGACTCGGTGAATGAAATAGCTTCTCCAGATATTTAGAAATTAATTTGCTACAAAAGTTTGATTTCAAGCAAAGCTTAGTATTTCTTTTTCCCACAGGATAATGTGATTGCTATTTCCCATTTAAATACTGCAAATGATCACATTTCAAAAGAAAGAAAAAAAAAATACTACAAATGCTCGCCTGCTAGGTGTCATGGGTGGTGATATTTACTTATGTCATCTGGAATTCATGAACATGTCATCACACGTAAGAAATGTTTCTAATCATATTGCTCTTTATTGAGCTCGTCTGCCTGCCTTTATACTTACCTTTATGGAAATTATGCGGTTGGATGGAATGGTCATTTATTTTGTTTTATGTTTTCTATTTTCTTTTGAACTGTTTTTAAGGTTTAGATCTACAGGAATATTTTGTTGAGCCATGATGAAGTGATTTGAGTTTGTAAAAGCTAGATTTTCATATATATTCCCCCAGTACCTTCTGTTTGTTGATACTTTTGGTAAATACATTAGTTGAATGTGCTATGCATTTCATCATTGTAGATAATAATAATATGCATTATAGTGATTTAATGTGATACTTTTTCATCTTTGCAGTTAGTATTTGATGAGTTGCTGGTAAGGGCCAAGGAGAGGGAAGAAAAAGAAGCTAAAATGCATAAACGTCTTGCAGATGATTTCTTTAGTTTACTATGCTCTTTCAAGGTGTAGCAATCTGTTTGGTTGACAGATCTAATGCTCTGACTATATGACGGTTGAACAGTTGGGATTTTTGTGTGTGCCATCTATCTTATTGCTAACTATATTGCAGGAAATAACTGTATCTTCAACATGGGAAGATTGCAAACATCTAGTTGAAGGTAGTCAAGAATGCAGGTATTGCTCGTTGATTATGATAATTTTAGGTCAAATTATACCTCATTTTTTTTTACTTCTGGATGGAGATTATTGTTCATTGCATGGATGGTTTTTTGCCTCTTTAATATTTGCTATAATATTTCCTTTCAAATTGGCTTTGGTTTTGTAATGGCATACATGTCCCACTAATCTTTACTTTTAATATGCTTAAAAGGCCATGTAGTGTGGTTTATATTGGATTGCTGAAAATCATTATGCATTAATGTTTATAAAAATATGTTGTATTATTTATGTTGTGATCAGATAGTTCATTTTGTTAAGGATAAAATTTGGCAAATGAACATGATTTTTAAAAAAAATATATTTTTCAGTATAACTGATCTTTTGCTTGGGACTCTTCTTAAGACTTCCATAAGTTATCATATTAATTTTTTTTATTTGACATTGGCTCCATCATTTCTTTTAATGCCCTTGAGTAGTTCCATACGGGAAGAGAGCTTCCGAAAGGGGATATTTGAGGAATACATAACGCAGCTGAAAGAACAGGCAAAAGAGAATGAACGGAAACGAATGGAGGAAAAGGTAATGCCCAGTTTCATTAACTATCTTTATAACATAATTAGAGCAAAGTATGAGCATTTGTTTTCATATCATTTATCTCTGTTCTTTTGGTATACTTTGCACTGTGGAAAATGCAACACTATTTAAGTTCCAGTATATTTGAATAAATTGTGTATCCATTGTTGATGCTTAGTTTGTTAGGCAATGTGAGTGTTCATTTGTGCTGCACAGAATGGTTTACATGGTACTGTTTCTTAATATCTGAAAATGGTTCTTGGTGGCAGGTGCCTTTAAAAGCCTGCGTACTTTGTTTCTTATGATTCCGTTGCGAGGTGCATTATACTCGGCTTACTTTAAACTGGTGGTATTTTACTGTGCGAACAAGGATTTGAATATGAATTAGGCATGAAAATGAGCTGAGTGGAGGAGAGTGTCTAACTTTCTTGCTCGGTGGAATTTTTGGTTCCTATATATTGATGACATGACATGTCTTTGTAATTACATGGTTACAAGCGATTCTAATTGAGAAATGTGGCAGACTTCTCAGACAAAAGATTGATAGTTTTGGTTCATAGGCTGATCAGGGGCATAAGTAATCTGATACTTTCTCAAGCTTTGACTGTTCTCTTAATATTTGAAGTATTATTTATTGAAAGGAACTTTACCCTTGCAAGATGAAGGTACATCTCTCTGAAATGGGTTGGTCATGAACTTATTTGAACCAAGCATGACAAGCACATGTTTCTTTAGTAGCTTGACCTCGGCTTTTGCTCTTTTTTTTAATCTTTATGAACCGACTTAGTTGAGGTTTGAATGAACTGAATCAAGTTGAGCCTGGTCTGCCGAGTTTGTTTTTCAGCCATTACTTGTAGGTGAACTTTGTTTCTTTTTGAGATAATTTTTGAATTGGAGAGTTAGCGAAAGTTGTTTTGGTCATCTGGAGGGTCATTGACTGCATTTACCTGATGGTTCTATATTGTTCCAGTTTACTCCAAGGCCCCAAAAGGTGCAAGTTGACGTTATTAGGGAAACTACAGCAGTCCAAACTCCAAAATTTTGAAAAATAGTTTGACCTTATATGTTGGGAGCAGCGGAGATGCATTCTGTGCAAAGTACCAGGCTGAAATATAGTTCGCTTTAATATGAATTAAGTTGTGTTTATTGTTGTATGTTTGAAGTTGAAGGCATGACACATGAACCAAGTTCTGATTCATCAGTCATGTTAAACACATTCAACTAAAAAAAATATATATTAAGCTGACCTCTGATTCCTGTAACCTGCAGGCGAAGAAGGAGAAAGAGAGAGAGGAAAGAGAGAGAAGGAAGACGAAGCATGGAAGGGAGAAGGAGAGAGGACGTGAAAGAGAAAAGGAAGATCATGTAAAGAAGGATAGAGCAGATGCTGATAATGCTGATATGACTGTGATACATGTCTGCAATGAGAACAAAAGATTGGGAAAAGACAATGATAAGAAACAGCGGAAGCGGCATCAAAGTTCTGTGGATAATCTGAATGGAAATGAGAGAGATCGTACTAAGAGTTCCCATAAACATGGCAGTGACTGTAAAAAATCAAGACGGGTATGCTGTTTCTTTTCATCTCTCTGCATTAGAAATGCTCATGGCTTTAGTTTGTAGAGTTAATTATTTACTTTAAACTCTAGTATAACATTTTCTTTCCATACTTGTGGTTAATGCTGCAGCATGCATTCACACCCGAATCAGATGGCAAAAGCAGGCATAAAAGACGTAAAAGAGACAATAGAAATGGTTCTCACAGAAATGGTGATCATGAGGAGCTTGAAGATGGGGAATTTGGTGAGGATAGGTATAGTAGGTAGTTATCTTCTCATACAGGTGTCTTATTCTTTTTGGTTGTTCTCATGGTTAATGTATCTCAATATTGGGAAAAATATTTCTTTTGCCAATTTTACATGTTTATGACCAGCATAGTTGTGATCAGAATTCGCATTAGTTTCTTGTTTAATCAGCTAAATGTTTTCTGAAGACTTATAAAATTTTCTAATAATATTGTTAAATGAGCTCAAATGTTTGTTATTGTATCATAATTGTCAACTAATTAAAAGTTAATTATCCAAGCATCTCATTTGGAATAAATAAAACTGTGATAAGAATTCCTTCATGTTTCCTGTCTTTGATGGCCAAATCAATTTTTTTATTTAGGTTGGTTGATTACGTGGCAAAAAAGATCAAGACTTATGTTTTGCAATTTTGGGTTATTTTTTTTGGATTATTTTGTAATTGTACTATTTGGGGAATAAGAATATTTTAGGACGTCAAGTTTAGTAAATCAGGGATTTTATATTAAGTTTGATTTTATTTCCGTATTTAGTAATTAGTGGTGCTTGCTTGGATTATTAAACAAACTATTGAGTTTGGTGTCTCCCCTCTTTATATCTATTCTCCTTCCTCTTAGTCTTTGCCTCTCCCTTTCTATTCTTACTTTTTCCCTATATTATGTTCTAATTCTCCTTTGGAATTCTTCTACATCCGTCTCCTCTTTTCTTATTTCTGCTGTTATCTTCACCTATCTTTCCCCTTCTCTCTCTGTATTTTTTTACCTTCTTCTTCTCTCTTTTCTTTTATTTCTAATTCTTCTGTTACTGTTCTACATCATTTGTTGATTTTTGTTTTCATTTCGTTAGGGTGATTCTTTTTTTGGTTAAATTAAGATATGTACAGGCACCATATTTTGGTCTTGCAGCTATTTCATAATAAATATGAATTGATTGTTATTATTATTTTTCATTATACAGCACATATTAATGCTAGAAAAATGGGATATAATATATCTTGCACATATATAAAATCAAAACCTGCATATCCTCTGCTCTTTTATCACTTATCAGTGAACGCATCTACTTACTACTAGAATAAGTCAACTAGCTCCGTGACAATGTCATCCATAATAGCATCCCCTATCTCTCTGCCTATCTTCCTTTGTAATTGCTGGGAATAGTTCCATTCTTCTAATATGGTAGAGAAATCCAAACTCCTTTGGTGGACTGTGTTTATAACATTTCTGGACTGTTTCCTCCATGAGATGAGTTGCTCACTGCTGATGTTTCCAAGCTCTTCTAGACACACATACATGTTATCATTGTTCTGTATTTTATTTTTCCTTCCATGGATTCCTATTGCCTTTTTAATGTGATCAAACAGATATTGCTTATTTCGCTGCAAGACCCACTTGGTTTTCTGGTACTAACCTCAGTTATTTCCTTGAGTTCTGCTAATGCAAGGTGTCTCCGTCTCTTTATCAGTGATTTTATTATCGATTGCCATATAGAAGGTGAAATCATCAAGTTGCAGTTAGCATCTCCGATGAAAATAGAGCTTGAAGTTGACATGCCTTTGTCATGTCTTGTTACTGTTTCATTGAAAAGAACTTGAGTTACTACAAATCTGTCATTGGAAGACGAGGATATTTTAAAATTTGATTACTTTTGGTTTATCAGATGATGGAACAGATTCTTTTTAAACAGAATTGTACCTTGGCTAGATGGTGCTTCTTGTGGTTTCAATACTCGATTGAGTTGCTCGTCTCTTTCGCATCCCCACTGAGGGTTTGTATCTGCAACAGTCTGTTAGCTTTGTGAGTAATTGAGATTAATATGTAATCAATATGGTAATGCTGCATGACAAAATGAAAGAGAGAGAACTTTGTCTTGATGACGAGGGTTACCTCTTGTTCTTTCAAATTGCCAGCTTGATAAGTTTTCACAAGAAGTGAGCCGTCTTCATGGCTTGAACGCAGACTGTTAGCTTTGTGAGTAATTGAGATTAATATGTAATCAATAGTAATGCTGCATGACAAAATGAAAGAGAGAGAACTTTGTCTTGATGACAAGGGTTACATCGACAAAATGAAAGAGAGAACTTTGTCTTGATGACAAGGGTTACCTCTTGTTCTTTCAAATTGCCAGCTTGATAAGTTTTCACAATAAGTGAGCCGTCTTCATGGTTTGAAGGCAGACAAGCTTTTTCTTCACTGCAATTACAAGATGGACTAGGTGAAGTTAAACTATTTACTGTCGAAAAGTCATTAGTTTGTGCAGTGTACTGGGTCTGTTCGTTCTTCTCATGAATGAGTTTTATCTTTGTGGGATTTCTTGCAATTTGAGAGCCCTTGGCTCTGGCTGTCACCAAGGGAAATGAGCTTGTAAAGAATTGACTTCATTTTCCTTGTAGCGCCAACGATCTTTCTTATGTTCATGTGATACTAACAACTGCATGGTGTCTTCAGGTTTTTAAGTGAATTCTTCAGGCATCCGTCATTTCTACAGATAAAGCTAAAGCTTTTTATCAAATATTTTTTCTGAAAGGTAAATATGTAACGTAAAAGGCTCTTGCTGCTCTAAGATGCTCCCTGAGCTGCTTTGTGGACTCTGGCTTAGATACTGAAGAAGCCATTAAACCTGCAAAACTTGATTTGAGGAGGTCGAAGATAATGAAGGGTCTGATCTAAGAAGTTCAGGAGAGAAAAAGATGAGGTGCAAAGGTGAGAGCTTAAACTGAAGTTGCCTGTCCTGTGCTTTGAGACTAAATAAGGAGAGAACCTTAATAGAAATGTGGAACAGAAGGCATACTACAGCAAGAAAATCATGTAATAGATTGAGGACAACCAAAAGCTAAAACTAGGCAATCTTGTTATTGATTGCCAAAATTATATACAACTATAGAATTTCAAGATTGATTTTGAATATCTCTCTCTCTCTCTCTCTCTCTCTCTCTCTCTCTCTCTCTCATCATATGTGATAGCATCAAAAGGTTAAATAATTATTATTTCCCTCTCCACCCACCAAAAAAATTTGTCGTGTTGAAGGTTAGCATAATAAATTGAAGAAAAGAAGTAAATAACAAACCAGAACAAAAGAAATTTGAACTTAAATAATATTTATTTGTATTCAATAGATTTTTGTTTTGATTGTAATCTAAGAATACCTAACACCCATTAGATTATATATATGCAAACACATAAGCATCTATGCAGAGACATAAATGAGACCATAAACCACTCCTTCAATGTTCCTTTTCTTAGTATATGCACCATATATATACTAATTAATATATGGGCTTCATTTAGTTTCAATTATTCTGGTTGATTTTCCTATAAAATTAATCATGTGGGTGGATCCAGTATTGACATTCTCTGTTTCTTTTAGGTTGAAGGCCATTGTTTAATGATATGTAAAGTGAGAGTAACCCAGGCTCCACACGCTCTATAATATCATGGTTAATCATTTAACGTTTGTTTTTTCTTTGGTACATTCACGGGAGAGAGATGGAAGGTGACAATATTTCACCATGATTCACCAATTTTTTTTTATCACAGAAAATCTCAACAATAAAGCATTTAAATTCGTCAAAAAAGATATGAAAGGTAATCTAATTATTATATTCGGTATTTTGCATGAATCTCGCAGATGCGCTCGTGAAGCGTATAAGAGTGAGTGGAAACTAACCATTAAAACACTTGCACTCCGTTTGAAATCAAATAAAATTAGATTTCATTACATTTACAAATTAAATTATAAAAGAATTCTTTTGCAAATGATATGAAATGAATTTTCCTGTATGGTTTTGCTGTATAAAATTATAAAATTCAATTCAATTGTCATATTTATAATGCTTGAAAGAAATCAGATTGAATAAAATGTTTAGATTTAACCTTTTCATTAGAAAACTTTGTAATTTTTGTTCATCCATATTAGAGTTTTGATCAACATAAATTTTCTCTTTATTTTGTCAAATTCATTTGCAAATTCTATTAATTTTAATAAGAATTACACCAAATTAACTCGATTTCATAGTAAATTCATTTAAAAATGAATTTTATAGTTTTTTGTCATTCCAAACATAGAAGTATGAAATTATAAATAAATTCTATAAATATTTTCCACAATAAAACCCTTATAAGCTATAGGCTTTCATATGAGATTTGCAGGCTTGGATCAAAGGTAGGCAATCACCCTTGTCAAGGTGTATCTGGTGTGCAAGCCTCTAGTCCTTCTCTCACCAAGAAATTTGGCAACCAACATGCCCTTTCATCAAGAATATTTAATACTAAAATAAACCAATCATCAACACATGTTTTTCAATTTTGGAAATTGAAACTCACAAAATTTCGAAATATAAAAACTTCAAAATAAATTGAAGGATTGAAAAATGATCGTTAAGTGAAGATACTGCAATCCACAATTCAGATAAATTAAGCATGACCATTTTATGGTTCAATTTTTGTTTTTTACATAAAAGATTATATTCATTCATGCACAAAAGGTTACAAAAGAAGTCAAATTTAACCTTTCATACATGCACACCACTTTTGGAGGTTGAAAATCAATTGACTTGGTCACTTTGGACATATTTGTGTAACATTGGATTTGTATGTTTTTACTCAAAATTAGTGGAACAACAACTCTTTAGGCAGCCAATAAGAGTTGGCAATAATGCTTTAGCAAACATATGGGTGTCTTACAAAACTACTTATGTTCACAAATTAAGCTACACTGTTAGATGCTTTCGACAAACACAATGAGAGATATTTATCTTCAAACATCACCTTTCTTTTGAAGGCTCTCTGCCAAATGTTTGGTTCTAACTTCTAACCATTGTTAAGGAAAACACAACCAATAAATAAACAAAACATTAAATTTACGTAATCAGAAATAAAATTTTTACACGGACGAAGGTAGGAGAGATTACACTATTATTATATACGAAACCAATATTCTCCGAACTCTAATTCTCAATATATTCAATTTTACTATAACAAACTGAATTAAAAAAATACGAAACCATATTAGTTATATAAATTCATACCTCCCTTGGATTAGGTCGTACCCACATAAACCATGAGTCCCAAACAACTAGTCTCTGATAGGTCTTATTTCCTCCTCTCCGAAAATAATAATAATTTAATCATGAATTTGAGTCTAAAGAATTTAAATCATAATTAACAAGTATAAAGAGTATTCTATAACATTGTGTACTCTTCACGTTGCACATGGTTTTGGTCAAAACTCTAAGAAAAATGCAAAATGCTCATAGTCTAATTTTTATTAATTCTGTTTGATTTGGAAGGCAGAGGCCAATGAATTTATTCTCCATCAGATAGATCAAGCTTCAGACAATTGCAAGATTTCAAATTAATTAGAAAGATTCATTACAACCACCAGAAAAGAAAACAGGCAAGGATCCATCACTATCATGTTTAAATTTGAAGCATATCAGCAAAGAAATTTCATGAAAAGAAATATCAAAATTTTCTTCTTCTTCTTATCTGATTGAAGAATATCGAATTCTTGGAAGGGTCACATGAACAAAAAAAAATTAAAAAGATTTTGATTTATACATATGAAAAGAAATTTTTAGTTTTTTCATTTTTCTTTTCTTTCTCTTTCCTTTCGCATCGAACAATAAAAAATTACTTTTAATTTACTTTTTTTTCACCTTTATTCTTTATCAATTATAACCCGAAGAAGTTATTTTCCTGACCTAGAACAAACAAACAATCAATTGATTTACTAATTTGTAGCCCTGAAAACTTAGAAAGCAATTTGCACAGATGATATTTTTATTTCTAATAAACATAAATTACATCGAACACTTTTAAAAAGTAAATTTTAAATATGAGTTATTTGTTCGATTTATATATCGGTTATATTTTTATGTTAAGTGAGTTGTGGTAATATTGTAAGCTTATTGTAATGAGATAGTATGAATTTATATTATAATTAAATTAATTATTGTACTATTTGTATTTAGCATCGTTTCAATAAAAACAAATAAAATAAATTGATTTTTTTAATAAAATTACATTTATTTCAGAAAAAAGTGTTTTCACATTAAATACAAAAACTATTTTGACAATCGAAATTTACCGAATCTACTGCTTGACCAAACGGTATCAAAATGCAACACTTAATTCCACCCACCCAAGGAATAATACTTCAAAGCTTACCACATAATCATTTTTCATTAGTTACCAATTGATCTCATGCAAAATACATGAATTCTTACTTTTCTAGTTCTCTTTCAACTTCCCACACCCACCCACCCATGAAACCCACAACTATAACATTTATTAAAACTAGCTTTAATTAAAATATAATTTATTTTATCATAATAAAATTTTGAATTAAATAAAAAAAATTAAAAGAGAAAGGAAGATATTTATACATTTTTTATTTAAAGCTTTATTTTTTTGTTATCTAAATATCTATGCAATAGTGCTTGATACAAAAATAGTACTCATTTCCTCTTTTTATGTGGCATTATATAGATCGTAACATAATAAAAAATAATTTTGATAATAGGCTTTGTGTCATTTTAGACCTGCATATAACTATCTTCTCTTTTAAAATCATCTACCATGCTATTCTAGAGTGAATTTATATGTTTAATTTTTTAAAAGTATGGTTATTATTAATTGAGAGATTAAATATTTTGTTTGTTAAAAGTAAAACGTGTAAATATTTGAATTTGAAAGTAAATATATTTTATTTGAATGCACTTAATAAAAACATGTAATTTTTAAAAGGATAAAAATAGAAAACTTCTTAAAACCGAAAATGAAAAATATTGTCCCAGTGTACTTAATAATGATTATTTTTATAAGTAGAAAGAAAAGAAAAGAAAAGAAAAGTTTTTATATCTAAATTGTAATCCAACCATGTGTCTAGAGAGATCACTGATAAATATTCAATTTTAACATTAAAGTATCTAAACTTTAGCGGTTCTTTTTTATAATGTACTTCAGTGGTGCTTTTTATAAAATATCAATCTTTTAATTGTGAAATTTTTATAAATTTAACTCGTATGCCAGTGTGATCTTATCATATTTTATTTATAAAAAAAATTCATATTAACGATGAGAAGTTGAGAAGGTTGGAATTTTAGAGTGAATTTATATATTTAATTTTTTAAAAGTATTGTTATTATTAATTTAGAGATTAAATAATATTGTTAGTGAAAGATAAAACGTATAAATATTTGAATTTGAAAGTATTTTATTTGACTGCAAATATTTTTTTTTTTTTGAAAAAAAATAATTTGATAAGTAAATGATATATCTGTATCAACGTCTACATTATTGTTTATGTGACACATTAAAACTGTTCTACTTTTATATTTGTATATAGATGTGAAAACGAATGGTTTACTCAATTTTTAAAAATAAAAATAAAATTTCTATTCCCTTTTTTGTGTGTGCAGTTTTTATATATTTGCTGAGAAACTAATTAAAGGATGGTCGGTCACCAGCTTTTATACACATTGATTATGCTTGAATGAAGAAAGTCAGAGAGACGGTTTATTAGCAGTAACTTCCATCATTTTTGGGGAACCCATTCCATAAGGATGCCTGAGAACCACTCATCCGTATAAGTTGACTGTCTTATGAGCATGCCGAAAGTCATCATAATGCTGCATTGTAAAGTTTGCTCCCTGAACTTGATGCACCTAATATTATAATGCCTTTCTTCTTCAATTTTTTTCTCTTGATTTTAGGTGGTTAATTTTTTCCCTTTTATAACCTTTGTTATTATAAAAACAGAAATCAAGTATCCGATGGTTTTTCCATGATTTGGTCGATTAGACTTACATCAATGAACGAGTGTGAAGATAAAAAAAATTTATTATCCAAAAATGAAGAGTACAAAATCAAGTATCTGATGGTTTTTTCAAACCCTAATAACATCTTTATATGATAAACTACAAAACGAATCTAAAAACCGTAAACTAAATCTCAATTTTCTTTTTTTTAGATAGTTCAAAATTTTTGAGCTGAAAACATGTCTTCGGATGGAACCAGATTGCAAGATATATCAATAAATTGATTATTGCTCAAGAGATCTTGTGGTTGAGTCTCCATACTCAGATTTGCTGTTGTATATGGATTAAGTTACAGTATATTAGTAGTCATTTACATTTGAAAAAGTCAAGTTTGTCACAATTAATTTCTCATTGCTAATGCAGACTTCTATTTCATTTTTCACTTCCAAATTCGTTGGCTGCTGTTGACAATGTTAACCTGTTGACCAATAAACCTAATTACCATGAGGTAGGCATAGTCAACTTCTATGTTCTTGAATGTTTTTATCCTAAGGACCTACCACTAACAATCTTCTCACATGTGAATGTACCATTAGAACAGCATTTCCAGTTTGGTCATTGGGCAATTTAGCCACTTATAATAATAGTTAACAATGCCAAATCATGTTAGTAGTACTTACCATTTTCCTAATATATGTTTTTTAAATCATGTGACGGTTACATATTTAAACTATTATCAAACTTATATTATACCATGATTTAACTAAATATATAAGTTAATTTCTTCATTCTTAAGAACCACTAATTTATTACTATCCTTAATTAAGACAGATCGAGTCTATATATTATTTTATATAATTAATATGAATATTTTCATTTACAAAAGTTTAAATACAGGATTAATTAAAAAAAACTATCTTTGCATGTAAGAACAAAACCTTTTAAAAATAAAATATTAATCTAAGACTCAAAGAAATTCATTTTCTTTACAAGTTTAGTGAGATTTGAGGGTAATTTTGAGTAATTTTTTAGTTGACTGTCACTAAAGTAGGGCGAAATAAAAGAATTTACGAAGAAATTTTAATAACTTCATGAACAATATGTAGATCTCGTTTGATACTGGATTTAACTCACTTTAAATTTAGTTTTTCGATCTTTTCAAAGCAAAAAACTGAATTTAAACTGAACTAAATCCAATATAAAACGTCGTCACAATATTCAAAAGTTTTGGACATGTTAATGGGAGCCTCAAATGCATCCGTCCCTGCTCACGTACCTCTTCCCTAATGGGTACATGGAGAGCTTCGAGAGCAACAAAGTTGCTTTGAAATAATAAGATCTCATATTCGGTTCCTACATATATGTTGGTTAGTTAGTCGAATTTATATATTTATTATTCCTTTCCGTTTATATAAAAAATACATTATTATTATTGGTTTTAGTAAAAAAAATGAAACTTGAATATAATTGAGAGGATACTGATACAATATTGGTAGAATATATTTTTATTTTATTTTAAATTGACTCTTTTGTGCTTTCACTCGTCCCCTCAAAAAATTTTTATTTACATCGAGTGAAAACTTGTTTAATAAATTTTAAAAACTTCATTAACAATGTTTATATATACTCAATTAAAATTATTAATTAAATTTTTAAAAATTACCAATTAAATTCCTGCCAATTCTCTTGCATCCTTTTACCCACACGCATGTACTTACCAACATAAATACGTACCTACTACAAATACATGTTTCTAGAATTTCTTACTAACTTTTTCAACGAAAAGTTATCAAACGAGTCATCACGGCATTTCCAAGTTAATTTTACTTGATTGAGAATATGGTTTATTAATTTATTAAGTATCCTAATTATTTATTCAAACAACAAGTGAGAATCTCATGATATAATTCCATATTTGCCCCTATTTTTCCAGTCTCGAGTCTCTATAAATATTCACCCCCCCATACAGACCATCCTCTCATATCTCATCTCATACACTTTTATAGCAAGCAGAAAAAGATCAATGGCTTCTAAGGTCAGCACCCTTTGCCTGGTAGCCCTCCTCCTCCTCTTTTTCACTCTAACACAGGCTGCCCGGCCGGAACCTGTATTTTCCGATGTTTCTCAGATGAAAATTGACCATGAGGTATGTTAATTAATCGCAAAGCATATACCCAATTGAAAATCAATCAATTTTCATAATTTTTAATTGGTTAATTTTTGCTTCTTTTTTTCATTTGGTTAAAGGAAGTTGGAACAGAGAAGGTGGTTGAAGTGGAGGACAGCTGTGATGGAGTTGGGGAAGAAGAGTGCTTGATGAGAAGAACACTTCAAGCTCACATAGATTACATCTATACCCAGAAGAACAAGCCATGATCAATTCTTCTGTTTTCCTTAATTTCTTCCTTTAATTAATAGTTTTGTGTGTCTAATTAAGTAATTATATATGTAGGTAGTAGCCAGTTAGCTACCAAATGTTATGTTCTTTTATTGGGTAGTTAATTACTAGTAATTAGTTTATGAGTTCAAGTTTGATCATGTACTTTTATTGGATATATTGTTTTTGTTTCTTTCTATTATTGTAGGAGAAATTTTATTTGTAATGATAGATAAATAAACTGATGGATTTTTCCACATTTTTTGTACCTCATATCGTTAAGCGTTTTCTTTATTCAAAATTTACTTTAGTTTTTCTTCTTTTTATTTTTTTAAATCGATCCACTACCAAAATTTTTCCTTAAGTATTGACAATTAATTCAGTAAAAAGATTTATCATTAATTAATTCCACGCTAAATATTTATTTTTATCCGATAACTATTAATCACATTCTATTTCAATAATAAATCTTTTTCCAACAATCTCTCAGTTACGTGATCTCTTACACATATTTACTTAAGTTTCATGTGAAACCATGGTTGGGTCAGATCATATGAGTCATCACACTTCATAATCGTGTCTTTACACCCAATTCATCGTATGCGCTCATTACTTGAGTTTCAAACGAATATCATGGCAGGCATCACTCCTCACCATTGCGTCTATATGCCCAAGTTGAACCATAGCATAATCTAACATATATATATATATATATATATATATATATATATATATATATATATATATATATATAAAACTCATTGGGATACAAAGAAGCTCAATTCATAAACTTTATAAAAGCTTAAAATTGTAAAACATAATCAATTAAAATTATATATAAAGAATTTAAATAAGAATTCAATCTTAATATTTAAATATCAAACTAAAATTAGATATTCGATAAAAAATAAATTATAAGATTATATCATAAAAAAGAAAGAAATTGAGTTTACATGACAATTTTTTTTTTCTAATGCCCACGTTGTATACTAAAGCATTTGATGAAAAAAATAGTAAGTAAAACTTAAACGATAAGTCTGTTGAATTTAAGAGAGGAAGTGAGACAATACAAAGAGAAGAATTGTATTGAATGGTGTAATTTACTTACAAGGGAGCTATCATATTTATACAAGCCAATAGTAGAGGCAAAGCTATACACAACCAATGTGGGATATAATACATTAACTATAATACATTAACATTCCCCCTCAAACTCAAGGCGGTAAGTGAGAGGTGAACTTGAGTTTGGAAACCAGAGAGTGAAAGCGTCCGGGTGGATGCGCTTTAGTGAAAATGTCAGTTGTCTGATCGGCTGAACTGACGGATTGTAGACGAACCGTATTCTGGAGAATGTGATCACGGATGAAGTGGATGTCATTCTCGATGTGTTTTGTACGTTCGTGAAAGACATCATTATGAGCGATCTGAATAGCACTCCTGTTGTCACAGTGTAGGATAGTGGCAGCAGGAGAAGAGATACCCATGTCAGCGAGTAACCATCGAAGCCAGAGAAGTTCTTGAGTTGCATCAGCCATGGCACGATATTCAGCTTCAGTACTAGAGCGAGCAACCACAGTTTGTTTCTTACTACGCCAGGAAATGAGAGAATTGCCCAAAAAGAAACAGTAACCAGTGGTTGAACGTCTGTAGGTGGGGTCTCCGGCCCAATCGGCATCAGAATAGGCTTGTAAAACAGGGGCAGACTGTGCTGAGAAATGAAGCCCATGAAATAAAGTACCATTGACATACCAAAGAATGCGAAGAACAACCAAGTAATGCGTGGTCCGAGGAGCGGACAAGAACCGACTGACCTGATGAACGGCATAGGCAATGTCAGGGCGAGTGACAGTAAGATATACAAGACTTCCAACCAGTTGGCGATATAGAGTGGCATCCTGAAGACGTGAACCATCGAGTGGGGTAAGTCTGAAATTTGGCTCGAGAGGAGTAGTGGCAGTGGTTGAGTCAGTGATCCCAGCCTTGGAAAGGAGATCCGAGGCATATTTGGCCTGAGAGAGAAAAAATCCATCAGAACTAGATGAGACTTCGAGGCCAAGAAAATAGGTGAGCACGCCAAGATCTTTCATCTCGAATTGGCCACTGAGAAACTTTTTGAGTTCAGAAATACCATGTGGATCATCTCCAGTAATAACCATATCATCCACGTACAGTAAAAGAAGGATAATACCGTTGGCAGTATGGCGGATAAACAGAGCCGAATCATGAGCACTCGGTGTGAACCCAAACTGATGAATGGTAGTGCTAAATTTGGCAAACCAGGCACGTGGAGCTTGTTTTAAACCATATAAGGCACGACGAAGGCGACAAACTTTGTTTCGAGTGGCATCCAAGCCGGGAGGTGTATGCATATAGACTTCCTCAAGAAGTTCCCCATTCAGAAATGCATTTTTGACATCCATTTGAAATAGAGTCCATCTTCGAATGGCGGCGACAGCAATGAGTGTACGAACAGATGTAAGCCTCGCCACTGGAGCAAATGTCTCTTCATAGTCAATGCCATATTCCTGAGCAAATCCCTTGGCAACAAGTCGGGCTTTATATCGTTCAATAGAGCCATCAGAAAGTGTCTTGATCTTAAACACCCATTTGCATCCAATAGGAGTTTTTCCAGGGGGTAGATCAACAATATCCCATGTATGAGTTTTAGCTAGGGCCTGAAGTTCTTCATCCATTGCTTTCTGCCAAAGAGGATTAGTACTAGCCTCCTTATAGGATTGAGGCTCATGCAGATGAAGTATAGTGGAAAAACAATGATAATCACAATGGTAATCAGCAAGATGAGAAAGGGGGTGAGTTACCCTGGTAGATCTACGGGGGTGATCTGGAGGATGACTCTCAGAGGGAGTCGGTGCAGACTCGTCAGACATAGGAATATCCTCGGGCACGACCGATTGAGTTAGAGAGGTGAAGTCAGCTGATGGTTCTGGAGCTGGAACTGGGTCTGGGTCTGGAGAGGTAGGATCAACTGGTGGTTCTAGAACGGAAGGGGTGATATCAGCTGGTGATTCGGAGGTGGACTCAACAGTACCTGAAACTGGATTCTCAGAAAATAACTTAATAGATGGATCAGTAAAGAATCTGGAGTTAGTGATGGTTGATATGTCAAATGACCGTAAGGAAGAGAACATTTGATGTTCCCAAAAAATGACATGACGAGAGATACGAAGAGTTTTAGAAATAGGATCCCAGCATCGATACCCTTTATGTTCAATACCATATCCAATGAAACAACACAGATGAGCCCTTGGTTGTAATTTGTTGTGTTCATGTGGTTTGAGAAGAACAAAACAAGCGCAACCAAAGACTCTGAGGTTAGAGTAATCAGGAGGTTTACCGAAAAGGCGCTCGAATGGAGATTGATTTTGGATTGTAGTGGAAGGGACACGATTGATTGTGTATACTGCGGTGAATGCAGCATCACCCCAGAAACGTTCAGGACATGATGATGAAATGAGTAGAGCACGAACGGTGTCAAGAATATGTCGATGTTTGCGTTCAGCTCGTCCATTTTGTTGGGAGGTTCCAGGGCACGAGCGGTGGGGGAGCGTGCCATTTTTTGTGAAGTAGGTTTAGAAAAGCACGGTCTTTATATTCCATTGCATTATCTGAACGAAAAATTTTGATATTCCGAGAGAATTGAGTTTGAACCATAGAAGAAAAATCAGAATATATTTGAAAGAGTTCATATCTGTTTTTCATAAGAAACAACCAAGTATAACGAGAATAGTCATCCACAAATATAACAAAATAACGAGCACCACCCATTGATGCAAGAGGAGAAGGCCCCCAAACGTCAGAATGTACTAAATCAAAAGGTGCAAGGGAAACGGACTGACTCTCATTAAAAGGTAAAGCCGATTGTTTTGCAAGTTGACAATGAATACAATGAAAAGACTCATGGTGAAGTGAACCTAACTGACCACTAGAAATAAGAGAACGTAGAGGGCTAGATGAAGTGTGACCTAACCGAGAGTGCCACAATTCCACAGGTGAGAGTGCTGGGATGGATGCGGCTGATTGATTTGGTGATGGTGATGATGGGACTTGGAGATGAGTGAGCTCAAAGAGGCGTCCAACTTTACGGCCGGTTCCAAGGAGTTTTCCTGTCTGAGGGTCCTGCACACGACAACCATTAGAAGAAAAATGCACATCAAGTCCAAGATCACATAGTTGTCCAACAGATATAAGGTTAAGCGTAAGATTAGGAACTAAATATGTGTTAGGGAGAGACAAATGAGAACTATCAACATGTCCAGTATGGCTGACCAGCATATTTGATCCATTGGCAGTGTGAATAGTAGGCGCATGCTCATCACAGGTTTTAGAGGAAAAAATAGAGGCATCAGAAGTCATGTGATTGCAACAAGCAGAATCGAAATACCATCGGGATGTACCTGGTGTAGTTGACATGGCTATATTGTTACCGATTTTATTTAGAGCCTTGGTAAGAACGGTGCAGAAACCACTCCAATCAGGTGGAGAGTTGGATGAAGTTGGTGTAGCATCAGTGGTTACAGCAGCAGTATTCTTTGGCTTAGAATATGACTGATTGTATGAGCCTCGAGAGTGATATTGGTTCCCATTTGACTGATTTTCAGATGGAAGTTTAGGGCAGTCTGCAAGATAGTGACCCGGTTCTCTGCAGACTTTACATAGGCGAGAAGGACATTTGAGCAATTCATGCCCTTGTGAATGACAATACTTGCAATATAAGGGCTTCTGGTGTGTGCTCTGTCGGTGGGGTAAGTCCGATTCAGCCATAGGAGCAAAGAGGAAGGTGAACCTCTAAGAAACCGGTGATGTGGCGGTCAACGAGTAACGTGGCGCTGACGTTTTGTTGATGTGGTGCTACCGTGGCAGCAGCGTGTCTGAAACAGGAGCGGCAGTGGAGATGATGTCAACGGGTGACGTGGCACTGTCAATTGATGATGTGGCGATCAACGAGTAACGTGGCACTGACGTGTCATTGATGTGGTGCTGACGTGGCAGCAGCGTGTCTGAAACAAGAAGCAGCAGCGGAGATGATGTCGATGGAGAATGAGACTCCGACTATAGTGATGACTCGACAGGTATGAAAATGATATACTAGAAGTTTTTCTGATGTGAAGGATCCACTAATAGTGGCAATCACAGAGCATACTCAACTCTTAATATACCGAGAATTTCTGATGTGAAGGATCCACTAATAGTGCCAATCACAGAGCATACTCAACTCTTAAAATATCGAGAACCATTATGGCTCTGATACCATGTTGAATTTAAGAGAGGAAGTGAGACAATACAAAGAGAAGAATTGTATTGAATGGTGTAATTATTTACAAGGGAGCTATCGTATTTATACAAGCCAATAGGAGAGGCAAAGCTATACACAAACAATGTGGGATATAATACATTAACTATAATACATTAACAAAGTCAATGAAAAACAAATATCCTAATTAAATTCTATAAATATATAAATTAATAGCTACTTGTGTATCAAATAATATATACAAAAATAATTTTTATAAAGAATTTTCAAATACCATATGCTTAATTTTGAACCCGGGATTAAATATTTAAATCACAAAAAATGGGTAAAAAATAAGTTAATCTACAATTGTGATGGTAGTCGGTAAAATCTATCATCGATCCATTATAAAGATTTAAGTGACTACTTATTTAATGAGATTTGTTTTATACATGGACAGACTATTGCAACAAGATAAATTTAATGATTATATATCAAATTGATATTAAGATAGAGTAATGGTGTTTGGACGTCTATTAATTTGAATATACATCTCAAATCAATGCTTTTAACAAGAATAATAAGCTCATGATGAAATTAAAAAGGAGTAACTAGGTAGACATGACCAAAATATTATATGGTATGTTATACTTTTTGATGCTTATAATCAATTTTTTTAAAAAAAATATCAATTGGTAGTACAATATATCATTGCACATTATAACAACATAATTAAATAAATTTATTGAGTATGTTATCACTTAATAGGATTAGAGAGCTTTGCATACAAAGAGATCTTGATATGATTAGACGAGCATCATTTTTATTCAAAAGTTTAAATTAATGAATATATCAATTCGTATGTAAACCCCTCTTTATAATTCTTTACAATGTGGGATTCGAACGCAAAGTTCTTCCCAACAATAATCTCCATGAAAGTTTAACCCATTTCCTTACCAACTTTTTCCATCATAAAGAATTTTTGGGTATTTATATTATACTCGGATATTTTGATCTAATGAATAATTTTCGGGTCATTCATATAAAAAATCTGGATTGGTCACTCTTTCTCCATCAATGTTAAAAAAATAAAGAACTTATACCAATATTATTCTTAATAATATATGGTACTTGTACATAGCTTGTCTCTAATCGACGAATTAATAAGTTGAAGTTAAAAAGTAATTGTGTGTTGCTCAAGCTGAAAATACATCATTTGGTGAAAGATAGTATATTATTAACCTAGATTCTTTAGTTAATATATTATTACCACTAATTATTATTATAGAGTTGTTTCACACGACCATCATACTTAATTCTAGTTGTCGTTTAGCAACCATAATATAGTAAAAAAATAATTAACATTTGACATGAAAACTACATATGATTTTGTTAACATTCTAGAAATTCAAATGTGGAATGGTGGTAACATTTTCCATCCAAAATTTATTGATTTGACTTTTAACCTTTATATGCAATATTGTCACAATTAATGGTCTAATAAGTTAACCATCTACTACCTAACAAATTCTAAATCTAAGCAGTAATTAGAGAGATACATATGGCAAGCAGAATTATTTAGTTTGATGGCATCATTGAGGATTAGGACCCATGTGTCTTTGCTACTAATATAATGGCAAACATTATACTCCTCAAAGTGCTCCACAAAAGACAGCCTTCTAATTATAATCACCAAATGTGAAATCATGTCCATCTGCAAGAAATTTGACCTCGGCCATCATACATAGATTTTGCCTTTTGAAGCAAGAAATTTTTGTTTGCATCGGGTACGTAAAATTTATTTTTATATTAAAATAAAATTTAGATTGATAATTTTAAAATATTTTATTAATAATATTTATAAATATCTAATTAATATTATTAATAAAGTTTTTAAAAATTATCACTCAAATTTCTATTCCAATACAAAAATGAGTTTTACACTTGTATCTTTTTTGAAACATATTTCAAACATAGTTGAGATGAATATGAAATTTTATGGTTCCAAGATTTTTTTTTTATGAAATTTATTTATAAATCTCTTATTTATTATGTTTTGAAAAGAATTTAATGTCAAAACTTATAGACAAAATTCTAAGAATATTAATAGAGTTAATTTGCAAATATATTCCATAGAATGAAAGAGTAAAATGTTACTCCGTATTGAACAAAATTATCACGTTCGGGCCACTTATACTACGGTAAATGATTTTTTTTTATTTTATCCAAAGAAAGAAATATTTTTAAATGTTAGTATTAAATATTTAAAGAAAAAAATAGGGTGTGCACGCCATGTACAATTTTTTTTTTTATTTTGATAATTATAATTAAATTGAATTTTATAATTTAACATAAATAAATAAATAAATAAGATCATTTTTAAAGTAAATCAAATATTATATTGATATACAAATAAAATAAAATCATTTGTTGGGTTACAAACAAAGTGCTAGTAATGATTTAGATGAGGTACATTCAAAGCCACCCATTTCAATCATGCTCATATCTACTATTACCATTCAAGATAGAATAAAGGCATACATGACAGCTACTAGAGACGCGGAATACCATTCAATTGAGGTACCTGGGCTTCAATTGTGTCCACGAGTGTTCCATTCTGTTTTTATAGCGTATTAGATGGCTTAATTAAAAGCACCCGTGATATGTTTCTATTACTTAAAAATATAATATAATATATTTTTTTAGTTAATTATAAAGTATTTTTTTTATAACAGAAACAAATCATAAAATAATTTTTGCAACAATAAAAAAATTTAAAGTATTTTTTAAAAATATAATTAATCATAAAGTATTTTTTTTTGTAATTAAACCTAAAATCTAATGAGATCCATTGTTCTTCTCTAATCTTTCTCTGGTCAATATCTAAGTAGCATCAAAAGATGGTTGAAGCTATCTTTTGTTCCTTCAACTTTGTTACCAATATTAATTTTGTCCATAAACTTTCAGTTATTGCAATTGGATCTTTTAAGCACGACCCTTTTACCATAAGTATTGTCAAGCAAAGCATGCAATATACATAAATTTGAATTATAAAATGATTCTTACTAAATTTTATTTTTTAAAAAGTTCAAATTCATATGTAATAATAATACATTACAATTTTTGCTTTACAATTTTAACAGCACTGAATTCACACTCGATCTTTCATGTTGTTAAATTGTTCAAACTTTTAATGTCAATCAAGGGCCGATCAATATGATCAGATCATGATCTTCTTAAATAATTGAGAGAATTATTTGAATCAGTGCATTATTAAATAAATGTCAACTATCTATAATATTAACGTGACATTTATTTAATATGTTTTGCTCTAAAATTCATATGTGGTGGAGAATCAAATTTGACCACAATTAGAAGGTGCTGATTTAATTGAATGGTTCTTGAATTGGCAATATTGGTTTGACCAATTTAGCATGAAAACCAAGTTAGATATTTGAATGTGATGAATGGTGGTTATGGCTCTGTTTTTTGCTTTGCGTATTGTCTTATCTTTGCCGTTTGATATGGCCTACTAAGCATTTTCTTCACTTATCTATATTTGTGGTCATTTCTTTTAGCAAGTGATTTTTTCATGGCTTGGTTGACGTTAATGTGATCACATGCCGTACCTTATAGGCTGCGTTATCTGCCACTCCATAACATATCACATTCCATTGCTTTTTTTTTCTCCACCCACTATTCTTCTTCTTTAGTTACTTTTTTTTTTCCTTTCTTATTTTGACATTGCTAGAAGCATCCATAGTTTATTTATTGTTTAGATTCTTCTACATCATTTATATAGGAGTTTATCGACCTTATTCATTATGCAGGACTATTTTATGTTTAAGAGTTTGTAAGAGAGAAAAATAAGAGTTTTATTTATGTTTGCATCCCTTTAATAAATCACTGTTTATGTCTTATTTATTATCTGTTTATTTTTTTTATTTTTACTATCTATCTGGTTATGTTAGATTTTTCATTATCTGTTATTAATCATACCCGTTAAATTATATAAATATAAATACGAATCGAAGCAAATACCGATTTCAACTCAATAATTATTATTTTTTAATTCCAAAGAAAATTCTTAGTGAAAGTACAATATAAATCGTAAATTCATAATATATATATATATATATATATATATATATGTAAGAATAATATATATATACCTGGGTTTAATGGATACTCGATTGGTGTTGCCCATATCCTACCCATACTCGTTAGTGTATTAAAATTAATATCTATTTATCTAAAGTTGTTTATTTATTATTCATATCCGTTTAAATCGATTTAAATAAGTTTTAGTATCCAAAAGTACTCTATTCATTGCTAATCTTTAGTAAGGTGATTAATTTTCTTTTATAGTCTTATTTAGTTGTTTAAAAAATAGAAAAGGATAATACAGTAAAATGATAAAAATTTACACATATATTTATTGGGTTTTAGTTCAAATCTAACTTAGTTGACTTTTGAAACAAAAGGCTCAACGGATCACAATCTTTGGCTAGGACATAGAGAAGCGGACGGAGCTTTGGAAAGTTCGGTTTGAAACTGAGTTTAGTAATTCGGTTTGAAATTCAATTAAATCGAGCTCAAGCTCATATTATAATTTTGGTTTGGTTAGTTTATCGAGTTGAGTTCGAAAAATCGTGAGTCAATTCGATTTAATTAATAAATATTATATATATACACTATATTTTATTTTACTTATATATTTAATATATATTATAAAAAATATATTTATTTATTTTATTTCAAAAAACACATATATTTTTTTATTTTATTTTGAAAAGTTTGGTTCGAGCTTGAGTTCGAGCTAGCTCACGAGTCAAGCTCAAACTTAAATTTCACTTTACGAGTCAAGCTCGAGTTCAATTTTTTTAACTCCGACTTGACTCGAATAAATTTTTTACTCACGAGCTGAGCTCGAGCTCTCTTTAACTTAGACTTGGCTCGGCTCGAATGTATCATTTTCCAAACCCATTAAAAATGCTAAGGCCCAAAATAAAGTTTCTGTAAAGGTTTCAGAAATTTGGAAATGGATGGATCTGATCGAAGACATGGGTGATCAACAAAGATTAGAAGACTCAATGGAAGGTTGACTATTTTGAGTGGGGTTGACTTAACGCGTTGGATATAGGGTTCTACATAAGATCGGTATCGTCCGTTAAAAAATTTCGTCAATTTTTTGGGTTAATTTTTTTAATTATTTCAATCGAATTAATTTAGGTATTTTAATATTAATCGATTGAATTGATTTTAATCGGTACAATCAGTTAATTGATAAACCGACACTGTTTATATACTTCAGTTTTTTTAATTTATTATATATTATATATTTAATTTATACTTAAGGTTTTTAGGTGCATTATATATTTTATATTTAATTTATACTTAGGGTTTTTATAGTTGATTATATATTATATTTATATTTAACATATTATTTATATTTATATTAATATTAATCAATTAATTTCTTAATCGGTTAAACAGTTAAATTTTTTTCTAATCGTCAACCGATCAATTAATCGATATACATTATTCAGCTAACTAATTTGATATAAATTTAACTAATTAACCGAACTATTTTACTTAAATATATTATTTAAAAAATATAAATACTAAATTTGTTTATTTTATTTCAAAAAACATATATATTTATTATTTTATTTTGAAAAGTTCGGTTGGAGCATGAGTTCCAGCTGGCTCACGAGTCAACTAAGCTCGAGCTCAAGCTGGCTTGCGAATCAAGTTCGAACTTGAATTCACCTTACGAGTCGAGCTCGAGTTCAATTTTTTTTTAACTCGGACTTGACTCGAAAATATTTTTTTACTCACGAGCCGAGCTTGAGCTCCCTTCAACTCGGACTTGGCTCGCTCGAATCTACCCCTATTTTGACCCATTTAAAAAGCTAAGGCCCAAAATAAAGTTTTTGAAAGGGTTTCAAAAATTTGGAAATGGATGGATCTCGAATACATGGGAGATCAACCAAAGATTGGAAGACTCAATGGAAGGTTGACTATTTCGAGGGATTGACTTTAGTTGCTGGACATAGGGTTGTGCATGCCATCGGTATGGTCGGTTAAAAAATTTCATCGATTTTTTTAGTCAATTTTTTTAACTATTTCAACCGAATTAATCTAAGCATTTCGATATTAACCGATTGAATTGATTCCGATCGATACAATCGTTTAATTAATAAACGAAACTGTTTATATATTTAAAGTTTTTTTAGTTTATTATATATTATATATTTAATTTATACTTAGGGTTTTTATAGTTGATTATATATTATATTTATATTAACATATTATTTATATTAATATTAATCAATTAATTTCTTAATCGGTTAAAAAGTTAATTTTTTTTAATCGTCAAACGATCGATTAATCGATATACATTATTCAACTAACTAATTTAATATAAATTTAACTGATTAACTGAACTATTTTACTTAAATAGTTCAAAACGTTTTAATTAATTGATTTTAACCGATTAATAAACACTGACATGTGGCCAGCCACACGTGATAAGAAACAACCAAATAGAAAAATGTTTGTTTTGGGAGGGAAAAAAAGACATCGGCCGAGTTACAAAGAACCTATTGGCTATGCAAGATTCGATCGGAAACTTCATGCAAAAGTCAATTTTTTAGAATATTCTTTTTCCTATTTTAGTTTTGCCTATTATATGATTTAATTCTTTTCAAATTTACGTTATTTGTAATCGGGAATATTTCACTTTTTTATATATTCTCTTTATTTAGGGTTTTAATAATAAAAAATTACTACATTTTTATTAAAAATGTTTAATCTAGTGTCATTGTTTTTAATTTTAATATTGTTGTGATTTCTTTTTCAAATTATAGGGTTTGTTAGATTTAGATTTCTAGTTAGAATCAATGGGATTGAAAATAAATTAAGGCTTGTGTAGCTCGAGGTTTCAACCCAAGAGGGGGGGTGAATTGGGTTTTTAAAAACTTTTGCGGAATTTATACAAGTTTATAAAAACTGATAAGCAACAAATAATTGATATAAGTAGAAAGCTGTAAATAAAGAGTTTAAGGAAGGAGGATGCAAACACAGTTATAGTGGTTCGGCAATATCGGATTCGTTCCGACCCTACGTCCACTCTCTTCAAGGAACTCCTTGAAGTAATCCACTAAGAAAACTTAGTCGCACAACTTAGCCGGGTGTTGCACAAACCGTACACAAGCAATTTACAGGAATTGCTTAAACCGAAAAATCCCCTTCCTTTCGGAAGTTTCCCCTTCCTCTCGGAAGTAATCCCTTTACAAAGATGGTGTAAAGTAAAAGGTAGAGAGACAACAAATGAAAGCTTATTACAACAGAAATGTCTCTCTTTCAAAGTAAAGCTTGAAGAAATGGCTCAATAAGATTATTTCAAAGCTTTTTGTGTTTTAAGAGTATAAAAACTTGATTATATGAGATCAACTCTTTTTGAATATGTGCTGCATGTTATTGAATGCTTTGCTGAGTGGGTTTATATAGCAATCAATTAATATGGCCGTTTTGGACTTTAATTTGAAAAAGATTTACTTTAAAACGTTCAGATTTGGAGTCCAACGGTCATATTTTTGAACTACCAGTCGACTGGGTCGAGATACCAGTCGACTGGGTTCACTTGAAAAATATACGTTTTCAGACCTTCTGGGTATCCAGTCGACTGGTATATATCATCCAGTCGACTGGGGACTTTCTGTCCATTGTGCCAGTCGACTGGGTTGATTCATCCAGTCGACTGGGAAATTACTGGTCAAAGTACCAGTCGACTGGGTTAATTCATCCAGTCGACTGGGTACCTTCTGACCCATATACCAGTCGACTGGTATATGTACCCAGTCGACTGGGTTGTCTTCCAACCCAGTTTTTCTTCTGTTTTTCATTTAAAAACATTTTAAAATTAATGGTTTTAGATAAACCATTTGTGTTTGAGCCATTGAACAAGCTAATACAATGTATGAGTGAGACTTACATTGGTTCTAAACCTTAAGACCTATACTAGATCTTCAGTCTTCACTTGATACTTGATTTGGTTCGAGTTTTTGCACTTTGTTCCTTGGTTGAATGTGTTTGATCCTTAATACAACTTAGTTTAAACATGTTAGTTAAATAACAGTTGTGTTTTGCCATCATTAAAATACGGGCGAGGGTCAACAATCTCCCCCTTTTTGATGATGACAAAACTAATAATGTAAAAACAGTTTTAAAAACTAAGTGTTAAGATTTTACAAAAATTTGGACAGAGTCTCCTCTGTTTTTCGAGAAAAACCACCCTGTAAACAAGCAAACACAGTTTATATTTCTTTCAACCAATCCAGAATTAAACTCAACCAATCAATAAACATTTTTACACAGATATGGAGCAATGCTCCCCCTAAATCTATGCATTGGTTGCATTTTTACTTAGATTTTCTCGTTACTTAGATTTTCTCGTTTTTCTCATTTTTCTCCCCCGTTTTGACAACAGCAACCAAAGGGGGCATAACATAAAAAATAAGCTAATTAGCCAATACAGTCAAATAGGTTATAATAATACAAATATGTACGCGAAGATGTGTCTTTATTTGAATTTCAGAAGCCTTCCCGGGAAGAACCGGAAGTTTTTCAAGCATATAAGCATTTTATATCAAATTTAGTGACTAAACAGATATTTAAAACAGTTCTAACATATCACAAATAGCTTAAATAAATGCAAGAAATATGGCTTATAGTATTACATCATCATAGAAAAAGTCAATACAAGTAGAGTCTTATAGAGCCATAACTAAGAAAAACAAACATGAGATGTCCGTGCTAAGTGACAAATACTGGAAAAGTGCTAAGAACTGATTAAATGAATGAGACTCATGGTGCGGGAGAGTCCGAGCTGTCACGAAGAAGTTCCCTAATCTCAGCTAGGGAACCCTCGGTGTGCTCTCGATGTAACTCGAAGTCATCCCGTAGGTGGTCTATGGAGGAGCTCAGCCTCTGATAATCGGACTGCATGGACTGAAAACCAGACTCCATCGTCATCTGAAGACTCGCGATAGCTCGTAGGATGTCACCATATCCAGTCTGACCAGTACTCGAGTCACCAATGGGAGGTGCTCGGGTATCTGTCTCCATCTCAGCAGCCGTATCAGCATCCTCACCACTGTCACTCGCATCCTCTCGAATCCTTAGGCGCTTTCCAGCCTTAGGATAGAGAAACCCTTCACGAACAGTACATCCCATCTTCTTTAGAGATGAGATGTTGATGATATCCGTCAATCCGATATCCTGAGCCTCGGAGGCAGGCAAAGGTACCCGGAAGTGCTGGAGGATGAGTGTAATGAGCATCCCATAAGGAAGACACCCGGAGTCGTTTGCTTCACCATTTATCATGTTGGCGAGCAGCAGAGGATATATATTGAAGTGGTGCCCAGATTTTAGGCACCAAATCAATACCGTATCTATTTTAGATAGATACCCTCGACTCCCGAGTCTCGGGTGGATGGTCCAACTGACAATCAATTGAAACATTTTTGAGTCGAGGGGCAAGTCACTACATGTGTGAAATGTAGTGGGTCTGTACACATAGTTAGGGTCGCCCCTGACTATCCGACAGGCCTCCTCAACTTCAAAGTTGTCTGGCCATCCATCCAGACTCCATTGAACCCCCCTTATAGGGATTCTCAGAATGCTCATCAAGAGGTCAGTGTTGACCTCAAACTCCACACCGCTAACTCTGGTTCTGAATCTCAGAGCCAGAGGACTGGGTTTCACCAAGTTCGCATAGAACTGGTGAATCAGTCGCGGGTAATATTTTTCATGAATACTGACCAGTGGGGTCAGATTTATTGCCTCAAAGGCTGGAAGAATATCGAAATTACCATGACGAATGGAGTCGAAATCAACGACTCTACCCGTCATGATTTTCTTGTGACGGATTATAGAGTTATACCTCTTATGAGCCGCTGGGCTGAAAAACAGAGCCTGCTCCAACTCTGTTCTGGGCTCCTTGCTGGATGACCCTGCTACTCCCTTCCCTTTTGATTCCGAAGCCGAAGGTTTTGAAGATCTTGGCTTTTTGGGCGCATTAGGTCCACTTGTTGTGAGTTTTATACGGATTTTGTCACTCATTTTTAAGAAATTTGAAGTTTTTGGAAAAAGGAAATTTGGTAAAAATGAGAGATTTTAACCGTAGAAAGTTAAAAATCTCTTTAGGAATGAGTAGATCGGTGTGTTTAGAAGGGATTTGGATGATTTTTAGATCAAAAAGATGAATTTTTCTAGAGAGAGAAAGCTTGGGTTCTTTGAAAATGGCGTAAAGAGGGCGAAAATGAACAGTCCCTTTTATAAAATCGCGATACCAGTCGACTGGGTAAACTTACCAGTCGACTGGGCCCTTTTGTAAAGATGAACAGTTTCTCTTACCAGTCGACTGGGTAAACGTACCAGTCGACTGGATCAACTGACAGTGAGATACCAGTCTACTGGGCTATTGTTACCAGTCGACTGGGGGTTAAAAAAAATTTGGCTCCAAGCATGATTTGATTTTATAGACGACTGGAGAAGACTTACCAGTCGTCTGGAGTTTTTGGCAGAGAGTTACCAGTCGACTGGGTCAAAATTACCAGTCGACTGGAAAAACAGGCAGAGACTTACCAGTCGACTGGAGAACATTTACCAGTCGACTGGATCCTGAGTAAAATTTCCAGTCCTTAATTTTTAGCACGATTTTGTTTATCTATGACATTTTTGAGTGAAGGGAATAATTAAACATGGATTAATACTCTATCACTCAATGTCAAACATGCAAATGATGAAATGAGATGCAATCAAACATTCAATTTATCAAAATCAAGCAATCCCATCAACTTTCTTATTTTGCAAAAACTAGCTTCACTTAAGGGTTTTGTAAGAATATCAGCTATTTGATCTTCTGAAGGTATAAATTCTAATCTTATATCACCTTTTTGAGCATGGTCTCTTAAGAAATGATGTCTAATCTCTATATGCTTGGTTCTAGAGTGCTGAATAGGATTTTTGGTTAGGTTGATGGCACTAGTATTATCACAAAATATAGGAATATTTTTGAGACTCATGCCATAGTCTTCTAGTTGTTGTTTCATCCATAATACTTGGGCACAACAACTGCCAGCTGCTACATATTCCGCCTCAGCGGTTGATAGTGCAACTGAATTCTGTTTCTTGGAGAACCAAGAAGTTAACATAGCACCTAAGAATTGGCATGTTCCACTTGTGCTTTTTCTATCTAACCTACATCCAGCAAAATCAGCATCCGAATATCCTACTAGCTCAAAAGATGATTCTCTAGAATACCATAATCCTATGGTCTGGGTCCCTTGTAGATATCTAAGGATTCTTTTTACTGCAACTACATGTGATTCCTTAGGATTAGATTGAAATCTAGCGCACATGCATACACTGAACATTATATCAGGTCTACTTGCAGTCAAGTACAGTAAAGCACCTATCATGCTTCTATAATATTTAGAATCTACAGTTTTACCTCCTTCATCAAGATCAAGTTTGGTGGTTGTGCTCATAGGCGTTCCAATTGGCTTTGAGCTTTCCATCCCGAACCTCTTTAGTAGATCTTTGATGTACTTTTGTTGATTGATGAAGATACCTCCTTTTAGTTGCTTGATTTGCAGTCCAAGGAAGTAGGTAAGTTCTCCCATCATGCTCATTTCAAATTCACCTTGCATGCACTTTGCAAACTCTTGACACATAGATTCATTAGTAGCACCAAATATAATATCATCAACATATATTTGAACTATCAAAGTGTCATTTTTGTGAGTTTTTGTGAAGAGAGTTGTATCTATTTTTCCTCTTACAAAATCATTATCAATCAAAAATTTGCTTAGTCTTTCGTACCATGCCCTTGGAGCTTGCTTCAGCCCATATAAAGCCTTAGAAAGCTTGTAGACATGATTTGGAAGACTAGGATTTTCAAAACCAAGAGGTTGTTCAACATAAACCTCTTCTTCTATAAAGCCATTTAAAAAGGCACTTTTCACATCCATTTGAAATAGCTTGAATTTATTAAAGCATGCAAAGGCTAATAACATTCGAATAGCTTCTAATCTAGCTACGGGAGCATAGGTTTCATCAAAATCTATTCCTTCCTCTTGATTATATCCCTTAGCAACTAGTCTAGCCTTATTTCTAGTTACTATACCATTTTCATCCATTTTATTTCTATATACCCATTTAGTTCCAATAATTGAATGATCTTTAGGTCTTGGAACTAGTTCCCAAACATTGTTTCTCTCAAATTGATTTATCTCTTCCTGCATTGCAATTATCCAATCATTATCTTTTTCAGCTTCTATAAATGTCTTAGGTTCTACTTGAGACAAATAAGCTACAAAATTGCAAATATTTCTAATGGAAGAACGAGTTCTTACCCCTTGTGAAGGATCACCAATTACTTGATCAATTGGATGATGATTTACATACCTCCAATCCTTGGGTAGATTTTCCTCTTGTTGACTTGAGGATGGTTGGTCCAAATTTGGAGTTGCCATCCCTTCATTTGTTTGAGAAGAACTCACTTTTGGGTCAACAATGGGAGTAGAAGTTTCCATTCTTTGAATAAAATCTGCATCATCTTTAAAGGAAACTTCTCCACTACTTATTGGGTTAGATTCATCAATAGTTACATGCACAGATTCTTCTACTACTAGAGTTCTCTTATTGAAAACTCTATAAGCCTTACTAGTAGTAGAATATCCTAAAAATATCCCTTCATCGGTCTTGGAATCAAATTTACCCAAGTTAGTTTTATTGTTATTTAAGATGAAGCACTTACTACCAAAGGCACGAAAATAGGAAATATTGGGCTTTCTCCCTTTCCATAGTTCATAAGGAGTTTTATCAAGCAGGGGCCTTATCAAAATTCTATTTAAAATATAGCAAGAAGTATTCACGGCTTCAGCCCAAAAATATTTTGGTAAATTATTTTCACAAAGCATTGTTCTTGAAAATTCTTCTAGAACTCTATTTTTCCTCTCAACAACTCCATTTTGTTGAGGAGTTCTAGGAGCTGAAAAGTTGTGATTAATTCCATTTTCATCACAAAATTTTGAAAAGCTTTGATTTTCAAATTCTTTGCCATGATCACTTCTTATGCTTGAAATACAAATTCCTTTTTCATTTTGTACCTTTTTGCAAAACTTTTCAAATCCTTTGAAAGCTTCATCCTTATAAGCAATAAAAATAACAAAGGTATATCTTGAATAGTCATCAACAATAACAAGAGCATATTGATGGCCACCTAGACTAATGGTACTAATTGGACCAAATAAGTCCATATGCAAAAGTTCCAAAGGTCTAGTAGTTGAGACAACATTTTTTGCTTTGAAAGATATCCTTGATTGTTTTCCCATTTGACAAGCATTGCAAATTTTGTTTTTCTCAAAATTGATTTTAGGAAGACCAATAACTAAATCTTTTCTTGAAACAATTTTTAGCAAGTTCATATTTACATGACCAAGCCTTCTATGCCATAGCCATTGATTTTCACTAAAAGCAGGAAAACATTTTTCATTATTGGAATGTAAGGATTTCAAATCAACTATATAGACATTTTCATGTCTATGGCCAATGAATTTGATCTTGTTGCTCTTGATGTCTATAACTAGACAATGAGAGGTCTCAAATGTGACTTTATATCCTTTGTCACATAATTGACTAATGCTAAGTAAATTTGGCTTTAAGCCTTGTACTAGCAATACATTATCTAAAGTTGAGAAATCATTACCAACTTTTCCATGCCCGATGATCTTTATTTTGGTGTTGTCTCCAATGGTGACATATCCACCATCTCTTAGAGTTAGCTCCTTGAATACACTTTTATCACCGGTCATATGCTTTGAGCAACCGCTATCAAGGTACCAACAGTTACCTTTCTCCTTGGTATGAAGGCAAATCTACATCACACAAGGATATACGATAGCATTTTTAGGTACCCAAAATTTCTTGGGTCCTTTGGGGTTAGTTCTTGAAAATACGGTTCCTTTTGGGACCCATACTTTCTTAACAATATATGGTGCTCTATGAACATGTTGATGATGCACATACCTAGCATTATAGTCATAGTAATTTCTAGGAAATTTTACATGTGCATTCCTATAATCCTTAGGATGATAGTTCCTAGGATACATGATTCTACGGTAAGGGGTATGAAAATGCATGTCATTTCCAGAAAATGAACGATGATGCATTCTAGGATACATGCTAGCATATGTATGCAAGTTATTTCTAGAATAGCCATGATGGTGATTCCTAGGATGAGCAGAATGCATTATTTGATTATACACATTGTTCCTAGAATGAGCATGATGATTATTTCTAGGATGTGTATGAGCATTTCTAGAATGAGCATACAAATAAGCATGAGTATTTTTAGGATGCTTCAATTTAGTATGATCATTTAAGTTTCTAGAGTTCCTCGGATTTATTAAGGGAGTGCTTTTAACAAGGTTAGGAGCTTTCGAAGTAGAAGCTCCATCTACACAAGAGGCTTTCATGAATAAGCTCTCTTTTGTTTTTTGTTTTCCCAATGGAGAATATCCTACACCAGATTTTCCTCCACTTAATCTTTGGGAAGAAAGCACTTCATCAAGTTTTTCTTTACCAAGCATAAGTCTAGATACAGTGCTGTTTAATTCAGAAATTTTATTTTTCAAATTCTCATTTTCATCTTTAAGAAAATCTTGAGACGAATTATACAGTAAAGATGATAATTTTTCTTTTTCTTCTCTAAGAACTATCATTTCCTTAGAAAGAGATGATACTTCTTTCTTAAGAACAGAATTTCTAGAATCAAATTTCTTTAATTCTTCATGCATTTCATTTATGACTTCTAGTAATTCTTCACTACTAGTAACAATATTATTTTTTGAAGAGGGAGAAGATGTTACCTCACTTTCATCATCGATTGCCATTAAACAGAGGTTGGCAATCTCTTCGTATCCAATTTCTTTGTCTGATGACTCATCTTCTTCGTCATCGCTCCAGGTAGTTGCTACCATAGCTTTCTTCTTGAAGCCCTTGTATGGTTTGCTTGAAACTGGACAGTCAGCTTTTATATGTCCTGGCTTCTTGCAGCCATAGCACATAAGTGGTTCCCTTTTTGAGGTGGGATCCTTTGAGTAAGGTTTCTTGCTTTTCTTCAAGAACCTATGGAATCGTCTGGTGATTAAAGCCATTTCACCATCCTCTTCACTGCTCTCTGCTTCTTGTTCTAATTCCTTTTCTTTGTTGCTCGTAGAAGCTTTGAGAGCAATTTGCTTCTTCTTCTTCTCATCATCATTGACGATGGGAGTCATTTCTTCCATCTCGTATGTCAATAATGACCCAAGCAGCGTCTCAACATCAAGCTTGTCAAGATTTTTGGCCTCTTGAATGGCTGTCCTCTTTGGTTTCCATTCTGGAGGTAGAGATCTTAAGATTTTTCTGGTTAGTTCAACTTCCTCAATATTCTTGCCAAGCAATTTTAAACTATTTATAATAGTAGTAAATCGTGAGTGCATTTCAGAAATGGTTTCATTAGGAGACATCTTAAAAGATTCATATTCAGAAATTAGCATGTAAATTTTAGACTTTTTTACTTCACTTGTTCCTTCATATGTGACTTGCAATTTGTCCCATATTTCTTTAGCAGAAACGCATGCAGATATTTTGTTATATTCAGAAATATCTAAAGCACAATGTAGCATGCTTGTTGCTCTGCTATTGAGAGACATTGTTCTACAATCCTCGTCAGTAAACTCAGTTTTGAGTTTAGGCATTGTATGAAGAGTCTCTCCAATAACTATTTCTTTTGAGGGAATTTTAGGTCCCTCTTCTATAATTCTCCATAGATTGTAATCTTGTCCTTCGACGAAGATTTTCATTCTATTTTTCCAGTAGTTATAATTTGATCCATTGAACAATGGAGGTCTAGTATAAGAGTGTCCCTCAGAGTAGCTATTTGCTGCCATTGGATCAACTCTAGGAATTTAAGCCTTATAAAGAGAACTAGGCTCTGATACCAATTGTAGCTCGAGGTTTCAACCCAAGAGGGGGGGTGAATTGGGTTTTTAAAAACTTTTGCGGAATTTATACAAGTTTATAAAAACTGATAAGCAACAAATAATTGATATAAGTAGAAAGCTGTAAATAAAGAGTTTAAGGAAGGAGGATGCAAACACAGTTATAGTGGTTCGGCAATATCGGATTCGTTCCGACCCTACGTCCACTCTCTTCAAGGAACTCCTTGAAGTAATCCACTAAGAAAACTTAGTCGCACAACTTAGCCGGGTGTTGCACAAACCGTACACAAGCAATTTACAGGAATTGCTTAAACCGAAAAATCCCCTTCCTTTCGGAAGTTTCCCCTTCCTCTCGGAAGTAATCCCTTTACAAAGATGGTGTAAAGTAAAAGGTAGAGAGACAACAAATGAAAGCTTATTACAACAGAAATGTCTCTCTTTCAAAGTAAAGCTTGAAGAAATGGCTCAATAAGATTATTTCAAAGCTTTTTGTGTTTTAAGAGTATAAAAACTTGATTATATGAGATCAACTCTTTTTGAATATGTGCTGCATGTTATTGAATGCTTTGCTGAGTGGGTTTATATAGCAATCAATTAATATGGCCGTTTTGGACTTTAATTTGAAAAAGATTTACTTTAAAACGTTCAGATTTGGAGTCCAACGGTCATATTTTTGAACTACCAGTCGACTGGGTCGAGATACCAGTCGACTGGGTTCACTTGAAAAATATACGTTTTCAGACCTTCTGGGTATCCAGTCGACTGGTATATATCATCCAGTCGACTGGGGACTTTCTGTCCATTGTGCCAGTCGACTGGGTTGATTCATCCAGTCGACTGGGAAATTACTGGTCAAAGTACCAGTCGACTGGGTTAATTCATCCAGTCGACTGGGTACCTTCTGACCCATATACCAGTCGACTGGTATATGTACCCAGTCGACTGGGTTGTCTTCCAACCCAGTTTTTCTTCTGTTTTTCATTTAAAAACATTTTAAAATTAATGGTTTTAGATAAACCATTTGTGTTTGAGCCATTGAACAAGCTAATACAATGTATGAGTGAGACTTACATTGGTTCTAAACCTTAAGACCTATACTAGATCTTCAGTCTTCACTTGATACTTGATTTGGTTCGAGTTTTTGCACTTTGTTCCTTGGTTGAATGTGTTTGATCCTTAATACAACTTAGTTTAAACATGTTAGTTAAATAACAGTTGTGTTTTGCCATCATTAAAATACGGGCGAGGGTCAACAGCTTGTTTACTGTTGGAGTATAATTTAAATCATTATAAGATATAATAGAAACATGTACAACATGTGTGTTGACCCTTGCCCGTATTTTAATGATGGCAAAACACAACTGTTACTAACATGTTTAAATTAAGTTGTATTAAGGATCAAACACATTTAACCAAGGAACAAAGTGCAAAAACTCGAACCAAATCAAGTATCAAGTGAAGACTGAAGATCTAGTATAGGTCTTAAGGTTTGGAACCAATGTAAGTCTCACTCATACATTGCATTAGCTTGTTCAATGGCTCAAACATAAAAGGTTTTTCTAAAACCATTATTTTTAAATGTTTTTAATGAAAAACAGAATAAAAACTGGGTTGGAAGACAACCCAGTCGACTGGGTACATATACCAGTCGACTGGTATATAAGTCAGAAGGTACCCAGTCGACTTGATGAAACAACCCAGTCGACTGGCAGTCGACTGGATGAATCAACCCAGTCAACTGGTAAAATGGACAGAAAGTCCCTAGTCGACTGGATGATATATACCAGTCGACTGGATACCTAGAAGGTCTGAAAACGAGTATTTTTCAAGTGAACCCAGTCGACTGGTATCTCCACCCAGTCGACTGGTAGTTCAAAAATATGACTGTTGGACTCCAAATCTGAACGTTTTAAAGTAAATTTTTTTCAAATTAAAGTCCTAAACGGCCATATTAATTGATTGCTATATAAACCCATTCAGTTAAGCATTCAATAACAAGCTGCACATATTCAAAAAGAGTTGATCTCACATAATCAAGTTTTTATACTCTTGAAACACAAAAAGCTTTGAAATAATCTTGTTGAGCCATTTCTTCAAGCTTTACTTTGAAAGAGAGACATTTCTGTTGTAATAAGCTTTCATTTGCTGTCTCTCTACTTTTTACTTTACACCATCTTTGTAAAGGGATTACTTCCGAGAGGAAGGGGAAACTTTCGAAAGGAAGGGGATTGTTCGGTTTAAGCAATTCCCGTAATTTTCTTGTGTACGGTTTGTGCAACACCCGGCTAAGTTGTGCGACTAAGTTTTCTTAGTGGATCACTTCAAGGAGTTCCTTGAAGAGAGTGGACGTAGAGTCGAAACGAATCCGATATTGCCGAACCACTATAACTGTGTTTGCATCCTCTTTCCTTAAACTCTTTATTTACAGCTCATTACTTGTATTTATTATTTGTTGCTTATCAGTTTTTATAAACTTGTATTAATTCCGCAAAAAGTTTTTAAAAACCCAATTCACTCCCCCTCTTGGGTTGAAACCTCGAGCTACAATTGGTATCAAAGTCTCGTTATCTTTATTAGGCTTAAAATCCTAGAGTTGATCCAATGGCAGCAAATAGTTACTCTGAGGGACACTCTTATACTAGACCACCATTGTTCAATGGCTCAAATTATAACTATTGGAAAAATAGAATGAAAATCTTCGTCGAAGGACAAGATTACAATCTATGGAGAATTATAGAAGAAGGACCTAAAATTCCTTCAAAAGAAACAGTTATTGGAGAGACTCTTCATACAATGCCTAAACTCAAAACTGAGTTTACTGACGAGGATTGTAGAACGATGTCTCTCAATAGCAGAGCAACAAGCATGCTATATTGTGCATTAGATATTTCTGAATATAACAAAATATCTGCATGCGTTTCTGCTAAAGAAATATGGGACAAATTACAAGTCACATATGAAGGAACAAGTGAAGTAAAAAAGTCTAAAATTTACATGCTAATTTCTGAATATGAATCTTTTAAGATGTCTCATAACGAAACCATTTCCGAAATGCACTCACGATTCACTACTATTATAAATGGTTTAAAATTGCTTGGCAAGAATATTGAGGAAGTTGAACTAACCAGAAAAATCTTAAGATCTCTGCCACCAGAATGGAAACCAAAGAGGACAGCCATTCAGGAGGCCAAAAATCTTGACAAGCTTGATGTTGAGACGCTGCTTGGGTCATTATTGACATACAAGATGGAAGAAATGACTCACATCATCAATGATGATGAGAAGAAGAAAAAACAAATTGCTCTCAAAGCTTCTACGAGCAACAAAGAAAAGGAATTAGAACAAGAAGCAGAGAACAGTGAAGAGGATGGTGAAATGGCTTTAATCACCAGACGATTCCATAGGTTCTTGAAGAAAAGCAAGAAACCTTACTCAAATGATCCCACCTCAAAAAGGGAACCACTTATGTGCTATGGCTGCAAGAAGCCAGGACATATAAAAGCTGACTGTCCGGTTTCAAACAAACCATACAAGGGCTTCAAGAAGAAAGCTATGGTAGCAACTACCTGGAGCGATGACGAAGAAAATGAGTCATCAGACAAAGAAATCGGATATGAGGAAATTGCCAACCTTTGTTTGATGGCAATCGATGATGAAAGTGAGGTAACATCTTCTCCCTCTTCAAAAAATAATATTGTTACTAGTAGTGAAGAACTGCTAGAAGTCATAAATGAAATGCATGAAGAATTAAATAAATTTGGTTCTAGAAATTATGTTCTTAAGAAAGAAGTATCATCTCTTTCTAAAGAAATGATAATTCTTAGAGAAGAAAAAGAAAAACTATCATCCTTACTGTATGATTCGTCTCAAGATTTTCTTAAAGATGAAAATGAGAATTTGAAAAATAAAATTTCTGAATTAAACAGCACTATATCTAGACTTATGCTTGGTAAATAAAAACTTGATGAAGTGCTTTCTTCCCAAAGATTAAGTGGAGGAAAATCTGGTGTAGGATATTCTCCATTGGGAAAACAAAAAACAAAAGAGAGCTTATTCATGAAAGCTCTTGTGTAGATGGAGCTTCTACTTCAAAAGCTCTTAGCATTGTTAAAAGCACTCCCTCGATAAATGCTAGGAAGTCTAGAAACTTAAATGATCATACTAAATTGAAGCATCCTAAAAATACTCATGCTTATATGTATGCTCATTCTAGAAATGCTCATACACATCCTAGAAATAATTATCATGCTCATTCTAGGAACAATGTGTATAATCAAAGAATGCATTCTGCTCGTGTTCATCCTAGGAATTATCATCATGGGTATCCTAGAATGCATCATCATACTCTTTATAGAAATGACATGAATTTTCATACTCCTTACCATAGAAACATGTATCCTAGGAACTATTATCCTAAGGTTTATAGGAATTCACATGTAAGACATCCTAGAAATTTCTATGACTATCATGCTAGGACTGTGCATCATCAACTTGTTCATAGAGCACCTCATGTTAAGAAAATATGGGTCCCAAAAGGAACCGTATTTTCCAGGACTAACCCCAAGGGAACCAAGAAATTTTGGGTACCTAAAAGTGCTATCTTATATCCTTTTGTGATGTAGATTTGCCTTCACACCAAGGAGAAAGGTAACTGTTAGTACCTTGATAGCGGTTGCTCGAAGCATATGACCGGTGATAAAAGCGTATTCAAGGAGCTAACTCTAAGAGATGGTGGATTTGTGACCATTGGAGACAATACTAAAATAAAGATCATCGGGCATGAAAAAGTCGGTAATGATTTTTCAACCTTAGATAATTTATTGCTAGTACAAGGCCTTAAGCCAAATTTACTTAGCATTAGTCAATTATGTGACAAAGGATACAAAGTCACATTTGAGACCTCTCATTGTCTATTTATAGACATCAAGAGCAACAAGATCAAATTCATTGGCCATAGACATGAAAATGTCTATATAGTTGATTTGAAATCCTTGCATTCCGATAATAAAAAATGTTTTCATGCTTTTAGTGAAAATCAATGGCTATGGCATAGAAGGCTTGGTCATGTAAACATGAATTTGTTAAAAATTGTTTCAAGAAAAGATTTAGTTATTGGACTTCCTAAAATCAATTTTGAAAAAGACAAAATTTGCAATGCTTGTCAAATGGGAAAACAAACTAGGATCTCTTTTAAAGCAAAAAATGTAGTCTCAACTACTAGACCTTTGGAACTTTTGCATATGGACTTATTTGGTCCAATTAGTACCATTAGTCTAGGTGGCCATCAATATGCTCTTGTTATTGTTGATGACTATTCAAGATATACTTTTGTTATTTTTATTGCTTATAAGGATGAAGCTTTCAAAGGATTTGAAAAGTTTTGCAAAAAGGTACAAAATGAAAAAGGAATTTGTATTTCAAGCATAAGAAGTGATCATGGCAAAGAATTTGAAAATCAAAGCTTTTCAAATTTTTGTGATGAAAATGGAATTAATCACAACTTTTCAGCTCCTAGAACTCCTCAACAAAATGGAGTTGTTGAGAGGAAAAATAGAGTTCTAGAAGAATTTTCAAGAACAATGCTTTGTGAAAATAATTTACCAAAATATTTTTGGGCTGAAGCCGTGAATACTTCTTGCTATATTTTAAATAGAATTTTGATAAGGCCTTTGCTTGATAAAACTCCATATGAACTATGGAAAGGGAGAAAGCCCAATATTTCCTATTTTCGTGCCTTTGGTAGTAAGTGCTTCATCTTAAATAACAATAAAACTAACTTGGGTAAATTTGATTCCAAGACTGATGAAGGGATATTTTTAGGATATTCAACTACTAGTAAGGCTTATAGAGTTTTCAATAAGAGAACTCTAGTAGTAGAAGAATCTGTGCATGTAACTATCGATGAATCTAACCCAATGAGTAGTGGAGAAGTTTCCTTTAAAGATGATGCAGATTTTATTCCAAGAATAGAAACTCCTACTCCCATTGTTGACCCAAAAGTGAGTTCTTCTCAAACAAATGAAGGGATGACAACTCCCAATTTGGACCAACCATCCTCAAGTCAACAAGAGGAAAATCTACCCAAGGATTGGAGGTATGTAAATCATCATCCAATTGATCAAGTAATTGGTGATCATTCACAAGGGGTAAGAACTCGCTCTTCCATTAGAAATATTTGCAATTTTGTAGCTTATTTGTCTCAAGTAGAACCTAAGACATTTATAGAAGCTGAAAAAGATAATGATTAGATAATTGCAATGCAGAAAGAGATAAGTCAATTTGAGAGAAACAATGTTTGGAAACTAGTTCCAAGACCTAAAGATTATTCAATTATTGGAACTAAATGGGTATATAGAAATAAAATGGATGAAAATGGTATAGTAACTAGAAATAAGGCTAGACTAGTTGCTAAGGGATACAACCAAGAGGAAGGAATAGATTTTGATGAAACCTATGCTCCCGTAGCTAGATTAGAAGCTATTCGAATGTTATTAGCCTTTGTATGCTTTAATAAATTCAAGCTATTTCAAATGGATGTGAAAAGTGCCTTTTTAAATGGCTTTATAGAAGAAGAGGTTTATGTTGAACAACCTCTTGGATTTGAAAATCCTAGTCTTCCAAATCATGTCTATAAGCTTTCTAAAGCTCTATATGGGTTGAAGCAAGCTCCAAGAGCATGGTATGAAAGATTAAGTAAATTTTTGATTGACAATGATTTTGTAAGAGGTAGAATAGACACAACTCTCTTCACAAAAAACTCACAAAAATAACACTTTGATAGTTCAAATATATGTTGATGATATTATATTTGGTGCTACTAATGAATCTATGTGCCAAGAGTTTGCAAAGTGTATGCAAGGTGACTTTGAAATGAGCATGATGGGAGAACTTACCTACTTCCTTGGACTGCAAATCAAGCAACTAAAAGGAGGTATCTTCATCAATCAACAAAAGTACATCAAAGATCTACTAAAGAGGTTCGGGATGGAAAGCTCAAAGCCAATTGGAACACCTATGAGCACAACTACTAAACTTGATCTTGATGAAGGAGGTAAAACTGTAGATTCAAAATATTATAGAAGCATGATAGGTGCTTTACTTTATTTGACTGCAAGTAGACCTGATATAATGTTCAGTGTATGCATGTGTGCTAGATTTCAGTCTAATCCTAAGGAATCACATGTAGTTGCAGTAAAAAGAATCCTTAGATATCTACAAGGGACCCAGACCATAGGATTATGGTACTCTAGAGAATCATCTTTTGAGCTAGTAGGATATTCGGATGCTGATTTTGCTGGATGTAGGTTAGATAGAAAAAGCACAAGTGGAACATGCCAATTCTTAGGTGCTATGTTAACTTCTTTGTTCTCCAAGAAACAGAATTCTGTTGCACTATCAACTGCTGAGGCGGAATATGTAGCAGCTGGCAGTTGTTGTGCCCAAGTATTATGAATGAAACAACAACTAGAAGACTATGGCATGAGTCTAAAAAATATTCCTATATTTTGTGATAATACTAGTGCCATCAACCTAACCAAAAATCCTATTCAGCACTCTAGAACCAAGCATATAGAGACATCATTTCCTAAGAGATCATGCTCAAAAAGGTGATATAAGATTAGAATTCATACCTTCAGAAGACCAAATAGCTGATATTCTTACAAAACCCTTAAGTGAAACTAGTTTTTGTAAGATTAGAATGTTGATGGGATTGCTTGATTTTGATAAACTGAATGTTTGATTGCATCTCATTTCATCATTTGCATGTTTGACATTGAGTGATAGAGTATTAATCCATGTTTAATTATTTCCCTCACTCAAAAATGTCTTAGATAAACGAAATCATGCTAAAAAATTCAGGACTGAAAATTTTACTAAGGGTCCAGTCGACTGGTAAATGTGCTCCAGTCGACTGGTAAGTCTCTGCCTGATCTTCCAGTCGACTGGTAATTTTGACCCAGTCGACTGGTAATTCTCTGCCAAATATTCCAGACGACTGGTAAGTCTTCTCCAGTCGTCTATAAGATCAAATCCTGTTTGGAGCCAATTTTTTGAAAAACCCTTGTCCTCCAGTCGTATGGTAAAGATAGCCCAGTCAACTGGTAACTCACTGCCAGTTTACCCAGTCGACTGGTACGTTTACCCAGTCGACTGATAAAAAAACTGTTCATCTTTTCAAAGGGACCCAGTCGACTGGTATATCAACCCCAGTCGACTGGTATCACGATTCTATAAAAGGGACTGTTCATTTTCGCCATTTTTACGCCATTTTCAAAGAGCCCAAGCTTTCTCTCTCTAGAAAAATTCATCATTTTGATCCAAAAACTATCCAAATCCCTTCTAAACACACCGATCTACTCATTCTAAAGAGATTTTTAACTTTCTACGGTTAAAATCTCTCATTTTACCAAAATCACTTTTTCCAAAAACTCCAGATTTCTCCAAAATGAGTGACAAAATCCGTATAAAACTCACAACAAGTGGACCTAATGCGCCTAAAAAGCCAAGGTCTTCAAAACCTTCGGCTTCAGAGTCGAAAGGGAAGGGAGCGGCAGGCTCATCCAGCAAGGAGCCCAGAACAGAGTTGGAGCAGACTCTGTTTTACAGCCCAGCGGCTCATACGAGGTATAATTCTATAATCCGTCACAAGAAAATCATGACGGGTAGAGTCGTTGATTTCGACTCTATTCGTCATGGTAATTTCGATATTCTACCAGCCTTTGAGGCAATAAATCTGACCCTACTGGTCAGAATTCATGAAAAATATTACCCGCGACTGATTCACCAGTTTTATGCGAACTTGGTGAAACCTAGTCCTCTGGCCCTGAGATTCAGAACCAGAGTTAGCGGTTTGGAGTTTGAGGTCAACACTGACCTCTTGATGAGTATTCTGAGAATCTCTATAAGGGGGGTTCAATGGAGTCTGGATGGATGGCCAGACAACTTTGAAGTTGAGGAGGCCTGTCGGATAGTCAGGGGCGACCCTAACTATGTGTACAGACCCACTACATTTCATACATGTAGTGACTTGCCTCTCGACTCAAAGATGTTTCAGTTGATTGTCAGTTGGACCATCCACCCGAGACTCGAGAGTCGAGGGTATCTATCTAAAATAGATACGGTATTGATTTGGTGCCTAAAATCTGGGCACTACTTCAATATATATCCTCTGCTGCTCGCCAACATGATAAACGACGAAGCAAACGACTCCGGGTGTCTTCCTTATGGGATGCTCATTACACTCATCCTCCAGCACTTCCGGGTACCTTTGCCTGCCTCCGAGGCTCAGGATATCGGATTGACGGACATCATCAACATCTCATCTCTGAAGAAGATGGGATGTACTGTTCGTGAAAGGTTCCTCTATCCGAAGGCCGAAAAGCACCTAAGGATCCGAGAGGATACGAGCGACAGTGATGAGGATGCTGATACAGCTGCTGAGATGGAGACGGATACCCGAGCACCTCCCATTGGTGACTCGAGAACTGGTCAGACTGGTTACACTGACATCCTACGAGCTTTCACGAGCCTCCAGATGACGATGGAGTTCGGTTTTCAGTCCATGCAGTCTGATTACCAGAGACTGAGCTCCTCCATAGACCACCCACGGGACGACTTCGAGTTACATCGAGAGCATACCGAGGGTTCCCTAGCTGAGATTAGGGAACTTCTTCGTGACAGCTCGGACTCTCCCGCACCTTGAGTCTCTATGTTTTGTTTGTACTTAGTGTTTTTCCAGTTCTTATCACATAGCACGGACATCTCATGTACTATTTTTTTTTTTTGGTTATGGCTCTGTGAAGCCCTGATTGTATTGACTTTTTCTCTATGATGATATATTACTATTAGCCATATTTCTTGCATTCATTTACGCTATTCGTGATATGTTAACACTGCTTTAAAACTCTGTTTGGTCACTAAAACTGCTATAAAATGATTATACGCTTGAAAACTTCCGGTTCTTCCCGGGAAGGCTTCCGAAATTCGAATGAAGCCAAATCTTCGCATACAATTTTTTTTCTTATACTCTATTTGACTGTATTGGCTAAGTAGCTTATTTTTTATGTTATGCCCCCTTTGGTTGCTGTTGTCAAAACGGGGGAAAAAAATGAGAAAAACGAGAAAATCTAAGTAAACGCAACCAATGCATAGATTTAGGGGGAGCATTGCTCCATAACTTTGTAAAAATGTTTATTGATTGGTTGAGTTTGATTCTGGATTGGTTGAAAGAAATATAAACTGTGTTTGCTTGTTTACAGGGTGGTTTTACTCGAAAAACAGAAGAGACTGTCCAAATTTTTTAAAAATCCTATCACTTAGCTTTTAAAACTGTTTTTACATTATCAGTTTTGTCATCATCAAAAAGGGGAAGATTGTTGACCCTCGCCCGTATTTTAATGATGGTAAAACACAACTGTTATTTAACTAACATGTTTAAACTAAGTTATATTAAGGATCAAACACATTCAACCAAGGAACAAAGTGCAAAAACTCGAACCAAATCAAGTATCAAGTGAAGACTGAAGATATAGTATAGGTCTTAAGGTTTAGAACCAATGTAAGTCTCACTCATACATTGTATTAGTTTGTTCAATGGCTCAAACACAAAAGGTTTTTCTAAAACCATTATTTTTAAATGTTTTTAATGAAAAACAGAAGAAAAACTGGGTTGGAAGACAACCCAGTCGACTGGGTACATATACCAGTCGGCTGGTATATAAGTCAGAAGGTACCCAGTCGACTGGATGAAACAACCCAATCGACTGGTACTTTGACCAGTAAGTTTCCAGTCGACTGGATGAATCAACCCAGTCGACTGGTAAAATGGACAGAAAGTGTCCAGTCGACTGGATGATATATACCAGTCGACTGGATACCCAGAAAATCTGAAAACGAGTATTTTTCAAGTGAACCAAGTCGACTGGTAGTTCAAAAATATGACCGTTGGACTCCAAATCTGAACGTTTTAAAGTAAATCTTTTTCAAATTAAAGTCCTAAACGGTCATATTAATTGATTGCTATATAAACCCATTCAGTTAAGCATTCAATAACAAGCTGTACATATTCAAAAAGATTTGATCTCACTTAATCAAATTTTTATACTCTTGAAACACAAAAAGCTTTGAAATAATCTTGTTGAGCCATTTCTTCAAGCTTTACTTTGAAAGAGAGACATTTCTATTGTAATAAGCTTTCATTTGCTGTCTCTCTACTTTTTACTTTATACCATCTTTGTAAAGGGATTACTTCTGAGAGGAAGGGGAAACTTCCGAAAGGAAGGGGATTGTTCGGTTTAAACAATTCCTGTAATTTGCTTGTGTATCGTTTGTGCAACACCCGGCTAAGTTGTGCGACTAAGTTTTCTTAGTGGATTACTTCAAGGAGTTCCTTGAAGAGTGTGGACGTAGGGTCGGAACGAATCCGATATTTCCGAACCACTATAACTGTGTTTGCATCCTCTTTCCTTTAACTCTTTATTTACAGCTCATTACTTGTATTTATTATTTGTTGCTTATCAGTTTTTATAAACTTGTATTAATTCGGCAAAAAGTTTTTAAAAACCCAATTCACCCCCCTCTTGGGTTGAAACCTCGAGCTACAATGTGGATAAGTGTTGATCCAAATTAAAACAAGTAAAATAAAGAAACTACATCTTGAAAACAAGCTGACAATATTTAAGAAGCTCATGTGAAGTTTGTTCTCGCCAAAAAAGAGAGAGAAAGGAACAATAATAACCTATATGAACTACATAAAATAAATATGATAACACTAAGACAATTTTTATAAATCTAGTTAGAAACTTTTGGTTTATTTTTTAATTTTTTTTATAAAAAAATGAGGTTTAGGGTTCCAACTATTTATGGAGATTCATTTTTTAAAAGTTATTTTCTAACAAGAGGTTCATATGCCTTAAGTGATATTGCTGGCTAATTTTTTTGAATAAAAAAATAACAATTTTATGCATCTTTTTTTTCTTTGTTAGAACCCCAAATGAAGAGAGTAAAGAAGGGAGAATAAAAAAAGAAAGTGAAATATTTCATACTGAAAAGAATATAAAATCGGAAAAATTTAAGCAATATAGTATGCAGTTTCATTTACCTTAAGTGATCTTGCTGATTTGACATAATAATAACAATTGGATTTAATGAGATGGTTGAGATGTATGTAAATTGTCTTTATGTTTCATGCAAAAAAATGAAAGAACAAAAATCCGTAAAACAAGAGTTTAACATTAAAGCAGGGTGAGAGAATCTTTGGATGAGACCTGAGGGTAAGAATTTCTTCAACTTTCTCTGTTTTCGTTTTTATTTTGGAATATTTCAAAATAATTGTCCCAAATAAAAAGTTAAACTTTTATTATCAATCTTACAATAATACTCTTTATTGTTACTGAAACTACAAATGATTTGCATGTAATTAATAAACTTTTTTTATAGTAAAATTAGTATTTTAATACTCACATTAAATGATTTGAATGTACTTAATGCAATTTCGTAATTTTTAAGTTTTTTCAAGAGAGATACCTAAAATGAAACAAATAGAGTATTATATGCTTTTTGTTTGAGAGAATTTATAAAAATATATATATATATATATATATATATATATATATATGTTTTATAAACAGAAGTTAAACCAAACAACTTTAAAAAAAAACAATTTTCGAAGTAGAATAAAAAATTGGAAAAAAGCTTATAATATATTGACATTTGTATTAGTTTATTTTTAGCTCACAACTCTTTTATCAAAAAGTATTTTATTAACCATTTAAACGAAATTGAACTTATTCTCAAGTTTCCCTCCGGAAAGAAAAAGAAGAATAAAAACCCTAAAAGGCACAACACAACAAATATAAAACCCCAAAACAAACTGAACATCCCCAAAGCTAACACAAAAAAACAAACATCACAAAAAATGGTAAAAACGAGGCAATACTGGCTTCTAAAAACAGAACCAGGAGAGTGGTCATGGGACGACCAAGCGGTGAACGGGGGGATAACCCAATGGGACGGCGTGAAGAACAGGCAAGCCCAAAAATACCTAAAGTCCATGAAACTGAACGACCTCTGCTTCTTTTACCACTCGGGAGCCAGCGCACGCCGCGTGGTGGGCGTGGTGACCGTGGTGCGCGAATCGTACTCGGACTGTGGTGACAATGGTGGTGTTACGGTGGATGTCAAAGCGATTGGGGAGATGAGAAGGGCTGTTGATCTGAAGGAAATGAAAGGGGATGGTGGGTTGAAGGATTTTGTACTTTTTAGGCAGCCTAGGCTATCGGTTTTGCCGGTTACGGAGGATTTCTGGAAGAGGATCTGTGAATTGGGAGGTGGGTTTGAAGGAGATAGCAGGGGAAATGATGATGGTGGTGAAGATTAGAGTATGGATTAGATTTAGATTTTATGGTTTGGTACTTAGTGGGTATGTGTACTTGTTATGCCTATGGTAGATTTTGCTTCTTTTTGGTAAATAGTGACATACCCCTTTTGTATGTGGTTTTGTTGGGCAAATGTAAAAGGAAGTTGTGTGATCTTTTGTTGTCTCGAAATGTTGATGTCCAGTCTGTTTTATTTGCTGTATGTTTTGTTCATGATATTGCCAATTTACCATACACCAAAAGGATCCAAACTAGAACCACAAGTGAGTAAAATTAAGCAGCTTTCAGAGAACCAAGCAGGCACTAAAGTCATTTAATTAAGCCCAAAACACAAGCCTAACATATGGCAAAACAACTCGATGGCTCACCTAGCAATTTGCTTCAAGCCTTTTAAAAAGCATTGAATCGCAAGGGATGCGGCTTCTCTCACCCAAGCAGTCAGGCATTACATCGAGCACCTTGGGTGCAGTTTTGTGAACGATAACACCAATAAACCATCAAGTTGTTAAACCGTGCTTTAAAATACTGCTTGGCAAATTGCATATTGGGCCCGCTAGCCTAATAAAGGCGGCTTTTGTGGGATTGAAACGACGCCGTGAGTATGATCTTCTCACTTCTCAGACTGCAGAAAAACCCACAAAACCCCACGGGCGCTTTCCCACATATATTTTTCTGGGAATATAAAAATCAAAATCGTTTTTTCTCGGGAACCAAACAGAACACGAAATTGTTTACTACCAGACTCAAAATTTCTTCAGGTTTTGAGGTTTTGTTGCTGCAAATGCAAGGCCTAGCACCAGTACGACCTCGTTTTGCAGAGCTCTTGAATCGTCCATGGCTTAGAACGTTTAACCTCAAAGCATTCTCTTCTTCTTCTGATTGCTTGAACCAGTCTCGCGGTGGCCTCCCTCGCTTCTTCTCCGATGTTCTTCCTTCTCACAAGGCATTCTCTTTTCTCTCTCCCCATAGATACAGATACATGTGTATGTGTATATACAAATACAAAACTATATATGTTTATCTATAGTATGTGTTTGTGGTTGGTAACACAAGGAAGCAAAAAAAAAGTTTAATTCTTTGGTGCTATCGTTATTGTTGTTTAGCTGCAAAACAACTCAACTAAAACTCAGCCAATTAGTTTAATTTTGCCACGCTTCGAAGAACTAAAATGTTAAATTTGTGAAAGGGCGCATTTGAAGATTTGATGTTTTTAGCTTGGTCTCTTATTAAATTTATATGTTTTATTGATAAGTTAAGTGCTGATATTGTGCATATTAAGAGCAGATCTGCACTCTGATTTTGTATTATTAAGCAATATGCTAAAAATAATAATAATCTTCATTTGTGTTTCATGATTGTTTAGACTAAAATATTGGTTTCTTTAATGCGAGGGATTTAGACCGGTGATTATAATGTCTAACTCTTGCTTGTAGTTTGTGGCTGTGGCTGAAAATGAAGGCATTGCATTCAGTTTACCTATGAAATTCGAGTAACTTTAAAATTACTAATAATGAATAACCAATGAACTATTATTCATAAATTCTTCAGAAAAGTGGATTTAATGATATGAATTTAATCAATAGTATGTAAGCAATTCTTGATAGCTTGGTTGATAGTGTTTGGCCCGACATGGCACTTTAGAAGCTATGTTGTCTGCTAGTATAATATTCTTTCTTAGAGGTTTTGACTCTCATTTTCCTTCTTCTTCTTCTCTCTTAGTGAAGTGATTTGACTGAGATAGTATTCTTACAGTTTTCTATGATAATGTAGGGTGGTCTTGTTCGTGTACAAGGTGATGAGTTCTGGCATATGACTAAAGTATTAAGGCTGAAGACAAATGACAGGTACTCTATATTATCGTCGCTGTCCAAGTTATATATCTTACTGGACTTAGTTATATATTGCGCACCCTGTGTCTCTTTTGAAGCCACATTTATTTTTTAATTTAATAAAATTTTGTGAAGACTTAAGAATATCAGCTAAATTGTGAGTAGAAATCAGATTAAAAACTGTGAAAGCCAGTTTAAACGTACCTATGAGCATATGTAGCGTGATTGTGGATTGAATTTGTGAGAAGTCTTGTTGCCATCCCCCCCTCCCCATCTTATAAGTACTGTAAAAGATATATTTTTAGTAGGTATATTGTTTTCTAGCTCACATCTGGTTTCTTTTAGATTTAATGAATACTGCAGACTTTTCATCCAGCCATTTATTTTCATTGCAATATGTACACACATGTACATTTCACTAAGATCTTCTCTGTATTGTTTTTTGGAGTAAGAGCAAGTCATCCTAACCATGGTGAAAAAAAATAAGGGGAAAGAAAAGAGCATCTCGCTTAATTGGCACACAGTTCGCATACAAACTTCAATTTTAATTCTATAGTGTTCAGTACATTTTAAGGGTAGACTGCTACTAATCAAAAAAAGAAGGCAAAGTAAACTGCTTCTTTTTTCAGAAAAATAATCATTCAATTCAAGCTATTGTGTCTTTGCAAAACAATAACGGTTGTTATAGGGGAAGCTGGTGACTGGTTTGGAAATGAAAGTAACTCCTGTGATTTTCTATTCTTGCTGATACTTCACTGGCACTGCATAGGTGCTAAACTATCTGTCTACAGAGGTTTATCTTTAGAAAAATGCGACCAGCTGGCTGGATTTTTTCATATTTGTTATTGTAAATGTACTTGCATTATTTTGTTGTTGGTTGGGCATGTTCATGTGGTATATGGTTGCATATTTGGCCCGGATATCTGATCTTGCAAATTCAATGTGCTATTTCAGTCGGAGATGGCAGTATTTTAGTAATAAGAACTGAAGGATTTAAACATGACTGAATTCAATTTAGATCATTTAGGAATATAGGTTCATTAAAGTTAATGGTAACTTAGCATTTGTTCACCTTTCTGGCAAATAAATTATTAATATAGATAGCTCGTTTTCTTTTAAGGAAAATATTTATTGTTCTATATAAAAAAATGGCATGCAAGGGTAGAGCTCTTCAACGGAAAGGGAGGTTTAATAGAAGGGTGCATACAGGGGATTGACCGCACTGGACTTGATTTTATGGCATTGGAAGATCCAAAGTTAATTATTCCTCAGAGCACAAAGTGGCGTGTATTTGCAGCTTTTGGTAAGTCACAAGAGTTCCCGTAGAATTTGTTATATAAGAGTACTTGTTTTTGTAGGCTTGTAGCTTTTGGTAAGTTATGAGAGTTCCAGTAGAATAAGTACATAACAGTGGTTTAAATTTCTAGGTTTGGTCATAACATGTTTAAACTTTCTCCCATTTAGGTACTCTAAAGGGTGGTCGAGCTGATTGGCTTGTTGAGAAATGCACAGTATGTCTTAAACTAATACATGAATATCTCTATTTGAACTTTTATTTTGTTTCATTGTTATATACCTTTAACTTCTCTTTTTATCATCCTAGGAACTTGGGGCTAATAGTGTAACCCCTCTGCTGACAGAACGATCTCCTTCAATCTCAGAAAATCGGGTTGACAGATTGCAACGTGTCATTTTAGCTGCAACTAAACAATGTAAGTGATTGATTCCAAGGTGAACCTGGGCCTACTGTTCTTGTGCTAAATTTTGCTTTGAAAAGGTAGATTCAGATCAGTTCCAGTTTGGATCTCTAGTACGGAGATTGTCTCAGTTTATTTTAATTTTTGTTTCTTCCCATGGTTACTCTCTCACAGGTCAAAGACTAAATGAAATGGTACTGAATCCCCCGATGAAAATTGAAGGCCTTTTACATCTTGTGAGTTTTTTCTTCTGTAATTTGTACATTTAAACTATCTGGTATGATATCGGTTCTTTATTGATATGTATTATTCTCATTTATGTTCCTAGGACTGTTTTGAGATGTGAACTCTTTGTTTTCTTCCTTTTGATATATATATTGAAATCACATATTGTGTTTTTTCGTTCTGTAGATTTCCAAGTCAAACCTATCCTTTGTTGCAATAGCGGAAGCTACTCCTCTTGTTAGTGCTTTGACTTCAGCAAGAAAGGAATCTAGTGGGTTGATAATTGTTGGACCAGAAGGGGGTAATTACATCCCATATTTAGTCCCTATCCCTCATCAGTTTCTTTTGCTGCATGCACAGGCATGAATAAGTATATCTATAAACAAGAAAGTGTTCTTATTGATCTTAAAATTTGTGGTGACTTGATGTATTCAACTTAGGTTTCTTCTTAAATCTTCAGATGCATGCCAGACATTAGTGATAATTGATTGTAAAGTCGCAAAACATACATGAATTTCCATTCCAAGTTAATTATTTATTTCCTCTGTAGTTGAGTGCTTTCTTTTAAAATTTTCAAGTTATGTATAACTTATAACATTAATTCTTGTTTGCCAAATGGTTTTGTTAATGGTTAAATACAAAAGCTCCTGTAATTTTAGATGAATAACCTACATCCTTGGAAATGCTGCATGCAACTAGCTATCAATTGATCTTCTTTTGCAAGCATTGTTTTTAATCAGATAATTGTTATAGTTTTAGGTGATTTTAACATATGTTCTTTTTTCATTTATTTATAGGGTAAATTTTTCTAATCTTAATATATTGTAATATGCTCTAGTTCTTGCTTCTAGGACTTATATTTTAATGTTGTTTGTTTTCTTTAAGAAAATTTGGAAGTCAATCAGTATAAACTTATGTCGATGGTTAATGCTTCAGACTTCACAGAGAAAGAGGTGAATATGATGATGGAAGCAGGTGCTACTGCTGTTGGTCTTGGGCCACATCGCTTGCGTGTTGAAACTGCAACAATGGCTCTCTTGGCAACTCTAATGTTATGGTCTAACTCTCTGGAAATGTCCAGTCCCTGAGCACTCTTGCAGGTGAGCTTAGTATCACTCTTCCTGTATTTTCTTTCCATCTCAAACCCCTTTACTCTTAGCATCTGTTAAATATGTCTCAGGTGACGTGTTTGGGATATGGCTTAATTTTACTGGGGATGAAAACATGAATAGATGCTTCAAATTATACAGTAAGATTGAAAGAGAGAAATTTAGGTCATTTGGAACCTCTGCTTTTTTCCTTTCCTTGTTCTATTAATTTACTTTTGCTGTAACTTGCGAGTTTGGTCAAACTGTGGAGCTTCTTGATTCTAATTTGTGTTCTTAGACTATCTAAGAGGACCAATTCGTGTTCTTAGACTATCTAGAACCAATGCGACCTCGTTTGCAGAGCTTCTTGATAGGTTTTATTTTGCCTAATATCTACACGTAAATGTATGGAAAATGGCATGCTTTGTTGTGTATTTAAGTTACCGCAATTTTAATTTCTGTACCTGACGAACTAAAACTGATCGGTCCCCGTGGGGACTGGTTGGTCCAATGGGTTAAACGATTGGCTTCACCCTAGAGCCGATCGGTCCATCCCCTCTTTAGGTAGAAGCTTTTCCTCTGTTTGCCCATGTTCCCTTATAGTAAACCCCTATTTTTAATATGTTAATGTGATCAAAATAGCTGTATTTTTATTTTCCATGATTTGATATGTTATTTAATTCTATTTCTTTTAAATTTATGTTCTAGTAATGTAATTACTTGTTGCTTGAAATGCGATTGGTTGGGTTAAGCTCCTTGTCCTAGGGAGGACATTGCTATCCAATAACAAAATATTGGGTCATTATTCTCCCTAGTATACATGCTTCCTTTCCAATTGTGATGATTTGTTTAAATATCGCTCTTTTTTGATATAAAGTGTAAATTGTGTGCTTCGTATGCTAGTGTGTGGTAGGGTAACTTTCTTTAAAATTTAAGTACTTGTCCTAGAATACAAAGGTGCTAGGCTTCGGCCTAGGTGAGAGTGAGAGCTTTAATTCCTCCTTTTTTCCACACCCGAATCTATTTGCCTAGAATCTTACACATAGACCAATGAAAAGGGATTTGGACCCTTTCAAGTTTAAATAATGACTCTTTACCCGCATCCTTATTCTGTATTTGGATGATGTAAAGTCTAAAATGTTAAAATGTGGGAAATCTGCCCCGACCTAGAGGTGCTCCCCTTGAGGGAGCCCTGTTACTAATTGACAAGGGTGTAGGGTACGGCACCCAAGGGGGGTTGTGCTTATAACTTGAATGGATTGGTTAGAAAGAAATTGGAATCTAATAAGATAGATGCTGTTTAAATTACTTTTATTGTAGCCCCAAATCTTATAATCTATAAAAGATTTTTATAATGCCTTTTGATACAGGCAAAAAAATTGTTGAATATAGTTTATTAGGATGATTTGGCTCGGTAATTTGGATCTAGATTTGCTTGGGTTGTAACCGTGGTGTAACTTGGTTTGGTTGTCAACTCTCAGATGGATATGTTACTAAAGGTTGGAAAAATAGTAACCCAACTAGAAGGATGGAAAACGAAACCCAACCCACCTAGCATGCTTAATTTATTCGTATCTTTAATCTGAAATGAACGAGATCATTTCCTTATGTACTTGAGGCAAGTAATACTTTACTAAATGAATACCTCTACTATAGCACAGATTTACTCTTCTTTTACCGTCAAGCATCATCATTCAAGGATCTATTCTTGTTCTCTCCCCCCCTCCCTCCCACCCTCCACCCAAAAGAAAAGAACAAGGACTGCCCTACCCTTGATTCAAAGTTCTTTATATGAAAAGTCCCGTCACTTTGACTTTGTGATCTTGGTAGCCATCGCTAATTTTGTCCGTCTTTTTATGCCCATCACTGGACTTGGCCAATGAAAAAAAACCACATCATGTGGGTAAACTAAAGTGTTAGTTTTTGTCCCTGCTTGAATCTGCTCTGTACCACTCGAGCTTCCCATAATTACTACCCGAGCATCATAGCGGTTATACGGGATAAAAGGGTTGGCTCCCAATCATCACTCTTATGAAAAGTATCTTACGTATTGCCAACATTTGCTCATGTTTCTGAAGTTTGTTGACGAGCACTATTTACTTGGATAAATAAATCACTCAATCATGAAAATAAGCACATTCAAAGGCTAAACTAGTACTAGACCTTTTTAAAACAAACAGTTACTTGATCAAGCAAGAAATTTTTGAATTGCCATTAAGTTGGGGATTAAGTCAAACCTACTATCTATATTGTATAAACCTTTATTAATATTTTCATGTTTTGATACAAATTTAGTAACCGTTCTGCTTTGAATGTTGAAAATCGAATCAGCATTTTCTGCTTAATTTTATATTTAAGTCTCTTTCATTTTCTATTCTTTTTGAAAAATAAACTGATTTTGAGTGATTATCCATCAAGATCAGGATACTTACCATTCCATTGTCTGTAAATGCAGGTCCAGTTTGAACTTTGCTCGTCAGTTGTGCCCCGTTGTTAGGAATGTCTTCTGCCCTTAAGGAACATTGGAGAATATGCTTAGTTTTTCCAGCATTTCCAGTGTCAATGGTGCATTTCTTCTGTGGTTTGAACTTCGAACTATTTGTGATCACATATGTTAAATATTTGTGCATTTTTTTTCTTCCTTCGACTCTTAGCCTCAAGTTACGTTCATTATATTCAACACTATCCAAGATTTTCTTTTTCAACACTATCCAAGATTTATGGAGCTCTTTGAATAGGTCGATGAAAACTCATTGGAGTTAGCTTTTTAAAACATTAGAAAAGTTGAATTTTGTTTTTTAGTGTTAGGTTTTGAAAAATAATCCTTCACGTGGTTTTGCTTGGATAGGTTGCTTTCTTTGAAAACTCTCTCTCTCTCTCTCTCACAAGCACACAAATTTAGAAATGAAGTTTTGGCTGCCACACCGTCAAGGAGATGAGCTCAACCTGGGGAGGTCATTTCTTCTCATTCTATGGATCCACAAGAATAATTATGCATGCATCTATTTCTTTATTTTGAGTATGACATCATTTGACTTGGAGACTCACCATGTTTCACGGTGCTTAAGTAATTGTAGATTTGACAACATGTGGTTGGCTGCTATTTACAATTAATGAACAATGTTCAGTCGGATAAAGCCTGTGGTATGTGTTTCACATTACCTCCCATTTCTCATAAAAGTTTTTCAAATTAGATTCTTTTCACATGCTTTTAAGTTTTGTGATTTACAGGCATAAATCACAATGTATAGGGATGGGTAGGGGCCTGCGAATTGTGCCCTGCCCGTTACATGTTTATTTTAAATTTCATTATCCATACGCATTTTTATTAGATTTTTCATTATTATGTATCCGTACCTGTTATATTATACGGGCACATGTACAAATCAAAGACAATACCTTACTCAGTTCAGACCCTACAATTTTTTTTTTCTATTTTAGAGAAAAATTTATAATGACAATACAGTTTAATTCGTAAATCATCAATAATAATTCATAATCAATAATCAAGATATTACACATTTGACGAAAAAATCATGGGTTTGAACACTCGTAACATCATATCTTTTTTTTTAAAATTATATTAAAAATATGTTTTATACATAAAAAAATATAATATTTATATAATCGGATTTACCAGGAATTGGAGGAGTTACCCATACCATATTTGTATATGTCAGGTATTAAAAACTAATATCCATAACCATCTAAAGCCGTTCTTCCCTAAGCGTAGTTATCTTTGTTGAAGTCATACATGCTAATAAAATCAGTTTATCTATACTGTTGATGAATAAAATAGATTGCATGTGAGAATATCTTTGTTTGAAAAACAGTTTTTAAGAGGTGTACACGGTAGAGTATGAAATGATTTTTGTATTTTTAAAATAAAAGTCAAACATAAAAGAAAAACTGTTATATAAATATTAAAAAAAAGTTAAAATTATATTTAAAAAATTATATTTATTATTAATTTACTAAACATTAAATAATTTTTAGTTTTATTGTTATTTTATTATGTAAGAATCTTTCTTAATATTTGAGAGAAAATTTTCTTTTAACCACTAAATACTTCACTTGTATATCATAAACCGAAACTATTTGTATGTCAATTAACGGTACCGAAAATTAATTTTCATTCTTTGCATTAATCTGAAAGTGAAGTTTTGTAATTTCCAATATATATGTATTCTTAAATAGTTTCAACATCTCTTGGTACACATGAAACATTGAATTGCAAACCCCTCAAGAGCCCAAATTTGACTAATATATATATATATTTTTTGTATTGCTACAAGCTTTGAATTTTTGTTTGGATTTCAAAATGTCAATGTCAAGCATGCAATCGAAGGAAAAAAAGAAAAGAAAGATAATGTAGCCTTTTCAAGTCAAATAACCATTTCCAATTCTCATTAAGAAGTGATGCCGTGTAGGTTGTTCATAGTTGATACTGAAAGCTCTTATGACTAAGATTTTCTTTTTATTGACTGTACTCTTGTGATTAAGATTTAATTGCCTTAAATCACCAAGTCTTCTGGTTAACATAAATTCACTTGTCACTATAAGAAAAGGATGCATGTTATAAATTGAGCTCAAATAATATTGTAAAATTATAAATTTTCGGTTAATTTTTTTATTTGATTAAAATCTGAAAACAAATGATAATATATATATATATATATATATATAGTGGTGTAATATGTGACAAAAATTTTTAAAAAGTGTGAGAGTTGTTTTTTTTTATAAAGAAATTATGAAAATTATTTTATTAAGATTTTCACTCAGCAGTGTAAAATCCTATTTCACATGAAATTAATTTTTATAGATTCCAAACATTAGTAAAATTAGGTGTAACAATGGGTAGTTTACCCGCGAAATTTGAAATATTCATCAATGTTTGCTATTTGAATCTGAACTCGAGACCGTTAAAATTATGAAATATTATCCGTAACTGTGAAAAATCTATTTATTTCTATTCATTCCCGCTTAAATGGATATGATTCGGATCGGTTAATTGTGAAAAACCTTTGAATAATCGTCTTTTTTTTATGAATAGCAACGATTAGGTTACTTACAAAATTTGACATATCTATCATTATATCCGTTTAGCTATCATGTTATCCGAATCTTAACTCGAAACCATTAAAATCATGAAATGCTATCAGTAACTGTAAAAAAACTCATTAATTTTTATCTATACTCGCTTAAACGGATGAGTTAGATTATTTAAATTTGAAAAACTTTTTTCGATATTACAAAATATTTTAATTTACCTTTATTTATTTTGTTAATTTATTTTATTTCTTAACAAATATATTAATTTGAAAACTGATACCAAAACCTCACGACATCTAAATATTTTAGATTTGGACAATAATCTACCTTAAATATTATATCAGATTTGATGAGTTATTATTATAGAAGCTAATTTAGGACATTTGCATGTGATAATGTTACCACAAAATAAATAGGCTTTTGTCTCTATTCTTAATTAGTCTCCCGATCACCTAACGCAGCCAACTATTTTTGTCATGCAAAAGTGCGCCACAATAAGTGTACCATACTTCGCATTGTCATTGTATGCTTACCATATTTATAAATCAATGTGTCAAAACTACCCCTATATTTGCTTCAAATATCAGATGAGCACAGCTGGACCTTGACAGGTGTCGTCCATGAAGCTTGACACATCAAGTGTATTAATTGAAATGACTAGACTACACCAATTTTTATTTTAAATGACAAAGTCATCCTCGATACTTCGTCTGTTAACAGGAGGCTAACAACGACCTCGTTTAGTCCACCTCGTTTGTCACATTTGTCTCACGTTGGGTAACTAAAATAGTAAAAAAATAAGTTGATAAAAGAAAGAAAAAAAAACTTTATTCATGTGTCAATTTGTCCACTATTAAAAAATTAAATCATTTTAAAATTCAATTTAAAGAATCGGTAAAAAAAATTCAATTTCAAAGAATCAAATTTGCAGAGCTCATATCATGGATATCATTGTCTTACAATTTATAAATTTTACTTTGAGAAACGTTTAGGTGAAGTGTTTTTTTTCATATATGAAATTCATATAATTTTAAAACTAATTAAAAATATGAGATAAAAAGAATAATATATTTTTTTGATCGGTTCGATGAATTAGGGTGTACAAACGTTTGGTTCGATTGGTTAAAATTTTAATATATTTTTCAGTCGATTTTTTTAATTATTTTGATTAAATTAATCTAAGTATTTCGACATTAACCCATTGAATTGATTCCGGTCGATATAGTCGGTTAATCGATTAACTGACACTTTTTATATAATTAAGTTTTTAAATTTATTATATATTATATATTTAATGTATACTTAATATTTTTTTTGTTTATTATATTATATTTATATTTAATATATTAATTAATTTTTTAATCAGTTAAAACGATAAAAAAATTAATTGTCAACAGACTGATTAACTTATATATATTATTCGATTAATCAATTTAGAACCGACTTGATATACTGAACTACCTGTTGCTAGTTCACTATATCAATGAGCTCAATCTTACTCAATCTTTATTTTCTGTTTTAGCATTATTATTTGACTCTTTATACGTGGTTAATTATTTTTGGAAAAGTTTTTGTATGACACAATGGTTTATTTCACTGTTAAATGATATAAAAAAATCTTATTTTTATTAAAAATTAAAATAAACTCATATGTCATGTATATACTATGTTGGACAAATTTTTTTTTATTTTTTGGAGTCGATTTTTTTTTTGGGTTATAAACAAAATCTGAAAATAGAATATTAATCCTCTACAACATGAGTCACATGAACCCTACACTGTTTGCCTAAATTTGATAAGATTCATCTTTCATAAAAGCATATGATTCAAGTAAAAGGTACACCCAACAGGCCCAAATGAAAGTCAGAGAATAGCAGCTAGTGGCAACCTCGTGATTATATAGAAAAGGAAGCCCATTTGTCCTAAATGACATCAATAAGAAGAAGTATCAAGTGTCGCATACTCACAAAAAAACCAAACAGAAAGCAGAAGCAAATCCCAACCAAAAATTGGTAGAGATTTGCAAGAAAGAACCCAACAAAGGTATAATTGCTGTTGATCATCCGTCATCCGTCTCTTCTGGTAAAGAAAAACCCAAATCAGATTTTTTGTTTTTGTTTTGGGGATTTGATCGAGGAATTAAAGCAAAGCAGCAAATTAAAAATGGCAAACCAGCTAGAGAGCTTGGTGGAGTCGATCAAATCGAAGGTGAGATCATTGAAGAGATCGTCAAAGAAACCATACATAAAAATGGACAAGAGCTCAAGTGTTAAGGTAGAAATCCGTAGCAGAAAGGCAAAGAAGCTTATCGACAAGACATTGAAGGTTGCTGATCGTCCTGGCAAGCGTACCATTTCTTGACTCCATCCGTTTCTCTTATCATCTCTATTAACTCTTTTCAATGTAGATATAAATTAGCTTTTAGCTTTGGAATTAAAATCACGGTGGAATTATAATTTTTTTTTCATCGTTAAAATTATTGAGAAAGATTATGATTACACGTTAATTTTAATTTTAAGTTTTAATTTTAAATATCATTACGATATGTTTGGTTTTCAAGAATTAAAATTTGGAATCAAAATTAAAGCGTAATCATATTCTTTTAACGTTACAATGACTGAAAAAAAGTTTGGTTCTACTCAATTTTAATTCCTAAGAGTTTTTGGTTGTTTAATTATTAATCAGCCTGCCGATTGTGTTTTCTTAGCAAGGTTGGATGGGGGAATTGAACCGTTTCGGATTGGCTAACGAAAGAGCTTGGATTTTATTTTCTTTCCTTGATGATATCTTATGATTAATGAAATCATTAAACATCTCTCTCTCTCTCCTTTTCGTTTAGTGTACCCTACTTATGAGGGATGCCCTCAAGCTAAGTCGATATATTCGAGCTGGATTTCGAGTCAAATCGAAAGTAAGTTTGAAATTCGAATTTGATTAAATTTTGTATTATTTGAAATCAGTTAAATTATGAGCTTAAGCTTTTATTCATGAGTTTTAAAAAACTTTAATAAATAATATAAATATATTTTTATAATTTAATAAATTAAAAATTTATATATAATAAATTTATAATATTGTAATACATATTTAAAATTTTATGATAACCGAACGATTTTCAAACTTAATGAACTAGATATTCGGTTTGACTCGATTAAAATTATAATAACAAGCTTCTTTTAAAACTCAATTAAAAACGAAATTGGTCGGAATCCCTCTCACTTGCGCATTGGGAATATTCTGTCTCGGTTGCATCTAGGCGGTCTGCCATCAGATAATTTAGATCCTAAGTGGGCCTTCAAGCATGCTCATCACATGGTTCAAGTAAATTGCAAAGGGGAGGACTTGGGGCGACTATGCTGATTTTATAATAATTTATTTTTCTGAAATTTTAATTTAAATAAAAATTTTAAACTCTTAAAAATTAATTATTTTATTGATCATATATATTTAGAGCTTAAGATATCTAATGTATAAATTTTAAAATGTTTTTAATGAAAACGAGATTTTTTTCAATAATATAATTTATATATTTACCATTATACATCGACTTAACATTCTAAGGTAAAACTTAGAATAAAATTATTTCTGAAGTGGTTAAAAATCTTTTCAGCTGCAACAATTTTTTTTTTAAGTTTTAAAAATTTTAATTTATTTTTAAGATAAAACTTTTAATATTATAATAAAATTTTGATTTGATGCAAAAGTGAAAGTTGACATTTCTCACTTATTTGGTAGGATTTATAATTTTCTTATTTTATGAAAATTATGATTTTAAAAAAAATTAAATTCTCACTAATTTTTTCAAACAAACAATTAAAGACAATTCTTAGAAATGTATAGTTTTCACTTTGACTTTTCTCATAACGAACAAATTTGACTTAGTTAACTTTCCTAAATTCAATTTTCAGTTAAATCATAATTGGAGAAATCTTTATGATTAGAACAATCTCAAACAAAGTTAATCTTGTGTTTCTTTATGAAAGTCTGCTAGCTGCACTTGCATAACATAACATTCTTATGATAACATTTCATGACAATTAGCGTTTCTTCCCTCCAAGTTTTCTTGGCAACCAAACACTTCAGATTTGAAAACACAAACGATGAAAACAGCAGCTCACCGTATTGACAGTGGTCTGTAGATTCTGAGCAGCTCCATAGGTAAGGAAGACCAAACACTTTGTCCCAAAAAAATGTTTAACACCTAGTTTGGCAGATCCTATTTATGTCTATATTTCCTTTCCCTTGAGTTGAGATTCTGGGGAGAAAGATCTCAAAAATATAAGGGAAAGATGAACTTCGATTTTTTTTTTCTTTCTTTCGGAAAATCAAGCCATTTGCTTCCATGTTTACAGATTGATGCAAAAACTATGTTTACAGATTGATGAACTATGGAATACATTAATCAAATCTTAACATCAACACGCAGTCCATGCACAAAGAGCTATATGATTTTGTTTACTGCAACAGAATTGCACTGTCATATAAACACCAGCATACATGGTATTGTAAAGTGATTATTGCACTCATTTTGCACCAAATTAATGAATTTTTAGGTTAAATAACTTCATAGCACCAGCCCTTAAACCCTTACCATTGCACAAGGTATTCACAATTTCATACCAATCTATCCGGTGAGAAAAAAGGAAGCAATTGCACACAATCAACCACAGCTGCAAATCTTGGCAAGAAATTTTGAGAAAATAAATAAGATCATTGGCACACAACAAAAAAAAATCCACAAACAACAAGATAATTGTGCTCAAACAGAACTGCATTGTCAAACAAGCATCACCCAAGTTAATCGGGAAGTATGGTGATTATTGGGTATTGAGTCGCATTAAACATAGTCAACCCAATACACAATGAACATGATTCATCATTGAAAAAACAATAGGTGTACGATCCAAAATCTACCAAATATCACATGAGTCAACAAACCAAGCCTCATCTAATCCCATGAAAAAATAACTTCCATCAGCAAGAATCTATGAGAACAAACGTTGCAAGGAAAAACAATCTCAATTTAACTGACAGGGGAAAATAAACTTGATTAACATCAAGAAGAAAAGAAACAAGAAGGTACCTTCTAAAGAAAAACCCCTGGATCTCCAAACTCTTTATCAACCACAGGTCAAAAAACACCCTTTTTACCATTCTTCTACAGAGAAACTTAAATCCATGTATTAACATTTAATAGAAAGATAATGAATCGCAAACTGAAAACCAGGTAAAAGATGAAAGAAACCCAGATCAATCATCCTCTACACAGTGAATGCCAAACAAGAGAATCAACAACTTTTTCATAAGAATGCATAAAGATATTGGAGGGTAAAATTTGGCTTAAACTCAGCCCTCTAAGAAAATCAGGCAACATATAATCAAACTGTGCAGCATGAATCCAACATACAAACTCAGAGCAGTCTAAGAAAGATCCCCAAAGAAGTCTATATAAAAAAAAACCAGGTAAAAGATGAAAGAAACCCAGATCCATTATCCTCTCTAAATGCAAAACAAGTGAACCACTTTTTCATAGGCATGCATAGAGATATTGGAGGGTTAAACCCGGCTTAAACTCTGCCCTCTACAACACCTACATTGAACATGCAAGGTATAATTAGACTGTTGCATCTACAGCATGAATCCAACAAAGCAAACTATATCAACATGTGACTCCAACTAGAGACTGCCAAGAAAGGAAACAGATAACCAACCAAACTTAAAGCAGAAGAAGAAGGATAAAATATATTTAAAAAACTCCCAAATGACAAGTTTGAATATGGAAAATGGTAATTCTTAAATCTCACGTATCCAGCTAGATCATAATCAAACAGACTCCCTGATCCTAACTCTTCATCAACCACAAATCAACCAAAATTGAGAGATAACTCCCCTCCCTCCCCTCTCACCCCCCCCCCCCCCTTCTCCCCCCAAAAAAACAACTTTATACCTATACCACTCCTACTGAAAATGCAATTCCAAGTGCTAACAATCAAACCAAACAAGAACCATGGTAGTCATCAAAACCCAAAAGGAAATCCATGATGCTAAGCTTGAAAACAGATAAGATGAACCTCTCATTCACAAGAAGGCTCACAAACAACAATTTAACTGAGCTGCCATGTCTCCAAGCCATCTATCTACAGTACAAGTCCAATAGATGAAACTCAATGCTGATAAAGAGGGCATATCAAAGATAACTTCGATGATAACAGAAAATCAATAACCAAAAGCAGATCCAATGAGTTATCACTTCTCCACAATACCAGAAACATGTTTCTTTACTAGCCAGCTACTAAAAGAATTGGCCATAAAGAAGCTACATTAAAACAACACCGTCAAGGAACAAGGAAGAGAATAAAGGAATGGGAGAAATACATAAGAGAAAGTTACAAGAAAAGAAACACTCCGCATAATGAAATATATCTAGTTACATATGCCTAAACCCAAAGGAACATGAACCAAAAGAGCTCCTTGAATTAGTTGCATACCAATACTATTCGAAGAAGCAGATATCTTAAAACAAAACCATTATGAAAGGAGGAAGGAGTAAAGTACAGAGAAAGGTTACAATAAATAAAATACTTTACCCAATGACAAAAGTTCAAATAACCAGAGGGAAACCTGAACCACCAGTGCTCCTAGACAGCAGTATACCCATATTTCAGCATGCCAGATTTTCAGCCACTCGAGGACAGAATGCTAAAGTAAATACAAAGATACTTCTACACCCTACAAACAACAAAGCCAACAATTATCAAAATGAACCACAATATGACAATCATTGAATCTGTCCCCACTGATTAGCAGTGGCTGAAATAGAAACCTCGCTACATGAAAACTAATGGAAAGCCACTCTTTTAGTGAGTCCTTATATTTCAAAACCAATTCAACGTGTAAAAGCAATTGCAAGAATGCCTGAGCAGCGTAGGGCCAGAAAGTCTCTAGGTGTCTTGCAGTTGCTCAACTCGAGATCAAACCACGAGCCATACCTTATTGAGATCTTACCATCAATACCCAGTTCATACGCTAAGAGCTAGATGATTTTTTTTTGCCACAAAAGAATATCACCACCATCCAAAATATTCAAACTAATGTATTTCAAAAATAAATAAAAGAATAAATAGCGTAGGACTTACCCAACAGTCCCACAAGTTGGCTAAGTTCTTATTTCTTTAGAATTCAAGAGATTTGAAAATATAACATCAGGGCCACCAACAGCCGCAAATCATATAACTGCACTGCCATATGATGATTAGCAATAACCAAAAAAAAAATAAACAATAACATTGCCAATCACTGCAAGACAATGTGTTCTTTAAAATAAGTTAAAAAAAAAACCACCCAAAACCCACAAACTACGAGATTCGTTCGCTTCAATAAAGCAATAAAAACATCGACTCGGTAGATAATCTACGAGAACAGGATATGCAAAGAGAAACGATATCGAATTTAACTAGATGCATGACATTCGCAACAAAAAGATAATGTTGACCAATATAAAAACAATGGGCAAGCAACCGTCAAAAGAAATATGTGGATATCATCAAACAAACCCCATGATCCCGAATCTTCTTCAACATCAGCCCAATCATCTCCTACGAAAAAATCAAGATCCACATTTTAACAAAATAAGAACACAAACCATACCATATCCGATCAGTTCAATCAAGCAATCACAACTTCAACTCAGCAGAGAATCTACGAGAACTGGATATGCAAGGAGAGATGATCTAGAATTTGACAAGATGCATGAAAGTACGCAACAAAAAGATCTCATGTGGACCAATATAACAACAATTGGCAAGCTAACATCAAATGAAACTCCCACGATCCAACGGTTATCATCAAAACAATCCCCATGGATCCCAAATCTTCTTCAACATTAGGCCAATCCTCTCCTACAGGAAAATCAAGAACCACATTTTAACGAAATAAGGCCACTTTGTTCTACCTCCCCTACTACTGCAAATGCAAATCTATATGATGTCAGTCAAACAAAAGATATGGCACTGGCAAACACTCCTTCACAAGACAGATCACAATCAAACAGGCTCCCTGATCCTAACTCTTTGTCTACCACAGATCAACCAAAGTTCAGAGATAACCAAACTTTACACCTCTACCTCTTTCACTGCAAATGCCAGATCCAGTTGTAGAAGTCAAACCAAACAAGAATTGTAGTTGCAATCAAAACACAAAAAGAAATCCATGACACTATTGCTCCAAAAAAGATAAGATCAACCTCTCTTCCAAAAGAAGGCTCACAAACAATTATATAGCAGAGCTGCCTTGTCTCCAAGTCACCTAGAAGGCACATATATAACGCAATTATAACATCTACGTATAGTACCAGTACAATAGATGAAACTCAAGTCTAATAAAGAGGACATGTCATAGAAATTAATAACCAAAAACAGTCTAAACGGATCAAATGAGTTATCACTTCTCCACAACACCAGAAGCATGTCTCTGTACTCCAAGAGACTACTAGAAGTGGCCAAAAAGCAGCTACCTTAAAAAAAACCCAAGAAACAAGGAAGAGAAGAAAGTATAGGCGGAAATAACATAAGAGAAAGTTACAAGAAATGAAACACTCCACACAATGAAATATATCCACTTACTTATGCCCAAACCAAATGGAAACCTGAACTCCCACAGCTACTACAATTAGCTGCTGCATACGAATACTCCAACATTTTCCAGCCACTCTGACAACACAAGGTTGAAAAGTAAATTCAAAGTTACCATTTACACCTCAAAACAGAAAAACCATCAATCACCACAAGAGCAAAAGGTACATCAGAATAAACCATGACATTATACTCTTCAGTCCATAGAGTTTTGATATGACCTAAGAGAAACCTGAAACACCAGAGGTCCTTGAATTAGCTGCATAGCAGTACTCCAGCACGACAATTTCCAGCCACTCTAATGATACAAGGTTAAAAATGCATTCAGAGATACCTTCTAAATGCAAGAAACAGCAAAACCAACAAATACCAAAAGAGAAAAGGTACAGCCTAATAAACCTCGGCATGATACTCTTGAATCCATAGAGTTTTATATCACCTACGAAGACAATATAAGAAACTAAGAGAAATGAGAAACTAGTACAAACGCCAATTAACAAAAAACCAGCCATAATTAATACAGAACACTTCCAATAACAACCCTGAAAATTCACACAAACTTCTAATAAAGATGAAAACTGAGCATGAATTAATAGCTACAAAGACCATGAAGCAAAACCCCAAAACACTTTAAAATAAAAACTGTTTTCTTTTTTTACTTATAAAAAAAAAATGTTTTCATTTTAAAATAAATAAATATATTTTTTAAACCCCCAAAACACTTTAAATTCTAGAGAATTATATCCTTCCACAATTCCTTTGCGAGAGAATATGAAATATATCCCTTTCCACACTTCTTTTGCGCGAGAATTTGAAAAACATAACATCTTCAGCATTCTAAAACCAACTGAAAACTGCAACAAGAGATTGCCCAAAAGTAACAGATAGCGTAGTTAACTTGATGAGGAAAATCCTAAGAATTGCATAACAACCAAACCAAACCACCAAACAGACACAAACAAAGCTATGCCACAAAATTACACCCTTAGAAGTTAACAGACCAAGAATGACAGAACTGTATGTAACATCAGAACAGGAACCTGACACCATTTAAATAAATCACTTCAGAAGACCATACCTTTGCAATCTGTTTGCGGCGAAATAATGGATTTTTAGGTTGAATAAATTCCACTTGACGGAACCAACCCTCAAATCTTGCAACAGATGCCTTTTTATATAAATCAGGTCACGGTACCAGCCCTTTGCATTCGTTAAAAACCCACGATTCTGTGATCAAACAGAAGAATCAATTAGACACTGAAACTTGGATTCATTTTATATATCAAATACATGAAACTTATGCAAAAAGGACATCAAACCTAAGATGCACGCAGGTTCTTGTAAATGCCAGGAGCAATGGTTGCAAACTGTGGATCTGTGGAATCGTCATCAATAGCAACAACATTATAAGTTGGTTCCATCTCCACAAGTATATCTTTCACGCAAATCTTCCCTGAAAATGGCACATCGCACAGCAGAACAAAATCAGGGACACTTACAATTAATGAAAGTAATTACTATATAATGTCCCTTATCATTCAAATTATTCATGCTACAAACTGAAAAACATTTTAATGAATGAAATTACTAAGAATATCTAAAAAGAGCTTAAGAAGTTTAAATATCTTAAAATAAAACCTTTTGTGTGCTTGCTTTGAAATGTAGAGAGTGTTATTTGTCTTCCTCTCAATAGATTGAACCGCTGCGACATCCTCATTATCCGTATATTCAAATTCCGGACTCTTCAAGGAATCACAAGCAGACATGGTCTCATCAACAGAAACTGAACCAAAGAATGATCTGTTTGGAGAAACATCATGCTTCTTGGTTGAGAAAATGTCGTATTAGGAGTAGGAAAAACAACATCCATGCAAAAAATGTAATAGTCAAATTTAGGGAAAACCCATAACGCCAAATTGATCGATGAATACAGGCACAAGATTAGCCAACGTGAGACCCATTCCCTGGTTTGTTAAGTTAGCAAACTCCAGTAGAGAGAGTAGGATTATTATTCAAAGAGAAGTGGGATTATTAATTAAGGTTTTGACTAATGTTTTCCGCTAAAATTATGTGTCCACAAGATTACCATTCACCCTTTAACCACAATAACTAAAGTGTTTAAAGGGAAACCAACTTTTTAAAAAAAAAAAAAATCCTTCACTGTTAATTTTTTAAAAACTGTTTTATCAATCAATCTAATTCACAAAACTAAAATCAAATTGTTGACTTGATTAACTGATTCGTTTAAGTAAATAATTTGAAACGGTTTAATTACTATTTTATAACCTGTTAGTAAACAATGAATGATAAACTCATTGATTATATAATGCAAAAAAGGCTCATTAGTTAACTAGTCATGCTCTTGTATGAGATTCGTTATTTTACCATATAATAATTTGTGAAAAATAATATCAGATAAAAAAATTATATTTAATTGATGATTTACATTAAAAATCTTTTTATAGCAAAAATTGTTATTCCAAAAAAATACTTACACAATCTTTTAGTGCAAGGGAGAAGATTTTCTCTTTATAAAATATTCCACTTTCCCACATTTTAAAAAAAAAATCCCTAAAACTTTAAACCATTAAATCTTTTCTGTCACTTATTTTCAACATTTTTCAAAATATCTTTTCAAATTTCAACCAAACAAAAAAATCATTTGGAAAATTATAAATTTACATTGTAAATTATTTTTATTTTTAGTTTTATATTTATTTTTTGAGATTTTATAATTCAGACTTATTACTCTTTTTCGTTCTAAAATGATTGTCACGTTTGATTTTTGAAAGAAAGTTTGACTTTAATTATTTTATATTTAATATCATTACAAAAATAATAAAAATCTTTCAAAAAAATCTAAACTCTACCGTATTTTTTTGAAGAAAAGATCATGATTTAACATTAAATAATTAAATAATTTAATTGAATAAATAGTTAATATGATAATCTTTGCAAAACAAATAGAGTATTATTTGTGGCTTTTGCTTTTTGATTGAATATCATAACCATTAACAACCATAGGGTTGAGAGAGAAAAAAAAAATTTGACAACTTAATACTTGTATAACAATTTGTTTGAATACGTGTATCAATTATATTTCTTTCTTTTACTAATTACATTGTTTGCTAATTACACCACTGACAATTATATAGTTTTCTAATTACAACACTGAAAGATTAAGTTGGCAATGTATCCTAATTTTTATAGATCAAAATATCCTCAATAATTCAAATTTAAATAACACAAACACTTGTACAATAAGACAATCAATATATAAACTTATTTAATTTTTTTTCCATTTCCAAGGTTTTTTTCGCGATATCAAACCAATTAGTGATAAAAAAAAAAAGCACTTTGATACCGTTAGAAACCTCTCATCGACCCTCCATTCTCATGCGTTGCCATCAACCCTACTGCAAATTGAGGGGTCACCTTTTAGATCTATACATTTGGGGGTATTTCGAGAAACTAAGACGATGTTCGGGTTCAAATTTGAAATTTTGGCTAAAATCCTCAACAAACTAATTTTAACTTTCCTAATCTGTTTTCTTCTAAATTTTTTTTTGATAAAATTACTAAAATAACTCTACTCTTTCTTTTGTATTTGAGGGTATTATGATCTGAAAAGGTTGGGGCACATGCTAACCTACTCATAAGATAAAATCAGATCGCTTGATTAACTTATATCTTCTCTTTATTTAGATATTGGACAATGAAGATCGGGGTTTTAAATTGCCACTACTACGCTGCGTAGAGGTTGCAATATTTCGGTTTCGACATTCTTTGAGTCATGCCGACTGATATTGCCGTGAGTCTGAATTAGATTGACATTCAAAAAATAACGACTGCAACATAACGGATAGCAACTGTTGAGGTCGCTGCATATAGTTAAATCCAATTTTAGTTTTCTGTTGTGGTGAAAATATAATTTTTTAAAATTTTTTTACAATATGATCATAGCCACTCATTTTTTTAAATAGTATATTTCTATTTTTTTTTTATGTTTATATGAAATGAAATTTTAAAAAAAAAAGTGGAAGTGGAACATATGATTTAGTGAGGGAATGTTTGGTGAAAATTTGGGTTTTTGGGAGGGAATTTTTTGTGAAGATTTTGGGAGTTTGGGAAAGTGAAAACTTTGTTTGTTTATAAGTTGATTATTTTATTCTAAATAAATATAACTATAATTTCTTTTCAATTAATTAACTTTTTATGGTTTCTTAAACAGGTTATAAATTAAAACAAAGTATATTATATTTTAGTGACATAATTATGTGAATCAAAATGCTAAACATTTCTTTAAATATTATAAAAGAGTTATTAGGGTTATATTGATTATTTAATTCATTTTAGAGCAAGTTATGCGAAGTTGAAAAAAATTTGTGACCTCAATAATCATGGCTCACATTTTAACATCCGTAATGTCTGGAACCGCAATAAACATTACGCAATCGATTTTATTGATGCAACCACAATTCAAAACCCTGATGGAGATCATGATTTGATATGTTTGAAACTAAGTGTTCGATATTACAAAAATTAAAAGTTGTTGTTAGATTTCGTCAATCATTCTCCCAATTTAGAAGTTCTTGCCGCGAAAAATGTAAGCAATTCATCTTTATTGATAATTTTGGCACATGTAACTTTTGGGTTGCAGCTTCTAAAACTTTTATTTCTTACTTCAAACTGCAAAGTTAGAGAAGAATTTGATTGAATTTCATTGCATAACGTTTTTAACCGGTTATTATCACATTTTAAAAAAATAGATATAATATTCGAAGATTTGGTGAATAATGAACAGACAAGATGAAAATAGTATAGATTTTACGAAGAAATGGGGACATTTTAGATGAGATGTTTTATTTATTTTTGCAAATTCTTCGTAGAGAAGATGTCGTAATTACACAAGGAATTAAGAAAATATGTCTTGACCACTAGATAACTAAACTCATTAAATGAAACAACTCAGCTATTTCAAAACTCTAAAATATTAACATATGGTTTTCTCTTGGTACTTGAAGTCGTTGGTAATTCATGTAAATTCTTTATAAATGTAATTTTTATAATTTATAGGAAAACTATCATAACAAGCATTTAATTGTTTAAATGTTTATGTGATTTGTGATCCTTTTTGTTTCATTTATTTGCCCATTATTCATGCCTTAAAGTTGGAGAAATGATTAATAAATTGAACAAATAACCGAGACATCAGTCATAAATTTTTTTAAAAAATAGTGTGGTGCCATTAAAAATTTAACGAATGCCAATAATGTCACTCTTGATTTTGCATTTTAATTTAAATTTTTTCCTGGTGAAAGTTAATAAAATAAAGAGATTTGATTTAAATAGGAAATGATTTGAAACAATATGTTATTTTACCTTTTTATGAAAGGGTATTATCTTTTTAACAAATATTAACATAATCCATTAAATGTCGGTCAAAAAATGTAAGTGTTGTTTTAAAAAATATGAGAGACGGTAACTTGATATATGTAACTCAATCCAAAAATATATATATATATTTTATTTTATTTAATTTTAATGTGTATATATAAATAATACTTTCTTTAGAGCAACAGAAATAATTATAGTATTACATAATGAAGTTATTTAAATATGTAAATTAAACAATTTATGACCTTTTAATTTAAAAAACGTCTCAAAAATATATTTTTTAATAATTTCAATGGTAAAAATAATAAAATAAAATTTTACAAGGAAACAAGTTGGGAAAAAGAATATAGACCAGCTATAGTGTATTCCACAACAATCGAATGCTGAATATAGACCAGCTATAGCAAGTATTTTTTTTAATAATTTCAATGGTAAAAATGATAAAAACAATTGATTATTTTTAAAACTTTTTTTGGGGTTTTACTTTTTTTTTTATAGTTATTATTACATTGGTAAAGAAGAGAATTAAACAGAGACCAAGAAATTTGAGTTATTTGGTCAAGATTTTGTTACTTCAAAACAAAAACCGTTTTGAAAATTACGCCAAACACATCAAGTCATTGCAGGACTGTGAAGCCACTAGCAGTATGTTGCCCCACGGGGGTTGCCTTTCATTCTTTGGCAAAGAGATTGAAGAGGAATTTCATGTTGGGAGGGAGGGAGAGGGAGAGGGAGAGGGGGAGGGGGAGAGAGAGAGAGAAACCACTAGCAGTATGTTACCCCACGGGGGTTGCCTTTCATTCTTTGGCAAAAAGATTGAAGAGGAATTTCATGTTGGGAGAGAGAGGAATTTCGTGTTCAAAATATGAGAGAGAGAGAGAGGGAGAGAGGGAGAGAGAGAGAGAGAGAGGTAAATGAAAATTCACTCCCAATTAATACAATTATAATACAATTCCAAACTTCCCATTATAGGAATCAAGAAAACAAAGAAACAATGAATTAATAAATGCACAATAATTAATTATATACAATCTTCTCTCACACTGATTAATTTACAAAATTTTCATTTGTAAATTCTAATAATTATTCCTTTCACTAATGATAAATAATATTTCTTTTAACGGCATAGCTTCTACTTCTCAAATGATCATGTGCTTTCAAATTAACACCATTTTCCTCAAAAGAGCAAGGCTCATCTTCATCAATAGTTCCGATTTTTCCTACTCCAACGCTGTAACTCCTTCTTGTCCCGCTAGTATCCTGCAACCTCATACTTTGTTTCTGGCGTAAATTCGACTTATTAACCTTACTCTCCAAACTGCATCTAGATGCTACGCGCATAACTTCCCTAAATTCCTCGTCATCGCTTTTCTTCAAAGAGTTGACACTAAAACTCTTAGGCAATTGTGTTACTTGGGCGGTAGGCAACCCCGTCACACTGCCATACCTTACCCTTCCGGCGAAATCCTCCATGCTCCTCACGTATAAATCTCTAGCTTTGGCTAGTATTTTAATGGGTGTTAAAAGTATTTGCATGAACTTGTTTTGCTTGTTTGCTTTGCTCCTCATTTTTGCTATAATTAACAAGAACCAATAATTGAAAGAAAGATGTGATGAACAAGAAATAAGAAAAGCTTATAATTTTGGGATGAAGAGGAGAGAGTTAGTGGTAGTTATATAGATGCAGTCTTCAATATTTATGGATTTGATTCTTGGAAGTAGCTTCAATGGCAAAATATGAGAACAAAAGGCGTGTGGACTTTTTCAGACCATAAACGACATGTGAAAAGTTCAAACAGGACAAAAAAATTAGTTAGGACATTTAATTGCTAGGCCAAAATTCAAAAATTATGTGAGGGAACTTACATTAGTGCTAACAAAATAATGAAAAATGAGATGAATATGACCTGTGGTGATTCCAGACCCGGATCAATAGGAATTACTATGAAATTGAGAAAGTTCACTAATAATCATTGAAAAATTGAATAGTTATTGTTTCAAAAAAATTAAATATCAAAATTACTACTCAATTTTTCTGTGATTATTAGTGAATTTTATTGGTTTTATAGTAACTCGTACGGAACAGGTCTATGACATCACCACTATTTAAATTTAGGTGTTGTCCTTTTCTATTTTCTCTGGTATGGTTTTGAAAATTGCTTAAATGTAATTTAAATCATTAAAATTTTAAAATTTTAAAAATAATTTTAATAATTTAAATTATATTTAAACAAATATCAAAAACAATGTTTATTCCTGTTGAGCACGTCGGATAATTCACCTAGAAAAATGACTATTTATATATTTTTTGTGGGGATAAGGATTGGTGACAAAAAAATTGGCTTGATAATTTCAACATTTTGATCAATTAAGAAGAGATGGAAATTAAAAATGATTTTGTTTCTATCCTATTGTTAACATTTTGACAAAAAAAATTGACCTTTTCGTTATCCTCGGTCCTATCATGGACCTTGACTTGGTTAGTACGTTGCTTTTATGTGCTACAAAGAGTAATGAGTGATATACAGAGTACTGTTTTTTCCTTCTAAAATTTGACATAAAATGCTATGTCAAAATGTCAAATGGACAACTAATTCTGACATAAAATGCTTGTTTTACTTTAGCTGCTTAGCATTTTATATTAAATATTTGTTCATTATAATTGCTGGGTCAATGTTTTCATAGTCGGATGCTGTTGCTCAGTCTTATCTTTTGGGAAAAAAAATTATGGTCAGAATTCACAAGTCCACACAATTTAATAGGGCCTTTGACACAGTAGTGAGCATTACTTGTTGTTTTAGATTACAGTTATGATAAATATAATTATTAATTTATATATAAAAGGGTAATATGAGAAATGATGGAAAATTGAAAGGATAAAATTGTTATAGGAAAGCTAGGCTATGTTTGGATTGGGTTTTCAGAAACCCTTTTCAGTTTTCAAAAACTAAAAACACTTTTCAAATCCCAAGTAATATATTTGGTCAGTAGTTTTGCAAAACAGTTTTTAAACATAGTTTTTCAAAATTGGGTTTTCAAACACTGATTTGTGAAAATTCTCAGTTGGAGTTTTCAATCTTAAAACACTGTCCAGTTTTCACTTTCCTAATTCATGAGTTCACTGTCCCAAAAACACTCTGTTCTCTTCTCTCATTCACGCAACTTCTCATTCTCCAAAACTGTTCCTCTCCATCTTCCCTCTCTCTGCAACTCTTTCATCATTCTCTCTCTCTATTTCATTTCTTTCACTTTCTTTGTCCGTTCTTTCTCTGAACCGAGTCTCTCTTTCCTCTTCCACAGAACTCGCGACAGTGACGAAGAGCTCTAAGAAACCCAGATCGAACAAGGTAAGGGTTTCACTTTTACCCGTTTGACAGAGCAAGACGCAACGTTTTGGGGCTCTCTCATCTCAACCTTTGTGTCTCTCTCTCTTTCGTAGTCGGTATCGTCGCTACTGCTTTTTTCTCGGTTGCGCCATCTCCATCGCCATATCTTCGCAGTTCTCTCTCTTTCTATCTTGCTGCTTACACGGCAGCAGCCCCTCACAGCCCTTCAAAATCTAGATCGATAGTTAAGCAGGTAGATTCATGTTATGGAAGCAAATTTTTTTTTTTAATTTCTTTGCCTATTGTAGAGTTATATATAGGCTTTAATTTCCAGCAACTGGTTGTTTTGCAAAACCTTTTTTGTTTGACTACTGAGAAAATGATAGATCGAAATGACATAAGGGGAAATTTAAGATTTTGTACTTGGATATTGGAGCTCAATTGAGCGGGATATTTTGCATTTTAGGCTTAGCAAAGTTGAAAAAAGGTTTAAATGTTAGATTTCAATTTTTGTTAGTTACTCAAATTTAATTCTAATTCTTGAGTGTTTTAATAGGATGGAAGTTGCTTGCTGTCTGTTTGTGTAGGAAAAGTAAATGAAGAAGTGGAAGTTCTATATAATTTTCAACGTCTATGTGGCTATTTTGAGTTTGTGATGTGAGATCTTTAAGGGTTCGTTTGTTTGGTCTTTTAATAACTGTTTTTTGTCAATACTTGAGGCCTTTTTACCTGTTTAGATAATTGAAGGAATGTGTGTAAGAAAAGGGCACAAAAGGGTTGTTCTAGTCAGGAAAAAAAAGATGAACTTTTTCTTAATTTTTAAATACATTTTTTTAAAAATTTCTTGCTAGTTCTCTTTCTTTTTTTAACAATAAAAGAACCTAAAATCATAATAGTAAATACTTGAGGTCAATAGTACTCACATTGTTATAAAACGTAACTGCAGTACGAAGGCTTTAGTTAATCAGTTTTTTTTTTTTAAAATTCTTTGGTATGTGTATATAAAAAAGAGATTAGCTTCGAAACCGATATAAGTGTAGTGGAGACTACTTTAGATTCATTCTGTGTGTTGGGATCCAATGTTCTCTAACGAATATCTCTAACGAATATGTGAAGTAATGTAATACCCGTATTTGTAAAGTAATGGTAAATAAGTAATTTAATAAATATGATATGAAATTTAAATAATATAATTACGCGAAGGATTTAGTATTAAAAAAAAAAATTTAGGACGTGGATGTCATTAAAAGAAAAAAAAGAGAAGGAAAAAAAAATTCTGGACGTCCAACAATAAGAAAGAAAAAAACGAACATTAAAATAAAAGTTTTCAAAAAAAAAAAGTCAACAAAGGAGGCAACAGGTGGCAACACTTGCTGCCAAGCAAAGAACTCTGCAAGTCTTGTACGTTTCATGAAACGTGGAGACAATGTAGACTGAGTAGGGGGGATTAAAGACAGATGGAGGATGCAATTGAGGCTACCGAAAGTTTAAGTAGCGAACTTGCATATATATATATATATATATATATATATATACACCTGCATGAAATCTGTTTACAGATTTCACATAGTTTCTTTCAACTTATCGTTTCTTTCTTAAAACACTTGAGGACTCAAAGAAATGCTGAAAAAGCAAAATTTTGAAGAAGTTTTCTGTGAATTTCATAGAGAATCATGAAAAGCTATCAAAAAAACAGAAGGTAATGCTGTAATGTTTATTTTTGAGTTTCTGACATTTATGAAGTTTCCCTAAATTCAAAGTAGGAATTTTCAAAATGTGTGGTTTATATCGAATTGAAGAATAAATTAGAAAATTTATATAAATATGATGTCAAGTGTTGATGATCTATAACCAGGGGAATTTATGAGAGAAATGGGAAAGGCAAGGAAGTGATCCACGGGTAGCTTTAAGAGCTACGTGGTGAGTTGGATTTACTTTAAGTAGTCTAAATAAAAATGAAAAATTTAGTAATAATATTTAAAAATAAATTTTTAGCTTATGTTGTGGTGATAGATAAAGATTTGGTTGATAATTATGATATCAATTTTGGACATATAGAAAATTATTAGGAGAGAAATAATATTTTTGGAATAATAAGTTGATTTAATAATCGAAGCGATAAGTGAAATTCTTGATGAGTTATATTGATGCTTTAATACGAATTATGGTGAGATAAATTTTAGTGAATCTTGACAAGCTTTGATGGATGATTTGTGATGAAATTTAGTGGATCTTGACAAGCTTTAATGGATTATTTTATGTGATTTGGGATGAGAGGATTCTAGTAGAATTTTCATATAATTTGAGAAAAAAATCAGGATAGCCAATTTAAGTGTTTTGAATTTATATGTTGTTTTTATATTACTGTTTATATGCATATTTCATATCATTGCTCATATGTATATGCATTAAATGAAAATGAAAGAATTGAGAAAGCAGCTGGTCTAATGAAAATGAAAGAACCGAGAAGGCAACCGGTTTAATGAAATGAAAAAACCGGGAAGGCAGTCGATCTTTTTAGAATGAAAGAACCAGGAAGGCAGTCGGTCTAAATAAGAACGAAAGAACCGGGAAAGCAGCCGATCTAAATGAGAATAAAAGAACCAGAAAGGTAGTCGGTCTAAGATAATAACAACCTGTCGACAGGTGGGAAGACATTCCCATCATAAGCATTCATTGCATTGCATCTGTTTTAATTATTGCTTGCATTATTGAAATACTGAAGTGTGATGTATTAATTGTGAATTTAATTATAGATGATTGAGTCTCACAGAAAGAGACAGTTATGATGATAAGATTATTGAAATGCTGATGTGTGATGTATTAATTGTGAATTTAATTATAGATGATTGAGTCTCACATAAAGAGACAATTATAATGATAAGATTATTGAAATGCTGATGTGTGATGTATTAATTGTGAATTTTATTATAGATGATTGAGTCTCACAGAAAGAGACAGTTATGATGATAAGATTATTGAAATGCTGAGGTCTGGTGTATTATTGTGAATATAATTATAGATGATTTCGTCTCACAAAAAGAGACAGTTATGATGATAAGATTATTGAAATGCTGAGGTGTGATGTATTATTGTGAATATAATTATAGATGATTGAGTCTCACAGAAAGAGATAGTTATGGCGATAAGATAATTGAAACGCTGAGGTGTGGTGTGTTATTGTTATGGTGATAAGAATTATCTAAATGGTAGACTTTATGATGTGAACCTCATTGTGAGGTAATTATGAAATAATTGATTGTATTGAGGTGAACCAATAAATAAGAGGAAGGGAATGATAGAGAATGGATGTTATGACATGGGTAGTGATAGTAGAGTGCTAGTATCAAGTGTAGGAGATATAAATTGATTTAAATATTAAATGACTGTTTATACAAATGAGTACTTTTAGTAAATTTAATTCACTAAGCTTTTGAAGCTCACTCCTCATTGTACAATGATTTTCAAGTAGCAGGCTTGGCAAATAGTTTGGTGAGTTGAGGTTCAGAAGAAATCATTTTCTGTAAGCCACATGTGTCAACATCCTCAGACTAATGAGAAAAGAAAATAAAAATTTTATTTGTAAATATTCATACATTTTACGTTGTATAGAATGTTTAAAGATCGGATTGATGAAAAATTTCTTTTGGTATTGTTTATTTTCTTTGTTGCATATATGTGTCATGCTGAGATTTTCAAAATGTGATGACAACGTCTCGGGGGTGGCCAACCCGGGATGGGTCGTTACAATTTTGGTATCAGAGCATTAGGTTTTTAAGATTCTGTAGACTACATAAAAAGTAAGAAAGTGGAAGACTAAAATAAATTATAATGAACAGTCTGAGGATGACACGTGGATGTGCTAGAGCTAGAGTTAGAGTTGTTAATTAGAGAGGGGGTGGTAGGCCCTAATATTTTTGACAAGTCAAGGTTGAGTCTGAATCTGTGGTTCCTAGAAGGAAATATGCTGACAGTAGGATTGATATTAGTGAAGGTGTGAGAGAATCTGAAGTTGAAAGAGATAAGCTAAGATAAGCTCTTGCATATGCTCTTGAGAAAATTAACGTAACAGATGATAGAGTGGATAGCTTATAGCATAGATTTGATGAACAGACTTGGGCAGTGTTTGAGGTTGTTAATCCAGTAATGATGAACGTTTAAAAAAGGGGAAAAGTGAGTTTATGCATAAAATGCAAGGAAATTGTTAAGTTGAATGCTGTGTTGTTTAAAAGATCTATAAATTCTTTCAAGCCTAAGTTTTGGGAGAAACATGTAGAGAGATTATTTGGTACTTTACCAGTGACTGATGGGCAGATGGTCACTTTTGTTTCATTCGAGTTAGAAAGAGAAGTTTTAGAATGATGAAAGGATATTCTTCCCGGGGTAAGTGCAGATGTTGTTAAGCTCTTAACCTGAAATAGATTTAAGGAAGTTTTCCTTGATAGATACTTTACTTAGACCTTTAAAGCCCAACAAGATAGAGATTTTATTTATTTGGGGTAAGTGTCCTGACTGTGGCTCAGTATGATAGGAGATTTGTGGCTTTGCCGAGGTTTGAACCGAAAATGATATACTCAAAGGAGAAAAAGTGTAAGAAGTTCATAGATGAATTATGTTTTAAGGTTTGATCAATACTATCGTATATAAGGCATATGAATTATGTCAGATTGGTGGATATACCATTTCAAATTGAGAGAGATGTGATGGAGTTTAAAATAATAATAATAAAAAATAAAATAAAATAAAAAAATGGTTAAAGAGGCTTAAACATAAAGGTTATAGAGGTAGTGGTAGTATGAGTATACAGGATGAGAGACCACACCAAACGAGGAGTTCCTTGTCGTAGGGAACTGAAGTACAGAGTCAGAGGAAAACAATATCTATTATTTCTGTAACTCAGAATACTATTGGTGGGACCCTTAGATTTGGGAGACAGGTTATGGGAACTGGGAGTCATGGCAGAGAGAGTAAGTATGCCACCAAGAGGAGGTGGTAATCTGACGTATGATTGAGAGATAGAAGTTTGTCATAGATATATTTTATCCCAGAATTGTTTTAATTTGAGGTGCCTTGTGTATAGAAAAAGTGGATATATCAATGTTGGTTGATCTTGGTACAACCCATTCTTTTGCATCCAGTATTTATATGAAGTCTATTGAAGTGTGTATTAACCCTTGGATACAAAATATTTCTGTTAAAGTTCTCACTAGAGATAGAGTGATAATCATAAATATTTACGAGGGTTGTGTGATTCGTATCAGTGATAGAAAATCTGAAGTTGATTTATTATATTTAAATATGATATATTTTGGGAAATAATTGGTTATCGATGTTTTATGTCTGAATTGAGTATTCCAGAAAGAAGGTAGTGTTCAAGATATGGACATGAGAAGTTTAACTTTCAGAGAGAACATAAGATACTCTCGAACTATCTTATTTTCCTCTGAACACTAGGAGATGGTTGAAGAAGGGTTTTTAAGAGTAATTGGGCATATATAATGGATTCTACAAAGGAAAATAGGAAGTTAGAAAAATTCTTAGCGGTGAAAGATTTTTCTGATGTAATTCTTGATGAGTTGCCTAGGTTACATCCCAATAGGGAGATTAAATTCTCTATTGATATGATACCAGGATCATCACATATATTTAATAGCACCCTACCGAATGACATCAGCTGAATTGAGAAAGTTGAACATACCATTTTAAGAATTTTTGGATAAACAATTTATCAGACCTAATGTATTTGGGGGAGCCCTTGTGTTGTTCATGAAAGAGAAAGATGGAACGATAGGAGTATGTATAGACTATAGATAGTTGGAATAAGAACCAATATATTTTACCCAGGATAAATGAATTGTTTGAGTAATTGCAAGGAGTGAGGGTGTTTTCTAAGATAAACCTGAGATCAGGTTATCACCAATTGAGGATAAAGGAAGGAGACGTGCCTAAAACTGCTTTTAGGACATGTTATGGTCATAAGTTTCTTGTGATGTCATTTGGACTGAATAATGTTCCAGAAACATTCATGGACTTAATGAATAAAATGTCTAAACAAATTTTTGATAATCTTGTGGTTATGTTCAATAATGACATTCTGATATATTCTAAGAAAGAAGAACAACATATGAAACATTAGACAATGTGTTGGAGATTCTGAGGAGAGAGAAATTATATGCAAAGTTTTCTAAGTGTGAATGTTGGCGGAAGGAAATAACTTTCTTGGAACATGTAATGTCGAGAATGGCATAACAGATGATATATAAAAAAAAGTGGAGGCAATGTTAAGTTGGGAGAGACTAACTAATATGATTGAGATTAGAATCTTCTTGGGGTTCGCTGGTTATTATAGAAGATTCTTTCAGAATTTGTCTATTATTGAATTACTGTTGAATAGATTGACCAGTAAAGATGTGCGATTTGTATGGTGAAGGAAGTGTGAGAAAAATTTCCAATTACTAAAAGAGAAATTGACTACAGTTCCAGTACTAGTGTTTCCTTCTGGTGATGAAGGATTTGTGGTGTATAATGATATGTCATATCAATGATTGGGATATGTGTAACATAGGAAAGTTGTGGGCCATACTTCTAGGCAATTGAAAATTCATGATAGAAATTACCCTACTCATAATTGAGAGTTGGCTGCCATAGTGATTACTTTAAAGATTGGAGACATTATCTGTATGAAGCCACTTGTAAGATATTCATGGGTTATAAGAGTTTGACATACTTACCATCCAGAAAGAGTTGAATTTGAGGCAAAAAAGGTGGATGGAATTAATTAGTAACAACGATTGTACAATTCATTATTATCTGTACAATTCATTATTGTACAATTCATTTAAAGATTGGAGACATTATCTATATGAAGCCACTTGTAAGATATTCATGGGTTATAAGAGTTTGGCATACTTACCATCCAGAAAGAGTTGAATTTGAGGCAAAGAAGGTGGATGGAATTGATTAGTAACAACGATTGTACAATTCATTATTATCTAGAAAAGAGGAAAGTGATAGCTGATGCATTGAGTAGAAAGTCTACAAGAAGGTTAACTGCTATTGGGAGTTCTAATGAGAAAACTGATGATAGATTTAAAAGAGATAAGAATGAAGTTGAATAACAGTGGTAGAGGATCATGAATGAAGAGTATAGTTGTACAGTCATCCATAGTAAAATGCTTTAAAGATGCAAGGTAGAGATGAAGCGATAGAAAATATTAAGCATTGAGTGCTTACTAGGAAGCAATATAAATTCAAAATTTGAAATAATGGTATCCTGGTCTTGGAATATAGAAATAGTGTTCCCAATAATACAGAGTTGAGAAAAGCGATAAGGAATGAGGCACATAATGATGTAGATTTGATGCAATCAAGTAATAATCAGAGGTATAGAGGAATTAGATAGAAATTTCGATGATCAAGATTAAAGAGGGATGTAACTGAGATTATGAGGTTGTGTGGAGTACTATTAAGAATAGTGTCATTTAGAGATGCTAGATTTTACAACCTGGTTTTGGAGAGGCTTTCTGAGAGTCACGAGTACACGGTTGCAATTTTATAAAAAAATTTATGCTCAGACAGAAAGGATTGTTTAGAGTACTAAAAGATATGTTAAGGGCAAATGTAATGAGTTCTCAGTAAGTTTGGATGTTTACATGCCATCGATTTAAGTTGATGATAACAATCAATATCAAACTAATATTGGGATGACACCGATTGAGGCATTATATGGTAGGAAGAATAGAATTTCTATATGTTGGGAAAAAGTAAGAAATATATTTGATCTAACAATTATTGAGTTAACAACTGAGATAATCAAATTAGTTAGAGAGAACCGTAAAGCAGCACAGAGTGGATCAATTAACTATGCCGATACTAAGAGAAAATCTCTCGAGTTTCAAGTAGGTGAGTTAGTATATCGAAAAATATCTCAATGAAAAAGTGTATTGAGATTTAAACAGGAAAGAAAAGCTGAATCTGAGGTATGTGGGACCCTATGAGGTTGTTGAGAAAGTTGGGCTAGTTGTGAATAGCTAAGATTTGCCTACAGAGTTGAAGTAGTGGCATAATGTATTTCATGTACTTTTGTTTCATTAGTTAAGGAGATTACATGAAAGTATGAGACAATTATGAAAAAGTATTATTTACTTTTGTTTCTGGAATTAGATAAGGAAATTTTGGGGACGAAATTTTTGTAAGGTGGGTAGATTTGTAATACCCGTATTTGTAAAGTAAGGGTCAATAAATAATTTAATAAATATGACATGAAGTTTAAATAATATAGTTACACGAAGGATTTAATATTGACAAAAAAATCTGGGACGTAGACATCATTAAAAGAAAAGAAAGAAAATGAAAGAAAAAATTTCTGGACGTCCAAGGAAGTCCAGCAATAAGAAATAAAAAAAAGAAATAAAAAAATAATATTAAAATAAAAGTTTTCAAAAAAAAAAGGTCAACAAAGAAGGTAGCAGGTGGCAGCACCTATTGCCAAGCAAAGAAAATGGAATGCAGAGTTTCATTGAAACTCTGCAAGTCTTGCACGTTTCATGAAACGTGGAGACAGTGCAGACTGAGTAGGGGGATTAAAAACAGACGGAGGATGCAATTAAGGCTACCAAAAGTTTAAGCAGCGAGCTTGCATATATATATATATACAAATATGTGAAATGTGTTTACAGATTTCATATAGTTTCTTTCTCAAAACACTTGGGGACTCAAAGAAATGCTGAAAGAGCAAAATTTTGAAAGGATTTTCTGCGGAATTTCATAGAGAATCATGAAAAACTATTAGAAAAACAGAAGGTAATGATGTAATGGTTATTTTTGAATTTCTGACATTTATGAAGTTTCCCTAAATTCAAAGTGGGAATTTTCAAGGTGTGTGGTTTATATCGAATTGAAGAATAAATTAGAAAATTTATATAAATATGATGTCAGGTGTTAACGATCTAAAACCAGGGGAATTTCTTAGAGAAACGGGAAAGACAAGGAAGTGATCCACAGGTAGTTTTAAGAGTTACGTGGTGAGTTTGATTTACTTTAAGTAGTCTAAATGAAAATGAAAATTTTTAGTGATAATATTTAAAAATAAATTTTTAGCTTATATTGTGGTGATAGATAAAGATTTGATTGATAATTATGATCTGAATTTTGGACATATAGAAAATTGTTAGGAGAGAAATAATATTTTTGGAATAATAAGTTGATTTAATAATCGAAGTGATAAGTGAAATTCTTGATGAGTTATATTAATGTTTTAATACGAATTATGGTGAGATGAATTTTAGTGGATCTTGAAAAGCTTTGATGGATGATTTGGGATGAAATTTAGTGGATCTTGACAAGCTTTAATGGATTATTTGATGTGATTTGGGATGAGAGGATTCTAGAAGAATTTTCATATAATTTGAGAAAAAAATCAGGATAGCCAATTTAAGTGTGTTGAATTTATATGTTGTTTTTATATTATTGTTTATATGCATATTTCATATCATTGCTCATATGCATATGCATTAAATGAAAATGAAAGAACCAGGAAAGCAACCAGTCTAATGAAAATGAAAGAACCGGGAAGGCAGCCGGTCTTATGAGAATGAAAGAACCGGAAAGGCAGCCGGTCTAAGATAATAACAACCTTTCGACAGGTGGGAAGACGTTCCCATCATAAGCATTCATTGCATTGCATCTGTCTTAATTATTGCTTGCATTATTGAAATACTGATGTGTGATGTATTAATTGTGAATTTAATTATAGATGATTGAGTCTCACAGAAAGAGACAGTTATGATGATAAGATTATTGAAATGCTGATATGTGATGTATTAATTGTGAATTTAATTATAGATGATTGAGTCTTACAGAAAAAGACGGTTATGATGATAAAATTATTGAAATGCTGATGTGTGATGTATTAATTGTGAATTTAATTATAGATGAATGAGTCTCACAGAAAGAGACAGTTATGATGATAAGATTATTGAAATGCTGAGGTGTGGTGTAGTATTGTGAATATAATTATAGATGATTGAGTCTCACAGGAAGAGACAATTATGATGATAAGATTATTGAAATGCTGAGGTGTGGTGTATTATTGTGAATATAATTATAGATGATTGAGTCTCACAGAAAGAGACAGTTATGGCGATAAGATAATTGAAACGTTGAGGTGTGGTATGTTATTGTTATGGTGATAAGAATTATCTAAATGGTAGACTTTATGATGTGAACCTCATTGCGAGGTAATTATGAAATAATTGATGGTATTGAGGTGAACCAATAAATAAGAGGAAAGGAATGATAGAGAATGGATGCTATGACATGGGTAGTGATAGTAGAGTGCTAGTATCAAGTGTAGGAGATATAAATTGATTTCAATATTAAAAGATCGTTTATACAAATGAGTACTTTTAGTAAATTTAATTCACTGAGCTTGTAAAGCTCACTCCTCATTGTACAATGATTTTCAGGTAGCAGGCTTGGCAAATAGTTGGTGAGTTGAGGTTCAGAAGAAATCATTTTCTGTAAGCCATGTACGTGTCAACATCCTCAGACTAATGAGAAAAGAAAATAAAAATTTTATTTGTAAATATTCATGCATTTTACGTTGTATAAAATGTTTAAATATCAGATTGATGAAAAATTTCTTTTGGTGTTGTTTATTTTCTTTGTTGCATATATGTGTCATGCTGAGATTTTCAAAATGTGATGACAACGTCTCGGGGGTGGCCAACCTGAGATGGATCGTTACAAATAATCTACATGTTTACTTGTTTTCATCATAAGAAAAATTAAATTATTAAATTAAAAGGCTAAGAATTCATTATTAGAATGTTTGCCTCTAGAATGTTGTGATTTTAGTACTTTGGTAACATTGCTCTTATTTAGGAGCCAAATTACATAAAAAAAATGGATGCTACTTTTATTTTCCTGCACTCATTATTGTTCATTACCTGCAAATGCATTCTCATTATACTAGAATAAATTAGGATCCTCTCCAGTAATCTGGGGAATTTTTTTTTAAGTGCACCTTTAGATCAATGTCACGTCAACATTATGGATTATGTATCATTAATCCAAAAATGTACTTGAGAAAAAATTTTCCCAAATTACTGAAGAAGGTCCTCATCCCAATCCATAAAACCATTTTAATGTGAAAATGTAGATAGACTAAAGATTAAGGGACATTGATTGGTACATCTAAACATACATTATGAATTGACATATTCTAACTGTTAGAAAATGTAATAGTGATTATTTTGAAACTGTTCAGGATGTATGTAAAGAGTGCCAAATGAAATGTCTCTTTAGCATTGCTCCATATATATGGATATAAACTAAGGGTGGAGTTAGAATTTGTATCATGAGGGAAGACGCCAAAGTTGATATATACTTAAAAAAAAAAATTTAGTTAACTGGTTATTGTTTCAAATCAAATGTATTTGAATGTTTTGATATTTTGAATTCGATTCCTAAGATCAATAATTTTCATATGAATAATGAGGCTGGAAGTTTTAGCTTCGGCATTCAATGGTTAATAACATGAAATGGGTTAATAATATTTTGGATTTATATTGATTTTTTTAATGAAATTTGGGTTATTTTTTGGTGCAAAGTGGAGATGTGCCTTTCTCTGAAATGTTTGGCACATCTGTAAGTTCCATTTTTTTGCTTTCAATTGGAATAACAGTCAGTTGTATCTCTTACTTGGGTTTTTTTGTATAAAAAACTATTAAGGAAAGAAATAACTTTTTTATAGGCAAGAAAAGAGAGATTCTTCTCATTATTTTCCAAACTGACTTATCTTATGCAAGTCAATGTTCCTCTGCCTCTTTGGAGGCCAGTTTTTGGCTTTGATGCAGCAAGTAGAAGATATCTTTTAGGTTGTAGGCATTAGCTTTAACTGCACTGACATGCAACGTGAAAAACATAAGGAATAGTACAATAATTTTGTGCTAGACAATTATTAATAATTAGTTACAAGTTTTAATGGCTAAATCAATATTTAGGATGCCCAAGTTTTATGGTTGAACTAATGCAGATCTCATTACTTATTAGCAGCCAAGGCCATAAAGATTCAATCTCAGTACAATAATACAATTTTTTAAGGCATTCGACATATTGCGTTTGGATGATTTAATACATGCAATTATTTCATATATATTCCTTACTTGTGACATATATGTATGCATAGGCTCCACAGAGAGGTTTATCATAAAGTTAATATAGATCAAGGTTTCAACCCAAGAGGGGGAGGTGAATTGGGTTTTTAAAACTTTTTGCGGAACTAATACAAGTTTATAAAAACGTATAAGCAGCAAACAATTAAGACAAGTAATGTGCTGTAAATAAAGAGTTTAAGAGTAGAGGTTGCAAACTCAGATTATAGTGGTTCGGCAATATCGGATTCGTTCCGACCTTACGTCCACTCTCTTCAAGGAACCTCCTTGAAGTAATCCACTAAGTAACTTAGTTGTACAACTTTCTCGGTGTTGTACAAACCTTACAATCCCTTCCTCTCGGAAACTATCCTCTTCCTCTCGGAAGTAATCCCTTTCATTTCGAAAGTAATCCCCTTCCTTTCGGAAGTAATCCCTTTACAAAAGATACTGTAAAGTAAATGGTAGAGAAACAGTAAATGGAAGCTTATACAACTGAATAATGTCTCTCTTTCAAAGTAAAGCTTGAAGAATGGCTCAACAAGAATATTTCAAAGCTTTTTGTGTTTCAAAAAGTACAATAACTTGATTGTGTAAGATCAACTCTTTTTGAATATGTGTAGCTCTCTATTGAAAGCTCAATAGAATAGGTTTATATAGCCATCAAATAATATGGCTGTTTTAACTTTAATTTGAAAAAGATTTGCTTTTAAAACGTTCAGATTTGGTGTTCAACGGTCATATTTTTGAACTACCAGTCGACTGGGTTCTCTTGAAAAATCTCGTTTTCAAAGCTTCTGGGGTACTAGTCGACTTGTATTTTTCATCCAGTCGATTGGGGACTTACTGTCCATTTTACCAGTCGACTGGTATGACTGACCCAGTCGACTGGGTTGTCTTCCAACCCAGTTTTTCTGTTTTAACTTAAAACGTTTGTTTTAAAATGATCGGTTTAGAAAACCTTTTTGTGTTCGAGCCATTGAACAAGCTATTAAAATGTATAAGTGAGACTTATATTGATTCTAATACTTTAGATCTATACTAGTTCTTCAGTTTTCACTTGATAGTTTGATTCAATTTGAGTTCTTGCACTTTGATCCTTGGTTGAATGCTTTTGTTGTTTACTACACTTAGTTTGAACTGTTAGAATAATAGTAGTTGTGCTTTGTCATCATTAAAATACGGGTGAGGGTCAACAGTTTGTATGCAGGGGCTGGTGCTACAGCCTCTGTGCAAAGGCTGGTGCAGCTGGTGCCTGCACAGGGGCTACAGCACCAGCCTTTGATAAAAGAGGTATATGCATGCGCATTATTTTAGGAGAAATGATAACTTGTATATGTATGTAGGTCCAATTTAAGTATCTTAAAATAGTCGGTTAGTTTTTATTGTTCAATAATAATCTATTAATTTCACTTTTAATGTAGATGGCTTCTAAAAGCATTGATATATCTTTATGGGGCTCTGAGAGAGAGAAATGTTTTATCGATATCATGGTTAATGAGGTAAACAAAGGAAACATGAAAGATGATGTGTTTCATAGAAAGATTTGGGATATCATTATCAAATAATCGAATTTGAAGACCAACAAGCTCTTTACATTGAAACAATTGAGGGAGAAATTTCAAATGTTGCGTTTGAAACACCGGCTGTTTAGTCAATTGCTTGAGCAAATTGGCTTTGGTTGGAATGCAGAAAGTAATACTGTCACAGCCTTGGATGAGACTTGGAAAAATTACATTCGGGTATCATTTTTCTCCCTAAAGTTCATAGTGTGGATTTATCTTACAATAATTTCTTTTAAATTGATAATTACATTTATATCTTCATTTTTTTTCTTAGGTACACCCAAAAGCTTCCCAATTTCGTAAGCAAAGCTGTGAACACTACAAATTGTTAAGGATAATCTTTAACAAGTCAACTGCCACAGGAATTCTTCACCATGCTTCAACCCAAGATCCACCTAATTCCGATGAGGAGAATGCATTGCATTAAGCTTTTCTCAATAGTGGCAGGCATGTAGACGTTGATGTTGATGGCTTTGGTAACCCAGATGACCCAAATACTCTGATTGACCTTGAAACCCTAAGCACTCAACCCACTCAGCTTGAACATTCTCCTAAGCAATCTAAAATCAATGAAAAGAAAAAAACAGACGAAAACTAGAAATAGTCAATTGAGTGAAGTTTTTGTCTGTTTCATGGAGGCTACAAAAGCAAGGACAGAAGCTTCTTTGGCTAGGGCTGAGAGGTATAAAGAGAAAAGCATTGAGGGAACAAGTTCGATGGTTTCAACTGATTATTTAGTTGCAGTGCGTTTGAAAGTTCTTGATGAAATGGAAAATCGGGTGGATGATGACACATATTTGAAGGCATTAGAGAAATTTACAGGTAGTTTTGAGTTGAGGGAGGTATTCATTAAAATGCCTTTGGAGAGGAAGAATGCGTGGTTAGCTAGGATTGATTGAGAGTTGGAGACATTGCCTTTGGGTTTAAATTATGTTCGTGTGTTAAGGATACTATTTGTTTTTTGATGTGTGTTTATGTTTGTACTTGAATATTTTTATTACTTTTTTTAGTTTATGGATGGTATATTATTTGTTTGGATTAAACTTATGCGTTTGACATTCCTTGTATTGTTGGAATATGAATGATTAGAATTGTGTATATAGGTCTAATTATATTTGAATGATTAGAATTGTGTATACAAGTCTAATTATATTTGATAATTCATAGAAAACAGAGGAGGTGCTGTCGATTTTTTTTATAAAAAAATAGAATTAAACTTCAATCTATTTAGATTTGTTGAATATAAACTATACTACATGATAACCATAATGAGACTTATTTTTTTTGTTTAGGTTAAGAAATGGACAATTCAGATCGCAATAATTGTGGCAGCCAATCTAGTTCATCAAGTTCGTCCGTTGAAGATGAGTATGAAATGCTCTCATTGTTAATGCTTCATATGTTTGCCGAATATGATGAGAAATTTATGAATAAATTACCTATGCGAACATCACGACTCAGTGGACATGAATACATAACCGAATTGTCAAATGGTCGTTCAGAGGTAGTTTATGAATTGTTTCGCATGGACAAGGAAACATTTATTCACTTATGTAACACATTGAAGCAATATAATTATATAGAAGACTCAAGGGGTGTCACAGTAGAGGAAATGATGGCCATTTTTTTGTTTGTTGTTGGGCACAATGTGGTAGCTGATCGATTTTAATATTCATTAGAAACTATTAATCGACATTTTACCACAGTGATGGGAGCATTGAACAAGTTTGCGAAGCACATAATATGTCCATCGAATGACCACGTGGTGCCTCCACAAATTAGAAGTGATCCAAGATTTTACCCTTTTTTTAAGGTAATGTATCTTATGATTGATTTTTAATTTATTAGTTTAGCTTTGTATATACAATTTATAATACTAAACAGAGTCTAATCGTATGCAAAAAAATGGACCTAGAAATACATTGGCGCAATTGATGGAACGCATATCAGTGCATGGGCGCCAGCAAAAAAAGCTACAGTTTTAGGGGTAGAAAATCGATTGTCACACAAAATGTGATGTGTGCATGTTCATTCAACATGAAATTCACATACATGTACAGTGGGTAGGAAGGTATGGCTAACGATTCATGAGTCTTTTTGGACGCCTTAACTCGATCGGATGTTCAATTTTCTTGGCCTACTAATGGTAAATCTATTTTAGTACTAAGTTGAAATTATATACTAATTGATTGATATGTACTAAGAGAATTTGTATGACTTATAGGTGAGTATTATTTGGTGGATTCCGGTTATCCATGTACAGCTGGGTTTCTTCCATCGTTTAGGGGTGAACGGTATCACTTAAATGAATATCAAGGTAGAACACCCAACGGGTTATAGAGAACTATTTAACTATAGGCACTCATCTCTACGTAATGTTATAGAACGTTGCTTTAGGGTCCGCTTTCCAATTTTAAAAATGATGCCTAGATTCAAGCCCGCTAGACAACCTCTTATAGTTGTTGATTGTCGTGTCGTACATAATTGTATATGCCAGTGTTCTCATAGTGATCAACTGTTTAATGAATGGGAAGCAGAGGGCCATGAAGTAGAAAGCGAAGGAGGGTCAAGTGCATTTACAAATAATTATACAGTTAATTATCTAATGCGTGTGCAGCAACTATGGCTGGGTTTCGTGAGCTTATTCCTAATCAGATGTGGGCAGACCGTTTTGGTATTTGATTTAATATCTGGTAATCATGTTAATCTTTGTTGGTAATATTTAGTTAATTTAATGTCCTTATTTGTGTTAATTTAGTTTCTTTTAGTTACTGAATTATTATTTTTATTCTTAGGAATATATTTCATATGTTGATATATTATTTGACTTATAGGGTGTGAGGATGGCAAATCAATCAAATTGGGCAGTTGAGGCAAATCCTTTTGCAGGAAGAATTTTGAGCCGTTCATTTCAATATATCAATTTATCAAAGTTATATTTGATTAATGAATATTGTATCTTAAAGTTGTTCTCAACTATCTTATTTTTAAAAAGAAAAGTATGTCATCTTTTAGATATTGAACAAACTTGAATATTGTATTTGGTGGGTTGGTTGTTCATATTTTATCAAATTGTGAAAGTTGTATTGTATTTTTTATTTTTATTTTTAAGAATTTATTTAACAAACAAACATGAAATGACCAGGGGAAGAGTGTTGTCATGTTTGATCCATGATATATAAAAAATACTAACATTTTAAAAATAAAATAATATTAATTATTTTCAAGTATTTGGTGTGTGCTTAAAAAAATGTGTTTAGTAAATATGAGAAATAAAATTAATTTTAGGTATTAAAATATAAACTGAAAACAATTACAAGAAGGTATAATCCAAACAGTTTTATATTTTCAAAACAGTTTTCAAAATAAGATTATCTAAACAACATTTCAATGTTTTCTGTTTTGGAAACAGTTTTCGAGTTACAGTTATCCAATCATGTTTTTTTTTTTCAGAAAACTGTTTTCAGTTTTCATTTTCGAAAACAGTTTTCGAACACTGAAAACAGAAAATTGTCACCCAAACGTGCCAATTATCAATCAAAATTGGTTGGATTAATTTAATCTCATCTCAATTATCAATCAAAATTAGAGATTAAAATGAAATTAAATTAGTTTAATATAACTTAATAATACCAAACAAGTACCAATGTACTGCAAACCAAACGGGTTCTCAAATGTTTTGCTTACAAGCAACAACCCTTGAGCCAATCAGTATAGTTACACAATGATGGTTATTAAGTTATATATCAACAATATATGTTACTGTTTTACAAGGATTCAGTTGCTGTCCCTTTGGTATAATTGAAGATAAAATGATTAAAATAACTTTATAAATTCAAATTACCTTAAACAAAATCGAAAGAGTATTTTGATACGTAATTCAATAAAATCATTGATTTAAATTTTTTACCTTTAAATTTATTTTGAAGATATCATACTAATTGATAATTGGAAAAGTACTATATTGATATCATTGGAAATAGTTCAGTAAGAGAAAAAGGAGTATAAAATGTGATTTTATAAAAATAACCTTACTTTGTTGTTGTTTTCTTTTAGCCATAGGAGTATAATTTTTTTTTTCTTGAGGAGTAACCATGGGAGTATAATCAGACTCACGATTTTAGTGTGTGATATGGCCTAAAAAACACTGGCCCAAACAAACACCAAGCCCAGTAGGCTTGTTCTGGCCCAAACAAACACCAGACCCGGCTCAAACCTGCGGCCCAGATAAGTTCGGACCCCGGAAGGGGTAATCCAGCCCAGCCGACTCGAAAAACATCCCCGGCCCAGACAAACAATCAGTGTGTTCCACGGCCCAGCAAGGAACGATGCTAGGAGAGCCAACAAGGAAGCCCCGGCTGCGTGCTCGGCTCCTATCCAAGGCGAAGTCCACGGTCACCGATCCAAATCCGGATTTCCAACAATCCCAGAGCATGCCACCCCCGCCAGGGAACAACGTCTCCACCTCGCTGAAACCGACTCCCCAGACGACGAGGGAGCCCCTGCGCACCTCCAAGCCCCGGCTCAGTTCCTAGAACTGTCCAGAATGATAGCCAATCTGGCGGCTCAAGTCCGGGAAAGGGGCCGACAGCCTTCATATCCTCCCCACCAAGCTCTGGGAGAGGCTGAGTCATCAGGCAGGAATGACCCAACACATAACTAGCCCCGTGCTGAGCCCTCACCGCGCCATAGCCGGCCCAAAGAAAGTTCCACCTCAAAGGGCAACCCCAGCCTCGACAGACGATTTGAGGAAATGTAGGAAAGAATAGACTCGGCTCTGAGATACAAGAATCTCAGTATTATAGACGAACTCTGCGTCCAGGACCCTCCTTTCATGGAAGGCGTCCTAGAAACCCCCATCCCGCCAAACTTCAGGATGCCCCAGGTCAGAATGTATGACGGGACCATGGATCCGATGGACCACCTCCAGCACTATAAAACGACGATGGTGTTGCACTGGCACTCAGACCAGATCATGTGCCGTGCCTTTCCTCTGACTCTCGAAAAGGCGGCGGGCACTTGGTACTCACGCTTAAAGCCAGGAACCATTGGTAATTTTAAAGAACTCAGCTATGCTTTCGCTTCTCACTTCCTCAGCAGCAAGGGGCCCAAGAAAACCTCGGAAAGCCTCTTCAACATTATCCAGCATAAGGGAGAAAGGCTTCGGGCTTACATTTCCCGGTTCAACACAGCAGCTTGGGAAATTCCAGACCTTGATCCCAACATCCAGGTGATGGCCTTCAAAAACGGATTAAGGTCGGGAATCTTTAGCTCCAAGCTAACTCGGCGCCCGCCCCAAGACATGAACGAAATCCTGGCCCGGGCAGAAAAGTACATGCTGGCGAAAGACGATCAAGCTTTCAGAAGAGAAAGAGAAGGAGAAACCGAAAGAAAAAAGAAAGACCCTGTCCCTCAGAAAGGAGTGGCCAAAAAACCTCACCAAGAGGACAGGTATAGGCCCCACCCTCGGGTCAACAACTTCACTCCCCTCAACACTACTAGGACTGACGTCCTCATGCAGCTTCAAGACAAGTCTGTCCTACAGTGGCCACCCAAGAAGCCCCTTGGAGGAGACCCCAAGAAGTGGTGCTGGTTCCACCAAAGTTGTGGCCACGACACGGAGGAGTGCCACGACCTGAAGGAACAGATTGAGAAACTCATCAACCGAGGGCACCTGATGGAGTTCACTGGGCCTCGAAGGCATGAAAACCCAGTGTCACCAAGGAGAGATGACATACACCCTTATCAAGCTTGGTAAGAGAGGTCGAATCCTCGAAGAGACCCCAGGGCAGAGCAGGAGAGGCCCCGCCAAAAGAAGCCAGAAGTACCCGCAACCACCCGAATTATCACAACGATTCGCAGGAGGAAATTTGGGGCAGAGCGGTAAAGCGTATGCCAGGGCCCTGGCCTCAGTCAGTGGCCCCCACAAGAAAAAATGAAGCCCGTGATCTCCTTCACGGAAGATGACCTGGAGGACGTGCAGATTCCCCATGATGACGCTGTAGTAGTCGCACTCCTAGTGGCCAACTGCGAGATACGGCGGGTCCTGATCGATAACGGAAGCTCCGCTGACATTCTGTTTCACGATACCTACTAGCGCATAGAACTGAAGGAGGGACGTCTAGAGCCTGCCCCTGCCCCCCTCTACGGCTTCGAGAGATCCCCAGTCTTCCCAGAAAGAAGCATAGTCCTCCCGGTAATAGCCGGGACAGTACCGAGAACCGCCACTGTACGGGCCACGTTCCTTATGGTAAAACAACCCTCCTCCTACAACATGATAATTGGGTGGCCCACCCTCAACAAGCTGAAAGTTGTCGTCTCAACCTATCACCTGAAGGTCAAGTTCCCTACTGGCAAAGGTGTAAGGGTGATAAAAGGGGATCAGAGAGCCTCCCGGTCCTGCTACCTGACCGTCATCAGGGAAGGGAAAAAGACTGAGGCCCTACCACTTGAAGTTGAGGATATGCGAGACGAAATGAGGGCACCCAGAGGCCGACCCGCCGAGGAACTAACCGCTGTACTCCTAGGAGAAGACCCCACCTGGACCATACAAGTAGGAACAAACCTCTCAAAGGAGGCCAGAGAAGAACTCCTTCGCCTCTTCCGGAGGAACCAAGATCTGTTCGCCTGGTCAGCATCAGACATGCCAGGGGTCAACCCTGAAACCATTGAGCACCACCTGAACGTAGACCCTGAATACAAGCCAGTTATTCAGAAGAAGAGGCCATTTACCCTAGAGCGTCAGGTGGCCATAAACGCCGAGGTGGACAAGCTGCTGGAAGCCGGTTTCATTAAAGAAGCAAGGTATCCCGAGTGGGTATCTAATATGGTAATGGTCAAGAAAGCCAGCGGAAAGTGGCGCATCTGCATTGATTTCACCAACTTAAACAAAGCTTGCCCCAATGATAGCTTCCCTCTCCCCCGGATCGATCAAATGGTGGATGCCACCTCAGGGCATGAACTCCTCTCTTTCATGGACGCCTACTCTGGTTACAATCAGATCTTCATGCATAAGTCTGATCAAGAAAAGACCGCCTTCGTCACCGAGCGAGGGTTATACTGCTACAAGGTAATGCTTTTTGGGCTGAAGAATGTTGGGGCAACCTACAAGAGGTTGGTGAACAAAATATTCAAAAGACAGATCGGGAGGAATACGGAAGTCTACGTGGACGACATGCTGGTCAAAAGCCCCGAGGCATGAAACCACCATTCCGATCTAGAGGAGGCCTTTGGAGTCCTGCACAAACATAAAATGAGGTTGAATCCGTCCAAGTGTGCCTTTGGGGTAATCGGAGGCAAGTTCCTGGGATTCATGGTCACTCAGAGAGGGATAGAGGTCAACGCAGAGAAGATAGAAGCTATCCTCAACATGGCCCCTCCCAAGTCAGTGAAAGAAGTCCAGCGACTTACTGGATGAATTGCAGCCCTGAGCCGTTTCATGTCTAAATCGGCAGAAATGTGCCTCCCTTTCTTTCAGGCTATCAAAAAGGCAAAAAACTTCGCCTGGTCTGAGAGCTGCCAAGAGGCGTTTGAAGACTTAAAAAAGTACCTAAGTTCGCCACCCCTTCTGACCAAACCACTCCCGAACGAAGAGCTCTTCCTTTACCTATCTGCCAGACCAAGCATTGTGGCATCTGTCCTGGTACGAGAAGAATAGGGTATCCAAAAGCCCATCTACTACGTCAGCCGAATTCTCCATGAGGCCGAGACGAGGTACCCTCCTATTAAAAAAATGGCCTACGCTCTGGTAATAGTCGCCCGAAAACTCCGGCTTTATTTTCAAGAGCACACTATCGTCCTTTTGACGGACCAACCCTTGAGGCAAGTCTTCCACAATCTGAGTGCTTCAAGAAGAATGGTAAAATGGGCAGTCGAGCTAGGGGAGTTTGATATCCGTTACCGACCCAGACAATCTATCAAGGCCCAGGCCCTGGCCGACTTCATCGTGGAGACGACTTTGCCCATAATTCCGGACGAACCAGAAGCACATCTAAACGACGGTCCCCCTCCGGGATGGAGTCTCCATGTGGATGGATCCTCGAATTCACTAGGGAGTGGGGCAGGACTCATCTTCTGCAGCCCGGAGGGTTTCACCATTGAATATGCGTTGAGGTTCGGATTTAAGGCCTCCAATAACGAAGCAGAATATGAAGCCCTTCTGGCCGGACTGAGGTTAGCCAAGGCACTAGCAGTAGAAGCACTAGAGGTATTCAGTGACTCTCAGCTAGTGGTAAGCCAAGTGCAGGGAGAATTCGAGGCCAGGGGCGAGAAGCTCTCCCGATATCTCCGAAAAGTGAAGGAATCGGTTACCATGTTCAAAACATTTCGGATAACTCAGATTCCCCGAGCCAAAAACTCTAAGGCAGATGCCCTTGCTAATTTGGCCTCCTCCCAACAATTGGTGCCTAGTCGAGCTGTCTATCAGGAAACTCTCCCTGCCCCAAGTATAGATGAAGCCCCGATCATGCCAGTGGAAGAGGGACCCTCGTGGATGGACCCGATTCTCAAGTATCTGAAAGACGGCACTGTACCGAAACCCAAGGACCAAGCCAGAAAGGTGATCTCCCGTGCCTCGCGTTACACCCTTATGGAAGGGCAATTATATAAAAGGGGTCTAACTACACTGTATCTACGATGCCTCAGGCCCGGAGAGGCAGACTATGCACTCCGGGAGGTCCACAAAGGAATATACAGAAACCACCTTGGAGCTCGAGCCTTAGCCTTCAAAATCTTCCGCCAGGGGTACTACTGGCCAACGGTAAAGGATGACGCAGCAAGTTTGGTCAAGAAATGTGAAAATTGTCAGCGGTGGTCTCCAACATCACATCGACCTGCTAACCCTCTCGTCTCCATCACTAGTCCCCTCCTCTTCGCCATGTGGGGGATGGATCTCCTGGGCCCATTCCCAATGTCCGTTGGGCAGAAGAAGCACCTCATCGTGGCCATTGACTGCTTCACCTAATGGGTCGAGGCTGAGTCGTTGGCAAGCATCACGGATCACCAAACCAGGAACTTTGTCTGGAAGTCGATAGTATACCGCTTCGAAATCCCTCGCGTGCTGATCACCGACAATGGAAAGTAGTTTGACAGCTCCCGATTCAAAAAATTTTGCGACGACCTCCATATTAACCATCTGTTCTCCTCTGTGGGGTACCCGCAAGCCAATGGCCAGGCTGAAGTAACCAACAGGACGCTCCTCCAAGGAATCAGGAGAAGACTCAACGAGGCAGATAATCGGTGGGTAGAACAGCTCCACCATATCCTTTGGGCCTAGCGAATAACGGCCCGGCCGCCAACAGGCGAAACTCTCTTCTTCATGGCATATGGGTCAGAAGCCGTCATTCCTCTCGAAATCGGGATCCCATCACTCCGAGTACAGTGTTTTGAGCCAAACAGCAACGAAGAAGGGTTAAAAATGAACTTGGACCTGGTTGAAGAAGCCAGGGACAAAGCTCAAATTCGCATCGCAAACTATCAGCAAAGAGCCGCTCGGTACTATAACTCCCGGATACGGCCCAAAGACTTCAAACTTAATGACCTCGTCTTCTGGAAGAGCGAAGTCTCACGCCCCCGACATGTGGGTAAGTTGGTCTCGAATTGGTAAGGTCCTTATAGGGTTCAAAGAATCTGCAAGATAGGCACCTATGAGCTCAAAGACATGGAAGGAAAGCCCGTTCCTCGCACCTGGAACGCGGATAATCTCCGTAGATTTTACCAATAAAATGTAAATGCACGAAAATCAATAAAGAATTTAAAATTTCAAAACTTCTTTACTTCATTCATAAGAAGACAGGTGTACAAAATGAAGGCACTATTGGCCTTGGATACAAATGACTATTTTGGAGCAATCGAGGCCCCAAAAACCTCACAGTCACCCAAGGACTGAGCCTCGCTTTCCTTCCCAGCTCAAGCCTCCCCCACATCGCTACTTGGGGTAGGTAGGGCTTCACCTGGGCCCTCTGGACTCCCAGCCTGAACAGCTGCACCCTCTCCTCCTCCTGAAGAATCCGCACTAGAGCCTTCGGAGTCGACCGCCAGATCAAGACCTGAGAAATCCAACCCCGGGAAAATGAGCGTAACCCTCCTCTTAGCTTCATCGAAACCTTCAAGGTACTGAACTGCCTCTTCTTTCGTCAAAGAAGCCTTCTTTTCCACGGAACGACGTTGAACTTTCTCTAGCTCCTCTCTCAGGACCTCTGCAGTCTGACGGTGATGATCTCTATTAAAAATTGCCTCTGCCCTCTCCCTCTCCGATGTCTCGAGGGAAATGGTCAGGTCATGGGCAATATCCTCAGACTCCTTCAGCTTTTCCTCAGACTCCTTCAGCTTAAGCTCGGTCTTGGACAAGCGGTCTGCCATTTCCAGGGCACGCCGGGAAAGCATCCCATGAAGAACCCCGGCATGAGAAGAAGCAACCTCCGCCGCTGAACAGAGTAACTCAAAAGGCTTCGACAAAATCTCCGCCTTATCGCAAGGAGGGATCCTTAGCACCAAGTGCTCTCGAGCGACCTCGGTGCTGGCAAACACCGAGTCATCCAGCCTCAGAGCCCACCGAGGGGTGAAGAGAGCGGCCATCTCAGATCCTTCCCGAGGCAAGGGAACCACTGAAGGAGAAGGATCTACCGAAGGCCTGGGAGGGCTATCCACCAGAATCGCAGCCACGATCGGAACCTTAGCTCTCTTCATCTGCCCAGAACCGTTAGCTTCGGCTGCCCTCTTCTTCTTGCAGGCCAGTTGTTTGGCCATCGCTGCCATCTCTATGTCTGCACAAAAAGAAAGAGCATTAAAAACTTGGAAAAAAGTAAATAAAAATTCCTATAAGTCGATGAGCCGGCGACTACCATGGAAGAGGTGCGAGGGAAGGCAAGGAGGACACAGGCCGCGCCTGTGGAGTTCCTCATTGTCTCTAAGAACATCGATCTCCAAGGGCGCAGCCAGCGTTGCCCTAAGTGTTTCCTCCTCACGTGGGGAAAGGTGTGGCCTTTTGCATTTGCCAACACGCTTCAGGCCCCAAGTGAGGGGAACGTCAAAACTTTCGGCAAATTGGACAAAGAAAAAGCCCCTCTTCCATCCCTTGATTGAGGAAGGCTTCTCCTTTAGAACGCTCTTCCCCCGCCTCGAACTAACGATGACCTAGCCCAAGTGACCTAATCGGGCTAGTTGAAAATGGGCTTTGAACACGTTAATGTTCATCACCCCCTACCTCCTGGCACACAGCAATGAATACCAGAATCAGCTGAACCGAATTGGGCATCAGCTGGCTTAACGCAATACCGAAGTATCTAAGTATTAAGTAGAGGAACGGGTGGAGAGGAAGCCTGAGCCCCGCCTTGAGCTGATGCTCGTAGAGACACAACTCATACTGTTGTCGGTTGGACAGGACATCGCAAGCCCTCTCTCCACCCTCGGGGGCCCTCATGTTAAAATCCATGGGGATCCTATACTTAACCCTCATTCTTAAAAGGTTGGATCCCGCCACAGTGCTAGGAACGGTGTTCGCTTCGAACACCCATTCCTCTCTTTCTGTGTCCCGAGCCTCGTCCTTGATAGATGCAAGCGCCAGGTCCTCATATCCCCCTGATGATTTAGACCCTTGCCCCTCCCCTCTGTCTCTCGCGTACGGGACCAAGGCCCGGCCTCCACCCCCAGAAGTCGCTTCACGAGAAGCAACCCCTTCGCTGGAAGAAACACCCATTGCTTCCCCCAGCTCCCTGGACAGGGCTCCGCTAGACTCACTACTAACAGACATTACTCACCAAGGAAAGAAGGAAAGCTTTTGTGAAAAACCCCTAAGTAATGCCGAGCGCTCTCAAACTCACTAGATGAACCAAAACCCTCAAAATCTCTCAAAAATGCAAAGTAAAAACTGAAGGGAGGGGGTACCCCCTTCTATAGGGGTTATGGCAGCAGAAACAAGGGAATCAAATCACGCATCAGGAGAACGGACGCGTCCTTTGCAGTTTCCTAGGGGCCATTTCAGGTTCCCCAGGCACCGCCTTTAGTAACCTAGGTGCCAGCTGTCACTAGAGCGCGACCTCTACTAAAACTGACACGCCACTATTTCTTGTCAAGCGTCGCCATTTATCGCAACTACTTAATGGACTCAAAATGGGCCAAAAGGTCCACGCGAGAAGAAGATAGTCGCGACCATCTGGCAGACTCAAAATGGGCCAAAAGGCCCACGCGCGAAGTAGATAGTCGCGACCATCTGGCAGACCTAAAGTGAACAAAAAGCCCTTACGCGCAGGACTGCTGGGAAATCTGATCCCCGTCAATGCTCGATCGAATCTCCAAATAAATCCGAGTGCATGAACTACTCTGCTCACGCTCGGCAAATTTATCTAGGAAATTCGAGCCCCGTCAATGCTCGGTCGAATCTCCAAATAAGTCTGAGCGCATGAGCTGCTCTGCTCACGCTCGAAAAATTTCTCCAGGAAATCCGAGCCTGGTCAACGCTCGGTCGAATCTCCAAATAAGTCCGAGTGTATGAGCTGCTCTGCTCACGCTGGACAAATTTCTCCAGGAAATTCGAGCCTCGTCAACGCTCGGTCAAATCTCCAAATAAGTCCAAGCGCATGAGCTGCTCTGCTCACGCTCGACAAATTTCCCCAGGAAATCCGAGCCCCGTCAACGCTCGGTCGAATCTCAAAATAAGTCTGAGCGTATGAGCTGTTTTGCTTACACTCGAAAAATTTCTCCAGGAAATCCGAGCCCCGTCAACGTTCGATCAGATCTCCAAATAAGTCCGAGTGTATGAGCTGCTCTGCTCACGCTCGGCAAATTTCTCCAGGAAATCCGAACCCCGTCAACGCTCGGTCGAATCTCCAAATAAGTCCAAGTGTATGAGCTGCTCTGCTCAAGCTCGGCAAATTTCTCCAGGAAATCCGAGCCCCGTCAACGCTCGGTCGAATCTCCAAATAAGTCCGAGCGTATGAGCTGCTCTGCTCACGCTCGGAAAATTTCTCTAGGAAATCCAAGCCCCGTCAATGCTCGATCGAATCTCCAAATAAGTCCGAGCGTATGAGCTGCTCTGCTCACGCTCAGCAAATTTCTCCAGGAAATCCGAGCCCCGTCAACACTCGGTCGAATCTCCAAATAAATCCGAGCGTATGAGCTACTCTTCTCACGCTCGACAAATTTCTCCAGGAAATCCGAGCCCCGTCAACACTCGGTCGAATCTCCAAATAAGTCCGAGCGTAAAAGCTGCTCTGCTCACGCTCGGCAAATTTCTCCAGGAAATCCGAGCCCCGTCAACGCTCGGTCTAATCTTCAAGTACGGAGGGCTTTGGACCCCCCCTTCGTTCCATTAAGTTTGCCATCAAATTCGAACAAGTATCAGGAGAAAGGAAGTTCATACGAAAACATGAATATTTAAAAAGGGTAATTTATTGATGTTAATAGATTACAACCATTTACAACTAACGACCTCGAAGTACAAAGAAGATAATGGAAACCAAAATGTTCCAGGCAGCGCCGGTCACGAACTTCTTCACCCACTTCAGACTGAAGAGCTCCCGGCACGAACCCTAAAACTTCTTGGGCCGAACCTGAGACTGAAAGTGAGGACTATGATCAGCCCCAGGTTCAGGAAAACCCTCGCCAGCTTGCAAGAAAAGGGTGACAGCAATTCCTCTTATCTTGCTGCCACCAGAAGAACCGCCGGAAGAGAAGCTGCAGCCTTACTCTCAACTTCCTAGGAGTTTGCAGCCACGCCCCTCTTCTTCTTCCGTTCCTCGCAAGCCAGGGCATGAGGGGCTCCCACCATCCAGAGACACGGTACTCTCCTCTCTCCATTCCACTCGGAGTCTGGAAGAAGCCTGTGTCCCCACTTGGAGTCAGGAAGAAACTCGAACCTCAATTTCAAGGCAAAAGTACCGTGATGGCTATCCTCAGAAAATGTTTTTCTCTCCTCATTTCAGAAACCACACTTTTCTGCTTAAAAACAAAAAGTGCCAGAGGACCCTATTTATAAGGCGAGGAAACACGCTTAGCGAAGCAATAAATACCAGAAACGAAAAAAGAAACAACCCTACGATTTTCGAGAAGACTCTTCGCTTCTCCAGGCGGCTTCCTACCTTCCGAGAATGACGATCCGATTCCTAAGGAGCACCACTTAAACCACTGGTTGACCTCGCGATCCGGAGAAGGCTCTTCATCCTCCCCTGAAACTTTTCGCCTCCCATAAAACGACGATCCACAGGCAAGCTCACTCAACATCCATGAGCAGCCCGGCCCAAGAAATACTTCCCGGAACACATAAATGAACTCTAGGAAGTGGGGGGCCTGTGATATGGCCTAAAAAACACCAAGCCCAGCAGGCTTGTTCTGGCCCAAACAAACACCAGACCCGGCTCAAACCTGCGGCCCAGATAAGTTCGGACCCTGGAAGGGTAATCCAGCCCAGCTGACTCGAAGAACATCCCCGGCCCGGACAAACAATCAGTGTGTTCCACAGCCCAGCAAGAATCCCCAAACCCGCGAAGAATGACCCAGCCGGCCCACACCAAGATCTCCCCTATCACCACCAGCCACCCTACAGGGACTAGCCACTCCACAACCCTATGGTCACCCGCCACCCTACGGCCGCCCTACGACGCCCCCTCTCCTAAGCTTGCAATCATACCCTCTCCACCAGCAGACGACTACAAATAGGCCAAGGTATGGACATAACAGAGAGGATTCAGATTAAGGTTGACATACACACACTCCACTTGATTTTCTAAAGAGTCCTCGATTCCTCTCTCGAACCCGCGACTCATCCCCTGAATATTTGCTAACTTAAGCATCGGAGCGCCTTCGGAGGTCTCCCCCTCCCCTCCTTCCGAGGCCCTTCAGATTGTACTTGTCACTTGTGCAGGACCCAGGCCGAGTCGCCCCCCGGGCCGAGCTCAGCTCACAAGCCACGTCAGCACCAAACAATAAACGGCATCAACAGATGGTTATTAAGTTATATATCAACAATATATGTTACTGTTTTACTAGGATTCGGTTGCTGTCCTTTTGGTATAATTGAAGATAAAATGATTAAAATAACTTTATAAATTCAAATTGCCTTAAACAAAATCGAAAGGGTATTTTGATACGTAATTCAATAAAATCATTGATTTAAATTTTTTACCTTTAAAATTTTTTTTTTAAGATATCGTACTAATTGATAATTGGAAAAGTACTATATTGATATCATTGGAAATAGGTCAGTAAGAGAAAAAGGAGTATAAAATGTGATTTTATAAAAATAACCTTACTTTGTTGTTGTTTTCTTTTAACCATAGGAGTATAATTTTTTTTTTCTTGAGGAGTAACCACGGGAGTATAATCAGACTCACGATTTTAGTGACTTTGTCACCTACAAACAAATTGGCCATGCATTCTTTGGTACCTATTGGAGAGTTTTAATGGAATAGTTTCTATTTTGTATAAATAAAAGTTGGCCCAATTTTTTTTTAAGGATTTATGATAAAATCTCAAGAAACAAATTTTAAAAACTTAAAATTTTGTTCAAAAAAAATATTTTCATTATTATTTTACTAAACACCAAATAGTTTTAACTCTATAATTTTTTTTTTTATCAAAAACTATTTCAATAATTATATTTTTATAAACTATATAAAAAAACTGATGCTATGCTTTGATATCTTGTGATAAAAATTTGTCAGAAAAAAATAAAGAAGGCCAAAACTCTATAGTCCAGTCAAAATATTGAAATTTAACATTTCGATTGAATATTATTAATGTTATATTTGGTTGTATGAACTTCAAACTTGAAATTACAATTGAGGTAGAATTATATTATTTTTTAATCATTTTAATGTTAAAAAAAACATGATTCAACTATAATTAAAATTACTGTTGAGGTAAAATTATGTTATTTTTTAATTATTTTAATGTTAAAAAAATATGATTCAATTATAATTTTAATTCTAATTTTAATTCAAAACCTCAACTTTATGCTAGCAAACACATCAAATCAATCAGTAAATTATTTTGTCATGATTTAAGTTGAACCTTTATTGACCAATATGATACTTTATGTTCTTAAAATATTGGAAATGAGACTAGCAGCTAATACTACATGAGACAATTAGCAACTCAGCCTAACATAAAATTATCCAACTCACTAGGCTCCAAAAATCCCATCTAATAGACCCCAATATTAACCCTCTCTTATGATTTCTTATATTTTCCAATTCAAGCTTCAATTAATATTAACTTCCAATAAACAAGTCCAACAAAAATCAAAACCTTTATATACCCATCACTCTTCTTGTTTTCAACTCAGAAATCAACCCTCCAATCTCTTTAATTTTCTTTTCTCTTTGTTTATAAGCTTTACATTGGCTCTTGCAAAAAAAATTACGTAGCTAGAAAAAAAAATGAGAACCAAAGCAGACAAGCAAAATAAGTTTAAGCATTATGTGTCAAAATCCATCAAAATTATAAACAAGACTACAGATTTATACGTGAAGGGCATGGAGGATTGTGCTAGTAAGGTAGGTTATAGTAAGATCACGGTTGGATGTCCCGCTGCACCAATTTCACGATTTCCTAAAAGTTTATGTACTATTGATTAATTAATTATTGAAGAAAATTGATTCGATTTTATTGTTCAAATTCGAAAATGGTATATTGATTAAATCTTTTTTTAAAGTGATTTGTTAGTTTTGTATAAATTTTTAACGGGATTTGAAAAAAAATGTGTGATTCATTTCTTATTTAAATTTGATATTTATACATTAATATATTTTTATTACATTAAATTAGCATGAAAATTCAAACATGTGAAATCAATTCAGATGTAAATTATTATAAAAGATTTATTGCATCAATCTCCTCAATCAAAAAAATTGATTTGTCACACACGTGTTGATTTTCTACTAGGGAGGCGTATTTTACGGGACCCTTGCCCAGAGTAAAATCAGTGTTAGAAAATGGTAATAACTAATAACTCCCCAAGCTCAGAGTCCAATCATTGTTGTACTAACGCTACCGCTACCGTGCTCAGTATTTCTACTACATCTACTGTCAGACACAGACGACGCCCATGAGACCTCATCCTTCTCTACCCAAATCGGGTGTCTCCCAACCCGAAGATGACCCGGATCCAGCCCGACCTACCGTCAATCATACAACCAACCTCACCACCGTCGCCGCAGGACTTCGCAAGAAGGGCATGGGAGTCCGGGCCTGGCTTCTGCTGAACGCGGCGGGCCAGGCCCAGGTGTTGGAGGCCGGAAAGCACGTCATCATGCGCCGGACGGGCCTGCCCGCCCGAGATCTTCGGATTTTGGACCCGCTCCTCTCGTACCCGTCTACGGTTCTAGGCCGAGAGAGAGCGATCGTCATCAACTTGGAGCACATAAAGGCCATTATCACCGCTCAGGAGGTCCTGCTGTTGAACTCAAGGGACCCTTCTGTTACGCCCTTTGTTGAGGAGTTGCAGAGGCGGCTCTTGTGCCATTATCATGCAACCAAAGCTCAGGTACTTTGGGATTTGAGTTTAAAGATTAATGGGTTTTGGTGTTGGGTGCGTTTGTTGCAAAGCTTTGTTGGTTTCTTTCTCAATTTTGATGCTTTTTTTAAATAAAATTTTTTGATGGAGCTGATTAGAGTTTCAATTTGTGTTTTTTGTTTTTTTTTTATTTATTCTTTTCCTTAAATGTGAATGGGATTTTAATCTATGTCTGTTTAATGTAAATTTTCTTGTTTGTCAAGTTTTTGTAGCTCAAATTCGCTATTTTAATGGAAGAGTGTGAGTGTGTGTGGCAATTTGGCTGGAGAGATCAGCCTAATTAGCAAACCAAGTAAAGAATAAGTTTAGTATTTGAAAATTAAGATGATGTTATATCAGCCCAAGTGGAATCACAGTCTATTGCTTAATTTTATTTTTCTTTTGTTATGGGCTTAACATTGTGATGGAAATAACCAACCGAGAAAGCAATTGGGTAATCAATTTTCAATTCATAATCCTGTCTACCAAATTAACATAATAACGAGCTTGTATAGCACTAAGCACATTAGAAAATCCTACTAATTAATAACATCCTCAACATAAAAGGAAATAAATCAAAACACAATAACTCTCAAATAAAATTCCTAACATAAAAGGAAATAAATCAAAATATAATAACTCCCAAATAAACTACCCAACATAATAAGAAATAAATCAAAACATAATAATTCCCTAATATCCCATAAATCTTAGAATAATACATAATTCATTTCCTTTTCTACATCACAATGATGATTTATTTTGGATACATTCAATTAACACCCTTAATTTGAAATTTTTAGTTCGAGATATAAAAGGGGGAAAAAAAGATTATTGCACCTTGGGTTTTTAAACTATTGTCTCGTAGCATTTAAATCCTCAAACTACCAATTTGGCGCGCAAGATTCTTGAACTATTAAACGCTAGCATTCAACTTCTTCCCAACATTTTTTGTCCAAATCAATCACATTTTCCGTCTCTAAAATAGTGAAATGACCAAATACCTCTTCCCTTGAATCCTCAATTCCCTTATCCCAAACCTGACTCCTTGCCTCAAACATATCTCCCTTTGACACTTCTCATTGCTTCAATCATTAGATTTCTCGTCAGTCATGTCATCATCCTTCCAGCCAAGCAAATTCCCATCATCATCAAGAAAGAACTTTTCCCACCAATTAACTTCTCTTTCTCTTTTAATGGTTGTTCTTATTCTTTACATTTGGGATAACCCCACAAAGCTTATTCCTTTTACAAATCAATTGGACCAAGAAACTCAAATGAATTACTCGAAGAGAGCGAGTTTCGAAGTGACTTTTGGTTAATGAAGATTGAGTTGTTGCATAAGACCATGGAAGTGCTCATTAAGAACCTGTGTAAAACCCCACTTTTTTCAATATCTTCAAAGTAAGGAAAAAACTCCAAATATTGCTACAAGAACAACCAAATCAATCGTTCCTCTTCTTTAAATTAGAAAACTTTGAGCATGCTTAGTTTAGAGTTCAAGAACTCCTTGCAAGAAGCTACGAATTTGAGGCAATAAATTAGAATTAACGGGTATTTGGTCATTTCACTATTTTAGAGATAGAAAATATGATTGATTTGGATGAAAAACGCGGGAAAGGAGTTGGTTGCTAGCGTTTAATAGTTCAGGGACCATGCGTTCCAAATTGATAGTTTGAAGATTTAAATGCTACGAGGCAATAGGTCAGGGACTCATGGTGCAATAATCCCAAAAAAAAGTTGCCTGCATAAGTTATTTTTTGCCATTCAACCTTTATTTAAAGCCATGCGAGATAACCACCTTTTGATTATTATTTCTGTATAGGAGGGCAATGTCGATGATTCAAACTGGACAAATTTGTATGATATGGGGGAGCCACAACCAAGGGTTGTCTGTTCCCAAAAGTTTTCTGTAGCCTCTTCACAGTTTCATAACCAAGATGATGAAGGTAAGGAAGATGGAAGACAAGGTCTTGGGAATCGAGACGGATCGAAAGTTCTTCCATTTGAGTTTGTTGCATTGGAGGCCTGCCTTGAGGCTGCTTGTACTTGCTTAGAAAATGAGGTAAATATTCTTCTTTGTAGTAATATAGTTTGATACTTTGATTGCAAATTTGTTACTTTTTCCTCTTTGGGCTGCTCTAATGTGTTCATACATTTTCTTTAATCTTCCTTGTAATCTCTGTTTCCAAACTAGGCAAAGACGTTGGAGCTAGAGGCTCATCCAGCCTTGGACAAGCTGACTTCAAAAATCAGTACTCTCAACTTGGAACGTGTCCGCCAAATCAAAAGCCGGCTGGTAGCAATAACTGGTCGTGTTCAGAAGGTTGGGTGGAATTAAGCTTTTGAACTGTCAAATTTTATATTACTATGTAGTGTAATAGGCTCATATGGCCTCACGACCTTGTGGTTGTAAATTTGATGTTCAGAATGTATTCTCCAATTTAACCATGCTATAAATTATTCAATTTTACTTAGTTTTTGCCTCTTTTTTCCTTTTCTTCAGTCATGTTTCATTCATTTATCTCCAGGTAAGGGATGAATTAGAACATCTTCTAGATGATGATGATGATATGGCGGAGATGTATTTAACTGAGAAGTTGGTTCAGCAACTTGAAAGGTCTTCTGCATCCTCTATGAACGAGAGCGATGAAATGGATGAGGAAATTCTTCGAACCAACATGGATGACAGGCACCTAATGATCTCACTATCAGTTTGATGACAGAAATGTCATTTCCACTTTTTGCTTTACAATCAGTCACATCTAAAATTTTCTACAATTGTTTCAGGGTTCCTGCTGAAATCTCATTGGAAACTAATGGAGGCTCTATTGCTTATGAAAGTGATCTTCAAAACACCGACAACCCCCAGGATCGTCTGTTCAGTGCACATAAAGCACTTAGCAGGGGCAGCCGTGGGACCCATACTAGTACCACTCGCAGTGCTACAAGTAAGCATTTCGATGTTGAGGAACTAGAGATGCTCTTGGAGGCCTACTTTGTGCAAATTGATGGTACACTGAACAAACTATCCACGGTATGCGACTCAGTTTCACCAATTATTCTGTCTATATGAGATTTTCCTTTTCACTATCATATTTACCTGGGATGAAATAAATGAAATTGCAGTGGTTATCAAGGAGTTAACTTTCTCCTGTTAAATTCATGTGATGCGTTCCCTACAATATTGCTAGTATATAAGATTTCTCTCTTCTAATGACCTGGTTTTCTAAGGATGCCTGTTCAAGCCAAATGTTGGCTACCCCTCAAAATTTTCTAGATCTGTCCCTGCAATGGTGGGCTTGTTGATGGGGCCTTTAGTAATACAAAAAAGGACTGGTGGTTTTTCCTTTGACATGCTATAATCAATATGATCTATGAATTTTGGTGAAAGCTCCAAAAAATATTACTTTGTCAGCTATAGCCACATTCAAAATAGATGACTCCAGAAACTTGTTTATTTCTGAACATCAAGGACCTTGTAAGTCACATTTTTCATTGCAATTTTTGGGTTGAAATACAAGAATAAAATTAGCGAGCATGGACTTAATATGAAACAGTGTATGACAGCCGAGGACTTGGATTGAGGTTTAGCTGGTGGATATTAATGGCATGGAGGTAACAGTGCAAGATGGGATATATATATATATATATATATATATATATATATATATGAACTGCTTATGCTTCCTCGCTTCTGATATGTACAAGTTTAAGCTTCCAACTGCAAGTCTGAATGATTGTTAAATTCAAGTCATTATGAGGGACCTCAGTGAGCATAGGTATGACTAACTGTAAATTAGATCAGTCTCTGCTGGGTATGGTGATCTCCAGCTAGATATATCACTGGTTTAGGGCAAGACTTTGACAATATCTCTTATGAAAATTCTTTTTTTCAATGTCATGGCTCTTAGTTATTCTGTTGATTATGATATGTTTTCTTCATGTGGAGAATCTCTCCTATGCCTAGAACTTGTAAGCATTATTTTTGGAGATCAAGGAGCAGTGTTATCTTCAATTGCTCTTGGAGGAAGTGTGATGCCACAAAAGCTTTCCTCTAGGACACTGGTTTGGCATTATTAAATAATGATGACCTTTTCAGTCGAAATTCTTTGCTTTATCAGATGGTGCCGACAGAATATATGTTCTATTCAACATCATATGGTTTAGTGTCCGTCTATTTTTATAAACTTTTTTTTTCCAGTTACATCCATTTACTGGTAAATACTGATTTTTATGTTCACTTAAGAAATCAATTTATAATATCATTAATTAATTTTTTTCAAGCATGCTACTGACTGTTTTAATTTATCGTTTTCTGGTGCTTATTCTCGTTGAAGCTGAGGGAGTATGTTGATGACACCGAGGACTACATCAACATAATGCTGGATGACAAACAGAATCATCTTTTGCAAATGGGAGTCATGTTAACAACCGCAACCCTAGTGTTGAGCGCGTTTATAGTTGTGGCTGGAATCTTTGGCATGAATATCAAAATCGAGCTGTTCGATGAAAATAAATCAGGGATGCAAGAGTTTTTGTGGACTGTTCTTGGTAGTGCCACTGGTTGCATATTCCTATATGTAAGTGCTATTGCCTGGTGTAAGCACAAGCGCTTGCTAGAGTGATTGAAACCCAAAACTTTGTTGTTAAAGAAGTCATTGAGCCATTAACTTGAAGTGTCTGTTGTGTGTTTATGGTTGGAGACTTTATACAAACGCCAAAACAACATTCTATACATATCATGTATGCTGTATTCGACGTATACTATATATAAGCAACTGATAACTTTCTCAGATTAGTACTGTTCAGTGTTTACTCCGAGTCTGTGACTTTATTTTTTAATTTTAAATTGAATTAGAATCAACTTGATCGTTTTAGTCCAATTGTTATCTCCAAATTCTCTAAATAAAAGACTCAAGTGCTGGTACAATCTAATTTCTTATCATTATTAGAAAAAAAACTACAATACAATCTCAAAGATAACATTTTTTTTGTAAAAGTATTATCGTGAATGATATGTCAAATCGTGATTCATATTTTATTATCACGGTCTGTCTCGTGGGTAACTTAAAAGTGTTAATTATGGTGGTTGTGGTGGTACCATACTATTATTTAAAAGGAGCATAATGTAAATATGGGAATTGCAATGGATTGACTTGAAATTTCCATAAAATGGATTTTTATCAAAAAAATATGAAATACCTTACTATTATTTAAAAGGAGCATAATGTAAATATGGGAATTGCAACGGATTGATTTGTAATTTCCATAAAATAGACCTTATTATCATCATCTAAATGTTCAAAAACTGGTGGCTGCGGTCTTGCCATAGAGAAAGAGAGAAAGAGAGAAAGGTAATGGTTACCACTTACCAATGAGTTCATTAGCCCAAAGTGTATTGATGGCAGTAACTGTTACAGTGAACAAGTTTGCTTCATCAAATGTGCAAGCAGTTCGTGGAAGAGAAACTAAAAAACCAACAACAACAACAAAAGCAGCAGCAGCAACAACAACAGCTGACATAGGAAGAAGAGGGCTCCTTTTATCCACTATGGTTGCTGCTCCTCAAGTCAATGAATCAAGGACTGAGCTTCTTAAAAGTATTGCTACTATCCTTTTGTTAAATTTTTACATTAGTAAGAGGGAAATCGAACCTGAGTCTTTCCATACGGAAAAAACTCTGAAATGCTGCCATGGAGATGTCTTTGTTTTTTGTTGGAAAACAGGATGACTAACTAACCAATTTCAAAAAATTTATCAGAGTATCTGAAGAAATCTGAGGAAAACAAGGCCAAGAATGACAAGGAGGTAAAACATACACATTACTTGATTTAAAATTTATATTACAGAAATGATTAAATGAACCTACTTTGGAAAGCAATTTTATATATATATATATATATATATATATATATATATATATATATATATATATTTCTTGAAACAGAGAATGGATAGTTATTACAAGCGCAACTACAAGGATTACTTTGAATTTGAAGAAGGATCTTTGAGAGGGAAGGAAGAGCAGCAGCTCACTGAATCAGAGAAGGGTATTCTTGATTGGCTTAAAAGAAACAGATAAAAATTACTTAAGTGGTTGAATTTGCATTCAATTTTAATCTTGTAAGCTACTTTGCTACAGAATCAGATGAATTGGAGCTAATCTTGTAAGCAACAAGATCTTGGCATTTTGGAAGTAAGCTACTTTGCTACAGAATCAATTTTTTTTATACTACCTATCTCATATTAATATTTATATTTATTTATGCAGCTAATGTTACTTGGATTATGTTTGGCTTGTTATTTAAGCTATTTTTTTAAAATTAGTTTAAATAACAACCCAAACATGGTCTTAATAGGATCAATTTTCTTTAATCTTTTGATTGAATAATTGAAAAGAAGAAGAAAAGAGAAAAGATATAAAAGAAAAATAAATGCAAGTAAATTGGTGTATTATCTGATTTTCCGTTGTGTTTAGCTTAGTATACTAAATTCAAATGTGTTTTAAAATGAATCACTTATGACTGAGGGTGTACCAAATTTCCTCCTTAGGTCAATTTTCGTTCAAAATCCGCAGGAAAAGATGTGTTTCACATGCGTGTCTACAAAATTTTAATGGAAAAAATAATCTTATTAGAGTTATATGTTTGAGAAATAATTTTGTAAAGTCGAGCTTTATATTCGAATAATCTTGTAATCTAACTGTTGTGAGTTCGAGCTCATCTTCATTTTATTATCTCCTCAAATCCCTATATCCGCAAATGATTCTCTCATGAGAATTGCTGGAATTTTTATCGACAAGATTATGTAACAAATAGGTTTGATAATCAATGAAATTAAATTTCTAAGCATAGAATGAAACGAAAATCTATATTGGTTGTACTAGATAGGCATACACAGCCGCTCAAATCTCACGCTATTATTTTACAAAAATACTTGGTCATACTGGATTTGAACCATTAGTTTTAGATCCATCCAAAACTTTATTAATAATTTTATAAAACTTTATTGATGATATCAGTATAGTTGTAGGACCCAAAATGAAGTATTTTAAAATTATCGATGAAGTTTTGTAGGATTAAACCAAGTTATTATATCTTCATTATTATTTTGATATTAGGTTGGATTTATCTTTTTAGATAATTCTTATTTATCATGTGTTAGGATTATCAGATAGTTAGGATTATCATAGTTTTATTCTTTTGTCATTATCAATTAGAGGTTTGGTGTTATCATGTTACCTCATCATTATCAATTAGAGGTTTGGTGTTATCATGTTACCTCATCACAGCTACTATAAATAGTTGGCCTCAGTTCATTGTAAATCATCATTCAATAAACAATTCTTCAGAAAATTCTTTTTTGTGTGTGAAGTTTTACATTTGGTATCAGAGCCTGGTTTGAGGCTTGGAGGGCAGTAAAGTAGGATTCAGGAGTTCAGAATCCAGGAGTGGTAGGCTGATCCAGGAGTTGAGGACCCAGGAGTTCGGAGCAGCAGTCAGCGACGCCGAACAGACCTCCACGCAACCCACGCGCCGCCGGAAAGTGAAACGACACCACCCACACCAAAAGGTGCAGACAATGCCGACCAGATCCGACGATCGTTGGTTATAGTTGACCAGCATAGGTTGTTGGTCGTACCTTGCTTGACTGGAATACATTGTCGTCAACCGAGAAAGTCGCCGGAATCGTGACTTGCAGCGAACCCGTGACCATTGTCGTGAAGAAACTGAGAGGTCTGGTGTGTTTTGATTTTTATTTTGCTGATATACTGGTTTGTTCACGTTTTTTTCGCTTTTTATTATTATTATTGTTTTTGGCAAATTACAATGGTCACCCTTAACAATAATAATAATAACACAATACAACCACAAATACCAAAGTTTGATGGAAAAACCAATTTTGAGAATTGGAGGGTACAGATGCAACTATTGTTTGAATACCAGGAGTTGTGGATTGTTGTTTCCGAGGATATTGTTGGGCCAGCAGATGCTGCAACAACCAAGAAGGATTTGAAGGCCAAATTTTTCATTAATCAGTCGCTAGATCAAGTGATTTTTGAGAAAATCGAACATACAACATCAGCAAAACAGGCGTGGGACACTCTGATGAACACATACAAGGGAGCAGAAAATGTGAAGAAAGTTCGCTTGCAGATCATGCGGGGGCAGTTGGAGCTTCTCCAGATGAAGAAAATGGAGAAGGTGGTAGATTACTGCTCACGGACATTGGTACTTGTTAATCAGATGAAGTCCAATGGTGAGACAATTTCAGATGTTCAGATCATGGAGAAGATTCTCTGAACACTGACTGAGAAGTTTGAGTATAAGGTGACTGCTATCGAGTAGTCTAAAGATCTCGAGGAGATGACGTTGGATGAGTTGATGGGCTCACTCTAAGCCCACGAACAACGTTTGGACGAGAAGTCTGAGATCGAGGTGGAGGAAGCTTTGCAGAGCCAGTTGAGTCTTAAGAAAGACAAAGTGGAGACCTGGAAGAATTCTGAGGCAAGCCAGAAGGGTCAGAACTCGCAAAATTGGAGGGGAAGTGCTTCCAGATCTAGCCAGACGAAAGGCAGATGAGGCAATAACACTAATCAAAAGAATAAATCTCAGATTTAGTGTTTCGTATGCAAAAGATATGGCCACTACAAAAATGAGTGCAAATCCAATGGGAAAAATATCCAGGAAAATGTTGCAGAAGATGGAGACTATTCAGAAACATTGCTGCTAGCGTGTAGTGTAGCAGTGGATGATGTCAAGTACAAATGGTTTCTGAATACAGGCTACAGTAACCACATGTGTGGTAGGAAGGAGATGTTCTCAGAATTGGATGAGATCTTTACTTCAGAAGTGAAGTTTGGGAATAGCTCAAAGGTGCCAGTGATGGGGAAGGGAAAAATCTCCATCTCTCTGAAGGACAGATCCAAGAATATCATCTCAGAGGTATTGTTTGTCCCGAGTCTGCATCAAAATCTGTTGAGTATGGGGCAACTTTCAGAGAAGGGGTATGATATGCGAATCTACAAAGGGGTATGCACCATCAAGGATACAAAGAAGGGTTTGATAGCAAAGGTAAATATGTCATCAAATCGTTTGTTTCCGTTGCATATTAACAGTGACATTTTACCATGCCTTAGTTCTGTAATCAGAGATGGGAGTTGGTTATGGCATATGCGGTTTGGCCATGTGAACTTTGGAAGTCTGAAGCTACTTTCTTCAAGGAAGATGGTTTCAGGATTGCCGGTCATCGATCCTCCTAATAAGGTATGTAAGACGTGTTGTGGGAAAGAAGCACAGAGACCCATTTCCTACAAAGAAGATTTGGAGAACTAGTCGGCCATTGGAGCTAGTGCACTCAGACCTATGCTCCATGGAGACTCCATCGAATGGGGGATATAAGTATTTTATTACCTTTATTGATGACTTCAACAGGAAGGCTTGGGTGTATTTCTTGCAGCAGAAGTCAGATGCTTGTGACACTTTCAAGAGATTTAAAGCATTGGTGGAGAATCATAGTGAAAGGTCTACCAAGACTCTGAGAACAGATCGATGACAAAATATGTTGTCTATGATAGTTTCTTGCAAAAACATGGCATCAATCATCAGTTGACAGCGAGATATACTCCTCAGCAGAATGGTGTAGCAGAGAAGAAAAATAGAACAGTCATGGACATGGTCAGGTGTATGTTACACTTAAAGAAACTGCCCAAAGGTTTTTTGGGTGATGCAGTTGCTTGTGCATTCTATCTGTTGAATAGATGTCCCACCAGTAGCGTTCTCGGAAAGACTCCTCAGGAAGCCTGGACTCGACTCAAATCCAATATTGAACACTTACGAGTGTTTGGGTGTATTGTCTATGCTCATGTACCTGATGGTTTAAGAAAGAAGCTTGATGATAAGGCAGAGAAGTGCATCTTCATCGGTTACAGTCAGGTAACAAAGGGTTATAAACTTCATAATCTAGTGACCGAAAAGGTGATTGTCAGCAGGGACGTTACCTTCGATGAGCAGGGATGCTGGGATTGGTCTTGCGGTAAGGGGAGCTCTTCAGACATTAATATTGACCTGGATGAGATTGACGGTCATCCTAGAGAGGAACCGGTTCCGACCCCAGTGGTTCCACCATCCCTGGTGAACCCACATCCAGCAGAATCTTCTAGTCGTCCACAACGTGAACGGGTGTTGCCAGCTCGTTTGCAGGATTGTGTTCTCAGTAATGACGACTATCCAACAGATGAAGAGTTGGTGAACTTTGCATTGTTTGCAGATTGTGATCCTATCACATATGAAGATACTGCTCGTAATGATTACTGGCTGAAAGCAATGGAAGAGGAGATAGGTACGATTGAAAAGAATAATACATGGGAGCTTACTGAATTACCAAGTGGAAAGCAGCCCATTGGTGTTAAGTGGGTGTACAAGACAAAATACAAGCCTAATGGTGAGGTGGAACGCTACAAAGCACGTCTGGTTGCGAAAGGTTACAAGTAAAGGCCAGGGATCGATTATTTCGAGGTGTTTTCTCCTGTTGCCAGACTTGATACCGTTCACTTGATTGTGTCTCTTGCTGCACAGAATCAATGGAGAATCTTCCAGATGGATGTGAAATCCGCATTTTTAAATGGGGAGATAGGGGAGGAAGTCTACATACAGCAACCTACGGGGTATGTAAAGAAGGGGCAAGAAAATAAGGTCTACAAGCTGAAGAAGACCTTATATGGGTTGAAACAGGCACTCAGAGCGTGGTATACACGCATTGACACATATTTTATCCAGCATGAGTTCCAGAGATGTCCTTATGAGCACACTTTGTATATCAAATCCAATTCTCATGGAGATATTCTTATTGTGTGCTTATATGTTGATGATCTGATCATTACCAGTAATAATCCTGAGATGATTGCAGAGTTCAAGAGTGCAATGACTGATCATTTCGAGATGACAGATTTGGGGTTGATGTCCTACTTTCTCGACATTAAGGTGACTCAGACAGATGATGGTATCTTTGTGTGTCAGAAAAAGTATGCTGGTGATGTGCTGAAAAAGTTCAAGATTGAGGGATGTAAGCCGATGCTGACTCCAGTTGAAGAAAGGTTGAAGTTGGAGAATGATGGGTCTGGTGAGCTAATTGATGCTACCATCTTTCAGAGGCTAGTAGGAAGTCTGAGATACTTAACTTCTACTAGGCCTGATATTTCTTATGGAGTTGGGCTTATTAACAGGTTCATGGACTCTCCGAGGCAATCTCACTTGCAGGCTGGCAAGTGTATCTTGCGATATGTGAAAGGTACACTGGGCGATGGTATTTTTTACTCTTCCGCTAACAAAGTCGAGCTTGTTGGATATACAGATAGTGACTGGGCAGATGATACGGAGAAGAGGAAAAGCACTTCCGGATTTGCGTTTCATCTTAGTTCTGGAGTATTTTCTTGGTCATCGAAGAAGCAACAGGTGGTTGCTCTATCGACAACAGAAGCTGAGTATATGGCAGCTGTTGGTGGTGCTACACTGGCTGTGTGGTTGCATCGCATGCTTTCTGAGTTAAAGCATCAATAGGATGCTCCCACAGTGATCTACTGCGACAAGAAGTCCACCATTTCCCTAACCAAGAATCTAGTATATCATGGTAGAAGTAAGCACATTGATATCAAGTTTCACTTTATACGAGACTTGGTGAAAGAGAAAGAGATCGTGATTGAGTACTGCCATTCAGAGGAACAGGTTGTAGACATCTTCACAAAGCCGCTCAAAGTTGACACTTTTCATAAGCTTAAGAAGTCTTTGGGCATGATGAGTTATGAAGGACTTGGTTTAAGGGGAGCTATGTAGAATTAAACCAAGTTATTATATCTTTATTATTATTATTTGATATTAGGTTGGATTTATCTTTTTAGATAATTTCTATTTATCATGTGTTAGGATTATCATATAGTTAGGATTATCATAGTTTTATTCTTTTGTCATTATCAGTTAGAGGTTTGGTGTTATCATATTACCTCATTATTATCAATTAGAGGTTTGGTGTTATCATGTTACCTCATCACAACTACTATAAATAGTTGACCTCGGTTCATTGTAAATCATCATTCAATAAACATTTCTTCATAAAATTCTTTTTTGTGTGTGAAGTTTTACAAGTTTCGAACGGGTCTAAAACATTAACTTTAGACCCGATCTAAACAAGTATCCCTCCTTCGTCGATCTTTATTTACAGATATATTTCACTGAAAAAAATCAATCCCCTTCACTCATGAAAATTGATTAATTAAAATTTTGATCAATACGATTCGTTCAATCGATTAAATATTATGTATTGATGTGTGGATTTTTTACGATGAAAAAAATCTTCGAATATAACAAATGAACTTATGAACCAAATGAAGGCAGGCCCAGTGCCAACTTATGAACCGAAGGTGCCGACGGCTCAGTTTGGAGATGGGCCTTACAAAATCATAATAGGCATTCCATTTTGTAACTGCAAGTTACATCCTATGTCTCTTAGTTCACAGGATTGGCCTCTCGCAAAGGATTTAGGAGCCTCTTTTTTAAGTCAAAATATATTTTTTTTCTTTTTTACTACAATGAATTGTAAGCCCAAATGGCTCTCCAAGGCCTTAATTACTTGTCAGCCTTAGAAAGTGTTGCCCACAAAGTTTTCAAGCGACGTTGGTAATAATATTGGGATGTAAATCTTTTGAAATCGTTGAGGTGTTTCAAAATTTTAATAAAATAATATTAATTAATTAATTAAAATAATAAAATAAAAATAATTTAAATTAATTAATTAATTTGTATCAAGATTTAATATTTTACAAACTCTCTATAATGTGATAATTATAATTTTATAAATATTAATATATAAATTCTATGAATTTAAATTAATTAATTAATTTTTATCAAGATTTAATACTTTACTAACTCTCTATAATGTGATGATTATAATTTTATAAATATTAATATATAAATTATATGAAGTATAACTTATATTTCTATATTGTTATAACTTGTAAGTGATTAATTAAATAGTTTGTAATTATTATTAAACTAGATAATATGCATTATATATTTATGAAATGTAATAACATCACAATAAGAACAATAATTTAATGGTTAAAACTTATGACACTCATCAGGCTATGGGTTCGAGTTTTTAATGTACATTTTTTTTCTAAATTTTAAACTTTTTAAAAAAACTTCACGAGACGTTCACCTTAAAGCAAAAAGCGAGCGCCCAACAGAAGGAACGCGGGGTGTACACCCGAGCACCCATAGCATAAAAATTACGCCATGGGCGTCTGAGCGTATACCCCAAACCGGGCCAAAAGGGGAACACCCAACAATAGAAACACCATCCCTTTCACGCCTTAAAGGCATTTTCAAAACACATCGCCTCCTCCGGAGGCGTGCCCAGAAGCCGTCTTTTAAAACACTAGTTAGAACATACTAATTGGTTACCCTAAAGTTGAATCCCTCCCTTTACTCCAATCATAGCGAAACAACTTATGTACCTATAAATATTTATCTAAAATAATTAATAATATTATATATTGACTAAAAATTGAGTTGTATGACAAAACTAATTTTATTCACTAGGAGAGGATTACCGCGGTTGTGTAGCACTCTTTTTTTTTTATAAAAAAAATCATCTCTTATTTTGTTTATTTTGAAAAGCATGGATATTTTGATCATTTAAAATAGATTCCACTGTAATTCTATTGTTTTATTCCATTCAACCAAACTTTGAAATCAGAATGGAATTAACTCTTTTGCATGCACAATCAAACATAATATTAGAATTCACAGCTCTAAACCGAGCTAATCTTATACCCGTGGAATCACAATTCTATTTTATTTTATTCAATTTCATAAACCAAACATGTCTTTATGTTAAACTTAATTTCAGTCAGTCCACATGTGAAATAGTTCAATAAAACCGACTTGATTCGTGATTTCTCATGGAGATTTAAAATAAATTTTTAAATAAATTAAGCCTATCACATTAATCATATACTTAACCTATCAATTTGTATCACATTTTTAAAATATGAATTTTTTTTTTTAGAACCCATCGAGTTAAATGCGTCATTTTCTATCACGTGATGCAAACTGATAAATCGAAAACACCATTTAAGTTGATAGACCCAAGTACCCATGAATTTCTCCTTGTTGCATGAGTTGGGGTTTCCTTGGAACAATAACAGTTCAATAGTTACCACTATGTATTTTTGTATCAACATGGATAGTCACATGCTGAATTTTCCATCATACTTAGATTCCTTTATCATTACTTAAGCATGAATCCTGAAAACCCTTGATTTATGGCATGTGGCAAAACTGTAGACTTCTCAATTTTTTAGACCATCAAACAATGTGTTTGGAAATTGTCCTTTTAGTTTTGTTGATAATTTTTTTGTGGATGCAAAGTGCTGGCTTGCTGGGATTTTTTCCTTTTAAATATTAACTTTTTTGTCTTTTGATTTTACTTGACTCTATCCTTTTGATTTGTGTTTTAGGCAATCCTGCAGAATTATGTTTTGAGGCCCCAATTTACACGGTTGCTTGTGACCTTTGCCGTAAAATGGAAGCATAATGTTTTCAAAAATTACTGGTTTTACAGTCCTCATTTAAGAATCACGCTAATGTTAATATGAACAGACAGTTGTTGCAGATTCTTGTTAATTTTTTCTATTGACACAGTATGTTTTTATTTTCTTTGATCCATTTTCCATGTTACTGTTTCTCAAGGATACGCGGAGTAGCTCAAAAGATGTGGAATCTAAAGCACCATAATAATCAGAGAGTTTTCAATACAGTCCGAGAGGATATGATTATCAAGAAAGAGACTAAAGGATGTTAATTGAGGATATGATTTGGGTTTCAATAAAGGATATTGTTGGGTATACGACCAAAGTCCCACATTGGCTAGATGTGGGGAGGATCGTGGGTATATAAGGATTGACAAATATCTCCATTGGTATAAGGCTTTTTGGGGTAAAAACCCAAGAGCAAATCCATGAGGGTTTAGGCCCAAAGTGGACAATATCATACCAATGTGGAGATATGTGGTGTCCATAGTCCTTAAAAGTGGTATCAGACCTATTGGTTGAGGGGTGTGAAGCAGATCGTTGTGAACGAGATGTCAACTACAACAAAGTTTGATGTTGAGAAATTTAACGGGAGTAATTTCTCGTTATGGAAAATGAAGATTAAGACATCGTTGTGAACGAGATGTCAACTACAACAAAGTTTGATGTTGAGAAATTTAACGGGAGTAATTTATCGTTATGGAAAATGAAGATTAAGACAATTTTGAAGAAAGACAATTGTTTCGCAGCAATTGAAGAAAGACCCGCAGAGGTCACTGACGACAGCAAGTGGAACGAGATGGATGGTATCGCAATTGCCGATCTGCACTTAGCACTTGCCGATGGAGTGTTATCTAGTGTGGCAGAAAAGAAAACTGTAAAGGAGATTTGGGATACTCTAACAAGACTGTACGAGGCCAAGTCACTACACAATAAGATCTTCTTAAAGAGAAGACTTTACACTCTTCGAATGGCGGAATCCACGTCGGTGACCGACCACATCAACATTTTGAATACTTTATTTTCGCAACTCACATCGATGGGTTACACAATAAAGAGATCTGAACGTGGGGAGCTTCTACTACAAAGTTTACCTGACTCGTATGATCAACTCATCATCAACTTGACGAACAACCTCCTTACGGACTATCTAGTCTTCAACGAAATTGCAGCTGTTGTTTTGGAAGAAGAAACCAGGCGCAAAAACAAGGAAGACAGACAGTCAAGTTCGCAGCAAGCGGAAGCTGTGCCAATGACGAGAGGAAGATCAACAGAACGTGGCCCCAGTAGGAGTCAGAATCATGGTAGATCGAAATAAAAAAGTAAGAATAATTTCAAATGCTACAACTGTGGCAAGAAAAGGCATGTCAAGAAGGATTGTTGGTACACAAAGAAGAGTGGAGTCCCCGAGTCATCAAATGCTCAAGGGAATATGGCAAGTGCCTCAGATGATGGTGAAGTTCTATACAGCGAGGCAACAACGGTAGTTGGAGGCAGAAAGCAGTTCGCTGACGTCTGGTTACTAGACTCAGGAACAACATGGCACATGACATCTCGGAGAGAATGGTTCCACAAATATGAACCAATCTCAGGAGGTTCTGTACACATGGGTGATGATCGTGCTTTGGAGATCGCTGGTATTGGTACTATCAAGATAAAGATGTTTGATGGTACAGTTCGCACTATTCAGGAAGTACGACATGTAAATGGCCTGAAGAAAAATCTATTGTCTTTGGGGCAAATAGATAGTCTTGGATGCAAGACCCATGTAGAAAATAAGATCATGAAGATTTTCAGAGGTGCGCTTGTGGTTATGAAAGAAGAAAAGATCGCAGCGAATCTATTCATGCTTAAAGGAGAAACATTGCAGGAAGCTGATGCGTGTGTCGCGTCAACCAGCAAGGGAGAAGAGTCGATGATGATGTGGCATCTCAAACTAGGCCATATGTCGGAATGAGGTTTGAAGATTCTCTCCGACAGAAAGCTGCTTCCAGGGTTCAAATCGGTAAATCTACCTTTCTGTGAGCATTGTGTTACAGTAAACAGCATAGATTGAAGTTTAGCAGATCTGATGCTAGGAATAAATGCATTCTAGATTTGATTCATTCTGATGTATGGGAATCACCGGAAATATCCCTAGGAGGAGAAAAGTACTTTGTGTCTTTCATTGATGATTACTCCAGGAGATGTTGGGTGTATCCAATCAAGAAGAAGTCAGATGTATTTTCGGTATTCAAAGACTTCAAAGCGCGGGTGGAACTTGAATCTGGGAAAAATATCAAGTGCTTGAAGACAGATAATGGAAGAGAGTACACAGACGGCGAGTTTCTTGCTCTTTGTAAGTGGGAAGGTGTCAAACGACAGTTCACAGTCACATATACGCCTCAGCAAAATGGAGTGGCAGAGCGGATGAATAGAACTCTTACAGAAATGATGAGAGCTATGTTGAGGACTGCAGGTCAACCCAACTCTTTTTGGGTAGAAACAGTCAAAACCGCTTGTTATGTGATAAATCGATCGCCATCAACAGCAATTAATTTAAAGACGCCGATGGAGATGTGGACTAGTAAGCCAGCGAACTACTCTACTTTACATTCTTTTGGATGTCCTGCGTATGTGATGTACAATGCCCAAGAAAGAACGAAGTTGAATCCTAAATCTAGGAGGTGTATATTCTTGGGGTATGCTGACGGAGTAAAAGGGTATCGCCTGTGGGATCCTACTACCCGCAAGGTTGTTGTCAGCAGGGATGTGATTTTTGCAGAAGATCAACTACTACAAAAAGATGGAGACGATAGCACGTTGAAAGAGGTTTCAGAGACTACAACAATACAGGTGGAAAATAATTCAGTATAAGAAACTCCAGTTTCTACTGAAGCAAAACCAGAGCACGAGGTACAAGAACTAGTCGAGTCCGAAGCTCCAGAAGCTCGCCGGTCAACTCGTGAGGAAGGTCGCCAGCTTGGCATTCGGAGTTTGTCACTGAGAGCAATGTTGCATACTGTCTTTTAATAGAGGATGGAGAGCCCTCAACTTTCCAAGAAGCTACAAGTAGCTCAGATGCGTCTTTGTGGATGGCAGCAATGCAGGAAGAAAGATGGCAGCAATGCAGGAAGAAATTGAAGCTCTACATAAGAACAAGACTTGGGAACTGGTACCATTGCCACATGAGAGAAAAGCCATAAGTAACAAATGGGTCTACAAGATCAAGCGGGATAGCAATGATCAAGTGGAACGGTTTCGTGCAAGACTGGTGGTAAAGGGATTCGCTCAGAAAGAAGGTATTGATTTCAATGAGATATTTTCCCCGGTGGTTCTACTTACAACAATCAGAGTAGTTCTGGCTATGTGTGCTACGTTTGACTTACATCTAGAGCAGTTGGATGTGAAAACTGCATTTCTTCATAGAGAACTTGAAGAAGAAATCTATATGCTCCAACCAGAAGGTTTTGCTAAAACAGGAAAGGAGAACTTGGTTTGCAGGTTGAACAAATCTCTATACGGTCTCAAACAAGCGCCGAGGTGTTGGTACAAGAGATTTGATTCCTTCATTATTAGCCTTGGATACAACAGACTCAGTTCAGACCATTGTACGTACTTCAAAAGGTTTGATGGTGATAATGATTTTATTATCTTATTGTTGTATGTGGATGACATGTTGGTGGCAGGCCCCAACAGAGATCAAATCCAAAAATTGAAGGCATAGTTGGCTAGGGAGTTTGATATGAAGGACTTGAGACCAGCAAACAAGATTCTAGGGATGCAGATTCACCGAGACAGAAATAATAGGAAAATTTGGCTTTCCCAGAAGAACTACTTCAACAAGATCTTGCGATGTTTCAACATACAAGATAGTACGCCAATTTCTACCCCACTTCCTATTAATTTCAAGTTATCCTCAAGTATGTGTCCTAGCAATGAATGAGAGATGAGGGAGATGTCTCGAGTACCGTATGCATTAGCAGTGGGAAGTTTAATGTTTGCTATGATTTGTACAAGACCAGACATTGTACAAGTAGTGGGAGTGGTTAGTCGATTTATGACGAATCCTGGTGGAGAGCATTGGAATACTGTGAAGAGGGTTCTGAGATACATCAGAGGAACCTCAGATGCTGCATTATGTTACGGAGGATTAGATTTTATTGTCAGATGCTATGTTGATTCAGATTTTACAGGGGTTCTCAATAAAAGCAAGTCTACTACAGGTTATGTGTTTACACTTGCAGGAGGAGCTGTAAGCTGGGTTTCTAAACTGCAGACGGTTATGGCTATATCTATAACGGAAACAGAATACATGGCGGCTACACAAGCTTGCAAGGAAGCAGTTTGGATACAAAGGTTATTGGAAGAGCTCTGGCACAAGCAGAAGAAGATTATTCTGTTTTGTGACAGTCAGAGTGCCTTGCACATTGCAAGGAATCCAGCTTTTCATTCACGGACAAAGTACATAAGGGTTCAGTATCACTTCGTTCGAGAAGTAGTGGAAGAAGGTAGTGTGGATATGCAGAAGATTTACACCGACGAGAACCTAGCAGATGTTATGACCAAGCCAATCAACACTGACAAGTTTAAATGGTGTAGATCCTCATGTGGTCTAGCGCAAACATAAGCAAGATTTGGCAAGTGAGGAATGATGGAAGGATTACGAAAGATCTGATGCATAGATTGAGGTGTGAAAACAGACTGAAATCAGTCTTCAAGTGGGAGATTGTTAAAGGTAAGAGACCACATGGGCTGCAACTTTCTGTAGAGAAGTCCATGTGGACAGCTTGGAGCAACTTTCGGTGGAGGAGTCCATGTGGACAGCTTGGCCATGAGCCGTCTGCTCTTTTTCTCTTGTTTTTGTGAGATGCTTGAAGCCTATATATAGGCTCTAGAACCTTGAGTTCTATCATCACAAAATTAAGAGAAGTGTATTAGAGAGAGTGTGAGTGTTACTACTTAGAAAGGAAAATTTGTTCCGTCTTTATAAGTAATATTTTCTTGATTTTGTGAGAGAGTTATTTCTCTTATTACAATAGAGATTAGACAATTATTATCTCATTGTAATCAGAGAGAAGGTGTTGTAGTCTCTATTTTACAATAGTGAAATCCTTCTACACTTGCCCGTGGTTTTTTACCCCAATTTGTTTGGAGTTTTTTCCACGTAAAATATTTGTGTCTTGTTTATCTTCATTTTTCTCATTTTGCTTTAGTTGTGTGTTAGCTTCAACCCGGGATTCAGTTCTTCTTCATTTGGTATAATTGAAGCTAAAACGATTAAAATAACTCTATAAATTCAAATTGTCTCAAACAAAATGAAAGGATATTTTGATGCGTAATTCAAAAAAATCATAGATTTAATTTTTTTTTTATCCATGAAGACTTTTCAAAATATCATATCAATTGATGATTGAAAAAGTACAATATTGATATCATGTAAAATAGGTCAGAAAGAGAAAATGGAGTATAAAATGTGATTTTATAAAAATTCGACGTTTTCTTTTAACCATAGGAGTATAATTTTTTTTTTCTCTTTGGGAGTAACCATGGGAGTATAACCAGATTCACGATTTTAGTGACTTTGTCACCTAAAAACAAATTATTGGCCAGGCATTCTTTGGTACCTATTGGAGAGTTATAATGAAATAGTTTCTATTTTGTATAGATAAAAGTTGGCCAAATTTTTTTTAAAGGATTTATGATAAAATCTCAAGAAACAAATTTTAAAAACTTAAATTTTTGTTAAAAAAAATATTTTCGTTTTTATTTTACTAAACACCAAATAGTTTTAACTCTATTATGTTTTTTTTTAATTAAAAACCATTTCAATACTTATATTTTTATAAACCATAAAAGAAAACTGATGCTCTGCTTTGATATCTTGTGATAAAAAATTGTGTGAAAAAAATAAAGAAGGCCAAAACTCCACAGTCCAGTCAAAATTTTGAAATTTAACATTTCAATCAAATATCATTAATGTTACGTTTGGTTGCATGAACTTTAAACTTGAAATTACAATTGAGATGAAATTATGTTATTTTTTAAATTATTAATATTAAAAAAATATGATTTGATTTCAATTTTAATTTCAAAACCTCAATTCCATGCTACCAAACACGTAAAATTAATCAATAAATTTTTTTCCCATGATTTAAGTTAAACCGTTATTGACCAATATGATACTTTATGTTCTTAAAATATTGGAAATGAGACTAGCAGCTAATACTACATGAGACAATTAAAAAGTCAGCCTTACATAAAAAAAATACAACTCACTCGGCTCCAAAAATCCCTTCTAATAGACCCCAATATTAACCCTCTCTTATGAATTCTTATATTTTCCAATTCAAGCTTCAATTAATTTTAACTTCCAATAAACAAGTCCAACAAAAATCAAAACCTTTATATACCCATCACTCTTCTCATTTTCAGCTCAGAAATCAACTTTCCAATCTCTTTAATCTTCTTTTCTCTTTGTTTATAATCTTTACATTAGCTCTTGCAAAAAAAATTGCATAGCTAGAAAAAAAAAATGAGAACCAAAGCAGACAAGCAAAACAAGTTTAAGCATTACGTGTCAAAATCCATCAAAATTATAAACAAGGCTAGAGATTTATACGTGGAGGGCATGGAGGATTGCGCTAGTAAGGTAGGTTATGGTAGTGTCGCGGTTGGATGTCCCGCTGCACAAATTTCACGATTGCCTAGAAGTTTTAGTTTCAATTACTCGAAGACGAGTTATGATGACAGAATTAGGGATTTTTTAGAAGCAATGTCGAAAGACAGAATGGCGAGCGAAGCAGAGGAAAAAGCAAGAAAAACAGAGGTGACAGCGCCTAACATGGAGTACCTCTGCGAGATGAGGAGGAGTTACAGTAGTGTTGGGTTGGGAAGAATTGATGAGGATAAACCTTGTTGCTTTGAAGAAGATATGTTGCATAGAAGCAGGAGTTATGCTGCCAGAAAAAATTTCATGCACCGTTGATTAATTGAAGGAAAATGATTCGGTTTGATCGTTCCAGTTCGAATTCGAATTCGAGATGGGGTATATTTATTAAATCTTTCTTTAGAGTGATTTGTTAGTTTGTATAAAATTTTAATGAGATTTGGAAATGTTTTATGAAATGCGTGATTCATTTCTTATTCAAATTTGACATTTATACGTTAATATATTTTTATTACATTAAATTAGTATGAAAATTCGATCATGTGGGATCAGTATTTTCAAAGGCGAGAGCGTTAGGCGAGGCGTTTTGGCTCAATGAGGCGAGGCATAAGCCTTGGAGCGTTTGAGCGTAAGCTTTTTGAAACGTTGGGGGTTTTTAATAAAATAATATTAATTAAATTATAAAAATATTAAAAAAATTGAAATAATATAGATAAATTAATTATCAATAAACTTTACTAACTTATGACCTATGAATGAATATTTATCAAAATATTTTTACACAAATATTAAACAATTTGACGAAAATTTTAATCACATATGATATTAGACATCCGCTATCGTTTGTTGCATATGTATCCATCAATTTACACTGTGGTCCTCCAACATAGTGGTTTAATTTGTAATGATACCCAATCAAAATGTTGAAATTTTAATAAAATAATATTAATTAATCAATTAGAATAGTAAAATAAAAATAATTTAATTTTAAATTAATTAATTAATTTTTATCAAAGTTTAATACTTTACTAACTCTCTATAGTCTGATAATTATAATTTTATAAATATTTATATATAAATTATATGAAGTATTACTTATATTTCTAATTTCTATATTGTTGTCATTTGTAAGTGATTAATTAAATAGTTTGTAATTATTATTAAACTAGATAACATGTATTATATATTTATGAAGTGTAATATTCACAATGAGAGTATTAGTTCAATGGTTAAGGTCTAAGACATTTAAGGCCGTGGGTTCGAGCCGTCGCAGGGAAGAAGACTTAAGAAAGGTTGATGATTTAACCAAAACGATGTCGTAATGGAGACAAAAAAAAAATATATCACTAGGCGTACGCCCAGACGCCCCGGGTGTTTGGGGCGTACGCCCCAGGTAGCCCCGAACGCCCCACCCGAAAAGGTTTTACGACCAGCGAAGGTTGCGCCTCGAAGCGTTTTTCACCGTTTTTGCCCTCGGGCGCGCCCAGAAAACGCTTTTCAAACCTATGTGTGGGATCAATTCAGATATAAATTATTGTAAAAGATTTATTGCATCAATCTCCTCAATCAAAAAATTTGATTTGTCACACACGTCAATGAAACCTGTGTTATGTTTGAGAAACATTACCTCAATGAAACCTGAAAATAAGGTTTTGAAGGCTTTGGATGAAATTACGGCCCAAAAAAATGAGAATCTTAATTTCATTAAAAAAAAATTAAAGCTTTAATTTCATACTATTAAATAAAAAAATTAAAAATATTAACTTTTCCTGATTCAAGGTAAAGTGTTATTAGTTATGGTAACTTGACTGATTGTTGATTACTTGACTGTTACCAACCGGGTTCAAGTCGGATATAAAAGGCCACCCAGACCTAATCAACCCGATAAATCTACACGTGTTTGACTCTTAATCAAACACATTAACTCATCACAAAATTACGAACCTCGCTCCATACGCCACGTGTACCCCCAAATCATAATATCCAAGAAAGTCAACCCCACATTAAAACGATCCGAGCATTAAGGTTTCCAAAAACAAACTACTAACAGATTAGTTATTCTGTTTTCTTCTCTTTTTTTCACGCTTCTAAACGAGTAAATGAAAACACTTTTTTAGAACAACAGATAAAACGTTTTCAGTGTTTTCAGGAAGTAAAAAAAGAAAGAAAAGAGAAGCTTTGTAATAGTAGTAGTAGTTACCTAAGACGTCAGCGGCGAGCTCTCGGAATCTGATGTGGCGGCGACCAGCTTTCTCACAGTGATCGATCACCTTAGACGTGAGATAGTAAGCGTAGAAGGTTACCATTCCCATCACCGTTAAGCACAGAAACCCTAGGCCCCACCCTAACCCTATGAACGCGTAAGGTAGGGTCAGTATCGTAGGCCCCACTATCGCCGTCGTTAAATGAAACCCCGCATGCCACCACTTCCCTACGCCCCAAAAAAGAAAGCAAACAAAATTTTTACAGTAGTGTGAATAAGTTTTTTTTTTGGTGTATATAAAAAATAAAAAATAAACCAATAATAGTAACGTTTGTTTTCATTTTACCTTTTGATTCGAGAACGAAGAGAGCTCCGGCGTCGGATTCCAGGCGGGTCTCAGGGAACGGGTCGGGGTGTGGAGGTTGTGCCGTTGATGTTGAGGGGGTGCGCAGGTTAGGGAGTTTTAAACCTCAAAGGCACAGGTTAGTTTCAGTTGGTGAAGAGATAAAAAGGGAAAACAAAAGAGAGGACATCCCTTGGAGGCACCGAAACTAAGCTAAAGTTTGCCGGGGGCGATGGGGGCATCTAGCAGCCCTGTAAATGTGAATGGGAATATGATCATCACATCCTTTTACTTTTGTGTTTGATATGGTCATAGAGAGTGCAAACAAAAGATTTCTTTTTGTGATGGGATATACTGAAAGGATAGTTTAACTTAATTTATTCTACTCCAAAGAAAACATTTTGTATTTTAATTACCTCAATACAAATCTACCTGTACCATAGTACGCCGTATAATGGACCGAGTCATTGTGTCTAACAGGGGTGGATTGGTCATTTTACCTTTCATGCCAGACACACATGCATATCCTAAAAGGCATAGCTGAACCGGCAGGATTACGGAGGATGTCAAATTTTTTATTTCAGTTTTTGAAAATAGTTTTTTTTTTTTAAAAATATGTTTAGATAATTGTGTTTGAAAAATAATTTTTAAAAAAAAATAAAAAAAATTTATTTAGATAATTTTATAACTATAATTATGTGTGTTTATTTAAATTTTTTTTTCTCCTAAAAGATTTTGATTTCCTTTGATCTTTTCTTTCTCTTCTCTTTGTTATTTTATTATTCTCCTCATTTTTTGTCTCTTTTTTCTTCCATTGATAAATTTATTACAGGTTTGCGATCGTAACAGCACCGTCACAACATGATTGCAGCATTACCACAACGCCACAGCACAACCGTTGCAGTACTGTCACAATACAACCGTAATAGTGCTGCCATAGCATTACCGCAGTAGCTTAAAATTTTTTCATTCGTAGTCCAACACCATACCAATTGACGATCCAATTAACATAAAATTTAAAGTTTTAAAAACTCAACATTTTTTTTGAAAATTCCACCCAAACATACCCTATATGTCAAAAAAAAAAAAAGAAGCAAATATGCCTGTCATCATCTGTTAAGCTGTCTAATTAGCTCATTTCAACTAATTAAAGTGATTAAAAACTAGAGCAGAATACCCTTTTCTTTTTGCTACCGTTTGGTAAAAAAAGCTTTATGAAAAGAATTAGAAACTGGAAAACATTTTTTAAGAAATTTGACAATGATTTTATCAAAAAGAATTAACTCTATAACTGTTTTTAAAAGAAAATTATTTTGATAGTAAAAAAATGAAACTATAATTAAACCAAATGGTTTAGAAATTAAATAGTGGATTCCTTTTAGCTGGTGCGTGCCAAAATCGGTGCAGTTGAGTAGCGTGCCGCGTTTGAGTACACCTATTGTAGCCAAATTATGACACACACAAAGAGACAAATATCCAACTTTTTAAAAATTTGTTTTTTCATGCAAGACGCACAAGACAAATACTATGCTACGATGAAGTGGAAAAGGAAGGCAACAAAAAGGACCAAAATCTGTTCTTGTTATTCAAAGGTCTATATTCAAATTTGCTATAACAATCCTACTACATACCGTAGAGAGCATGCACAGTGGAAGGATTACAAAAGTCACTTCAAATGAGAGAATATGATAATCGATGAATTTTTAGTGGTAAAATTATTTTTTTTATTTTATTTAATATTGTATTTATTTAATTAATAATGATTGCAGCACTGGAACAATATGAAAGACAATTAAAAAAGATTAATGGAACACTAATCTTTTGACCATTTATTTTGAAGAGGAACATTGAGATTTGTTTACCACAAGTTCTTCAAGTGACTTGCCTACCATAAGTTCTTCCAGTGACTTGCTTATAAATGAATGGTAAAAAGATTAGTGCTCCATTAACTCTTTTTAAAACAATATCTATTACAAACAAGAGTTACATCTACTTCCCAAAGAAATGGAGTCACAAAATCTGGGAAATGGTAAATTTCAAAAAAGTAAGAGAGGTATTAACTGAACACCCGTCAAATTTTTAAAATTTTATACCACGTATACTGATAAATTTTTTTTTTTTGATGAGTAAACCATAAAAAAAAATTCAACCTTTTAAATCGGAAACATCTCTAAAGTGTAGATCTCAAGATAGTAATCTTATATTAACCGAATTTTGTTCTCTTGCGCATGCAATACTAACAAAGAAAGAAATAGAAAAACAACAGCAAGAAACCCAACCGAGAATAGACAAATAACTTACCTTGAGGTATCTGATCTTCGTTGTCCGGTATAAAAATAGAAACAGGAGGTGGTGATTTTTGTACCTCACTTTTATCAACAAAAGGGGTTTCTAGTTTAGGAGTAAATTCTTTTAAGCGAAAGAAGAAGAGCTTAGAAGCAAGACCCATCAGGAGAATCACAACCGCTAGCTTAACTAGCAAGTGCTTTTGCTTGTTAAGTGAGCGTAAATTCCAGTTCAGCTTCATTTTCTTCACCACGTGAGCAAAGTCTACTTGAAAAACAAAACGAAATGGCTTCAATTTTGGCTACTTACTAATTATGGGTATGGAGCAGAAATCCAAATGATCAGCTCAAAAATCAAGAAAATCATTAAAGAGAAAGCAGATCGAGTAGCCGACATTGAAGTCTGTCATAAAATGTTCTTTGCTTCATTTTATACTAAATTAAAGCCATTTTGCAGCTTGGCTAACATTTTCTTTCTTTTAATTACTAGTAATTTAGTATTACATGTGGTTCGTACTGCTTGGATTACAATTGTTTTTTTTTTGGCCCAGCTTGATTACTGTTTAGTCGTAATTTTTTAGTGGTTTTTTTCTTTATTAAAGAGAGTCTCAATGATTTTTTCTTTATTAGTAAACGAATATCAATTATCCTTCCTTAAGCGACAATGGTAGAAATTTCGGTTATAATAACCATAGATGGCACAATTAACTTTAAACAATTTATTAGAGGAATTTATTAATTTATCCCACCATATCGACGTAAGTTAACATTAAATTATAATACTTTTGAATACAAATAAAAAATTATGGTTACTTAAGTATTTTAATAAAAAAATTATAAAAAATGTTAAATTTGACGTGCACAAAGATGAAGCCCACAAACAATAGACGGATCTCGCTAGGCATGAGGTACACGCACCTAATTTCAGTTGAGTTATATGCTGATTCGATAATAGTGTTGGTTTCTCGAAATACTCTTTTAAAATCTATAGATTTAAGATATTCTCTAACTACTATCGATGACGAGTGAGGATGGAGGATAATACTGATAATGATACTTTCAAGTCTCATTAAGTAGATCTCAACGAAATATTTTAAACGATACTACAAATGTGCTTTTTTGAAAGAAAAAAAACACCTATTGAATTATTTTATTACTATACTTTTACTTAAATATATTTAATGATATTAGTGCCTTTTGTATTCAACCCAAATGCTCCTAGCAACTTGAACAAATAAGCACGATGTTTCATTCCCCAATAATTAGATTATTAGATTAATGAAAAGTTAGATTTCTTTAAACACCTCTTAAAAAGAATTCTTATGAATAAATTGATTTTTTTTACTAGAAATTTTTTTTTGTAAATAAATATCAAATGCTTGAACAGAATTCTATTTTCTCAATCATTTTTATTTTACCAAAGTTATCCGAAATTTAGTTACCCAAAAAATGTTTAAATTCAAATAACCTTTTTTACAAGAATTCCCATGTGTCTTAGTCATTTTTCTTACTTTGCATTTGGATTCATTAATTTGAAATACATATATTCATAATTTAAAGCAATTAAAATTGTTCAAAAAAGATTATTTCAAATTCACAAGTTTTTAACGTTTGAATGAATTGCAAAATTCTTAAATTCTTTTTAAATGCAAAATCCTTAGACTTTGAATTTCATTATTTCACACAAGTATTTTAAATTAATTATAATTATATATATATATATATATATAAAATTAATATCTCTAAAATTTTATATAGCTTCAATATCACTATAAATTGAACCAAATTGGCATGCACCAAGATAATTACAAAAATTGATATCTTAAGTATATATACCCATTTTTTTAATCCAAATGGCAAAAATTTTTATTAAAGTTTCTTAAATTTAGTTAATTTCCTCATTTGTAACCTCTGTTTTTGAGAAAATGTTTATTGTTCATGAATTCTTTGAAGACAACTTTGCAGCCAAACAGATATTATAAAATTTGCACCAGAATTATTAATTTTCATGTCAACTCCATTAGTGGTTGGTTGATATGGACATGAAATATGATTTTAATATTTAGATCCATTCATCATTCAACAATAACATGTGGGTCAATTTGTAATTTTCTGCATTAGTTTCTTCTTTTCATCTTTTTTTTTTTATAGTTTTAAGCGTACATTAAAATCATGCAAGAACTATAATAATACAAGTGCACTCATCTCTGCCAAAAGCCAACAACTGAAAAACCCAATTTCATGTTCTACCAGATTAAATATCATTTCATTATGATTTGACTGATGATGAGCCGCCCCCCCCAGAAGGCTATTAAAGTGTCTACCTCCACCATATGTTAACCTTTCAACTAAATTTAAGCATTATGCTATAATCAAGTTAAGTTGCTCGTATCATTCTATCTAGACATTAAAATCATAGCATAAAGTTTACGTTGTGTATCGTTTGACTTAACCGTCGTTCAGTTTATATTTGTCAAAATAACTTTTAAAACTACTACTGTCATACACAGACGACGCGCATGAGACCTCATCCTTCTCTACCCAAATCGGGTGTCTCCCAACCCGAAGATGACCCGGATCCAGCCCGACCTACCGTTAATCATACAACCACCCTCATCACCGTCGCCTCAGGACTTCGCAAGAAGGGCATGGGGGTCCGGGCCTGGCTCCTGCTGAACTCGGCGGGCCAGGCCCAGGTGTTGGAGGCCGGAAAGCACGTCATCATGCGCCGGACGGGCCTGCCCGCCCGAGATCTTCGGATTTTGGACCCGCTCCTCTCGTACCCGTCTACTGTTCTAGGCCGCGAGAGAGCGATCGTCATCAACTTGGAGCACATAAAGGCCATTATCACCGCTCAGGAGGTCCTGCTGTTGAACTCAAGGGACCCTTCTGTTACGCCCTTTGTTGAGGAGTTGCAGAGACGGCTCTTGTGCCATTATCATGCAACCAAAGCTCAGGTACTTTGGGATTTGAGTTTAAAGATTAATGGGTTTTGGTGTTGGGTGCGTTTGTTGCAAAGCTTTGTTGGTTTCTTTCTCAAATTTGATGCTTTTTTTAAATAAATTTTTTTGATGGAGCTGATTAGAGTTTCAATTTGTGTTTTTTGTTTTTTTTTTTAATCTTTTCCTTAAATGTGAATGGGATTTTAATCTATGTCTGTTTAATGTAAATTTTCTTGTTTGTCAAGTTTTTGTAGCTCAAATTTGATATCGTATCGCTATTTTAATGGAAAGTGTGAGTGTGTGTGTGGCAATTTGGCTGGAGAGATAGGTCTAATTAGCAAACCAAGTAAAGAATAAGTTTAGTATTTGAAAATTAAGATGATGTTATATCAGCCCAAGTGGAACCACAGTCTATTGTTTACTTTTATTTTTCTTTTGTTATGGCCTTAACATTGTGATGGAAATAACCAACCGAGAAAGCAATTGGATAATCAATTTTCAATTCATAATTTAGTCTATCAAATTAACATAATAAGATGTTTGTATAAGCATTAAGCACATTAGAAAATCTTACGAATTAATAACATCTCTAACATAAAAAAAAATAAATCAAAACACAATAACTTCCAAATAAAATCCCTAACATAAAAAGAAATAAATCAAAATATAATAACTCCCGAATAAACTATCCAACATAATAAAAAATAAATCAAAACATAATAGTTCCCTAATATCCCAGAAATATTAGAATAGTACATAATTTCTTTCATTTTTTGCATCGTTCTTCCATACTTATAAAAACTCGACCACGAGTTTTGAAGTGGTGAAGTATTAAAACTTGTGATCTGTGAAGTTGCATGGCAAAGACTTGTAATTTTCGATATGTCGCATTCTCGATCGAGAATAAGCAGAATATCAAAAAGAGTTGTTGAGGAGCCTCAATCCAGTGCAGGAGTACAAAATCAATGTAAAAAATGTCACACTCACAAATCTTGTCCTCATCTTGGCTTTTACTTTGTTCGTTTTGAAGTGACTCAGCAAGTACATCCTCACAGTAAATGGTAGAGTTTTCTTCAATGATTTGTTCGTTCTTTACAAACTCTGTGTGCATTAGAGAAACAACTTCGGAATCGTATTGAATGAAATCAAGATTGGTAGAAGTTTTGGTGAAAGCTCCTTCCACTTGTTGTTTCACTTGTTCAATGAGTTGTTGCATCTTGCGAATTCGCGTCTCAAAGGTGTGGTACTCGATCTTCAAATGATAGCAATTAGCATAAATACACCGACCATCCAACTCGGTTTTAGCCCAAATAATATCTTGAGGCCAATAGTATTGCACAAGAATTTGAAATTCCATTGAGTTGGAGAAAATACTAATTTTCTCCATATGGCCAAATGGACTAAAAACTTGATCAAGCACATTCTGTAATGGGATACAATACATGATAAACTGTAACCAGAAAATCTCGACTAAACTTACGGATTCCTACACAAGTGACTCCAATTTGATGTAAATAAAAAAAAGAACATAAATAAAACAAAAAATGATTTTGAGGTTTTTTTTTTTAATCTAGGTTTAAGGAGAGAATTTGTTGTGACAGATGGAGGGATTCGACTTTGATACCACTTGATGACGGACAGGTACGTAGAAACTGAAACAGATTGAGAAATGAGAGAAACACCAAGGAAGCCAAGAGAGATTAGACCGAAAGAAATTAGATCAGGTAGAAAGATAGACAAGAACACAACAAGCAAGTGAAAAGAGATAAGTAAATAGATGATTAATTTTCAATTCATAATCCAGTCTACCAAATTAACATATAAGGTGCATATATAAGCACTAAGCATATTAGAAAATCCTGCTAATTAAAAACATCCCCAACATAAAAGGAAATAAATCAAAACATAATAACTCCCAAATAAACTACCCAACATAATAAGAAATAAATCAAAACATAATTATTCTCTAATATCCTAGAAATCCTAGAATAATACATAATTCATTTCATTTTCTACATCACAATGATGATTTATTTTGGATATATTCAATTAACACCCTTAATTTGAAATTTTTAGTCTGAGATGTAAAAGGAGTAAAAAAAGATTATTGTACTTTAGATATTTAAACTATTATCACGTAACATTTAAATCCTCAAACTATCAATTTGGCGCGCAAGATTAGTGAACTATTAAACACTGGCATTCAACTTCTTTCCAACATTTTTTATCCAAATCAATCACATTTTTCGTCTCTAAAATAGTGAAATGACCAAATACCTCTTCCCTTAAATCCTCAATTCCCTCATCCCAAACCTGACTCCTTGCCTCAAACATATCTCCCTTTGACACTTCTCATTGCTTCAATCATTAGATTTCTCCTCAGTCATGTCATCATCCTTCCAGCCAAGCAAATTCCCATCATCATCAAGAAAGAACTTTTCCCACCAATTAACTTCTCTTTCTCTTTTAATGGTTGTTGTTATTCTTTGCATTTGGGATAACCGCACAAAGCTTATTCCTTTTACAAATCAATTGGACCAAGAAACTCAAATGAATTACTCGAAGAGAGCGAGTTTTGAAGTGACTTTTGGTTAATGAAGATTGAGTTGTTGTATAAGACCATGGAAGTGCTCATTAAGAACCTGTGTAAAACCCCACTTTTTTCATTTTCTTCGAAGTAAGAAAAAAACTCCAAATATTGCTACAAGAACAACCAAATCAATCTTTCTTCTTCTTTAAATTAGAAAACTTTGAGCATGCTCAGTTTAGAGTTCAAGAACTCCTCGCAAGAAGCTACAAATTTTAGGCAATAAATTAGAATTAACGAGTACTTGGTCATTTCACTATTTTAGAGACGGAAAATATGATTGATTTGGATGGAAATTGATAGCGTTTAATAGTTCAGGACCATGCGTGCGAAATTGATAGTTTAAAGATTTAAATGCTACGAGACAATAGGTCAGGGACTCATTGTGCAATAATCCCAAAAAAAAGTTGCCTGCATAAGTTATTTTTTGCCATTCAACCTTTATTTAAAGCCATGCGAGATAACCACCTTTTGATTCTTACTTCTGTATAGGAGGGCAACGTCGATGATTCAAACTGGACAAATTTGTATGATATGGGGGAGCCACAACCAAGGGTTGTCAGTCCCCAAAAGTTTTCTGTAACCTCTTCACAGTTTCATAACCAAGATGATGAAGGTAAGGAAGATGGAAAACAAGGTCTCGGGAATCGAGATGGATCGAAAGTTCTTCCATTTGAGTTTGTTGCATTGGAGGCCTGCCTTGAGGCTGCTTGTACTTGCTTAGAAAATGAAGTAAATATTCTTCTTTCTAGTGATCTAGTTTGATACTTTGATTGCAAATTTGTTACTTTTTCCTCTTTGGGCTGCTCTAATGTGTTCATACATTTTCGTTAATCTTCCTTGTAATCTCTGTTTCCAAATCAGGCAAAGACATTGGAGCTAGAGGCTCATCCAGCCTTGGACAAGCTGACTTCAAAAATCAGTACACTCAACTTGGAACGTGTCCGCCAAATCAAAAGCCGGCTGGTAGCAATAACTGGTCGTGTTCAGAAGGTTGGGTGGAATTAAGCTTTTGAACTGTCAAATTTTATATTACTATGTAGTGTAATAGGCTCATATGGCCTCACGACCTTGTGGTTGTAAATTTGATGTTCAGAATATATTCTCCAATTTAACCTTGCTACAAATTATTCAATTTTACTTAGTTTTTGCCTCTTTTTTCCTTTTCTTCACTAATGTTTCATACATTTATCTCCAGGTAAGGGATGAATTAGAACATCTTCTAGATGATGATGATGATATGGCGGAGATGTATTTAACTGAGAAGTTGGTTCAGCAACTTGAAGGGTCTGCTGCATCCTCTATGAACGAGAGCGATGAAATGGATGAGGAAATTCTTCGAACCAACATGGATGACAGGCACCTAATGATCTCACACTCTGTTTGATGACAGAACTGTCATTTCCACTTTTTGCTTTACAGTCAGTCACATCTAAAATTTTCCACAATTGTTTCAGGGTTCCTGCTGAAATCTCATTGGAAACTAATGGGGGCTCTAATGCTTATGAAGGTGATCTTCAAAACACCGACAACCCCCAGGATCGTCTGTTCAGTGCACATAAAGCACTTAGCAGGGGCAGCCGTGGGACTCATACTAGTACCACTCGCAGTGCTACAAGCAAGCATTTCGATGTTGAGGAACTAGAGATGCTCTTGGAGGCCTACTTTGTGCAAATTGATGGTACTCTGAACAAACTATCCACGGTATGCGACTCAGTTTCACCAATTGTTCTGTCTATATGAGATTTTCCTTTTCACTATCATATTTACCTGGGATGAAATAAATGAAATTGCAGTGGTTATCAAGGAGTTAACTTTCTTTTGTTAAATTCTTGTGATGTGTTCCCTACAATATTGCCAGTATGTAAGATTTCTCTCTACTAATGACCTGGTTTCTAAAGATGCCTGTTCAAGCCAAATGTTGGCTACCCCTCAAAATTTTATAGATCTGTCCCTGCAATGGTGGGCTTGTTGATGGGGCCTTTAGTAATACAACAAAGGACTGGTGGCATTTACTTTGACATGCCATAATCAATATGATCTATGAATTTTGGTGAAAGCTCCAAAAAAAATTACTTTGTCAGCTATAGCCACAGTCAAAATAGATGACTCCAGAAACTTGTTTATATCTGAACATCAAGACCTTGTAAGTCACATTTTTCGTTGCAATTTTTGGGTTGAAATACAAGAATAAAATTAGCGAGCATGGACTTAATATGAAACAGTGTATGACAGCCGAGGACTTGGATTGAGGTTTAGCTGGTGGATATTAATGGCATGGAGGTAACAGTGCAAGATGGGATATATATATATATATATATATATATATATATATATATATATATATATATATATATATGAACTGCTTATGCTTCCTCGCTTATGATATGTACAAGTTTAAGCTTCCAACTGCAAGTCTGAATGATTGTTAAATTCAAGTCATATTCTGAGGGACCTCAGTGAGCATAGGTATGACTAACTGTAAATTAGATCAGTCTGTGCTGGGTACAGTGATCTCCAGCTAGATATGTCACTGGTTTAGGGCAAGACTTTGACAATATCTCTTATGAAAATTCTTTTTCAATGTCATGGCTGAGTTATTCTGTTGATTATGATATGTTTTCTTCGTGTGGAGAAGGTCTCCTATGCCTAGAGCTTGTAAGCATTATTTTTGGAGATCAAGGAGCAGTGTTATCTTCAATTGCTCTTGGAGGAAGTGTGATGCCACAAAAGCTTTCCTCTTGGACACTGGTTTGGCATTATTAGAATAATGATGACCTTTTCAGTCGAAATTCCTTGCTTTATCAGATGTTGCCGACAGAATATATGTTCTATTCAACATCATATGGTTTAGTGTCCGTCTATTTTTATCAACTTTTTTTTTCCAGTTACATCCATTTACTGGTAAATACTGATTTTTATGTTCACTTAAGAAATCAATTTATAATATCATTAATTAATTTTTTTTCAAGCATGCTACTGACTGTTTTAATTTATCGTTTTCTGGTGCTTAATCTCCTTGAAGCTGAGGGAGTATGTTGATGACACCGAGGACTACATCAACATAATGCTGGATGACAAACAGAATCATCTTTTGCAAATGGGAGTCATGTTAACAACCGCAACCCTAGTGTTGAGTGCGTTTATTGTTGTGGTTGGAATCATGGGCATGAATATCAAAATCGAGCTGTGGAGTACAGGGATGCGAGAGTTTTTGTGGACTGTTTTTGGTTGTTCCACTGGTTGCATATTCCTATATGTAAGTGCTATTGCCTGGTATAAGCACAAGCGCTTGCTAGAGTGATTGAAACCCAAAACTTTGTAGTTAAAGAAGTCATTGAGCCATTAACTTGAAGTGTCTGTTGTGTTTATGGTTGGAGACTTTATACAGACGCCAAAAAAAATTCTATACATATCATGTATGCTGTATTCGACGTATACCATATATAAGCAACTGATGACTTTCTCAGATTAGTACTGTTTAATGTTTCCTTATTCTATAGCTTTTGAAAGCTTTATTAATTTTAAATTGAATTAGAATCAACTTGGTCGTGTTAGTCTAATTGTTATCTCCAAATTCTCTATATATAAGATTCAAGTGCTGGTAGGATATAATTTCTTATCATTATATCAAAATAACTACAATATAATCTCAAAGATAAAGTTTTTTTTTTTTTTTTGTAAAAGTGTTATAATAAATAATGTGTCAAATCGTGATCCATGTTTATTATCACGATTGGTCTCGTGGGTAACTTTAAAAGTATTAATTATGGTGGTGGTGGTGATGGTGATGGTGGTGGTACCATACTATTATTTAAAAGGAGCATAATGTAAATACAGGAATTGCAATGGATTGATTTGTAATTTCCATACTACCCTTTTGTTAAATTTTTACATTAGTAGGAGGGAAATAACCATTAAATCAACCTACCTGAATATTTTCTTTTTCTTTTTCCTTTTGAGAGGCCTCTTGCTTAGTATTAAGTTCGGTTTATGGTTTACAAATCTGTTTTTGAAATATTTTTTGATAAAATAAAAATAGAGCCAAAAACAGCAACATCACAGTTATTTTAATATAAATTCAGTTTTTTAAGAAACTTTTCTTTAGCTTTGATTCTTTTCATTACAAGTTTTTGATTTAATTTCTGTTTGGAAGTAACTTAAATTATTTTATTAACTCTCTTATTAGACGGTATCTTAAGTTCTTTGCTGCCATGGAAATGTCTTTTTTTTTTGGTTGGAAAACAGGATGACTAACTAACCAATTTCAAAAAAATTTCAGAGTATCTGAAGAAATCTGAGGAAAACAAGACCAAGAAAGACAAGGAGATAAAACATAATTTACACATTACTTGATTTAAAATTTATATTACAGAAATGATTAAATGAACTTACTTTGGAAAGCAATTGTATATATTTTTTCTTGAAACAGAGAATGGATAGTTATTAGCGGTGAAATCTCACGCTATAATTTCACCAAAATACTCGGTTAGATCGGGTGTAAACCATTAGTTTTAGATTCATCTAAAACTTTATTGATAATTTTAAAAAAATTTATTAGTAATATCAATATAGTCGTAAGATCCAAAATGAAGTTTTTTTAAAAATATCAATAAAGTTTCGAACGGGTCTAAAACATCAACTTTAAACCCAATCTAGATAAATACCCTTTTCCCGTCTATCTGTATTTACAAAGTTATATTTCACTTGAAAAAAATCAATCACTTCACTTGTGAAAAATGATTAATTAAAGTTTTGACAATACGATTCGTTCAATCGATTAAATATGTGGATTTTTTATGATGAAAAAAATCCTTAACTACTTCGATTATAACAAATGAACTTATGAACCAAAGGAAGGCAGGCCGAGTGCCAACTTATGAACCAAAGGTGCCGAAGGCGTTTGGAGATGGGCCTTACAAAATCATAATAGGCAGCCAATATTGTAACTGCAAGTTACATCCTAAGTCTCTCAGTTCACAGGATTGGCCTCTCACAAAGGATTTAGGAGCCTATTTTTAAGTCAAATTATATTTTTTTTTCTTTTTTACAACAATGAATTGTAAGCCCAAATGGCTTAATTACTTGTCGGCCTTAGAAAGTGTTGCCCACAAAGTCTTCAAGCGGCATTGGTAATATGTTATCAGATTCATGGTCCTACCTACCAGCATTTTGATAAAACAAATTTTGACAACAAAACGTTGAATTTTGTAGTTAGAACATACTAATTGGTTATCCTAAAGTTGAATCCCTCCCTTTACTCCAATAATAGCGAAACAACTTATGTACCTATAAATATTTATCTAAAAGAATTAATAATATTATATATCGACTAAAAATTGAGTTAAGTATGACAAAACTAATCTTATTCACTAGGAGAGGATTGCCTCTATTATGTAGCACAATATTTTTTATATAAAAAAGCGTCTTATTTTGTTTATTTTGAAAAGCATGGATATTTTGATCATTTAAAATAGGTTTCACTATAATTCTATCGCTTTATTTCATTCAACCAAACTTTGAAATCAAAATGAAATTAACTGTTTTGCATGCACAACCTAACGTAATAGTGGAATTCACAATTTTATATCGGGCTAATTCTATACCCTTGGAATCACAATTCTATTTCATTTTATTCAATTTCATAAACCAAATGTTTTGTTATGTTAAACTTAATTTCAATCGGTCCATATGTGAAATAGTTCAGTAAAACCGACTTGATTCGTGATTTTTTATGGAGATTTAAAATAAATTTTTAAGTAAGTTGAGCCTATCACATTAATCATATACTTAACCTAACAATTTGTCACGTTTGTAAAAATATGAATTTTTTGGTTGAACCCATCAAGTTAAATGCGTCATTTTCTATAAGGTGATGCAAATTGATAAATTGAAAACACAATTTAAGTTGATAGACCCAACTACCCATGAATTTCTCATCGTTGCATGAGTTGGGGTTTCCTTGGAACAATAACAGTTCAATAGTTACCACTATGTATTTTTGTATCAACATGGATAGTCACATGCTGAATTTTCCATCATACTTAGATTCCTTCACCATTACTTAAGCATGAATCCTGAAAACCCTTGATTTATGGCATGTGGCAATACTGTAGACTTCTCAAATTTTTAGACCATCAAACAATGTGCTTGGAAGTTGTCTTTCTAGTTTTGTTGATAATTTTTTTGTGGATGCAAAGTGCTGGCTTGCTGGGATTTTTTCCTTTTAAATATTTACTTATTTGTCTTTTGATTTTACTTGACTCTATCCTTTTGATTTGTGTTTTAGGCAATCATGCAGAATTATGTTTTGAGGCCCCAATTTACACGGTTGCCTGTGACCTTTGCCGTAAAATGGAAGCATAATGTTTTCAAAAATCACTGTTTTTACAGTCCTCATTTAAGAATCATGCCAATGTTAATCTGAACAGACAGTTTTTGTTGCAGATTCTTGTTAATTTTTTCTATTGACACAAAGTATTTTTTTATTTTCTTTGATCCATTTTCCTTGTTACTGTTTCTCAAAGATACACGAGTAGCTCAAAAGACGTGGAATCTAAAGCACCGCAATAATCAGAGAGTTTTCAATAACTTTTCTACTTTCAAAAAACAAAAAATAAGCTAACACAAATTTTTTTTTTATGAAAAATGAAAAGTTGTAAAAACCCTAGAGTTTTACGCATCTATTTTTTATTCCTCTATTTCTAAGTTGTTTATTTGATCTTGTGAAACCTAATTTCGTCTAAGTAGATTATTTCCGTCAAAATCTATTTATGATATCCATTAAATTGAGCGAAATCATATTTTAAATGGACATGTGAATGGTTTAAGAAAAACATAATCAAATAAGCATAAATTAAAAACTGATGAACGAAAAAAGCAAGTGTGAAAACTTTAAAGGTTTATTTTATTTCAAAAAATTATACAATATATTCTAAAAAATTGAATTTGTCTCGAATGTAAAAGATTCACAATTTACGAAACACCTCCACAACTATTTTACCAAATAAACGATTTCAAAAACTTTTTTTTTTTCATTTTTGTCTATAAGAGTAGAGGGTTTCAAACTCAACCCCTTAACAGAGATTTTAATACCTCCCACCTCTGCAACAAAGACACGGGAGACATTTTAAAAACCTTTTTGATAGCTAGACCCAACAGTACCTTGAGCAGAACTGCAGGCCTTACTGCTGCTAATGAGTAATGAGTTCACATTTGCACTCCCTTCTTAGCAAATAAAGATCACTCCAATTCCTTTCACTCAAAAACCATAATTTCAATAAAGGATTAAAGATTTATTAGTGTGCAAAAATAAATTTTTTTTTAAAAAAATAGTACTATTTAAGTTGTAATTAGACTGTAGATTGTGACAGTGCAGATGGAGTTCATGCTCTACTGATTTATAACACATGCAGCCAAGTGGCAGAGACGATAAGAAAACTAATTAGACTCTGTCCTGTAAAACGGGAACACATCGTTAAAATGGCATTGAAGACAGCAACAGAAGGTAGATAAGAAACAACAAAACTGCTCCCTTCCCCTCTGTTAGCTCTGTACGTTAAAAAGGGATTGAGGATTTTGTTTTGGTGGTGGTTGGAAGAACAATAGATGTTTCCGCCATACTCTTTTAGATCCTTATCCAACACATGATGCATTGCATGAAGGCAAAGACTAATTAAGCATTATTTAATTATAATAACGGAGAATGTTAATTTGACAAATTTCAGTGACAAACTCCGTCCAAATTTATTTGAATCAAAACACTCTTAAATATTTAATTTTATGTGAAATAAACTATAAATACAAGGAAGTAATTTAATAAAATTCATTCATTTATTTTTAATAATCGCAAAGTTTTTGTGATTTTTATACCATGTGTGGACGAAAAGTTGTATCATCACACGTGTCGTTCGTCTTGTTTATCTTTTCTGAGTTCTAGACATTTTTGATCCACTCGATAATAATCAATGAACACTACCTTAAGAAATATCAAAAATCTAATTTCTTAGTATTTTCTCAAAATTGGTGGCCTAACCTGATCGCACGTGGACATGATTCCATCCTAATTGTTTTATGTTTATAAGTGAGAGAAAAATTTTAAAATACCAAAAAAAATCTCTAATTTAGTGAAATGTCAGAGACAATTGTTGCTAATTTGTATTTTAAGTGTTGGAAGTTAGCATTTTCGTTTAATAATATATTTGCTTGATTTGTCTTTAGCTTCTCTTCCTCATTCTTTGCCTTTTATTTTCTTGACTACATGGAAGACTCCCATTACTGATCAACATGAGAATTACTAACACTACATTAATATAAGGAGAGGGGAAAAAAAAGAGAACTTTGACATCCTAAATTCTCAAATCCTATCTTTTCCTTTATCTTTTTCAACAATTTCCATGAAGACCAAATTATATAATGTTTAGTAGGAACTGACTGAGGATTTTTTTTTATGAATAAAGAAATCAAAGGGAAAGACATATAATTGTGCATGACATCAAGTTCAATGATAGCCTCAAAGCAGACAGGGTTGGAGGGAGCAAAATTGAATTAAAAAATAAAAAATTGGTGTATGAAATTATTTTAAAAACAAGATCCTTCCAAAATGAGATAAAGAGCAACAAATTAAATAAAATGGAGCATGTTCCTTTGGGTCAGAAAGATCACAGGCAGGATCTCCTAGGCTTAAAAAAGGGTAATGGAGATGCATATGAAATATTCCAACATTAGGTTTGTCATTTCCTCCTTTGAAACTTTTGATCTGACTGCCCATCACCCACATTACACGCACTTTCCAACTTCCATCATCTTTGTCTCATTTTCATTAGGCTTTTTGACCTTTTTTTTCCAGTTAATGTAATGAGAAGGTAGAACCATTTGGGTGGATGAGACCCTTGTCTGGACAATGAGATACATTGAGGTCTTGTCCTTATCATTTAGATTTGGAGATATCCGACCTAATCAAATCTGAACATGTGATTTATATGTTTTTTGGATTACATCAGTCAAGTGAACTATCCACCAGAGATTATAGGGTATCCATACATTTTTCATTTTGTCATTTTTTTTTGTTTGAAATTGACCGATTTATCATCGTTTTAATAAAAAAATTCCTTAAATTTTAAAAGTAAGGAGCATGATTTTGGATTTTTGAAGTGGGAATCCTGCAACTATACTATATATAGTTCTAAAATTTGAAATTTTCCTTCTTGTTTGAGGTATTTTTTAAATTTTAATTAGCTTATAAATTTAAGAGATTGCAAGGGTGATAATAAAGAGAGCATGGGGCTCCATTAAAAACGAAGGACTGCACATAATTGCAAAACAGAGGATGCCAAAAGACAGCTCAATTGCACCCACTATTTATTGACAAGAGAATTAAATTTTTGAAACAAAATATTTATTTCGAACTTTTTCTCCCAGGTTGTTTCCCAGTGCATTGACAGGTAAAGCAAAACTGGAAAAGAAAAGAAAAAGAAAAAAAAAAGAAAAACAGATCCCCTTTGAGATCCATCTCTTTTTTACTTTTGAACAACCTTCTCTTACAACTTCTTCACCAACAACTTGCGGCTGTAGCAAGAGCAAGAAGTGATTAATGGAAATCGCCTTATCCCTATCTTCTTAATTCCCTTAAAACCACCTGTAAAAGTTAGATACTTCCAATGAGATTATTGTCAACAATAGGGGGACAAACTTAAGTATTAAAGACTTAATTAAGCATTTTTCAGCTTTGAAATTCAATGCCCACCATTTGAAAAATAATTTAAGGAGGAAGATCGTAAACACAGAATAATGCATGCTAGTATGTTACTTAACTGGTTATTTTGAAGTTGGTTTCCAGGCAGAGAAGACTGGAAGAAACCAAAGTGATTTTGGAATGTAGAACTCCCCTGCAAGAGTTCAAGTATTAAGGAAACATAGAATCAAAAATTTTAAACAGAACTTTGAATAAAAAAACAGTGCAACTACCTGAAAATGAGTTGCAGAGAACCCTTGTGAATAATCCAAGGCACTCTCCATTGAAGCTTGATTATTGGTCATAGCAAAATTGTTCTGGAAAAATGAAAATTGTTAAGAACCCATCAAAATAAAATTAATCCTGTTGTAAAATTAGTAACTTACATTGGAGAAGTTGATGAGAGGAGAACTGGCAGTGTCATCAAGAAAAGAAGGCAGTTCTTGATGTTCTTTCTTTCTCTGTTTTTTTCCTCCAATGTTTTTAGGCAGTGTAGCTGCTCTAGATGCAGGGTATTGGAACCCATAATCATCATTCAAGTAAACTACATCTTCATTGAAATGTGGAGGACCAGATGAAGCATCAGAGACCATAGACAAATCCTCCTCCTCTTCTTCTTCTTCTTCTTCATCAACAATCTCTTCTTTAATTACTCTTTTCCCTTCGTAATGGTCATCACAAAAACCAGTACCTTTTGCATCACCAAACCCAATATTCCCTCTATGTGAAGGCGCCTTTGTAGAGTTTAAAGACTGTTCTAAGTAAAGAGTCCAACCAGACTCACACCCACTACTGCATCCAGAGTTCATTTTCTTTTTGTTTTTTATCCTAACTTCTTTTTCCTCAAAGAAAACCCAACTTGGTTCTTATATATTACCTTGGATTTTTTTTCTCTAGAGAAATTTTCTGTCGGCTTTTTACCAAGAAGATAGAAGGGTAAGAAAACCCAACTAGGTATATTACCTTGATTATTTTTCCTCTTTACAAATCCACCCTCCTTGGCTTTTTATCTAGCAGATAGAGGGGTAAAATTAAATAGTGTGGTTTTTATATAACATAGAAAGTGATAAAAAAAGGGTACGTGTCTCTACTTTTGGTATACTTCACCAAGTAGGATAGAACCTAGAAGTGTGGAGAAGGAATGGGAAAAATCAAAGAGAATCAGACTGAAATCCTAGACTAGTTTTGTCCTCACTCTTCCACTCAGCTCTTTAATGTGAATGAATCAAAATTGCCAGTTGGGTTGCGTTATAGCTCGTGGGTGCATGTAAAATTTCAAGAGAGAGAGAAAAAAAAGGGAAAGTCACAACCCCTTCACATGCTAGACAGCGAGGCACTGTGTACCCTCTTAACAAAACCAGGCACACGTCCGCTTTCCCTTCCACTGTATATGGACGCCTATCCCTTGAGCAGTAATGCCACACCCCCTTCCCCTTCCCCCTATTCTCTCATCAGTCTCTTTTTTTTATGGGTAATGAATTTTATCAGTATTGGCTGTGGTTATCAAATTCAAATATATGTGGTCCTCAAAAAGATATTTATTGCCCAAGATATATTTGATTTGGTAGGGTAAAAAAATGTACCAAAGCAATTAAATGCAATATAAACAAAAGGTACTAAAAATCTATATAGGATTGTCTTCTCTTCCTTTTCCTTTGCATTTAATCCTACCATGTGTAGTGTTTAGGCAATTTTAGTAAGGGCAGAAACAGAAAATAGAAAGATTTTTTTTTTGTACTACTAATTGATGTTACAATAATTTCTTTTAATAAATTTAAGTAATCTATAGTAGTACCACTTAATGGGTCTTAGGGTGTGCAATAATTTGGATATATATATATATTTTTTTTTACCGAGACAGTTTAGTTTCAGTTTGAAAAAATTCATAAATCATTGGTTCAATTTGAGTTGGATGTAGTTTATAGATTTTTTTCTAAACTAATCATTATATATTTATTTGTAAGATACGTTACACCGCACTACTTTTAAATTTGTTAAAATAACACTAACATATCATATTCTTTTAAAACTCACGACTCACTTCAAAATACAAATTTTCATCATCAAGCAGTCTCAAAATGAATTTCTTTAAGGAATCAAAATTTTAATTGGATATTACTTTTTATGATGATCAAAGTATCCTTAGGTATAATAAATGTTACTTTTTTTTAAAAAATAGAAGTATTATGGATGAAATATATTTAACAATGAATTTTTTAAGGTTTTTTTTAAAAGAAAATTATCATTGTTCTTTTTCAAAAATTGTTAAAAGTATATTTTAAATGGATTTATATTTTATTATATAGTATAAAACAAATTTTACTTCATATATTTTATATTTTAAAAAAATATTATAATATTATTGTCTATCACATCTTCAAATAAATAAAAATCAAAGATCATCATAAAAGAAAATTAAATATTTTAAATAGAAAGTTTTTTTATATGTTTTTTTGTAAAATTAAATAGTCTAACATTTCAAATAAACGAATATCAAATACTATCATAAAATAAAAATCAAATAAAAACTTTTCTATTTTAAAAGTTAAAATGATACTGCATATTTTTGTTTTTTTAGAAAAATGTGAATTCAAATAACCTAAAAATTTGTGTTATAAACAATTTTGAGATAAATAATTGATAAATAGAATTATTAAACTTATCACAATCACTTTGAGATATTTTAACATACACTATAGGTACTTTGATCATAATGAAAAGTAATATCCAATTAAAATTTTGATTATTCAAATAAATTCATTTCGAAGCTGCTTGATGGTGAAAATTGATGTTTTTGGGTAAATCGTAAATTTTAAAAAAGTTTGATATGTTAATATCATTTTAATAAACTTAAAAGTAGTATTTATCATTATTTTTATATATTTTAATTCAAACCCTAAAATACCATTTGGATGTTTTGTTGTGATACAAAAGCTACCTTTTTAACTCTCTGTGAAATAGTAATGTTTACATAGGAAATTTATTGGGGGAAGGATTAGCAGTAGTAAGCAGTTGACTAGGTTTTTATGAATCCACATGCCATCACATTTATCCTCCCTTTCTGTCTCTTTAGAAATCACGCATGCATGTGGGCACGTGTGCATACATATGCACACGCAAGCTTCCATATATTCACACATGTGTGCACGTGCAACACGAACTTCAACCCCCAATGCTACCCTCTTTGGTACTGCTTCCAATGTAAAGTTTTTTTTCTCTTTTTTTAACTTTGCATACTTTTATAGATTTACAAGGATTAATTACCCAAAATATTGGCATTAATCACTATGCTAGGTTTTTTTTTTTTGACAGGATACTTGGGTATGGAGAGATTTTTGAGATAATTTTTAAAAAATTTATTAATAATATTATTTTTTAAATCTCACGTGTATGTTGATATTATCAATAAAATTACTTAAAATTATTAATAGAGTTTTATGCTGTCTAAGCAAAAAAAAAAAATTGGTTTATGTTTGGTGGCCAAATGGACAACAAATAAGATTACACAAAGCAGACAAAATGAAGAATTTAAATTCCATCACAATATAATATGAGGGAAATAACACTGCTACAGCACACGTGATGGTGTCAAATAAAAGAAGATGGCTGCATTATAAAAAACAAATAACATGGTTGCAATTTTCTTTTATTTCTTAGGGAAGAGTTATCCACATTTGGAGAATTTTTTTATTGGATCAGATCATGTGGAATGGCCGGGGCCAATATTCAACCGTTCGATGGGTGAAACCCACTAAAGCGGATAGTTGATGTTGGCCTCAATCTTACATTTATAATTGTGTGTTGTTTATGTTAAACGATTGTAGACTATGGGAATGTGATTCTTTCATATTTATTAATGAAGTAGGGAAAACTTCTCAATTCAATAACATAATGACAAGTGGTCACATCTCAAGGTAAAAAATAATAATTTTTTAAGTTCCAACATACTATATAAATAGAGGTACATATTTCCAATTTATAACAGACAACTCTTACAATTATACAACTTTACTATTTTTCTATTATTCATGCATATAATTGACTTGAGTGTCAGAGAGTCCATGAGGCACAACCCCCAAGACTTTCTAGTTTACGTGTCTCTCAAATACGAAGGGACCTGAGAGTCAGATTTTCGGCATAAACAGATGGATGACACCGTATGTGGGAACGACAAAATATTTTTCTAAAGATGTTAAAGATAAGCCACCGAGGTCCCGACACACCATCGAAGCATCGCCAAAAATCATATCCATGATGATCCAACCATCAATAATCCAATCAAAGTACATTATTACGTTCTCCACCTCCACATCTACCTCCTTACAAAGTTTCATGGTGATCGGACATTGGAGAGTTCTCCATCAGAGCCGTTGAAGTTTACCGAGAAAACAAATTTTTGTTTGTCAAATCTGCAAAAACTCGACCATCAAAATTCAAATCAGCCCATATAAACAAATTCTCCAACCTTTGATCTACATGTATTCAAAGTTTCACGGTGATTGGACGTTGGAAAGTCCTCCATCGGAACCGTTAGAATTTGTCAGGAAAACAAAATTTTGACCGTCAGTTCTGCAAAAATCCGATCATTAAAATTCAAATCAACCACAGAAATAGATTCTTTGTCCTTAGATCTACATGTCTTCAGAGTTTTATGGTGATCAGGTGTCAGAAAGTTTTCCATCGGAACCGTTAAATATCGCAGGAAAAATAAATTTTGACCTTCTGATTAGCATGACATCAACATGTGAATGGTTAGTCAATGGCACGTCATTGCCACCTAGTGCCACATCACCCGGGTCCAAAAAATTTAAGTTTGGTCCCTAAACATTTCCATAAATTTTATTTTGGTTCCTAAAATATCTATAAATTGTTTTTTTGGTTATTAAATTTTTGAATATTTTAATTTGATCTTTCTAATTTATCGAAACCGTATGTTAGTCTTTATACTCTCTAAAAAATTTATTTTAATCCCTAAGACTTCTCGAAATTGCATAGTAACCCTTAAACTCAAACCAACTAGTTCAATAAGGTTTGACCAACCGGTTTACTTACTTTTAATCCGTTTTTAGATCCAAAAAGACTGATTCCTAAAGTTTTATGACGTGTTAGTTTCAAATTCGAGCTCAAAATTCCAAAATTCTGCTTGCACATGTGAGTTTCTTTATAAACCACTAGTTTTGGCTCATATTTGACTAGCCAGTTCACCAAACTCAAGCTTGGTTTCAGACTTGTACAAATTGATTCTTAATGTTTTTCAACTTCCTCTTTCCAGAACCAGCCTTCAAATTTTTAAATTCGACTTCTTCGGGCAAGTTTCTTACAAATGGTAAAAAACGGTTATTTTTTCATCAAAGGGTCTCAAACACGCCACAAACTCAAACAAACAGAAGCACTCCACAAGACGGGGTACAAATTCCAAAACACTCGAATAACTCAGTTCATTCAAGTAGGTTTCTCCATTAGTTATGTTTCTCCATCAGCTTATTTTCTCCATCAGACCGGTTTATCCATCAGATCAATTTCTCCATCAGCTTATTTTTTCCATCGTTCTGATTTCTCCATCAGTTATGTTTCTCCATCAGCTTATTTTCTCCATTAGTCTGGTTTCTCCATCATATTAGTTTTTCCATCAGTCTGGTTTTTCCATCAGATCAATTTCTCCATTAGTTATGCTACTCCGTCAGCTTATTTTCTTCATCAATCTGGTTTCTCCATCAGATCAGTTTCTCTATCAACCATGTTTCTCCATTAGTTCTTTTTCTCCATCAGATCAGTTTCTCCACCAACTATATTTCTCCATCAGCTATGTTTTCTCCATTAGCTATGTTTCCCTATCAGCTCGTCTTTTCCATCAGCCTGATTTCTCCATCAGATCAGTTTCTCCATTAGCTAACGTCTCCAAGGCTGAGCATATTGACTGGGCCTCATATGCTCGGTCCCACATCTCTAAGACCGAACATTTTGACTGGGCCTCATATGCTCGGTCCCACGTCTCCAAGGGCGAGCATTTTGACTGAGTCTCATATGATCGGTCCCACGTCTCCAAGGTCGAGCATTGACTGAGCCTCATATGCTTGGTCCCATGTCTCCAAGGCTAAGCATTTTGACAAAGCCTCATATGCTCAGTCCCACGTCTCCAAGGCTAAGCATTTTGACTGAGCCTCATATGCTTGGTCCCACGTCTCCAAGGCTTAGCATTTTGAGTGAGCGTCATATGCTCGGTCCCACGTCTCCAAGGCTTAGCATTTTGAGTGAGCGTCATATGCTCGGTCCCACGTCTCCAAGGTCAGACATTTTGACTGAGTTTCATATGCTCGGACCCATGTCTCCAAGCCCGAAGGCGTGCGACCAACAACCCAAACTCCATTATGCTTCCTTAAGCACATAAATATACTTAAGGAAGTAGGAGGCTTATGATGTAGAGGGAAATTCTCTCTTTAATAACATAATGACACGTGGCCACCTCTCAGGGAAAAAAAAATAATTTCTTAAGTTCCAGCACACTATATAAATGGGCTCTCACCATAAAAGGTACATATCTACAATTTATAACAGACAGCTCTTACAATTATACAACTTTACTATTATCCTATTATTCATGCATATGATTGACTTGGGCGTCGGAGATTCCTCGAAGCACAACTCCTGGGGACCTTTTAGTTTACGTGTCTTTCAAATACGCAGAGATCCAAGAAGTAGGTTTTCGGCATCAACAATTAACAATTCAAAAAAAATAAAAAGCCCAGTCCTAAGATTTTAAAAAACCTTAATGTTACGTTTGGTGGTATAAGATTGAAATTTAAAATTGAAATTAAAGTAAAATAATACATTTTTTAATAACATCATAATTTTACATCAATTTTAATTACAAGCTTCAATTACATGCAATCGTGATTTTGTTTAAAAGGAGATCATGTAGTTCATATATGGGCCATAATTTTCACTAACCATTCGGCCTATGACCTTGTTTTGACCTCGTAGATTAGAGGTGTCAATCAAGTGAATTGAGTTGAGTCACATCAAGTTACACAAGTTACGGGTTAAAAGGTATAGGTAAAAAAAGACTCATATTTTATACGGGTCTCAACCCATTTAAGACGGATAAATCCGTGAGTTAAACAGGTAAATCAATACTTTTTTCTCAATGCAATAAGCCAATGACTCTAAACGATTATATCTTTTTTTTCTCAAGAAAACCAACACACTTGTGTAAAAATGATAATAATAAGTCTTCGTTAGCTTGGTCAAGTGGTTGGGCATCTCGACTCTATCCCCGGGTCTTAGATTTGAGTCCCTCCCTTAGTGGCCTTGGTCACTCTTAGTAAACAAAAATAAAAATAAAAATAAAAGTAATATATTAAATTATTAACACTCCTTAATCCTTAAATTGGACATGAATTAATATTATATGATTGAAGGATTTAAAAGTTAAAAACTTACGTGGATTTATTAAAAAAAGTAAGTTAAGCAGTGCAGGATTTTTTGTTGGGTTTTACTGCTTATATCACTAGGTTATTTCCGTTTCAATTAAGCAAATAATGCTTACGAATTTCGCAGGTTTTCTTGTCCCAACTTGTTGTTTCATAAGTCGAATCGAATATAAATACTTTTTAAATAAGTCCTAAAATTTGAACTAATGTCATTATATATACCTAACCAATACAGATGTGAATAGTAAGTTAAACGGGGTAGCAAATCAATTTTGATACCTTTACTCGATGCTGTGAAATATGTTATAATCAAGTCAATTTACTTGAGCAGTTAAGCAAATAGTTAAAAAAAAAAAGCTTTAAAAAATTATGAAAATAAAATAGGGAAATGAGGTTAACCTACCTGATGTTTAACCAAGTTGAAAAAAATTCAATTTCCATATTGTGTATTTCACTTACCCATTGACTTACTGTATTTATTTGTCTTGTTTGCAGGAAAAACATATCCAATTTCACCCACCTTATGATGGTGGCACTTTATAGTACAGTTTAAAATTAATTTTAATATGAAAATTTTAAAAAAAATTATCAAGAATCTAGTTATATTAAATCAAATATTATTAAATATCAATTAATAAATAATTTAATTTAATTTTTAAAAATAAATTTAAATTTAAATTTGACTTTAAACCATATCCAAACACGATCAACATATTGAAAAGTTTAAAATAATAAAACTCTCCTATAAAAGTATTAGAATATGATGGTAAATTAATTTGAAAATTAAATTTAAAATAAAATAAATTAATCTTGATGGTTATTTTCATGCGTGTACATGCATAATACTATAAAATGTCACCTTTCCCCAAAAAAAGGTTTTGGTCCCCCTCCCCTTTGTCCTCTCATGATGCAATTTCTTTTATGCCCCCAAGTTGTACATTTTTTTATGATTGAACTTTTCATCAATAATTAAGAGCTACTGAGAATTGGGCCTTTCCCAGCCTTTCATAAGGGTATAATGAAAAATAGTAATTTATTATACTTTTCATTTTAATTTAAAATAGATTTCGATTTATACTCATGAAAAAAATATATAAATTATCTCAATTTTTTTATAAAACGATGAAAATAAATTTCTACTCACTCTTTTTTTCTTTTATTTTTTTTTTCTCTCTAACATACAAACTTAAAGTTATATTTGTACTACAATACAAGTTACTTCATCAATTCTTTTGTTTTGTTTTTACGATTTAAATGGACATTGTGAATAAAAAAAAGTCCAACGCATTCGTGGTTCTACTATTCATATCTCCACACCTAAACTTTCATTATCAATGTGGATTGTGTGATAACTATAATACAGGCCCTTTGGTGAAGAAGAATTAGTATTGTGGAAGACCCATGACAAATGTGTTATGATCGTTTACATGTGATCTCTTAGTGGAGTGTTGTTGTCCTAAAAATAGGCATCTCCATCAGCAACAATCATTAAGGTACAATTAAATGGACAATCCAATCAAGCAAACTAAGAGTTTAAACTTGCACTCCATAAATGTAATTTTGGTACATGCTTTTGTAAACCAATTATTGTGGTCAGTTCATTGAATCGAAGCAATGTAATTCAGCTTTCACTTTCATTTTTGTTGTTGCACATTACATTACCTTTTGAACAACAATTCCTATAGATGAGATAGAATGATTCGGAATGAAGTTAGATGTTTATGGTATGCCCATAAAATTACTTTTGCAGGATTGCATGTGTAACAAATAGTATTTTTTTTGTTTCATGTTATTTGTTCAATGTATTATTTATTTAATTAAATTATTATTTTTTTATTAGTGTTAAATTAATAAAATATTACTTTATAGAATCAATAAATTTCTAAAAAATGTTTTTTCTAATTTGAATTAAAAAACATAAAAAAAAAGGCAAAATCAAAATTGTTTAAAAATACAAAACAAAACTAAAAATACGAGACAAGAGAGTATTTGAAAATTTATTGGGCTTTTTCTCACGTTCAAAACGAATTAAAAATTAACGAAAATAAATCGTGGACCATAATAATGATTTCGTTTACAAGGGACGAACCATGGTGATTGAGGGATGGGACCAGTGGGATAGAATCCAATCAAAACATGTTGCGTAGCAAAGGTACATCGTACGGACGATGTACGAGTGGGCCACACCAGCACCGAGCATGCGGACCATCTGTACTCTGCCACGTTGATTCCCGGCAATTAGCCGTCCAATCATTTTGCCCCGCTTTTCTGTTTTTGGTATCCGGACAAAGATTGGGTTCTACTTCTACCCACTCGTTTTTTTTCTTCTTGTTTTTATAAGATTTTATTTTTACATTTTATTTTTACAATAATTGAAATAAAAATCAACTCCAAATATCGTAGACGTAGAATTCGGAAGTAACCGTTAAGCTAAAAGTCTATGTTTTTTAAATCATTTTAAGTGAATATTTAAAGAATTTGTAAAATTTACCACTTTCATGTCCAAAAAATATATTCTCAATTAGATTTTGTCGAACACTTTAATTTTAGATTAAATCAATTATTTTTTATTTTTTATTATTTTAAAATTTAATTATTTAATAATTTCTTAAATTATTTGAATTGATAAATCTTGTTTAGTTTATTAGACAAAGCCTATGTAAATATTACTGTAAAAAAATATCTTAATATTTTATGCAATAAGAACATTAAAACTCATATAATATAGGTTAAAGATACGAAGTTTTAATTAAAAATTATCATTTTAATGTACGATTTAATCCATGCATGAAATTAATCATTAAAATAAATGCTACAGTTGGTAATTTTTTTATTTTTACTCTCAATTAAAAATTAAAATAAAAAATATTTTGTTTTTAATTTAAAATTCTCATCTTAGTTAAAGAATATTAATTAACAATAAAATCATTTTTATTTAAAAAAATAAAATTTAACTAAGAAAACATTAAGATATATTTTTTTATAAAATAAATCAAATTTTAAATTTAAAACATTATTAAAAGAAAAAAATTTCTAAAATTTCTTATTTTTTATCAATGGTAAAATTGATAACAGTCAAAATTTTAATGAAATTAACTTTAACTGTAAAAAACACACATAATACCTAATTATAACGTTTTAATTAATGACAAGAGATTGATTTTGAAAAGCATAAAAAGCACACAAAATATTATTTGTACTTAAATGGTTATTCATGGACTGGTTTTGTGGGAGTTATCATGAAATTAAAAAAATCCATTAATAATTAAGAAAAAATTAAATAATAATTATTTTAAATTTTAAAAAAAAAATTAAATACTAAAATTATTATTTAACTTTTTTATAATTATTAATAATTTTATAATAATTCTAACGACATTGGATCTGTTGCACTTTCACCCTAAATAGACAATAACTGTGAATGTTAGTTCTGTCAAGTTGAAAAGTGACACAGCTGGAGGCCTCCAAGTACTCACGGACGGGAAATGGCTCACAGTGCCATGGCCCAATGATGCTTTTACTAGTGAATGTAGGAGACTTGCTGGAGATAATGAGCAATGGGAGGATTAAAAGCCCATGTCACAGGACTGTAACCCGATTGGATGTGGACCCATTTTGGGTCGCATTGTTTTATAACCCACCTTCGTGGGCTGAGATTGGGCACACTAAGGATTCAGCCATGGAAGATGAGGGTTACAAGAAGGTGATTGTAGAGGACTTTTTGCAGAATTTTTATAAAATTAGTCCTACAACTAAGAAGCTAGCAATTAGTTACATGAGTCACGATACTTCATTTGAAAATTGAAATTGAATCAAGTTTATACGGATTAAATGAAGAATTTTTAAATTCAAATTTATCATAATAACATTTAACAAAAGTTGATGCAGAACAATATAAGAGATAAAATGCTAGGTAGACATGGAGATTGGAAGAGAAAACCAAGTTGTCTTGGAGTTAAGAAGAAGCTGATCTCACATTTATTTTAATCAAATCAAAAGTGTCTCTAAAATAAAATGCAATAAAATGTTTATACTAAACAAATAAACTAATCATGATAAATGACTCTGCAAACAAGAGAACTCTGAAATAAATAAAATAACTCATAATATTAAGCTCACAATATCTTGTGTATGTCCCTTGAATAGGTACGGGTCACACTTGGTTGGGCATGATCTTCATCAATCTGCATGACCTCTATTTAAATTCTCAAATGAAAAAGATTGTGATCTTAATTATGCCAAAATTTAATTTTGTATAAAAGGTAATCCCATATCAAAACTTCTTCAGTTTTTTTTTTTTGCTACATCATTCTTAATAAAAAAATTTAACAATATAAAGGCATTATGTGTAAAGGTACAAATTTTGTACTTGAAATATTAAACACAATCTGGTCTTATTTTTTTTCTAAAAATATGATTTTTATCCTTTTGAGTTTATAATAGTTGGATTAAGAGAATATTAAAGTTTGAACCGACAAAATCAATATACTTGACTAGCAAAATTAAATATTTTGTCCGACTTTTGAATTGTTAAATTATATTTATTCTTTACCCTTCTCTTCTATTCACCAATCAATTTTTCTCATGTCAAATAATTAGAAAGTGTTTTTTTCTTAGAATAAAACCTAAGATCTTAAAGGTCGCAAAGTTTCTGATAGGGTAGATAGAATTTTTATAAGAATTCCGCAATAAATATGCTGATAAATGATACATAATTGATGTGATCGTGTGGTCTTAATCGAACGGGTTACATATCTCCATCTTATCATTGTAATATTGTTTCAAGACAATTTTACTTTTAAATTGTTTGTTTTAAATTGATTTTAATATTAATTCAAACAAGATTATATTGGATTAAATTATTAAGCATAGTCTATGTTAAGTTACTCTAATTACTTATTGAATATCTCGAAATATGTTCTTAAACTTAATGAAAAATGGTGTTAGATAAAAATGTTACAAAACCTTCAAGTAGGTTTTACAGTCTCACAAATATGTTTTTTGATAAAATAAAAAAAACATTCATTTGTACAAATAAATATACCACCAAAAGTGAGTTTTTTTTTAACATAAAGTCGAAAATTTTAATGTCGAAAATACTTCGCATGGGAGATCAAAAAATTTAACACAAATATAACTCAAAAGTTAAAGTTCACGAGTTTTATGTTCAAACTATGTGTATAACACATTTTTTGTTTTTTTTTTTTTTTATTTCTTTTTAATATGAGGTAACTTGCATGAGATAACCTAACAGATTACAATATAAACCCACGACACTATCACATAACTTATATATAAGGTCATAATTCTACCCACCTAAAATGAGAAAATTTACCAATATATATATTAGTTAAATAATTCAAGCATTAATAAAAATTTAATCTAATATTATAGAGTCTTAATATTCTCCAACTTGTTACAAATAAACGCGTACTAATAACAAACATAATCCAATCTGAAATAAATAAACTCAAATATATAAATTACAATAACCAATGAGAACAAGTTAGGGTTTCACATTCACCACAAACAGTTAAGTCATCACATCGATACCACATAACGAGACAAGATCTAAGAACACCAAATCAACAAAACTTTGATTTTTTTCGTCTTGTTTATTTTACTAACGTTAACTTTGACTTGAATTGGCTACAATCAATATGTCAATAAAATACAACATCAACACAAATTAAATCAGAACATCATCAACAAATATGAATCAACAATATCAACATCACTCTTCTTCAAAAAAGGGTCAATAACTATTTTTCTTAAACTCCTATTCTTCTTCTTGAAAAGGAAGCACAATAACACATGGATAAAATTTTTTATTCTGTTTTTGCTTCTGTTTTTTTCTTTCAAAAAGAGTTTTAACAAAATTGAAGTTAAACTTGATGGCAAAACATTAATTGATCTCAGAAGTCATACGCGAGCTTGACATTGCTCTATCGATCCTCATCAAACTCATTAATGACTGCAGGTTTCATTGGACAGCCTCAGGTTCAGGATCTGCATCACACATTCCGTGGATTCTCACAGAGAAAACAAAAGGCCAGCAAACATCCTCCTCCCTCTCATGTAATATACAAGTAATTAAACAATAGGATAAGCAAAGAGAGGTGATATTACGAATATTGTTATGTGATAATTTGTAATGTTATCATGAAATCGAAAATTTTTATTAATAATTATAAAAAAATTAAATAATAATTTTAATATATAATTTTTTAAAATAATAATTATTTAATTTTTTATATAATTAATAAATTTTTTTAATTTCTTAATAATTCCCATATAGTTAGATCCATACAAATTTTTAAGGAATCAAGTTGGTAAAATCACCACTAGTAAATAAAAGGAGAATCAAAACGAAAAGGAATTTTTTTATCCACGTGTTGGGTTTCTTTAATTTCAAAATGCATGTTTTGTCAATCATGCATATATGTAAATGTAAAAGTGATGAGCGATCTAGTTGCCTTTGTTTTATATATTGATTTTCTAATAATTGTGGGATCTATGGTTTTTGTTTCTCTTGTCTTACCATTTCTCTGTTTTATTATAGATTGAGCATAACCAATTAGTAACTCTCTCTCTCTCTCTCTCTCTCTCTCTCTCTCTCTCACTCTCAAAGTCTCAACTCTCAATTATTTAAAAACTCAATTATTAAAAAAAATGTAAAAAAACTCTTTTTTTTTACCTTGAAGCCCTTTAGTTACAGTAGTTAACAAGGTTGAAGGAAAAAAGAGGAAAAAAAAACCAATGAAAACAAAAATGGAGAAATATTATTCAACAAGAGGTCAAATTATTATAGACCACTCACAAAAATGTTCTAGAATATATAAAATGTTTCGATATTATTGATAAGCTTCCATCAGATTGTAGGACTTTGCATTTATAAAACGAAGTAGGTTATGTTCTTGAGATAGATCTTGTTAGGTTTGACATTCATTTGATCTCGTGGGTGGACTAGATACATTTAATAAAATTTAATGTGGTTGAACAGTAGTGTGGGTTTGACAAATCTAATGGGTAACCTATTAAATTTATTAAAAATATGAGTTAGATCTCTTTTCTTCTCTTAACTTTGTGAGTTTTCCAATTATAAATCTGTCTTACAAAATATAAAGAGTAACGAGATGAAGAACCCTAACGAGACGGTCTTACACGTGTTGATGTATTGAGATCATTGTAATATTATTGAAATAACAGTATGTCGCAAACATCATGTATATAATATTCAATTGATTAAATTAGTGATCTAATATATGTAATAAATCTTTAAAATATTATTAACAAAAATGAACAAAGAAAAGAAGAAGCATAAAATAAACTTAACACATTAATTTCTAATATTAGTAATGGTTTTAATTAAAAATATTCAACCCCCCCCCCCCCCCCCCCCAAAAAAAAAAAAACCCACATTGGTTCTTCATCAAATGACAAGGAGATGCCAACTAGATATGCTGACAGTTGCATTGACATTACACAATCAATATATCTACAGAGAGAGAATGGTGGTAGGTCTGTGTTTGATCTGAGATTGTTAATGCTAGTTTGTCTGATGCATTGATTCTTTCGTAAAGAGTCCGTTGTGACTTTGTCATGTTCCCTTTCCCTTTCTTCTTTCTCTACTGTATATATAAAAGCCTGTGAGGGCTTTTAATATCATCACTGAAGGCTGTGAAGTGGGCCCATGATTGCTCCTTATGTGGGCCTATATGTGGGGGCCTATCATCTGTCCCAGCCCAGGTTTCACATGCACACAATTCTTGCCTACATCACGTATATACCATATACTTCACATGTACACACACTACATGCTGTTCCTGTAGTACAGGAAAATTTGGTGAAGTAGAGGATGGGGTCCCACTCTTACCTTTTGCATACAGCCTGGAACGGGGAAAACCACCTTGACAAATTTTTGTAGTGCAAAATCGCAGACATAAAATTTTTGTGCAGCAAAAATGATTCAAAACTTATCAATCATACGAATTATAAACAGAAAGAAAATAAAACACGTTATATTCAGATTTACTTTATAATAGAGCTATGTTATGAAGTTTCACTATAATTAGTCTCACAAATTTCTCGTTATAATTTGCGCTCAGCACATAAAAAAATATTTATAAGCAACTTAAAACATTTTAATCAGGGTTTTCATCATTCATGGACCCACATTCAAACCATTAAACAAAAAAATTAGATCTAAAACATGTACATGGTCTAACCCATGACTACTCACCAAAGAGCGAGATTCTGTGATTGTTGGGAGTCCTACAAATCTGGACATGTAAATTATACACCAACTCTAACAATTGAATGGTGGAATTTTATTTATCTATTAAGAGCACATGTAGGAAAAAGAAAACAAAGCCCAAAACACATATTCAAACCTAAAGGAAAAGAAGATTGAAATAGAGCAAAAAATCTATGTAAATAGTTTGCTAAACTATGATGTTCATCCTGTGTAATTTGAATTTAGTCATAAAACAATCAATTATTTTAAATGAATCTTACAATTATTATTAATTTTTTTTAATCAAATCCTAATTTCATCCAAATTTTTAGATTAAACTAATGAAAATGTCATGTAAACATGGTGTCCATTTCAACGCTGATTAGCTCTTGATAAATTTTTGTTTAACACATGTTCATAAGAGATACATGACACAAGAGTGCATCTCACTATTAAATAGTATAAGAAAAAGAAAAAAGAAAAAATATATTTTATTTTCATTTAAAAGTGAGATGTATCTCTCATGAACCTATGATATGCATGATTTTATCTCAATGCGTAGAGATGTTCACTAAACGATTAAAATCGATTAACCGATCATTTTGTATTGATTTAGTCCAAACGGTTTGGTTAATCGATATAAAATCAATGAACTAAATAAGATATATCGAAAAAATGATCGGTTAACAATTAAATTTTTTGTTAACCGTTTTGACAGTTAATCAATTAAAAAAGTAATTAATATTAATAATATATTAATTATAAATATAAATATAAAATATAGTAAACTAATAAAATCTTTATTATAAAACGCAATTTACCATTTTAGAAAAATAAATGTTGAATGGAACAATTTGAAACAATTCTTTAAAACAACCATATTAACATAACAAACAAGAAAGATGGCGCTCATGACATATGCAGTAAATATCGAACCGTTTACAAAACTTTATATTAATTATCTAAAAAAATTCATTTAAATTAAATTAAAAAAAATCCAAACTAGTCGTACTTAATCACACAAAATATTTTATGGAGTATATTAATTTTTTTTTTATTATTATTTATTTTAAAAATCCAATCATTTTTTTAATGGTCGATGCAGACATGGATCGGCACCGCAATAAAGTAATAGTAGACCATAAAAAATTACATATATTTTGTAGATCAACGGCCAGAAATAGAGTGATCAACCACAAACAAAAGACGAATCAAGTCTTTTCCTGTACCAGAGAACTCCTTCTCCCCACCCTCTTTCTCTCACATGGAAAGGAAGAGAGATCTCTCCCAGGTGATCTGACGTGTAATGGCCACCACAAATCGAATCTTTGCCTTAGTAAATTGTACTAGTACTCACAATCTCTTTACAGCTAGACGGCTGTGATTGATTTCACCTCTCTGTCGCCCAATTCAATAGCCACTCAGATCGTTTCCCTCCAAAATCCCACTCTCTGATTCCTTTTCAGTTTTCACCCCCCCTTACGTGGCCGTCAACCGTCATACCCACATCACCATTTCACTCCCTCCCAAACGCCCAAACTAGTCCCCTCTCTACCGAGTAATCTTACAACAATCTCCTCATCCTAGATGATCCCGGTGAGACAAATTCTTGGGTATTCGAAGGGCAATTTGGGAAATCAGATTACTACTGTATGTCCAAAAGAACAAATTTTACACCAATAAGCTTCTAGCGAGATCCCCATTCGACAACTTCGGATTTTTACTGCCAAATATAGTACGCGTACGATGACCCCCAAGTCCGTAATATATGTCGGACACGTGGCACGACATCAGTGTCATTTACAAACATCACGGCCACAAATCTCTCAATTCCAGAATTGTCCTCGGACATACAAACTACTCCAAATACGTGGTTGGGTTCTTGCAGGACGTCAAGGTGATTAACACACTTATTAAGGGCATTTTAACCAACCGAAAATAAAGGACTGTATCCATGTTACGACTTCTCATGCAGTGATGATGGTTTGGGGTTATTGCTTTGACAGCTTTGTGAATAATTGAAACATCATGAGACACAGCTTCAGTTGTTTTACCAAAGTGCCCATCAAGAATATAAATATTTAATACTCCATTAACATTAATAAATGTATCAATAAATAACAAAAATTCCTCTTCCCTCATATACTTATCCAATCTGGACCATTTAATTTATAATCAACGACAACAAAAGCGACAAAAAGAGTGAGGACCCTTTCTATTCTCTCTGAAAAAAAGACTAGTAAAAGAGAGAGAGGGGAGAGAATTGCTGGTTATGGTCTTATCTACGGTTGCCGTACATCCGGCGCGGAGGATCGAAGCCGCTTGGCTGGTGGAAGCTCAGCTTGGCTTCTAGAGAGGAGATTATCGGAGTGCACGTCGCAGCTCCCACAAGCAGCTGCGTCAAGCACACCCACTGGGCTCGGAGGCGTGTCTTGCGGCTCCGGTACCCTCAGTTCCTTCAGCCGCGCGGATGGACACGTGTCGATTAGGTATTCGTCCATTAGATGATGACAGCTTCTCACCATTTCCTATCCCCAACAAGTATGAAAAAAGAAAAGAAATTAAATCAAAAAAATTAACAAAAGAGATTTTTACACAGCTTTCTATGCTTCTAAAGCTTCGAAATTCTCGTAAAAGACAAAAAAAAAAAAATAATAATAATAATAAACCCCAATAAAACAAAAAAATTACATTTTAGACCCAAAAAAAAAACTTACTCTGTTTACTCTCTCGTGAAAAAAGTCCGTTAATTTACCATCCACCACCGGAACTCCAAAACTTTGACCGGCGGCACAGAACACTGCTGCCGCCGCTATTGTCGACGGCGCGAAATCCAAGAAATCAATAACTGAAAAAAAAAAAACGATTTTAAATAAAGAAATCATTAAAAAGATTTAAAAAATAACAAATGGGTTCGGGTTCTAGGCGGATTACCACGGGTGGTGCTGAGGATGAGATCAGAGGAACCAGAGAGGACCCGAGAGAAGGAATCAGGTATGCAGGTGGAGGAAGAAGAAGGGAGCTTGGAGATGAAGTAATGGAGATAATCGAAAGGAGTAACAGAGCGTAAACGCCAGCTGAGATTGGACATGACCGAAAGCTCCATTCTCCGCACCGTTTTGGGTTCGAACACGAATCTGGGCTCGAATATTTGAAGGTCAATTAACAATGGCACTTGAGGTTCTTCCATTTTCGCCGCTAAAGACAAACACGCCACTGATAGCAACTGAAACGGCCACCCATTTGCTTGCTGCAAAAAAATAAAAAAAGGAAAAAGGTCTTTAAGTGAGTGGTGTGTTTTCTTTTTTTTTCTTTCTTAATTTTCCTGGAAATCAGACATTTTCTGGGGAAAGTGATTTGCTTTAATTTTCTCTCAGTACCGGGAGAGTGTGAATGGAGAGGAAACGGTCGAAGTAGTTGACAGAGAGTAACGCCGTGACTGGACTGAAATGATAGTATTCATGCACCTGCATTGGCCTCTCATATAATCACATCGATCCTAATAACAAATAAAATTAAAAAAAAGGAGGATAATATTACAAATATATAGACAATACGGACCTTGAGGATCCAGTTGATGGAGTCTTGGCGGGCGGTGACGTCGATGGAGCGGTCACGGCAGCGATTGAGGTAATCGGAGAGGGGCATATGGTGGGGCTCCAAATCAATGAGTCTGCTGATGGTATTCTCATCGGACGGCAAAGAATAATGAAACGAGGTCGACGATGGCGATGATGATAAGGAGGGAAATGGAGGGTGATGGGAGATCCACGTGTCTGCGGGATAGGAAAACACGTCGCCGGCGTCTTCAGCGCGGTACAAGCTGCTAGCAGAGGAGGCAGAATGGTCCTGTACTGATTGATGTTGATGAGACATCGTGTCCGTGAGAGTGAGGGCTTAACGGCAAGTTAACGGCGGCAACGGCATTGGTGACGGAGGAGTGACGGAGGAAATCGGTGTTGTTTTTGTTGGTGGTGGCGGCTCTGGTTTTGGTCATTTGGGTTTTCAGTCTTATGAGTTCTCTGCTTCAGGGTATAACATGTTTTAAGCTCCTCTCTTTCTTGTTTTTTTCTCTATATAATTTATTTGCCGAGTTTTTTTTTTTAGGGTTTTATTAATTGGAGAATGGAGAGGGTGTGTTTATCAAATGAAAGAAAGAGAGAGATCGTGCGTTCAGCCAGGAAAAGGAGATGTCTTTTCCTCTTTTTCTTTGCTAGTAATAGCTATAGGCGGAGATGTCAAGTGCAAGACAAGACACCTCCAGAGAGAGAAAGATGAGCACTTAGACATAGCTTACCAAAACGTAGTCATTTTTGACCACTTGATCGTTTTGGTTTTGGTTTTGGTAATTACTAGAAGCTTGAGTGATAGGATCTGATCGAATAAGTTCAAATTCAAAAAAATTATTTTCCTTTTTTACGTCATATGATATTTTTTTATTAGTTCTCTATGTTGACCGAATTGATTGTTTACTCGTCATTAATAAACGAGAAGCAGTTGATAAATGGGTAACAAATTTTGTTAACGTAAGATTGGACCAATGAAAAAATCTCAAGAAAAGTAAAGAAGATGAAAATTTTGTTTTTTACCCTAATTACTCGTTATAACATAAATTTTTTATAATTATAACTCGAGCTTCAAATCAATCTTGTTGTCAATACGGGTCGACTGTTTTTGTTTTCTAATTATCTATACTTCAGGTCTTTCTTTTTTTTTCTCTATCGTTTTTTCGTTATCTTTTTTTCAAAAAAAAACAAAAGTTTAAGGAAGAAAAGAAAAATGATTTGTGATTTTTGTAAGCAAGAATCTGTTGACAGCTTATACGTATAACGTGATTTGAGTTAGCTGGTACATTTTTTTTTTGAATGCCTTTTCCCAACGTGCATGTGGTGCTTAATAGTTACATATTTTGACTCCCTCAGTAGAGGCTTACCAAAATTAGCAGGTAATTTTAATTCAAGAATCCATTGATTATGTTAATGTATTATATGGGCTTAGTCCCACATTGGTTGTGTATAGCTTTGCTTCTCCTATTAGCTTATATAAATAGGATAATCCCACATTGGTTGTGTATAGCTTTACTTCTCCTATTAGCTTATATAAATAGGATAGCTCCCTCTGTAAGTAAATCACACCATTCAATACAATTCTTCTCTTTGTATTGTCTCACTTCCTCTCTTAAATTCAACATGGTATCAGAGCCATAATGGTTCTCGGTATTTTAAGAGTTGAGTATGCTCTGTGATTGCCACTATTAGTGGATCCTTCACATCAGAAATTCTCGATATATTAAGAGTTGAGTATGCTCTGTGATTGCCACTATTAGTGGATCTTTCACATCAGAAAAACTTCTAGTATATCCTTTTCATACCGGTCAGGTCATCACTATAGTCGGAGTCTCATCATCTCCGCTGTCGCTTCTGTTTCAGAAACGCAGCTGCCACGTCAGCCCTAAAAGCCACATCATCGCCACCTCACTGCCACCTCAGTGCCACGTCACCCGTTGACATCATCTCCGCTGCCGCTCCTGTTTCAGACACGCTGCTGCCACGGTAGCACCACATCAACAACACGTCAACACCATGATACTCGTTGACCGACACATCATCAGTTGACTGCCACGTCATCAGTTGACCGCCACATCACCGGTTGACTGCCACATCATCAGTTGACCGCCACATCACCGGTTTCTTGGAGGTTCACCTTCCTCTTTGCTCCTATGGCTGAATCGGATTTACCCCACCGACAGAGCACACACCAGAAGCCCTTATATTGCAAGTATTGTCATTCACAAGGGCATGAATTGCTCAAATGTCCTTATCGCCTATGTAAAGTCTGCAGAGAACCGGGTCACTATCTTGCAGACTGCCCTAAACTTCCATCTGGAAATCAGTCAAATGGGAACCAATATCACTCTCGAGGCTCATACAATCGGTCATATTCCAAGCCAAAGAATACTGCTGCCGTAACCACTGATACTACACCAACTTCATCCAATTCTCCACCTGATTGGATTGGTTTCTGCACCGTTCTTACCGAAGCTCTAAATAAAATCGGTAACAATATAGCCATGTCAACTACACCAGGTACATCCCGATGGTATTTCGATTCTGCTTGTTGCAATCACATGACTTCTGATGCCTCTATTTTTTCCTCTAAAACCTGTGATGAGCATGCGCCTACTATTCACACTGCCAATGGATCAAATATGCTGGTCAGCCATACTGGACATGTTGATTGTTCTCATTTGTCTCTCCCTGACACATATTTAGTTCCTAATCTTACGCTTAACCTTATATCTGTTGGACAACTATGTGATCTTGGACTTGATGTGCATTTTTCTTCTACTGGTTGTCGTGTGCAGGACCCTCAGACAGGAAAACTCCTTGGAACCGGCCGTAAAGTTGGACGCCTCTTTGAGCTCACTCATCTCCAAGTCCCATCCTCACCATCACCAAATCAATCAGCCGCATCCATCCCAGCACTCTCACCTGTGGAATTGTGGCACTCTCGGTTAGGTCATACTTCATCTAGCCCTCTACGTTCTCTTATTTCTAGTGGTCAGTTAGGTTCACTTCAGCATGAGTCTTTTCATTGTATTCATTGTCAACTTGCAAAACAATCAGCTTTACCTTTTAATGAGAGTCAGTCCGTTTCTCTTGCACCTTTTGATTTAGTACATTCTGACGTTTGGGGGCCTTCTCCTCATGCATCAATGGGTGGTGCTCGTTATTTTGTTATATTGTGGATGACTACTCTCGTTATACTTGGTTGTTTCTTATGAAAAGCAGATCTGAACTCTTTCAAATATATTCTGATTTTTCTTCTATGGTTCAAACTCAATTCTCTCGGAATATCAAAATTTTTCGTTCAGATAATGCAATGGAATATAAAGACCGTGCTTTTCTAAACCTACTTCACAAAAATGGCACGCTCCCCCACCGCTCGTGCCCTGGAACCTCCCAACAAAATGGACGAGCTGAACGCAAACATCGACATATTCTTGACACCGTTCGTGCTCTACTCATTTCGTCATCATGTCCTGAACGTTTCTGGGGTGATGCTGCATTCACCGCAGTATACACAATCAATCGTGTCCCTTCCACTACAATCCAAAATCAATCTCCATTCGAGCGCCTTTTCGGTAAACCTCCTGATTACTCTAACCTCAGAGTCTTTGGTTGCGCTTGTTTTGTTCTTCTCAAACCACATGAACACAACAAATTACAACCAAGGGCTCATCTGTGTTGTTTCATTGGATATGGTATTGAACATAAGGGGTATCGATGCTGGGATCCTATTTCTAAAACTCTTCGTATCTCTCGTCATGTCATTTTTTGGGAACATCAAATGTTCTCTTCGTTACGGTCATTTGACATATCAACCATCACTAACTCTAGATTCTTTACTGATCCATCTATTAAGTTATTTCCTGAGAATCCAGTTTCAGGTACTGTTGAGTCCACCTCCGAATCACCAGCTGATATCACCCCTTCCGTTCCAGAACCACCAGTTGATCCTACCTCTCCATACCCAGACCCAGTTCCAGTTCCAGTTCCAGAACCATCAGCTGACCTCACCTCTCTGACTCAATCGGTCGTGCCCGAGGATATTCCTATGTCTGATGAGTCTGCACTGACTCCCTCTGAGAGCCATCCTCCAGATCACCCCCGCAGATCTACTAGGGTAACTCACCCCCCTTCTCATCTTGTTGATTACCATTGTGATTATCATTGTTTTTCCACTATACTTCATCTGCATGAGCCTCAATCCTATAAGGAGGCTAGTACTAATCCTCTTTGGCAGAAAGCAATGGATGAAGAACTTCAGGCCCTAGCTAAAACTCATACATGGGATATTGTTGATCTACCCGCTGGAAAAACTCCTATTGGGTGCAAATGGGTGTTTAAGATCAAGACACTTTCTGATGGCTCTATTGAACGATATAAAGCCCGACTTGTTGCCAAGGGATTTGCTCAGGAATATGGCATTGACTATGAAGAGACATTTGCTCCAGTGGCGAGGCTCACATCTGTCCGTACACTCATTGCTGTCGCCGCCATTCGAAGATGGACTCTATTTCAAATGGATGTCAAAAATGCATTTCTGAATGGGGAACTTCTTGAGGAAGTCTATATGCATACACCTCCCGGCTTGGATGCCACTCGAAACAAAGTTTGTCGCCTTCGTCGTGCCTTATATGGTTTAAAACAAGCTCCACGTGCCTGGTTTGCCAAATTCAGCACTACCATTCATCAGTTTGGGTTCACACCGAGTGCTCATGATTCGGCTCTGTTTATCCGCCATACGGCCAATGGTATTATCCTTCTTTTACTGTACGTGGATGATATGGTTATTACTGGAGATGATCCACATGGTATTTCTGAACTCAAAAAGTTTCTCAGTGGCCAATTTGAGATGAAAGATCTTGGCGTGCTCACCTATTTTCTTGGCCTCGAAGTCTCATCTAATTCTGATGGATTTTTTCTCTCTCAGGCCAAATATGCCTCGGACCTCCTTTCCAAGGCTGGGATCACTGACTCAACCACTGCCACTACTCCTCTCGAGCCGAATGTCAGACTTACCCCACTCGATGGTTCACCTCTTCAGGATGCCACTCTATATCGTCAACTGGTTGGAAGTCTTGTATATCTTACTGTCACTCGCCCTGACATTGCCTATGCCGTTCATCAGGTCAGTCGGTTCTTGTCCGCTCCTCGGACCACCCATTACTCGGCTGCTCTTCCCATTCTTAGGTACGTCAAGGGTACTTTATTTCATGGGCTTCATTTCTCAGCACAGTCTACCCTCGTTTTACAAGCCTATTCTGATGCCGATTGGGCCGGAGACCCCACCGACAGACGTTCAACCACTGGTTACTGTTTCTTTTTGGGCAATTCTCTCATTTCCTGGCGTAGTAAGAAACAAACTGTGGTTGCTCGCTCCAGTACTGAAGCTGAATATCGTGCCATGGCTGATGCAACTCAAGAACTTCTCTGGCTTCGATGGCTACTCGCTGACATGGGTATCTCTTCTCCTGCTGCCACTATCCTACACTGTGACAACAGAAGTGCTATTCAGATCGCTCACAATGATGTCTTCCACGAGCGTACAAAACACATCGAGAATGATATCCACTTCATCCGTGATCACATTCTCCAGAATACAGTTCAGCCGATCAGACAGCTGACATTTTCACTAAGGCTCATCCACCTGGACGCTTTCACTCTCTGGTTTCCAAACTCAAGTTCACCTCCCACTTACCACCTTGAGTTTGAGGGGGGATGTTAATGTATTATATGGGCTTAGTCCCACATTGGTTGTGTATAGCTTTGCTTCTCCTATTAGCTTATATAAATAGGATAATCCCACATTGGTTGTGTATAGCTTTACTTCTCCTATTAGCTTATATAAATAGGATAGCTCCCTCTGTAAGTAAATCACACCATTCAATACAATTCTTCTCTTTGTATTGTCTCACTTCCTCTCTTAAATTCAACAGATTATAAGGGCAAAATGCAAATCGATCCTAATTAGCTTATCTTGTCTTCTCTCTCTTTTTTTTTTTTTTTTGTTCATAGCAAATAATTTAATGAATTACTGTATTTTACAACATGTAAAACAAATATTGGTGAAAATTTTATATTCATTGAAATAGTTTGCTTAATGTAGTCAAATGTAAGAATTTAATCTAACTTAGATCTACATTTTTAAATCTCCTCGATGTAAAAATTAAAAAAAAGAGATTTAAAAAGTTTGATTTTAAGATGGATTAAATTCATATCCGATCATGACCTTAATCAAGTAATACTTAGTGGTTAAGGTGGGTAGGATAGGGTAAGGGGTGAGTAAGTCTCTTACCCTACCGCTATCAAGTATTCGGTGTAAAATTTCGTACTAGATAGGTACATTGGGTAAGCATTAATCACTCCATGATAAATGTATAAAGCTTACTCAGTTGAGTAGTGATGTAAAATTATTTCTCTATCTTTAGTTTGTTTTATAACACTATTTATATAATTAAATGATTAATTTTTCATTAATTTTAAACTAATAAATTGTCTATTTTTTTAAATATATTTTTACTGAGTATATTAGTTTCTAAAAAGTGTGTGTATATATATTATATAAAAATTCAAAATGAGCAAATAATGTGGGACAAAGAAATTAAAAAATATTAATAATAATTATTTAATTATTTATCATTAATATTAAATAAATAGAAAACTCATTTGTAAGCTCGAGCTCACAATCGTAATAATTCAAATATTTTCTCACTCTAATGTTCGAGCTCACTTAATCGAAATCTTTTAATTAAAGATAAATGCACATTTAAATTTGGGTGATTAGTTTGACTACTTTTTCGTCCGCTATTGATATAAAATTTCTTCTTCATCATCATTATAACGAGGCTAGTCAATTTACACTCAGTACACAATCGAATACAAAACTTACACTGTACGAGGCGTTTATCTCGAATGACATTCAATTATTTTGGGTTGGTGATTTCAAATGTCAAAAAATTTCAATTTGCAGGGAACTTCAAAGAGAGGACTTTCCACTCTTTGAAAGGGTAGTGAGATATTGTAAAAGATACATAAGACTCCAAGGAAATGGGTCAGAAGCATAAGCAGAGTTGTCATAGCATTTTTGACAAGAATAGAATAAAAGGTTGGATGGTGTTTGGAAATTAAAATCCATTTGGTGTGGGTTTTAGCACCATATTTGACAAAACATAATACAGGACAACATTTCAAAATGTTTTCCAAGTTCTTGATGGGTGCATGAACAGAAAGATCAGAGAGGCTGCAGGTAAGAACATAGCTATCTGCCGGCCGACTTTGTTTCGGTTGAAATATTGTAATGCAATTTTTTTTTTATATTTTTAAAAATATAAAAAAAATAATTTAAAAATTTTCATTTTTTTTCTTCAATTGAGTTATATATTATCTTCATCTTTAATTTATAAATGATTTTTTTTTTATTACTAGATTTGACCAACATATAAGTTTATATTAATTGCAATACACAGCTTTCCTTGAGGAGAAAGTGCACAAACAAGGGCCTCTTCATCAGTTTCCTATACAATTCTTTTTTCCCTTTCTATATTCTGCAGTTTAGAAACATAATTTGCCCAATAAAACAATACCATGGGTAGAACTAATAATATAAGAAGGTGTTCTGTACTTCATTTATCAAATGGGCCAGCACGAGCAACAACTCCGTTAAGTTATAATGAAGGGAAGAACCTGTTGAGATTATAAGGCAGTGCATAAAACTCTTCGCTCCTTGTATCCTTATTATAATACCTGAACTTCTCCCACCAATGCCTTCCACTATCACGCCGAACTGAGCTGTGACCATAGCTGTGAGTGCCATCCAAGAAGTAAGCAACTATGATTGCCACCGTTGCTGGGGATGAGAAAATCACTTGCATTATGTTGTTGAACTGCAACACAAAAGAGAACATATATCAGAAGAAATTCAACATAAATGAAAGATGATCAGGCGGAATGCCAAAGCTGAAAGTCGGATATATTCACCGCTATTGAACGAGTGTGGACAGGACCACGGCCAGAAATTAAAAGGTATTCGTTGAAGTATTGTGGCACTGAAAGGCCCATGAAGAGAGCAAAGCCTAGAATGAACTTTGACCTGAAGCTGTTCAGGTTGCAGAACTGGAGGAGACCAAGACCAGCAGAAGCTGTTGTTCACCACAGGATGAATCAGAATCAAAGATATTACCACATTAGAACTGAAATTCATATTGAAAGAATGTTACATAATGTAGTTTCCTATTTGCGCATTATTTCCAAGTAAAATTTCTCTTATATTGCAGAAAACATGATTAATGATTAGACCACACAAAATTAAAACACGGTATTACTACCGATGAACATTAATTAGAACTCTCCTATGTTACATGAATTCTTCATTTTACTAGACACCAACATTCGACCTTTAGAGCCCAACAAGATAGAGATTTTATTTATTTGAGACTAATAGGTCGATTGTGGCTCAGTATGATAACAAATTCGTGGTTTTGTCAATGGTTATACCGGAAATGATAGATCTAGAGGAGGTAAAAGCAAAGCATTTGAACACTCTAAATTAAAAGAAAAAGTACGAAAAATTACTAAAAAAACAGACAAATTCGACACTCTGACATATACCCGTGTCCGACGTTTATACCCGAATCTATGTAACATAGGAACTTTGACATCTTCTAAGTAATTACATATCAATGGAAAGATCTAAGTTTGTTAGAAATGTAAATACCGAAGCTTCAATAAATTGTAGATTTTCATCTATTTAAAACTCCATTCATTATTATCTTCTCAAAAATTATTCCACAGATAAACAAGTACATTAATTTTTTGTTTCTTTTAGTTTCAAGAGATTCAACATTGATACTGAGAGAAGAGAGCAGAGGAAGACCATCTCACATAGCTGCTAAACAACAAGAAAAAATCCAACTAGGATGAACTAAGACGTAGAAAATAGATACATACCCACGTAGGCAAAAAGAACACAGTACAAAGCTGCCACAAGTGGTAATGGTATAGAAGCAAGAAAAGCACCGAATTTTCCTGTTTGTGACATGAGTCATGACATTACCAGAAAAGAAAATGAAAATTGATTAAAAAATTATAATGAAGGCTCCTAATTTGCATCATTTTCAAAACAGAACAAGTATAAAATCATCAAAAAGAATAAAGTATCCAGGATAATCTTATAGATTGCCGTATGGAATACCACACCTAGTACAGAAAAGAAAAGCATAAATGCTGCTGCTATTTGGACAACTCTCCGACTTCCAATCCGCGTTAATCCCAAAAGGCCTGCATTTTCACTATAAATAAAACAGAACAAAATCAGACCAAAGCATTAGCAAATGAGAAAACTAGGATTGGTACATCCACCAACTAATAGACCTCAACAGTAGCAATCGTCGTGAACCATCCACATTTAGTGAGTTAAAGGAGTCTGCTGCTCATAAATCAAGAAAAAATTTGGGAATATGCAGGTTTCCTCTTGTCTGCCTATGGAAATCGAAGCTAGGATAAGTATTAACTAGTTGATTATACATTCAGTTGTCAAGGTGCAGGTCATATGGTAGATGTCCTCATCTAAAAATTCTCTAAAAACACTATCTGCTAAATTCAAAAGATCGAGTTCATTACACTGAAGCTGTAGACCCATTTCCTGTGCCAAAAACTCCATCCAGCAATATACCTATTCCCTGTAAATCATAAGAAAGTGATTCACAGAAAACAGTTACAATGATCATTTGATTGTAACAATTTAAAGACTTCATTTTTTTTATAAAAAATCTCAAGATTGATTATCACCTGCCACCCAATACCACGGCTGAGCACAGAAGGTGGTACAGGAGTTGCACTCCCATATCTTGATGCTGCAATAAATGTACCAGTAGACTGCCCAAGAAAAGAAGCAAGATGGAGAAGATATTAGTCGAAATGAAAGTAGCATGAATTCTTAATAGAGGAAGGGAACAAAATAGCAGGGGAGAAGATTGTTCACAACAAAGCCTTCTCTGAAGTACATCAACTTATTATTTATTTGCATATGTGAAAATGTGGAGAAAATCACTGTATTTTCACAAGTTTCATCTTCATCAAGACTTCTACACTTGTAACCATTTATTACATAGAACAGTCAGAATAAATATTTGTAGTATATAACTTTCAGCAAAAGATAGAATATGCAGACAAAATCACCATAATGAGCATTAGTATATAATAAACATGTCAAGGATGCTCAGTTCAGGAATCAAACCTCAATAATGGAGACAAAACAGGCAGCCATCATTGCAAAAACATCACCGGCCTTAAAACTGGGACGCCCCCACTGAAATGGATATGGAACCCTTATCCTGCATATGGTAGAGAAAAACATTATAGAAGATCTTACTAATGCCAAATTTCCCCACAATTACTGAAGCATAATCCTTGAGTAATCATTTACAACAAATATTAAAGCTACTATGAGAAAATCATAAATACTGTGATTTTTCATAGTTTAGGTAAGAAGAGTAGGATATATCACACAATACGTACTCCCAGAAGGACAACAACATACTAAAGATATTAGATACCAAATACAATAACAAAAAACAACAACAGTAGCAGCAATAAAGAACTCACTCCCCCTCCCAAAAATATGAACCATTAGACGTGCCAATACAAGTTATTAAAGTAATAGATGCAATGATGTGCATAACCGCTCACCAACGAGCAGCGCTGATGAGCCCAGAACGATCAGTACGGCAACTAATTTGAGTTTCTGGAGGTCTTTTATCATATGCACCAGCTACAGTCAAAATTTCTGCATATACCCATACGATAGCAACCGAAACAAGGACCGCAAATCGATTAAATATGGATCCTTTAGATTTCATCACATGGGGAAGATACTGCAATACAATTAGTTACCAACAAATTCAGAAAGAGAAAACTCTTGAAATTCAAAGTAAAACTATCTTCCAAAAGTAGAAAGTTAAAAGACCATTAGATCTTTCAAATTCTACGCAATTCATACACTCTTTCCTCTCAGAGAATTTGATAAAGATTAAGAAACTAAGTTAAACCCACTAAATTACACAACAGAATGAGGATATAAGGCACAGATTAAGTAAACCATTCCACTGCTCTCTTGATTATAATCTATCAAGTCAATCAAACGTGAGTGCTAATAGAAGTATCAAAATGGAATTCACTATTTCGTAAACATCTTATGTACCAAGTCTAAAAACAAAAGGATATAATACATTAGATCTTAATTGATAATGAAGAAACAAATCGAATTTGATTGAAAGAAAAGAATGAATAAAAATTCTGCTCACCTGAGATAAAACAATCAGTATAATCAATGCTGGTAGTCCAACTTCAATGCATCTTGCCAGCTACAAGCATAACAAAAAATTTCGACAAAAGAAAACAGATCATTTTGTCAAACAACTTAATACTTATATGGAAGAAAAAAAAAATAGCATCATAAAGTAGTTGTCGTCAAGAACTACACCCTGCGATTCAAAAGATTTTAGTAGTAAATTACATGGTAAACCATAAAGAACATAGCTTGGTATCAGAAAATTTTAATCAAAAGGATTTTCCCTTTTAATAAGTAGATCCAACGGATCTTTTGGGGGAAACTTTTTAAAATAACAATTACCAAACAGACTAATGGCCATTATGTACCCTCGAAACTGCACGATCAGGAATATTTAAAACAGTAGCTACAAAATAGTGCAAGAGCTACTCAACTCATAGTAAATATTTCTTCCCAACTACCCTCCCCTTCTTAAAATTCTTGAGATGACAACAATTTTAGCATTGAGAATCACATTTTGGTAGACGCAAAAGAGCTGACTACCATAAACGATTGAGGATACCCTCTTGTCCTCACTAAATCTTCAATGCTGTTTTTAAAAACAGTCTGCAAAAATTATGAACCAGTTAAAGTGTCTGGAACTTCATTTTGAGCTGGTTGAACTTCATTCAAGAATTATTGTAAGAAGTGATTCATAGGTAGCAGTGACAAATAGGGGTTTTGGAGCTTGATCCAAGATCAGACACAACAGGAACAAAATGAGGTTTTCATGATCTGTAATGTGTATGAACAAATCATAAGCTTGTTAGTTTTCTTTCTCCTCTTGAGCACAAAGCAAGAAGAAAAAGTGTCCTATATGACAATTCTCTGCATTGAGTAATAAAAGGATGAAGGATTCAGCACTCTTACTTGTGGAAAACCATGTGTATAGAGTCCAAGTCCAGTGAGAACCACAAGAGGAACGGCAGAAAGAGGGCTAAGAAACCTATATCAAAAGACATCAAACCGAGCTCTATAATCAAATAAATAATTGATGCATAAGCATAGTCCCATATTCATTACAGCATTTTTGCAGTATCGTACCTGGCAAAAATTCTCCAAAACCCCAAAAACCCGATAATCATATGGAAGAGTGATGCCACAATAAGTGCCCCTTGTATAGCTCTCATGGAACGTTTAAACCTCTAAAAGATCAATCACCCACAAATAGAATGCAAATGGTATAAGCACCCAAATGCACTAAAATTACGAATACTAAAATCTATAAAATCATCAACATAAAGATGTGAATTTCCTGGAAAAATCTTTTTAATCCTCCCCTTTAAGCATTTCCTTTGACAACCAAAGAAATAGCTAAATTTGGATAACGGAAATGACAAAAGTGTAAGCGGACCAACCTGACGAGGATCAGTGTACACATTGAATCTGCTGGACAAAGCAATGGAGATGGAGGGGATGATGAAAGCATAAGAACCCCCAATCACAACTGGAAGCCGAGTTCCAAATAAAGTCTGCAATAGCGTATTTATGCCGGCAACGAAGAGCAAGGTGTTGATAACCTCAGCCTTCTCCACCTATTTTTTACAATGAAGAGGAACATTCAGTTTAAAAGTAATCATGAAATACAATAGAAATAGGAAAAAAATTACAAATGTAAGAACTTGAGCACTATTCTTACATTTCCACCACCCAGTAAAGGGACAATTATAGAGGCTATGATAACAGTAGTGCCAAGCATGACCAGGTAGTGCTGAAATCCTAAAAGTATAGCCTCAGCTGCATTCAATTGGAAAACTTATTAGCAATTGTCAAGTATAATTTGGAAGACAGAATTCCTATATAATGAAATCCAGTGCTATTAAGCAAAGAAGCATTTAAAAAAAAAAAAAAAAAAACCCTGCTATGCTAGTGCTATGTTTGCTTAGTTGAATAATACAGAAAAAATGAGAGAAAGTAGGAAGTCGAAGCAGATTATAATATGGGGAAAATGAAACTGGTACAGTTTTCCATAATTAGAAATTCAGAATCCAAAAAGGCAAGATCTTTCTTTCTCTCTCTCTCTCTGTCGTTTCTCTAAGCAACGGTAAATCTTTTTCTTTACTTTTCTCCTTCACTTATTTCAAATAGAAATTATTATGTGAAACTGAGAGAAAATTAGAAACTTTCTTTCTTCTCTCCTATCTCACCCGTTTCTCAGCAATGGCTGATTTCATCTTTCCTTTTATCAGTAACCAAACAGAATTTAATTTTAACATCGCCGGAGTTACTCGCGTTATTGATTAAGGAGGAGTCATTAACAGATAAAAAGAGCGGGAAAGCCGCCAAAAACAAAACTTGATTAATCTGACGGTCAGGATTTCTCTTGAACTGTCGCTTTGTAAACCAAAGATGAACAAAAGAAAGATACACAACCAAAAAAAACAGAGTAAGTAAAAAGTGAAAACATAGAACGAGAAAGAAAAAAAAACAGTCACAGAAAAGCTGAGAAACGCAAAGAACAGCGCATTAAATCGTTAAATGTCTTGATTTAAAGCTTGTACGTAGATACATGTACATAATAGTCCATGTGTTTATATACATACATATATATATATATATATATATATAGAGAGAGAGAGAGAGAGAGAGAGAGAGGGAGAGATAAAGTACGCCAACGAGGAGAGCTGGTGACGCAGAAATCAACCCCGGGAAACTGGTCCTTGACAGGATGCGGCTGGAACTCATCTGCCTTTGGTGGTCCAGCCCCCGCCATTTCTCTCTCTCTCGAAGAAGAACTCTTATCAATTAGCACTTTCTCTCTCTATAAAAGGAGTCTCTCTTCTCTTCTCTGTCACTCTGTGTTTACAGTTTTAGAGAGAATCAGCAGAGCAAAAGGAGGATCGTATGTTACACAAAGGACGAGTTAGGCGGCGATGTTATGACAATATCAATATATATATATATATATATATATACACACAGTAGTACTTTCTTTTCTGCTCTGTTTTTTGGGATTTCCTTCCAAAGCTACCAACTGCATCATCTCTCTCCACGTAACTTGCTTTTCCCCTTTATTTTCTACTTTAGACATTGAAAATTGGTTGTCTTATGAACAAAAAATTAGAAATACTTGAAATTATATGCAGAGTTATGACAATAGCTTAAATGGTTTAAGTGATTTGAATATATTATAAAACATATGTATTGTATTAATCAGTCAGTTTACTGTTTATATTAATCAATCACGTAAACTGACAGCAACTTGCATTGAAAAACGTAGTGGTAAGAGTAGTTTTTTCTTGCAATGAAAAAAATAACAAGGAAAGAACATGTACAAGTACCGCATTATTAAAATATCATTTGGTTTTACAGTTATTTCGATTTATAATTGTTTAAATAGTTTTTAAAATAATTTTAGAATTAAAATTATTTTGTATATGGTAAAATAATTACAAAAAATAATTTTACTACGACAAATGTTGGTTAGAAGTCCTTTTTAGCTTTTAATATTTTCAAAAATCATTATTTAAAATATTTAATTTAACCATCGTTTAAATACTATATAAAATAAAATTATTAAATCCTCAACTCCTATGGGCCTTATTATAATCCTCTTTTACCTGTAACTTATTAAATCTTTTAAGCCAAATATTTGCACAAATATCATGAATTAATATATTTTATCTCATAGGAGTAATAATAATTGAATTATAAGAAATTTAAAATAAAATTCCGTTCAAGTTAAGGATTTAAGGATGAAAAAAAGAAATTGTCTCATTGTAATTTTCTCTTTCGTCGGTGATAATTATATCAGAAAATCGCATATCTTTTAAATATTAATTTTAGATTCATCTGAAACTTTAATAGTAATTTTACTGAATTTTTTTAATAACATTTATTTTTTAATTACACAGTTACATAAAACTTCTAAAAATTATAAATAAAAAAAAAAAAAAAAACTTGTGAATTGTAATAAAACCAATCTAGGGCTTGGTCCTAGTTTCCCCATATAATGATTTGTTTTGCAAGTACGTAAGGGCAATATAGTCCTCATCATCACTTTATTTCCTTTCGCAAGAAGAAAATAAACAGAATTGAATTTTTTTTTTTTTTTTAAGAAAATAAAAAATTCAACACATCACGTGACCTGAAGACTGAAAGACTGAAAGTGGCTGTGATCGTGGTTGTCAAAGGGACATCCCAGATTACAAGCACTGCAACGTATCCTTCACACGTGTGAGTCTTATCCAATAGTAACTCCTTTTCTTTGGACAAAGAACCCAATAATGAGATCTTCTACTGTCAGCTTTTCCTCTCGCAGTAAAAAGCTAATTTATATTTTGGACAAATTCTCAAATTTATTAAAATAATATTAATATATATTTTTTTTAAATTCATAATTCATTTCAAAACATTAATTTTTGTTATTAAATAATTTAAAAATAAATTTTTTAAAGAATTAAAATTTTAACTGAATATTAATTTTTATGATTACTAAATTATTTTTTAGTGTCATAAAAAGTTAATTTTTTAAAAAAATATATTAGAGATGAAATAAATTTAACAATAAATTTTTTAGAGGTTTTCAAAAATAAAATTAACATCGTTCTTTTTCAAAAATTGTTAAAAAATATATTTTAAATAGATTTATATTCTATTATATGGTATAAAATAAATTTTACTTCATATATTTTATATTTTAAAAAATATTATGATATTATTGTCTATCTCATTCCTCGAACAAATGAAAATAAAAAACCATCATAAAAAAATTAAATAGAAAGTTTGTTCATTTGTTTTTTTATAAAATTAAATAGCCTAACATCTCAAATAAATGAATATCAAATACCACAATAAAATAAAAATCAAAGATAATATTTTATATTTTAAAAAGTAAAATGATATTGCTTGTTTTTATTTTAAAAAATGAATTAAAATAACCTAAAAATTGTATTATTAACAATTTTGAGATAAATAATTGATAAGTAAAGTTATTAAACTTATCATAATCACTTTTAGACATTTTAACACTAAGAGTACTTTGATCATCGTGAAAAGTAATATCCAATTAAATTTTAATTCTTCAAAAAAAATTATTTTGGGACTGATTGATGCTAGAAATTAATATTTTTTGTTGAATCATGAGTTTTAAAAATGTTTGGTATATTAATATCATTTTAACAAATTTAAATATAATGCTGTATAATTTACCCGTATATTTTAATAATAAAAACAAAAATATCAATCCTAAATAATAAAAAATTACCACAAAAATGTACTAATTCAGCTAACCAAACATAGCATAGGATAGCATTGTATTACTAATTTCATAAATCTAGCCAACCTACATGTGGGAATAGAACACCTTACTTTGAAAGCATGAAAATTGCATTAACGTAAAAAGTTTCTATAAGACGGTTGTTTGTTTATTTATTTATTTTGGGTTTTAAAAAAATTATAATTCGAATTAATTAACAAAGTTTATTTTAATAATAATTTAAGATTAAATTATATTTTTATATCCTTTAAAAATAAAATTTTAATTTAAAATGAATATGGCGTAGCATACAGGCTATGTTATCACTATAATGTAACCAAATTACTTACTTACCTTAGATCGAATTAATAAAAAAAAACCAAGAGAAAAAAGTTTTACATATTTTGATTTGTTTTATTTAAAATATATAAATAAAACGGTTTACATGTACTCAAAAAATTAACCGGATCAATACTCCGACATCGTCATCACCCAAAAACAAAAGTGGTTAGCTTTGGCTTTAGGTAGAATAGACATTGTCATTAACTCATTGTGCACACCCCAAAGTTATTAGGTGGGACGTAGAGCTAACACCTAAGAGCTTCTGTATTTAAACTTTGAAAATTGAAAGAATAATGTCCCTTCTGCTTACAAAATTATCTTCGATTGGGATTTGACGATTAGACAATTTGTGTACATCAAGAATCATAAGGCAGTTATAACTAGATTACGACTTGCCACCGGATGTTGTTGGCCTATTCCTATCACTATATCTGAATATAAGCTATTAAATTAACCAAAAAAAAAAATTATGATCATCGTATTGTAATAAAAAGCCAAATTTTATTTCAAAACTGATTTAATTAAATCATAAATAGTAAGTTCGGACTTAAGTAGTCAAACACATGTTTGGAAATTAGTAGGTTTGTTTCGTCTTAAAATCCTTTTAATTTTGGAAATGGTTCAACGAGACTTAACCCTCCAACCCAACAAATGAGGCATGGCAACAAATTTATTTAAAGACTTTCTTCTGTCTTCTGTTGTTACTAATTAAGTTTCATTAAATTACTAATGAACTTTCAAGAAATTTTCGGAGTATGAGTTGGTGGTATCCGAGGGACAACCAACTACCAATGGACCAGTACATCTATAATTGGGAGATAAAAGCCGCATTTACATGTAATGCACCGATGTTTAAATACTTAACTTTCCTTTTTCAAGAGGAGCAGTGATCGTTTCTGTCAAGAGGTCGTTCACCAATATAACCCAACAAGGAGAAAACGCCATGGTTGGCAGTTGGCACACCTTCTTTTCCAACAAGGAGACTTGAACGAAAAAGGAAAGTTAGAAGAAAAAAAATGAGAAATCTGTAATTGACCATTAATATTTTTCTTGTAATTCCTACTTTTCTTTTGAAATCATACTTTGTAAAACAAGGAACTTGTGGGCTAACCGAACTTCATAGAAACCAAGAAAACTTGGAGTCACAATGGGTGTAACCGACAGTTCGTCTTCCTTCATCGATGTCCACACTAATAAATTACGATCAAAAAAATTCTCAATATCGATCAAGTTGTCGTTCATTAGTTTTCACAAGTCTAATTATACGATATTTTAGATAGGGGATTTTTATTTTGTAAATTTTAAATTATTAATTTTCTTGTTGTACATATGAAAATTGTAAAGAGAACTTCATGAACTTCATATAAAGAACTCCATGGTCTTCCTAGTTTGTTTTTTTTTATCAAATTGATCCTTAGTTTTGATTTAGGAAATCTATCGAACGGTTGCATGAACACTTGCGCACACGAAAATTATCGGGCGATTGCACAAACACTTGCGCATACAAAAGCAAGTAAACTAGATAGTACTCAAGTAGAGAATTTGAGATAAATGTGGTTGCAAGAAAATTATGAGATATCTAAAGTGTGATAAGAGCCCCTTTTATGGAAATATTATTTAGGTTAATTTAAAACAAGTTAGTTTAAATTGGTTCAAGATAAAATTTGCTCTGAACCAATAAAAACTAATGTGCTTTAAGTTAACTTAAATATAAATCCAAACATGAATTATATAGTGATTAGGATTTCGGTTCTATTAAGAAAAGTAATCCTCTAATGCATTATTCTAAAGGGATTAAAGTTTTTGTTTGATTAGGGCTTAGAAGCAAAATTACTCTATTACCCGCACGTGGGATTTTATCGTTTGCCCCTTTCCTTGATGGCTAGGTGTAGCTCTTTTGTTGATTTGTGAAATTTAGCCTACGTCAACACCCAAATTTTTAATTGATTAAATAAGCCTTTTATAATTTGATTCAATTAGGACCCGTTAACTCCCCTATTTTTTTTTTTTTAAGATAAGCATTTAGACCGAATTGTTTAGCCTGCTGTCTAAAATGCAATGAAAATTTTCTAGTTTAAACTTTACATAAGACCAATTTGAATCAAGCGAGTTAAAGTAAAGGACTTAATTGGATTAAATTAAAATTTTTGAAACTTATTTGACCAAAAGAACAAAAGAAAACGTAATATAGAAATATTTCTTTATTAATTTAATGCTTACAAAATTCTTTAATTTAGGTTTTAAATTAAATATTAAGTTAATAATTTTCGATAATTGGACTCTTGCCTGTCTTTCTTCTTATCCACGAACTTATTCTATTCATAGTTGCCTTATTTAATACTTATTTTCCTTCATGATCAAGGCAACTATACTACTGGTTCAGCCGCATCAGTGTGCTGTCAACGTGATTTAAGAAACTAATTTATTTAAATCTGTTGTCAAACATGACAATATTATCACGCAAAGGTTTGAGCTTTATATACAACTTAAATTAAGTATACATTCGCTTACTTAGCTTAAAATCTAAATGGATCAACCAGTTTTTGGGCCCATTTAATGCCCTGAGCCATCCACATGAGTTTGAACGTGTATATATGTACATACGCGTGTGCGTATATAAAAATATGTATTTATTTTTTTATATAATAACAAAAATCAAGATCAAACTAGGATCTTTTATAGAAAAATATTGAAGATAACCACCAATTCGAAAAGCTCAGTTTATAAAATAAATGTATTTATACATACATTATTAAGTTTTTGATGTAGTAAATAATTAACTCTTCAGTAGCCTCGTGAAACGTGGAAGACTCTCTCTCCAATAATCAGATGATACGTGGCAGCATCAATGATGGGCACGCAACATTGCAAATGATGAAGCCATAATCATTCATAAATTTCTCACACATAAAAATGGAAGCAAGATTTCAGGAACTGCATCGTCCCTACACACATAACAAGACCCCTCGGAAAAAAAAGCGGGATCTCAATAATCGTGTCGTCCTGAGCACGTAATGAACTTGCTCCCTGAACCGCTATAAAAAGGCCCAAGGTATGCAGATCTTAACACAATTCAATTTCATTACGAACATCATCACTACTGCTATCACAATTCTCTCCATTTTCTCTCAAAAACTTTTGCACTAACAAAGGCATTGGAGAGTCTTTGGAGGCACCACCCCCCTTACCCTCTGGTGATTCTTTAGTTCATTGCTCTATTCCTATGCAAGCCTTAAGATTTCGGGTCTTCAGCTCAACAGTAGATTTTCAGCATCAACAGAATGACGCCGTCCGTGGGAAACCAATCTTTCGCTAACCAATAGAAGCGAAGAAATCTAAATAACTCATCTGTTGCCATACCACCTAGAAACACCACCAAGAATACCAACAAAGGAATCGTCAGAACCAGTGCCACACCTGCACAAAACAATACTCATAGCCAGCAGTCTGGCTTAAGGTTCCTTGCTATGTTTGAACATATGACCTCTAACTGTGACCCACGAGCTCTTCCGGTAGTGCAACATCTTCGTCATGCAGAGATGGATCCTCCTGAAGATCTCAGAGTTGCCACCTCAATGCATCTCGCTATTCCAATTATTCAAGCACAATTCGTAGAGCTCTCTCGTTTGGTGACGGACTTGGCTCTCCAAGTCTGGAGAGGAGGTCGGCAGCTCTCACCCCCGTCTCTTCACTGCACTCCCAGGCGAACTAGCCCTCCTAATGACGGGCTCCCCATCGACAGTCGTTCCACTGCAGAGCCTTCACCACCTCGTGCCAGTAGATTTAGATGAGGCTCCTCTTCCAGAAGCAACCTCAACCTGGACAAACAGATTGAGGAGATGGAAGAGAGAATCAACAAAGCCTTCAAATGTCAGAATCATAACGTCCCGATGAACTCAGTGTCCAGGACCCACAATTCACATGGGAAGTTTTCGAAGCTCCGCTCCTGTCAAATTTCTGGATGCCACAAATCAAGCCTTACGATGGCTCGACATATCCTTTAGATAACCTACAACATTATAAGACCACCATGATACTGCATCGACATTCCGATCCTGTTATGTGCGGAGCGTTTCCCCTGATGCTTGAAAAAGCTGTTGGCACGTGGTATTCCCAGCTGAAGCCAGGAAGCATCGGCACCTTCAAGGAACTTAGCTAGCATTTGCTCCCCATTTCTTCAGCGGTAAGGAATCCAAGAAGACCTCAGAGAGCCTAGTCAACATCATTCAGCATAGAAGGGAAAGGCTTTGAGCCTACATCTCAAGGTTCAATACCGCTGCATGGGAAATCCCTAACCTCGATCCCAACGTACAAATGTTGGAATTCAAAAATGGATTGAGATCTGGAATCTTCAGCTCCAAGCTCACCAGGAGATCGCCTAAAGACATGAACGAGGTCTTGATTCGAGCAGATAAGTACATGCTGGCCGAAGACGATCAAGTTCTCCAAAGAAAAATGGAAGGGGAAACAGAGAAGAAGAGGAAAAACACCAGCTATTCTCAAGGTGGGACAACCAAAAACCCTCATCACGAGGGCAGATATAAGGCTACCACTCATTTTGAAAGTTTCACTCCTTTCAACACATCCAAGACCAATGTCCTGATGCAGGTTCAGGATGGGGCATTCCTTTAATGGCCCCCGAAGCTGCAGCGCCTCAATGGGGATCATAGCAATTGGTGTCAATTCCATGGAAACCATGGGCACGATACTGAGGAGTGCCATGCTCTGATGCAATAGATTGAGGTTGTTATCAACAAAGGTACTTAAAGAAGTTTACCGGATCGCGGCAAGAAGGAATACCCGATCAATCCAAGAAGAGTCTAAGACGTTCCTCTAGTCAAAATCAATTGTGTCGATGTAATACCCATATTCTTAAAGGGTAAAAAAGTAATTTGATAGTTATTACATTAAATTAAAATAATATATATATATATATATATATATATATGAAAGATTTACTATTGAATGAAATAATCATTTTTTAAAAAAAAAAAAAGCAACCACCTGGACGCTTGTATAAGTTATAAGTAACGTGCATCTTGCATGCAAGATATATGAAAATAAAAAATGAGAAGAACGATGGTAAGGCTGGGGAAGTGGTTTGAATATATATATAATTGGTTTTTTTTTCTTACCAAATCCCGTTTGGTTTTCTTCTTTCTTCAATTCAAATTCTTCGCAAAAAATTCATAAAGAAAATTTCTCCAATATTAGAGATAGTATATTCATTCAATTACAATAGCAAGACTTTATCATAATTGAGGTGTTGTTGGTCAGTAATCTCAATAAATTGTTGAAAGAAGAAGGAAATACAAGGAAGTGATCTACGAGTAGCTTTAAGTGCTACGTGGTGAGTTAGATTTACTTTTAGTAATCGAAACCAATAAAAATATGAAATTTCTGAAACATATGATTGAAAAGTGGATATGATATATGAGGAGATAATTTAATGAATATGATAAAAATAATAATTTTGAGAAAGAGCTGGATAGCTAAATTGAATACTTGAATATATGTTTGTTTTCATATATTTGCTCATATGCATAAAATAAAATATCAGGAATGCACCTGGTCTGTTTGTTTTAATATTATTGCTTATATGAATAAAATAAAAGACCAAGAAGGTAGTTGGTCTGTTTGTTTTCATATTATTGCTCATATGCATGAAATAAAAGACTGGGAAGGCAACCGGTCTATCTGAAAATAAAAGACCGGGAAGGCAGTTGATCTAGCTAAAAATAAAAGGCCTGGGAAGATAGCTGGTCTAGATGAAAAAATAAAAGATCGGGAAGGCAACTGGTCTAGTTGAAAATAAAAGGTCAGGAAGGCAACCGGTCTAGCTGAAAAATAAAAGGTTGAAAAGGCAACCTGTCTAGCTGAAAATAAAAGACCGAAAAAGCAGCCGGTCTAGCTGAAAATAAAAGATCGAAAAAGCGGCTGGTCTAGTTGAAAATAAAAGACCGCGAAAGCAGCCGGTCTAGTTGAAAAAACCAGGAAGGCAGCTGGTCTGGCTGAAACATGTTGACTCATAGGAAGACATTCCCAAATGATAATATGAAATGATTTGATGAAAAAGAAATAAAGATAATTTAAATTCATGTATTACATTTGTTTTAAATATTGATTATTATTGATTGAGATACTAAAGTATCATTCTTGATTGTGAAATTATTTACAGACAGATGAGTCTCACAAATAGACAAATATGATGAGAAAGAAATATGAAAGTATGATATGATAAAAATTATTTGATTGATTGATTATACGCTGTGAACCTCATAACAAGGTAAATAATAATGTTAAATTGATAATCTCAAGATGATTAAATATATGAGAAGAAAAATTGATACGTCTGATGATTAATTTAAAATGAGATTGATAAATGATTGAAATTATAATAGGACGTTATTATTGATTTATATGAGATAATAAATGAATGAATATGAGAAGATTATTTGAAAGGTTGAATGATTATCAGTCAAGAAATAGATGATTTATATTGGTAAATTAGAAAATATTGAATTATAAGATGTGACTGGAAGTATATAATCGAGTACTTCTAGTAAATTTAATTCATTGAGCTTGTGAAGCTCACTACTCATTGTTAAATAATTTTAGGTAGCAGGCAGGACAGATAGAATTGTGAGCTGAGATTTAGATTGAATCATTTTCTGTAAGCCACGTGGTCCATATTCTCAGACTAATGGAAAAAAAATTATAAATATCCATGCATTATATGTTGTATATATTATTTCAATTGAAATTTTAATAATATAACTTCCCTGTTGAGGGTTAAATGTTGAGGATTTATGTGTGTGTGTATATACACACACACACATTCAGTTGATGTACATTTTTTTTTATATTGTTGCATATATGAGTTGTGCTAGGATTTCAAAATGTGACAACACCGTATCGGGGGTGGCCAACCCAGGATGGGTCGTTACAGTCAAGTTCCCCAGAAGAGTCCGAAGATGAACCGAGAAGAACCTGACCAGAGTGGCCAATAAGTCACAGTTACTAGAATTATCAAAACAATCTGTGGTGGACCAGTCGTCGGAGGTAACTCTGGGTAGAACAAGAAAAGATACGTCAGATCCTTAGCTTCCATCAGCGGGCCTCATAAATGACGGAAGACAAACCAGACAATCTCCTTCACGGATAATGATCTGGACGAAATGCAGACCCTGCACCATGATGCAGTGGTAGTTTCCCTCCTTATAGTCAACCACGACATCAGACGCATCTTGGTGGATAACAGAAGTTCGGCGGATATTTTATTCTACGATGTTTTTCAGAAGATGCAATTGAAAGATAGCTAATTAAAGATGATCTCCACCCCGTTATATGGTTTTTCAGGGCCTCTGGTGTTCACGGAAGGTAGCATAGTTCTCCCAGTGACCGCGGGGATGGTTCCACGGACTACTACTATACATACTACTTTTTTGGTAGTCAAGCGACTGTCGTCCTACAATGTCATTCTCGACAGACCTACTCTCAACGAACTGAAGGCGGTTATCTCCACCTACCATTTGAAAATGATATTCCCCATTGACGACAGAGTGGATGAAGTCAAAGGGGACCAGCAAGTCTCTAGGTCCTGTTATCTGAATTTTGTAAGAGGAAGAAAGAGAACTGAGGCTTTACCCCTTGAAGTGGAAGACTTTAGATATGAGGTCAAAACCCCGCGTGCCTAGCCTATGGAAGATTTGACCGCTGTTCCGCATGGCGAAAACATCTCCAGAATAGTCCAAATTGGTTTCGGTCTCTTGAAGAATCTCAAAGAATCGTTCATCTCTCTTCATCTGAGGAATCGAGACTTGTTTGCGTGGTCAGCCTCAGATGTGTTTAGGATAAACCCTAAGGTCGTCGTGCACCAACTAAACATGGATCTGAGCCACATGCCAGTTACTCAAAAGAAAATATCATTTGCCCTCAAGCGATAAGCCGCCATAAAGACCAAAGTTCATAAACTACTCGGGGCTGACTTCATTTAGGAGATGGATTATCCCGATTGGATGTCTAATGTGGTGATAGTGAGAAAACCCAACGACAAGTTGCGAATCTGCATTGACTTCACAGATCTGAACAAGGTCTGTCCGAAAGACAGTTTTCCTCTGTCGCGAATGATCAGTTGGTTAACGCCACCTCATGGCATAAACTTCTGACTTTCATGGACGACTATTTTGGCTATAACCATATCCTTATGCACAAGCCTGACCAAGAGAAAATAGCTCCGTCACTGACTAAGGGCTGTACTGTTATAAAGTCATACCATTTGGGCTTAAAAAGCCAAGGCGACCTATCAGAGATTGGTGAACAAGATCTTTCGTGGTCAGATTGGAAGAAATATGGAAGTTTATGTGTAATACTTGTATTTGTAAAATAAGGATAAATAAGTAATTTAATAAATATGATAGGAAGTTTAAATAATTTAATTACGCAAAGGATTAGTATTGAATAAAATAATTCTTTTGAAAAAAATTGGGACATGGATGTAATAAACAAAAGTTTTGAAAAAATAATTTTGGATGTCCAGAACGTCCAGAAGAAAAAAAAAAGGAATGAAAAAAAAATTTAATTTTTTTATAAAAAAAGTCAAAAATAATGTGCAGCATATGGCAACACCTGCTGCAAAAAAAATTGTGGGAGGCTGAATGTCTCCCACATAGCCAATTCATGGCAATTTAGAAAAGAGGGAAAGGGGGGTGTTGAAGAAAAAAAATTTAAAGGCAGTCACCTACTGCCAAGGGAGACAAAGTTTCATTAATCTTCTATGTCTCCAAAACGTGGAGCAAAATTGGGGAGCTTGAGATTTTGCAAGGAGGGGACTGCTGAAACAAAGGAATATATATATATATATAAGCATAACTCATACTGAATGATTTCGTTCAGTTTCTTTCAATTTCTTGTTTTCTCAAAACACTTGGAGACTCAAAGAAATGCTGAAAGAACAAAATTTTGAAAGAGTTTCCTGTGAAATTTCATAGAGAATCAAGAATAGCTATCAGAAAAGCAAAAGGTAATATCATAGTGTTTATTTTTGAATTTCTGACATTTATGAAGTTTCCCTAAATTCAAAGTGGGAATTTTCAAAGTGTGTGGTTTATAACGAATTGAAGAATAAATTACCAATCTAATATAAATACGATGTCAAGTGTTGATGATCTACAACTGAGGAAAATTTATGAGAAAAACAGGAAAGGCAAGGAGGTGATCTTAAGTAATCCAAATAAAAATGAAAAATTTAGGGATGATATGAAAATAAATTATTAGCTTATGTTTTGGTGATAGATAAAGATTTAGGTTTATAGAATATGAATATTAGACACGTAGGAAAATTATTATGTGAGAAGAAATATTATTAGAATAATGAGTTGATGTAAATAATGATGGTCATAAATAAAATTATTGATGAGCTATGGTTGATGTTTTGATACGAATTTTGGAGGAGATGAATTTTAGTGGATTTTGACAAACTTTGATGAGTGATTTGAGGTGAATTTTAGTGGATCTTGACAAACTTCAATGGGTGATTTGATGTGATTTGGGATGAAATTTAGTGGATCTTGACAAGCTTTAATGAATGATTTGATGTGATTTGAGATGAGAGGATTTTAGTAGAATTTTTATATATAATTTGAGAAAAATTAGGATAGTCAATTTAGAGATTTGGAGCTCATATTGTTTTTATATTATTGTTCGGATGCATATTTCACATCATTGTTCATATGCATATGCATTAAATGAAAAGAAAAGGACCGGGAAGGGAGCTAATCTAATTGAAAAAAAGTGACAGCTAGTATGTGCTGGAAATAAAAAGGGACACCGTGACAACCGGTATATGCTGAAAAAATTATGTGGCAACATAGACAAGTTGCAAAGAAAAGAACCGGGAAGAGGCTGATCTAAGATAATAACAACCTGTGGACAGGTGGGAAGATGTTCCCATCATAAGCATTCATTGTATTGCATCTGTTTTAATTATTGTTTGCATAATTGAAATGCTGATGTATGGTATATTAATTGTGAATTTAATTATAGACGGTTGAGTCTCACAGAGAGAGACAGTTATGGTGATAAGAACTATCTAAATGGTAAATTTTATGATGTGAACCTTATTAAGAGGTAATTATGAGATAACTGATGGTCTTGAGGTGAACCAATAAATAAGAGGAAAAAATTGATAGGGAATGAATATTATGACATATGTAATGATAGTAGAGTGTTAGTATCAGGTGTATGAGATATAAATTGATTTAAATATTAAAAGACTGTTTATACAAATGAGTACTTTTAGTAAATTTAATTCATTGAGCTTGTGAAACTCACTCCTCATTGTATAATGATTTTCATGTAGCAGGCTTGACAAATAGTTTGGTGAGTTGAGGTTCAGAAGAAATCATTTTATGTAAGCCACGTACGTGTCAACATCCTCAGACTAATGAGATAAATAAAATGAAAAATATAATTATAAATATTCATGCATTTTATGTCGTATAGAATGTTTAAAGATCGGATTGATGTAAAAATTTCTTTTGGTGTTATTTATTTTTATTGTTGCATATATGTGTCATGCTGGGATTATCAAAATGTGATGACACTGTTTCGGGGGTGGCTAACCCAGGATGGGTAATCACATTATGTGGATGACATGTTGGTCAAGAGTGTCAAATCCAAATACCACAACTCCAACCTAGAAGAGGCATTCGAGGTACTTCAATATCACCGGATGAAGCTAAACCCTGTAAAATGCGTGTTTGGGATCACTGGAGGGAAGTTCATTGGTTTTATGGCCACCTAAAGAGGAATAGAAGCTAACCTAGAGAAGATTAAGTATGTCTTCAGTATGACCCCTCCTCGTATGATTAAAAAAAAAGTCCAAAGGCTAATATGACGCATAGCGGCACTCAGTCGTTTCATGTCAAAGTTTGCAGAGAAGTGTCTCATCTTCTTCATATCCGTTAGGAAGGCAAAATACTTTATATGGACTAAAGATTGTCATGAAGCCTTTGAGGAGCTGAAAGAGTATCTGAGTTCACCTCCACTTCTGACTAAACCTATCATGGGAGATGAACTTTTCTTATATTTGTCGATCGAGCAAGAAGTAGTGGCCTCTATTTTGATTCGGGAAGATATATGTGTTCAGAAACCCATGTACTATGTTAGCAAAGTCCTCCTGATGTAGAGGTACGGTACCTCCCGATAGAAAAGATGGCGTATGCCCTCTTAATTACAGCACGGAAGCTTCGACCGTATTTTCAAGGACACACCATTGTCCTCTTGACAGATCAGCTGCCGAGGTAAGTGCTTCATAAGTCGGACATCTCGGGGAGAATGGTCAAGTGGTCCATAGAGCTCAAAGAGTTCGACATCCGATACAACCCTCGAAAAGCCATCAAGGCTTAGGCCCTCGCAGACTTCATTGTAGAGACAACACTCCTGACAGATCCGAGCAAAGCACCAGAACTGGAGATAGCCAGGCAAATTCTGCAGTGGACTCTTCATGTAGACGACTCCTCAAACAGCTTCGGAAATAGAGTAGGGCTTATCCTTTGTAGTATGGACGGATTCACCATTGAATATGCTTTAAGATTTGAGTTCAAAGCTTCCAATAATGAGGCAGAGTATGAGGCATTACTCGTCGGAATGAAGCTGGCAAAAGTATTGGCCGCTGAAGCCCTGGACATATACAACGACTCGTAACTGGTGGTAAATAAGATGAACAGTGAATTTGAAGCTTGGGATGAGAAGATCGTTCGATATCTTAAGAAGGCTAAAAAACTTGCTATTGCGTTCAGAATATTCTGAATAACTCAGGTTCCTCATATAGGGAATTAGAAAGCTGATGCTCTAGCTTAACTCACCTTTTCTCGGCAGACTGAGCTAACCAAAAACCGTCTACCTTGAGACTCTCGCCACCCTGAGCATTGATGAAGTACTTGTACTACCAGTGACCGAAAGAGAGACGTGGACAGACCTGATCCTCATGTATTTACGTGATGGTCAGCTTCCTGAGTAGAAGAATGAAGCTAGAAAACTTATCTCTCTTGCTTCCCGATACATAATCATAAATGAACAATTGTACAAAAAAGGTTTCAAAACACCTTATTTGAAGTGTCTCAGGCCTACTAAGGTCGATTACGCTTTTTAAGAGGTTCACAAAGGGATATGCGGGAATCACCTAGGAAACCGGGCACTGGCCTTCAAAGTGCTTCGTCAAGGACATTGCTGGCCCAAAATAGAGAGAGATGCAGCAGAATTGGTCAAGAAATGCCGTGTGATAATTTAGTCATTTGAAATTTGTTGCATTTGATTTCTCTCTCCAAAGATCATCGCAATAATTATTTAAATGAATACAAAATAAAATAAACTATTAATTTTCAATAATAAAAAATTAAATGGCAACATCCCATATTTTTGAGAATCCAAGCATCATAATATATATATATATATAAATTAATGTTGTTTCGATCCTACACCTAATGATAAGGTTGACAATCGGCAATCAAGAGTCTTGAGCAATATTTGGCTTCTACTTAAAAGCTTAATTTTTAAAATTTACCAAAAAGCTAATCAAATCAAATTAAACTACTAACTAATTAACGTTTAATTGTTATTTAATAAAATTTGATTAATTTTTTTTTAAAAAGTAAGCTATAATTTAACGTTGAGTTTAAACTGAACTCACACATCGCATTGATCATTAAGGATAAATTTTTAATTTAAATTAATTGTTGGCAATAAAATCTAAAACAATTTCTTTAATACTTCACAGGCTACCTAAACCCAAATAAAAATGTTATAAGTTTATAGCCCTTTTTGAATTTAAATAAATAAATAAGGCAAGTTGAATTGTCATTGTTTGGTCTCCTTGTCTCGAAATGGTTATCACTTTCGTTACTTATTTATTTAATGATTAATTTTTAATTTTTAATTAATAAATAATTTAAATTTTATAAATATTATTTTTTATATAATTTTAAATTAATAACATAATAATATAAAAATAAAATTACTTCCAAAAATCAAAAATAGTTTTTAAGACGAAGTAAATTTTTTTCTTTTTATGCGTGCCGGATACGGGGCTACCGTATTGATAACGGCCAGCTCACGCATCCTATATTTTCTATTTGTTTAAACTTTAAACCACCTTTCCCAGTGATTGCTTGAAATGTGCTAACACGCAACAAACTCTTGCCACGTTATCGTAGTACCAACCTAAAGGAAGATGAGACCAATTCCAAAGGAATACTATATCGTGACAGATTAAATTTCGATTATAAAATAATTTTTATTTTATCTTAAAATTTAAAAAATATATACAAAATCAGTATATTATAAATTTTATTGTAAAAAAATGAATTTATAAAAATATATTACGATCACGAAAGAGTATAATGTTTTCAGATACGAAAACATTAGATAAGACGTTTGGTTTCGAAATGTTGAGATTTAAACTTTTTGAATACGTTGGGATGTTTTAAAATTTTAATAAAATAATATTAATTATTTAATTAACATAATTAATAATCTTTTCCTATAACTTTGAAAGGAGCAGCAGGAATTACATCCTTATATCTAGGGGGTTGCAGATGTAAATTTAAAATAAAAACAAAAATAATTTAAAATTAAAATTAAATTATTTTTTAACAAATTTTAATAGTTTTACTTAATTCTCTAGAGCATAATAATTATAATTTTATAAATATTAATATATATTTATATTTTTTATTATTATAATTTTTAAATAATTAATTAAATAATTTATAATTATCACTAAATTCAATAACATATAATATATATTTATAAAATATAATGATATCATATTAAAAATATTAAATTAATAATTAAAATTTATATTCTTATACATTAAGTCGTTGGTTTTGATTTACATTTTTATGATTTTTAAAATTTATAAAAAAAACTTCTTAATATGTACACCCGAATAAGGTCCCACGATCGCCTTTGAATACATTGGGAAAGACTCTCCCCTATTAAATGTAAGATTCTTAGATGCAGCGTCAGTAAGTTACGTGATTCTGAAGGACATCAAATGTAAGTTAGACTGATTGTATTTTAGTCGTTCATCAAGCATTCACTCGGTTCAAGTACACACGATGCACTCATGCACCCGATAAGTTCTCAACTAAACTGCATCATCTAGAAAGGCAGCAGTTTAAAAGAAAAACAAACACTTACACAACCCACCTTGGTTGTGTGCCTCCTTTATCATTAAAAAAACACACTATAAAAATCTCTCTTTCTCCTTGTCGAGCCTGCCTCTGTTTATCTCTGTTTTTTTTCTCTCAAAAGCTATTTTGTAGAAGGAAAGAAGAGAATAAGATCACGTTACTCCCGTTTGACAAAGAAGATCATCGAGAAGGAAAAAAAAGGATGAGTTATGACAATCAACCAAAGTATCCTGTTGGCGTTCCACCTCCTCAAGGTTGGTTGTATATAACTTTGTTTTTCTTTTATTTTTAATGTTTCCATTAAAGTAAATCTGGGTTTGTGTTTTTTTTTTCCTTTGAGTTCTAGGTTCGCTTTATGATCGATTACGGGTTTGTTTTTGTTTTTTTAAATGTTTGCAATTTGTTAATAATATGTTACTTTCTCTGTTTTTGTTACCCTTAAGAGTTTTTCAGATTTAGGTTATGTTGTGATCGTTTTTTTTCTTCTTTTGTTGCGGTTAATTGATTGGATCTGGTGGATCTATGTAATTTTTGAATGAAGGTTATCCGCCACCGGGATATCCCCCACAAGGATATGCGCAGGGCTATCCTCCCCAGGGATATCCTCCTCCCTATGCTCCTCAGTATGGCCAGCCTCCTCCCCCTCCTCAGAAACAGAGCTCCGGTTGCCTAGAAGGCTGGTAAGCCCCCTCCTCTTTACTTCTCTCTCTATATTTATACTTTATACTATACACATACAGATACGAATCTATATAAATACATCCATGTTTATAAACGTGTAGATCCTGAGGGATCTCATCTGGTTTGTTTTTGGGTTTACACTTGAATAATAGTAATAATTATTAAATTATTAAAAATAATATTTCCTATAATAATATTAAAATAATAGCAAATAATAATTAGTATTATAATTATAATAATGTTAAAAAGATAATAATGATTATTATTATATTAATAATGATAGTTATAATTATAATTATCAAAATATCATTATGGTAATTATAACAATAATTACTATAATTATTATGATAAAAATAGTAATTTAATAATAAATATTATTGAATAATATTATAATATGGATTTTACTAATAAATTTATAATGATAATAATAATAATAATTATTATTGTAGTAAATATAATAATACTTTTAACGATGATGATAATAAAATAAAATAATAAAATATTAATATTAAAAATTATAATTATAATTATAATTATAATAACACTAATGATTATTATAATTATAATATTATGATAATATATTAATAATACTGATAATAATTATTTATTATTATTGTAATTAATATTATAATAATAAAAATATAAAAATATTTATTATTATTACAATTAAAATTTTAAGGTTTATGAATAAATTAGAGATTGTTAAGGATGGTAAATAGTGCTAGTAATATTTTGATACTTAAACTTAGGGGTGAGCATGGAACCCGATTGACCCGCGAACCCAATCCAAACCGATATAATGGGTTGGGTTGAGTTGAAAATATTTTGAACCCGGTGAGTTGGGATGGGTCGTGAGTTCAAAATTTTCAACCCGACTCAAACCAGTAACCCGGTCCAATATTTAATTATATATTTTATATTTATTGAATATAAAATAGTATATAAATAAGTATAGTATAATTGTAAAATATATAATCAAAAAATCTTCATTATAATTACTAATAGTGTGTAAAATTATATATAGCAGATACTCCAATGTCCAAATAAGTCTCATACTTTTCAATTACTCAAATTTTAGTTTCAAATATTTACATTAGAAAAAAATAATGATTTCGAGTTATGAAATAGTTTTCATAATTAGTCTTAAGCATAACTTCAATTAGAATAAATAAATGCACAATTAACTTATGCTAACAAAAGTTTGATTTTTTGTACCATTGTAACTATAAAATAAACATAGAAATTAACACTCTAACCTACAAGATTCTAATCGAGATCAATGTATGCAGATAAACATATATTCCAAAAAAGATGTACCATAATGTTGATGGAAGAAATGTTGAATGCATGATAAAGCTTAGTAATACCAACTTGCTGGAAGCCTTTCATGCAAACATTATTGAACCATTCAATTTGCCTCTCTGTGACCTTTTAAGAGCCCATATGTCTCTTCTAAGTGCATTAAAGCATAGTCCAAAAATTAGACTGATTAGTGAGAAAGCATTAGTATGGCCAACAAATGCTGAGTTACTAAAATATATTATTAGCAACTGTGCAAAAATCTAGATTTCCTTCGTAATTGAACAGTCTTCTAAAGTAGGTTAAATTCATGTCAACTAAAGCAGTTCTTAACGAAACATTCAGATGAAGATTGTGTTTTTCAATATAACGATGAATCCATATTCTAACATCAAGAGTTTCAGATTGTGAGCATACAGATAATCAATTGTCCATGGTCACTTCATCGGGCTTTATATTACTCACTTGCATTTCATGAAACAATGCCAAAACATCCTTACCAAGTTTGGCTTCAACATAGCCTCCAACTATGACATTCCATGGCACAACATCACTCTCTTGCATGTCATCAAAAAGCTTATTTAGTAGTATCCACAAAACCAAATTTAACATAGCCTACAACCATTGTAGTCCATGAGAAAATTGTTATCTTTTCCATGTTATCAAATATTCTTTGTACTGTCAAACACACATATTTTACTGGTAATATGAATGGATTTAGTTTTGGATTTAATAGAATATTTTTTTGTTATGTAATATATATGATTTAATTATTTAATAAAAAAATATATATCAACCCGGTGATCCAAACCGATTAGAATGGGTTGGATTGAGTTGAGGTTGGATGGGTTCATGGGTTGGGTTGGGTTGAGATTTTTCCAACCCGGTATAAATAGGTTGGGTTGAAATTTTAAGATAACCCGACCCAAACCGACCTATGCTCACCCTTACTTAAACTTCTTATCCTACTTTAGTCACAATCTAGCAATTTAATTAACCAAACGTAAAATTAAAGGTTTTATCTTTTTAATCCCCCTTATCTTATTCCATGTTAATTCTAGTCCTATTCTATTATAATCTTATCTATGAATCAACGGACCGTAAAAATTGAGATTCACATCAAATAAATTGTTTGTTTATGACAGTTTTTTTTTTGTCTCCAATAAATTTTATAGACAATGGAGTTACCAATACTCAACTCCATATGTTGGTGATAAATAACTTCTTTTTTTGCGTCGCTTCATAATTAACCTAAAATAAGTATGTTTAGTCAATTTCGATTTTGTGAATATCGAAGCCCATATGATATTTAAGGTTAGGGCAATTTTGTTTTTGTTTTATTGTTTCATGTGCTATTTGTTGTATGTACTATCCGAGCAGTTTAGGAGGAGAGCGAGTGCAGTTGTTCAAAGACTAAAGCTAAGTACATATGCTATCAGGGCGTTGGCATGGCGGTAAGAGTAGTATGGGCTTTAGGGTAGCTGAAGGGTTCGAGTCTTGTAATTGTGTTTACACAAATGTACCCAAAAAAAAGGCCAAGTGGTTGTGGTCTCGAGTTCATGTAAGCTAGAGCTAACAAAATTGTTATCCAATGAAAATTAGGTTTTTACGTGTGCTGTAGTATAATTTTCTTTTAGTTAAACAGGGTAATCCATGTAGAGTGGTGTCTCTAAATTGTGTGCCGTTTGTTGCAAAAACTTTATTAGGCCTATTGTGAGTGAAATTGTTTTTGATTTGTAACAGTCTGACTGTTCAGTGATTAACTTAGGTTTGATTAGTCTTTGTGCATGAAACCATTTTTTCATAATATGTTCGTTGGGGTTAATTATTTTGATACATGCAGTTTGGCTGCTCTGTGCTGTTGCTGCCTCCTTGATGCCTGCTTCTGATGAGAGACTTTGCAGCAATTCAATTGAAGTTCAATATTGGTCCTCTTACTCAATTTGACGAGAAAACTTAATTGGACAAAATTGATGGTTGGAAGATTTAGTTTCTGCAAATAAATTTAGGGGTCAATTTGACCGAGGGTGCAAACTACTAGGGCCAGTGTGTTACCCAAACTTCTGTTTTTATATTTCCTCTTTGAAAGTTGAAACCTAATCTCTTTTTTTATCTTGAATTTATCGGTTATATTTTTTGTGATGAAAAATTCTTGTTTAATTTGGGTCGATACATAATACAGTACCCATCTCATCATTGGTTAAAAAAAATAATATTATTTTTTCTTTTTTCAAACCATTAAGTGATAACATGGACATTTGGTATTATGTATAACATATATTAAATAAGAACTTTATATGACTCTGGTATTATGCATAACCTATATTAAATAAAAACTCTCTATATGACTGCGAGGTTTCCTGGTTTTTATGAAGCTCGTTAGCACACAAGTAGAAAAGTAGTAATTTTGATGGTCCATTACAGATTTCGTCTTTGTTTTTTCCTGTCTAACTTTCCTTTTTGGTACAAGTCTCTTATTAAGGATTTAAATCTCGGTTGTTACATGTAAATGGGGTTTTATCTCCCTAACTTCAAAACAAGAGTTTTTTTGTTAGAAGGAAACTTAAATGATGGTTTTTAAAATTTTTATTAGTAATGTTAATTGAGTATGTATGGATGTTACTAATAATGTTTTTAAAAATTTTCAAAATTTCTTATAAATTACAATCAAATTTTTATTTGTTTTTCATCCGTTACAACCAAAAATCTCTCTTAGATGTGTTGTGTCATTGATAGTTGGTGTCACTCATTGATACCAACAATTGTACCCCCGAAATTTTTTTGAAAGTTCACTTATAACTTAATGAAACTTAATTAGTAATAATCGAAGGCAGAAAGTCTAAATAGAATTTTTGCCCCATGTGTCAATTGTTAGGGTTCGAGAGTTAATTCTTTTAAGACGAAATAAACTTACTAATTTCCGAACATTTGTTTGACTAGTTAGGTCCAGATTTACGGTTTATCACTTGTGGAAATCCATTTTGAACGAAAATTTAACTTCCATTAGAAAGGATAATTTGTTTTTTTTTTCACTTATCGGACGAGTCAAAAGGTTCTTGTAATTGAATTTGCGTGCCTCAAAATCTCTATTCTCTTCAAATTTCATGCCAAGCTTTAATTTTTTCTTTCAATTTCTTTTTTCGTTAAGAGGATTTTCATTCGGATTTGTGTTTTTATTTCTTTTTTTCTTTCTTGACTCACACATCGATCAAAATCTGATTTGCTATTTCTTTTCGGTTTAAATTTTCCCATGCTTACAAAGCCGCTTAGTGAGTGATTTTCTAATCACTCATTTGCAAATCAAGAATCATGATTTTTTGCGTTTGAGAATTCTTACCAAGAATCAGCGAGATAACACGTGTTTGATATATATACATATACACTAATACAACTCAAGAATATTTGCTTACCTGGTGTAAAATCTAAATGGATCATCCATTTTTTGGGCCCATTTAATGCCCTGAGCTATTCACGAGTTTGTATGTGGTATGTATGTATTTACACGTGTGTATTTATAAAATGTGTATTTATTTTGGGTACATTAATCAAAATAAAGATTAAAGTTGGTTTTCTTATATAAAAATATTGAAAGTAACCGTTAAATCAAAAGGTTCAGATTATAAAATAAATGTATTTATATACATATTATTAAGTTTTGAAGAATGTATTGGACATGCCACATATTTAATTGAAAAATATTAAGTATAATAATTAAATGAGATAATTTGCAGTGGATGATATTACCTTGGTTTTTGAAATCAATTTTAGAGAAAAGAAATGGAGTTATTAATTGAGTTATGTGTAATCACGTAATAAAACAATTTTAAATTGTTTAGTTTGTTGGTTTCAAATTTGTTATGGAATCAAAGTAATAAATAAGAGTAGTATATGTATTTATATAATACAGTGAAAATTGAACAATTATGTATATTCCATATATATATATATAATGTAAATATATACGTTTTGGTCCTTTTGGTGAAGTTCTCGTTTTCAATATTTTTTAAAATTTGGCTTCTTGCCCGCTCTCCATCTATCTTGTATCTTAGGATTATAATACACATGTTGAGGTTTTGCATTCTTTCAATTGGTATCGTTTGGTATAGTTTATGTTTCATATAAACAGAAACTCTGTGCGTCACTTTCTATAAAATGGTTTATAAAAATAATCAAAAAATAAAATAAAATTTTATAAAAAAGTTGAATTTGTGTAAAAGAACAAATTTTCCTTGTCCATCATTTTAATTGTTTTTCCATTTTGAATATGAACAAAATACATTGTCGAACGTCATTAATTAAGTACACGGTCTAGGCAACTTGAGAGATTTTTACTTGGATTCTGTGCAAAATATCAATTTTATATAATGTGAAAATTTTATTGGTAATTATTAGATAACTTCACCACTGACGTATGTACATCCGCTATTCATGTAACCATTAAAATTACTTTAACAATTGCCAGTGATATTTTCATCCGATGTAAAAATGATGTTTTATACTGAACGCGAGTAAAATTTTCTTGAGCAACAGCGGTGAAAAAACGTCCATGTATAAGTTGCACAAATAAAAACACCATAACCTCTGTTAATGTATTATATGGACTTAGTCCCACATTGGTTGTGTATAGCTTTGCTTCTCCTATTAGCTTGTATAAATAAGATAATCCCATATTGGTTGTATATAACTTTGCTTCTCCTGTTAGCTTATATAAATAGGATAGCTCACTTTGTAAGCAAATCACACCATTCAATACAATTCTTCTTTTTGTATTGTCTCACTTCCTCTCTTAAATTCAACATGGTATCAGAGCCATAATGGTTCTCGGTATTTTAAGAGTTGAGTATGCTCTGTGATTGCCACTATTAGTGGATCATTCACATCAGAAATTCTTGGTATATTAAGAGTTGAGTATGCTCTGTGATTGCCACTATTAGTGGATCATTCACATCAGAAAAACTTCTAGTATATCCTTTTCATACCTGTCGGGTCATCACTATAGTCGGAGTCTCATCGACATCATCTCGCTCTTGTTTCAGAAACGTTGTTGCCACGTCAGCCCTAAAAGCCACATCAACGCCACGTCAGTGCCATGTCACTTGTTGACATCACATCCGCTGCCGCTCCTGTTTCAGAAACACTGCTGTCACGTCAGCCCTAAAAGCCACATCAACGCCACATCACCGACACGTCAGTGCCACGTCACCCGTTGACCACCACATCATCAGTTGACCGCCACGTCACCGGTTTCTTGGAGGTTCACCTTCCTCTTTGTGCCTATGGCTGAATTGTACTTACCCCGGGTTATTACTACCGTTCTGGATGAATCTAATTATGTTGTGTGGGCTCAAGAAATGTCTGGTTTCCTCCGTGGACATAAATTGTGGCGTTACGTTACTGGAGATATCACTGAACCCAAGAAGAAGGATGACGAAGATGCTGACAAATATGTTGACTGTCTAGAGGATTGGGATAGTAAAAATCACCAGATTCTCACATGGTTTCGTGCCACTATTATCGCAGAAATCAAACTTCAATTTGGTACACTCCATACAGCTAAAGAAGCTTGGGATCTTCTCCAACACCGCTGCACCAGGGCAGACATCTCAAATCGATATCGTCTTCTTTCCATCCTTCATAGCATGCGTCAAGAACCTGGACAAACTATCAACAGCTTTCTATCTCAGATGACTGCCGTGTGGAACCAGTTAGCTCTCACTGAGCCAACTTGGGAATGCACAAAAGACGCCGATGTTCATGGAAAGTACCGAACTGAGACACGTATTATGCAATTCCTGATGGGCTTGAGAGAAGAATTTGAACCTGTACGAGCTTCAATCATACACCGAGGTGCGATACCTCCCCTAAACGACGTCCTTTCTGATCTACTCAGTGAGGAAACACGTCTCGCCACATTACAAGGATCTCATACAGATGTTGCCCTTGCAGCACCCATTGCTCTTGCCACACCAGCTGCCAAGACAAACCCATACCAGAAGCCCTTATATTGCAAGTATTGTCATTCACAAGGGCATGAATTGCTCAAATGTCCTTCTCGCCTATGTAAAGTCTGCAGAGAACTGGGTCACTATCTTGCAGACTGCCCTAAACTTCCATCTGGAAATCAGTCAAATGGGAACCAATATCGCTCACGGGGCTCATACAATCGGTTCTATTCCAAGCCAAAGAATATTGCTGCTGTAGCCACGGATGCTACACCAACTTTATCCAGCTCTTCACCTGATTGGAGTGGTTTATGCACCATTCTTACCGAGGCTCTAACTAAAACTGGTAACAATATAGCCATGTCAGCTACACCAGGTACATCCCGATGGTATTTTGATTCTGCTTGTTGCAATCATATGACTTCTGATGCCTCCATATTTTCCTTGAAAACCCGTGATGAGCATACACCTACTATTCACACTGCCAATGGATCAAACATGTTGGTCAGCCACACTGGACATGTTGACAGTTCTCATTTGTCTCTCCCTGACACATATTTGGTTCCTAATCTTACGCTTAACCTTATATCTGTTGGACAACTATTTGGACTTGATTTGCATTTTTCTTCTATTGGTTGTCATGTGCAGGACCCTCAGACAGGAAAACTCCTTGGAACCGGTCGTAAAGTTGGGTGCCTCTTTGAGCTTACTCACCTCCAAGTCCCATCCTCGCCATCACCAAACCAATCAGCCGCATCCATCCCAACACTCTCTCCCGTGGAATTGTGGCACTCTCGGTTAGGTCACACTTCATCCAGCCCTCTACGTTCTCTTATTTCTAGTGGTCAGTTAGGATCACTTCAGCATGAGTCTTTTAATTGTATTCATTGTCAACTTGCAAAATAATCAGCTTTACCTTTTAATGAGAGTCAGTCTGTTTCCCTTGCACCTTTTGATTTAGTACATTCTGACGTTTGGGGGCCTTCTCCTCATACATCAATGGGTGGTGCTCGTTATTTTGTTATATTTGTGGATGACTATTCTCGTTATACTTGGTTATTTCTTATGAAAAGCAGATCTGAACTCTTTCAAATATATTCTGATTTTTCTTCTATGGTTCAAACTCAATTCTCCTGGAATATCAAAATTTTTCGTTCAGATAATGCAATGGAATATAAAGACCGTGTTTTTCTAAACCTACTTCACAAAAATGGCACGCTTCCCCACCGCTCGTGCCCTGGAACCTCCCAACAAAATGGATGAGCCGAACGCAAACATAGACATATTCTTGACACTGTTCGTGCTCTACTAATTTCGTCATCATGTCCTGAACGTTTCTGGGGTGATACTGCCTTAACCGCAGTGTACACAATCAATCGTGTCCCTTCCGCTACAATCCAAAATCAGTCTCCATTCGAGCACCTTTTCGGTAAACCTTCTGATTACTCTAACTTCAGAGTCTTTGGTTGCGCTTGTTTTGTTTTTCTCAAACCATATGAACACAATAAATTACAACCAAGGGCTCATCTGTGTTGTTTCATTGGATATGGTATTGAACATAAGGGGTATCGGTGCTGGGATCTTATTTCTAAAACTCTTCGTATCTCTCGTCATGTCATTTTTTGGGAACATCAAATGTTCTCTTCCTTACGGTCATTTGACATGTCAACCATCACTAACTCCAGATTCTTTACTGATCCATCTATTGAGTTATTTCCTGAGAATCCAGTTTCAAGTACTGTTGAGTCCACCTCCAAATCACCAGCCGATATCACCCCTTTTCGTTCCGGACCCAGCTCCAGCTCCAGAACCCTCAACTGACCTCACTTCTCCGACTCAATCGGTCGTGCCCGAGGATATTCCTATGTCTGATGAGTCTGCACCAACTCCCTCCGAGAGCCATCCTCCAGATCACCCCCGCAGATCTACTAGGGTAACTCATCCCTCTTCTCATCTTGCTGATTACCATTGTGATTATCATTGTTTTTCCACTATACTTCATCTGCATGAGCCTCAATCCTATAAGGAGGCTAGTACTAATCCACTTTGGCAGAAAGCAATGGATGAACAACTTCAGGCCCTAGCTAAAACTCATACCTGGGATATTGTTGATCTGCCCCCTGGAAAAACTCCTATTGGGTGCAAATGGGTGTTTAAGATCAAAACACTTTCTGATGGCTCTATTGAACGATATAAAGCCCGACTTGTTGCCAAGGGATTTGCTCAAGAATATGGCATTGACTATGAAGAGACATTTGCTCCAGTGACGAGGCTCACATCTGTCCGTACACTTCTTGCTGTCGCCGCCATTCGAAGATGGACTCTATTTCAAATGGATGTCAAAAATGCATTTCTCAATGGGGATCTTTTTGAGGAAGTCTATATACATACACCTCCCGGCTTGGATGCCCCTCAAAAAAAAGTTTGTCGCCTTCGCCGTGCCCTATATGGTTTGAAACAAGCTCCATGTGCCTGGTTTGCCAAATTCAGCACTACTATTCATCAGTTTGGGTTCACACCGAGTGCTCATGATTCAGCTCTGTTTATCCGCCATACTGCCAACGGTATTATCATTCTTTTACTATACGTGGATGATATGGTTATTACTGGAGATGATCTACATGGTAAATCTGAACTCAAAAAGTTTCTCAGTGGCCAATTCGAGATGAAAGATCTTGGCGTGCTCACCTATTTTCTTGGCCTCGAAGTCTCATCTAATTCTGATGGATTTTTTCTCTCTCAGGCCAAATATGCCTTGGACCTCCTTTCCAAGGCTGGGATCACTGACTCAACCACTGCCACTACTCCTCTCGAGCCGAACGTCAGACTTACCCCACTCGATGGTTCACCTCTTCAGGATGCCACTCTATATCGTCAACTAGTTGGAAGTCTTGTATATCTTACTGTCACTCGCCCTGACATTGCCTATGTCGTTCATCAGGTCAGTCAGTTCTTGTCCGCTCCTCGGACCACCCATTACTCGGCTGTTCTTCGCATTCTTAGGTACGTCAAGGGTATTTTATTTCATGAGCTTCATTTCTCAGCACAGTCTGCCCCCGTTTTATAAGCCTATTCTGATGCCGATTGGGCCGGAGATCCCACCGACAGACGTTCAACCACTGGTTACTGTTTCTTTTTGGGCAATTCTCTCATTTCCTGGCGTAGTAAGAAACAAACTGTGGTTGCTTGCTCCAGTACTGAAGCTGAATATCGTGCCATGGCTGATGCAACTCAAGAACTTCTCTGGCTTCGATGGCTACTCGCTGACATGGGTATCTCTTCTCCTGCTGCCACTATCCTACACTGTGACAACAGGAGTGCTATTCAGATCGCTCATAATGATGTCTTCCACGAGCGTACAAAACACATCGAGAATGATATCCACTTCATCCGTGATCACATTCTCCAGAATACAGTTCGTCTACAATCCGTCAGTTCAGCCGATCAGACAGCTGACATTTTCACTAAGGCTCATCCACCCGGACGCATTCACTCTCTGGTTTCCAAACTCAAGTTCACCTCCCACTTACCGCCTTGAGTTTGAGGGGGGATGTTAATGTATTATATGGACTTAGTCCCACATTGGTTGTGTATAGCTTTGCTTCTCCTATTAGCTTGTATAAATAGGATAATCCCACATTGGTTATGTATAGCTTTGCTTCTCCTATTAGCTTATATAAATAGGATAGCTCCCTTTGTAAGCAAATCACACCATTCAATACAATTCTTTTTTTTGTATTGTCTCACTTCCTCTCTTAAATTCAACAACCTCAAATTGATGATTCAATGGTAGGGTTTGGGACAGTGTGAGGTCTTAAATTCAACATTTCTCATCAATAACATGTTTTTCTGGTGCGTAGAGTGTGGAGAAATCATATATCTTGAGATTTTATGATTTAGAATGTATCCATTAAAATGATTAAAGTTCGGACCGGTTGCTCGGTTATTAAAAAAATAATATCAACACCATTAATTTTTCAATTAAATATGAAGATACATACCACTTGTTGCCCAATATGCATCTTTCCTCCACTTGCATAAAATGACATTGACAGGCATGTTATAGAAATTGATCGCAGATTATCTAATTTGTTTATGAAAATTATCTCAATTTTTGAACATACAAACTCTCTTCAGTGGTATAATTTATAAACCGTATAAGACAACACGAGAATATCCTTGTCGTCGTTACATGTTGTCTGAATGTGGACAATGATTTTATCTGCTCGGCGACAAAAAAATATTCGAATATTTTTTTTAATATAATAGTTATCTATAAGAGTTGACGAAATCAACCTCCAAATTTAAATTACTTTAGCAGAAAGGAAAACTAACTTGTGAGCCCTAAAATTAATACGATGACTTAGTTAGTGAAACATCTAATACTCTGAAAATGGTCTAGAAGGTTAAAAGACCAGTAATTTGGCAGTATTAGCTGTTTAATTAGAACAAATATATATATATATATATATATAAATATCAGAATATAGTCTTTTTCTTTTTGTCCTTCTATTCTCGAAGTCAACCATCAATTATATTTTTATTTTTTTTTGCAAATAAGTAGAAATTAAAGCATCAATTAATAGGTTCTTTAATTTTATTTATGTTCTACAAAATTTAGCCGTAAATTCTATTTTTTAATTTTTTTTAAACTCCTCTCTTATATAGAAGCTCGGGCATGATTAACGAGGGAAATTAACTCCTCTCTAGTTGTAAAGACTCAACGTTTGGCATAACCAAGGCACTGTTGCACTCCCCAAGGTTGCTGAAGGCGTACAATCAGTGGTATGTGCCACCATTACACTCCCCAAAACGACAGCGAACGCTCCTACATTTAATGACCCAACATTTAGTGTTCTAAAACGGCTCCAACGCTCCAACATTGAATGCCTCCCTTGAGAACTTTGGGATGGCCTAAAGTCTTCTATAGGCCCAGAACAAAAAAGTTTTCTAGGCTCAAATCGAAAGAGCCTTCCATGAGCCCAAAGTAAAAAAGTCCCTTATGAGCCTAAAAAACCGTGTAGGCCCACTCCTCGTCAAAGGTCTCCGAGGCCGAGCATATTGACTGCTATTCAAATGCTGGGTCCCATGTCTCTAAGGTCGAGCATATTGATTGCTGCTCAAATGATCGGTCCCACGTCTCCAAAGCCTAGCATTTTGACTGCTGCTCAAAAGCTCGGTCTCATGTCTCTAAGGCCGAGCATATTGACTGCTGCTCAAATGCTCGGTCCCACGTCTCCAAGGCCGAGCATATCGACTGCTGCTAAAATGCTCGGTCTCATGTCTACATGGCCAAGCATATTGACTACTTCGCAAATGCTTGGTCCCATATCTTCAAGGCCGAGCATTTTGGCTGCTGCTCAAATGCTCGATCCCATGTCTCCAGGGTCGAGCATGTTGACAGTTGCTTAGACGCTCGGTCCCATGCCTCCAGATGCTCGATCCCACGCCTCCAAGGCCGAGCATTTTGACTGAGGTCCATATGCTCGGCCCCAGGCCTCACTGGCCAAAGCACGCAACCTACGGCACAAAGCTCTATGATACTTCCTTAAGCACATAAATGTATTTAAGGAAGTGTGAGGGGGGGGGGGGGCTCTGATGTAGCAAATAATTCACCTTCCAGTAACCTGGTAACACGTGGACAGTTCTCCCTCCAATGGCAGGATGACGCATGGCCGCATCAATAACAAACACTCTTTAGTAGCCTGATGACGCATGGATAACTCCCCTCTAATGATAGAACGACACGTGGCCGAGCAGGTAACGAAACCGTTATCATTCATAGTCTTCTCACACGTAAAAATGGAAGCAGGATTTCAGGGATTGCGTCGTCCCTGAACACGCAACAAGACCCTTCGTCAGAGACGCTGGATCTCAAGGATCACTCCATCCCGAGCATGTGGTCAACTTGCCCCTGAACCACTATAAAAAGCCAATGGTATGTAGACCTCAATTCAACTCAAGTTCATTGTTGAAGAACTAGTATCAAAAGTCTCTCAATTTTCCCAAAAACTTACACTGATAAGGGCATCAGAGAACCCTTGGAGGTACCACCCCTTTCCCTCCACCGACCTTTTAGTTCATCTCTCTTGACCGTGGAATAACGAGCCTCCAGCTCAGCAGCAGATTTGCGGCATCAACCGCAGTTATCATTACGAATGAAATTTTTCAAAATCACTTATAGAATTTCCAACTAATCTAGAAGACGTGAATAAACTATTGTTTGTACGTGGTGCAAAACAAGATTTGTATTAAATGGAAACTTAAATGATAATTTTTATGAATTTTATTAGTTGTTGATGCCAAATATGTGCGTTGCTGAGCAGGAGGTCGGACTGTGGAGGTACCTGCACAGGGAAAGGGAGAGTAGCTATGAGGTCGACGGAGGGGATGCCTCCGAGGATGCTCTGATGCTTAAGTTAGGGTAAGCTCAAGTGTATCTTTATAAAGCTGAAAACCAATCTCACTTTTTGACTGCTTACCAAGTCCTTTTTATAGAGTTTCAGAGGCGGTAGTGGGCCTAGGGCGGCTGCGATACGATACCCCAACTGGGTTGGGTAATGATGCCTATGAGGCCCAGCTAGGTGGCTGAGAGTCGTTCACTAGGGCTTTTGCCTTGCTGGCTTAATCAGAAGCCGTCTATGCTTTAAGACGGTTTTTGCGACCTGATGTCCTAACTTGGTTGGGTAATGATGTTCTGGAGGGCGGTGGTGATGTGGAGGCCCAACTGGAGGCAATGATGCCCTGAAGGGTGGTCATGACCTGGAGGCCCAACTGTCTGAGCCTGGGTCATCCGCGTGTCTCATTGCAGTCTGAGGTCATGATGATCAACGTGTCGTCTTCTTATTGGAAAGTCATATTTTGGTGGTATCATTAGTAATGTCAATTGAATATGTATGGACGTTATTAATAATGTTTTTAAAAAGTATCAGAAGTTCTTATAAATTATCAATCAAATTTTTATCTGATACAAAAATTTTGCTTTGCATCTGTTACAATAAAAAATCTCTCCTAAATGTGTTGGAGAGTTAATTCTTTTAAGACGAAATAAACTTACTAATTTCCAAACATTTGTTTGACTACTTAGGTACAGATTTACGGTCTATGACTTACGTAAATCCATTTTGAACTAAAATTTAACTTCCATTAGAAAGGAGATATTTTTTTTTCCACTTGTTGCCCAGCATGCATCTTTCCTCCACTTGCATAAAATGACATTGACAGGCATGTTATAGAAATTCATTTGTTTATGAAAATTATCTCAATTTTTGAACATACAAACTCTCTTCAGTGGTATAATTTATAAACCGTATAAGACAACACGAGAATGTCCTTGCCGTCGTTACATGTTGTCTGAATGTGGACAATGATTTTATCTGCTCGGGGACAAGAAAAAATATTCGAATATTTATTTAATATAATAGTTATCTATTAGAGTTGACGAAATCAACCTCCAAATTTAAATTACTTTAGCATAAAGGAAAATTAACTTGTGAGCCCTAACATTAATACGATGACTTAGTCAGTGAAACATCTAATACTCTGAAAATGGTCTAGAAGGTTAAAAGGCCAGTAATTTGGCAGTCTTAGCTGTTTAATTAGAACAAATATATATATAAGCATCAGAATATAGTCTTTTTCTTTTTGTCCTTCTATTGTCAAAGTCAACCATCAATTCTATTTTTTTTTTGTTTTGCGCAAATAAGTAGCAATTAAGCATCAATTAATAGGTCTTTAATTTTATTTATGTTCTACAAAATTTAGCAGTAAATTATATTTTTTAAAACTTTTTTTTGGTTAATTAATCAATTTTTACTAAATAATTCTCATATTTTTATACTAAATGAGTATATGTATAACCAACAATAATATAGTATATTTTATATGATTAAGTATAGCACTGATTTAATTTAATTTTATTATCGATTTTTATATTATTTTAACATAATGAAATGTTAGTTATATTTTTTGAAAGTTTTTATGAGATAACAACATTAAAATGCTTTTTCTAGTAGGGATGGTGGTTTCCAACTTTATTTTTTGGGCATAGATTGAGGCAATATTAAAATGCTATGGATCGCATTTTTTGGTTTTTTTTTTAAATTTATTGACATTTTATTTCATGTTTCAATTGATTGAAATTATATTAAATAGATTTAATTGTCATGCTAACCAATAATTATTAATTAATAATTGCGAAATAAACATGTGCTACTCAAACTAACATTTAGAAATAAGGAAAGTTTTTTTACAACTTAAATCTTAAAAATATCTTATTTTGAATAAATAAAGAACTTATATAATAACTTTTTTACAAATTCTTTGATAATTGCCTTAATTATAAATAAATTTATTTGAAAGTTTATCTTATTTATTTATTTAAAATATTTAAAAAAAAATTAAGATCTTTATTTAACTTTTCTTTCAATGATCATAAGTAAATGATAAACATCACATATAAATGTGTAATCAAGTAATCCCATTAATATCACATCAACGGTCAACATTATTACATTTTCACTCATCAATTATTCTAAATTCTTGCCATCAATAGTTTAGTTGTGGAAAAATTTTATTTTTGTTTCTATTTTCATTTCAATACTTTATTCAACAATTTTATTATTTTTAATATAATTTAAAAACAATATTTTTTGTTGTTTTTATCTTTTTAACATGATTGAAAGAAAAAAAATTCTTGATTTGATGCCATACATTAATTCTCACAAGTTGAATCGTCTTTGTTTGGTTTTTCTGTCTCAAAATAATTATCACCTTCGTTACTTAGTCAATTACTGATTATTTTTAAAAAATTTATAATTAATAAAATAATTTAAAGTTCATATTAATTTTTTTTATAATTTTTAATTAGTAAACTAATAATATAAAAATTAAATTACTTCCGAAAATTACAAGTAATTTTTAAGATGGAGTAAGTAAATATATATTTTTTACGCGTGCCCCGTATAACCAGCTCACGCGTTCTATAATTTCTATTTGTTACTTTAAACTACATTCCTCAGTGATTGCTTGAAATGTGCATCACACACGACAAATTCTTGCCCATCGTAGTACAAACCTATGCAAGGAGGAAAAAAATTCTTGGTTTGCATCGGCGGGGAATGAAAATTTTGATTGATAAATTTTAAAAAATTTAGTGGTAATGTTTACTATGTACGAACGTTGTTAACAATACAAAAATCTTGATTTATAGTTGATGTAGTGAATAATTCACTTTTCATTAACTTTGTGATACATGAATAACTCTTTCTCCAATGATATGATGACGCATGGTCGCATCAATAACAGACAGTTTTCAGTAGTCTGATGACGTGTGGATAACTCCCTTCTAATAACTGGACGACACGAAGGTAACGAAGCCGTCATCATTCATAGACTTATCACACGCAAAAATGAAAATAAAATTTCAGAGACTGTATCGTTCGTAAACATGCAACAAGATCATTCGTCAGAGTAGCAAGATTTCAGGGATCGCACCATCCCGAACACGTGGTCACTCTGAACTATTATAAAAAGCTAAAGTTATGTAGACCCCAATTCAATTCAAGTTCATTGCCGAAGCACTAGTATCACAATTCTCTCGATTTTTTTCAAAACTAAGAGTCCTCGGAGGCACCACTCCCTTTCCTCGAACGTATCTTTAGTTCATCCTGAAATAACGAGCTTCCAACTCAGCAACATATTTACTGCATCAACCGATGTTATCATTACCAATAAAGTTTTCCAAAATCACTAACAAAATTTCCAACTGATATAAAAGACGTGTCACGATCAGGAATGACTAAGCTCTCCCATAGGAAACGGCAACATCAAGAAAGTTTAAAAGAAAAATACACACGACCCACCTTGGTTGTAACGCCTTTACCATAAAAAAAAAAAAAGCTGTAAAAAAATGTCTTTTTCTCCTTGTCGAGCCTGTCCCCATATATCTATTTCTCTCAATAGCTCTTTTGTAGAAGGAGAGAAAGAGGAGAAGAAGAAGAACACGTTACTCCCGTTTGACAAAGAAGATCATCGAGAAGGAAAGAAACGATGAGTTATTACGATCAAAAACAGCATCCTGTTGGCGTTCCTCCTCCTCAAGGTTTGTTGTATATAACTCTGTTTTCTTTTATTTTTAATGTTTGTGCCACTAAGGTAAATCTTGGTTTTTTTTTAAAAATATGTTTGCAATTTTTTAGTAATATGTTACTTTGTTACCCTTAAGAGTTTTTTAGATTTAGGTTAAGTTGTGATCCTTTTTTGACCTTTTGTTGCGGCTAATTGATTGGATCTGGTGGATCTATGTAATTTTTGAATGAAGGTTATCCGCCGGCAGAAGGATATTCTAAGGACGCCTATCCGCCACCGGTATATCCCCCACAAGGATATCCGCAGGGCTATCCCCCTCAGGGATATCCGCAGGGCTATCCTCCCCAGGGATATCCTCCTCCCTATGCTCCTCAGTATGGCCAGGCTCCCCCTCAAAAACAGAGCCCCGGTTTCCTAGAAGGCTGGTAAGCCCCCTCTTCTTTACTTCTCTCTCTATATTTATATACAGATACGAATCTATATAAATACATCCATGTTTTTAAACATGTAGATCTGGGGGATCTCATCTGGGTCGGTTTTTGGGTTTCTGACTGAGTCAACTCGGTCGGTAATTCTCAGAGAGACTATGCTTTTTGGGTTTTCGCCTGGACAATACTATGCTTAATAGGTTATGACAATCTTGAGTTGCCCTTTTAGAATTTAAATAGTTGATATTTTAAAATTTGTAAGTTTATTAAAATAATGAAATATGATTAATCTAATTGGAAGATTCTAATCAAGAATTTTCCATTGGTATTCTCCTCCTGCACGATTCTCTAAAAGATGAGGTTTACACGAAAATTAATTTTTTTCATAATAAATTTGAGGGCATGGATTAAATTTTTGAAAACGATTTTCAAAAATCATTTTTTAAAATAATTTTAAAAAATCATAATAAATTTTAGATTATGTTGGGATTGAGTTTTTTCGGTTTTTAAAAACTTAAAAATACATTTTGAAATTGTTTTTAAAAATCATTTTTTAAAATAGCTTTTGAAAAATTAGTTTTCAAAAACTACTTTTTGAAAAATTAGTTTTCAAAAACTACTTTTTGAAAACTCTAAAGTGATGTTTTTTGTTATAATTTTCGAAAACTAATCCTAAAGTAATCAATGTTCATTTTTTTGGTTTATTTTTCTTTCATGATATATAAAATAATATTAATTATTTTTAAATATTTAGTGAATATGAGAAATAAAATTAATATAAATTTTAAATTCAAACTCGAAACTGAAAATAATTACAAGGTGTATCAAAACGGTTTTCAAAATAAGATTATCCAAACAATATTTCATTATTTTCTATTTTTGAAATAATTTTCGAGTTACATTTATTTAAACATATTTTTTTAAAAAAATATTAAAAAATTATTTTCAATTTTTATTTTTAAAAATAATTTTAAAAAATTAAAAATAAATTTAAAAAATTAAAAATAAAAAATTGTTATCGATCTTATACTCGTTCACAGTGTTTTTGCAACATTGGTGATAAACAACCTGAAATAAAGGTGTTTAATCACTTTTGTTTTTGTGAATATCGTGGTCGCTGTGATATTTTCTCGACAATTTAAAGTTAGAACAATTTTATTTTTGCTTTTGTTTTTGTATGTGCGGTTGCTATTTTTATTTGTTGGGTTGGCTTTAGGAGGACAAATGTGAGTGAAACCATCAATCAATGTTGGAAAAGCTGTGACAAATGTTTTTTATTTGTAACAATCTGACTGTTCTGTGATGGGTTAATTGTTTTGATACATGCAGTTTGGCTGCTTTGTGCTGTTGCTGCTTCCTTGATTTCTGCATCTTCTGATAAGAGACTTTTCAACTAGTCTATTGAAGTTCAATATTGTTCCTCAGTGTCAGCCCTCTTAGTCGAAAACAATGTATAATTCTATTAGGAATCCAATAAAATGTAGTTTATTATATTATTGATGTCGGTGTAAAATATATTATGATAATATTCAAGAGGGAAGTGAATTGGATAATAATGATTTTTTGAATTTTTTTTGCAAATTCAAATATAAAAATATATACGAAATTAAATCAAATCAATCTTTCTAAATTACTAACATAAAAATGAGAGAGTTTATTGCTTAATATGGAAAAAAATAATTGAATTATAAAATAATTAAGCAATTAATCTCATTTACTTGAATAATAAATAATTCTAGGCAAATAATTATGCAAGTAATTAAAGAGATAGAGTTAGAGAGATGCAAACTTGATTTATAGTGGTTCGACCATATCGGAATCACATCCGACTCTACATCCACTTCTCTTCAAGGCTCTCCTTGAACGTTTCGCTAACACGAACAAGCAACTTCAAGGGTGTTGCTTCGATTTTTTTACAAAAGTCCTAAGTTTGCTACCCAAATGTATATACCCAACATTTACTAGCTCACAAGAGGTATACCAACTTATTTAACAAGATGATGAATGAAAAGTTTAAAACAAATAAACAAGAGAGATATCTCAATGAAGATTACAACTCAATATTTTCTCTCTTAAAAGCTTATAACTTAACAATGGAGTTTTTAGTTGAAGAAGAAGATAATGAAAATTTTGCTTTAATTATTTGTTGTAGAATGTTTATCTCTTTTTTCAAATGACTTTTCAGGCTCTATTTAGAGCGTCTTGAAGTCTTCTAGCCAATAGAGGAAAAATAGAGCCGTTAGAGACAAGTTTATAGGTTTTTGGATTTAAAAAATATAATTGTTGTAATTTGTCCAGTTAACTGGTTCATGATCTACCAATCTAATGAACTTCAGAACAATTGTAGAAAACAAATTTTTTGAGCATCTAGTTGACTGAATAGTGTTTTGGACACTGCTACAGTGTTTTCAGCATCAATTTTCTTCATATTTCTTCATTCTTTTTAGATTTTAGAGTTCCCAAAATACTTCCAATTGAATCAAACTTTATTGCATATTAAACACACAAGTTAAACACTTCTAGAGTTTTATGTTATCATCAAAATTAACATAATCAATTTATTGATAGAGGCCTTTTTGATGATGACAAACTATGTTACAAATTTAAACATAATGTATGTACAAGATATATGAAGAACAACAAATTTATAAATCTCAAATAACTTTATGTATCAATATAAATTATTCTTAAGTTTAATTAGAGCAAGTTAAGCATTGAGTCATAAGAATTGAATATTTGTATTTAGTAAATTCACCTAGAGATTTTACATCTTCAATTAATTAAGGCTATGTAATAAAATGCAATACAAATTTATTTAGCTTCTAAAAAATTGAAATGCTTACAAAGCGTATTTTAGGATTCAAACCTATGATTTAGCTCTTTTGTCTTTGAAGTTGCATTTCAATTATTCTCATTGAATTTGATCTTTTGGAGAGCTTATTAACTTTTGAGATCATCAACTTTGATTCACCAATTTATATAATTATGATCTTCTTTGATGTATAAACACTATTAACAATCTGTATCACGTAAGTAATACTCATTAGTGCTTAATTAAGATTTTTGTTACGATCAAAATCATTCATAGTCAAAATTTTGTCAATTCAAAACAATTGAATGATTGAGATGGGCTTAATTTGAGCTTAAAATCCACTTTCAAAATTAAAAGAACCGAAATCCAATCCGTTATACCAATAAAAAATAGAACAATTATGTATATTTCATGTATGTGTTTTTTAGACGTTCTCACTTTCGATATATTTTTTAAATTTGATGTTCTCACATTCTTGCTCTTCTTATACGATCTTGTATCTTAGGGTTCTAATACACATATGCTGAGGTTTTGCATTCTTCCATTTGTTATCATTTGAGATAGTTTATGTTTCTTACATGTGATATGGCCCAAAATACTACGGCCCAAATGAGCTCCAGCACAAATAAGCTCCAGGCCTACCAGAGCGGTCCAGTCCAATGAGCTTCAGGCCTGGTAGGATGCTCCAACCCAATAAGAAGCCCAGCTAAACTCTCTAGCCCGAGAAGCATTCTGGCCTAATAGCCTCCCCAGCCCTGACAAGTGGACCAGTGTACTCTTTGGCCTAACAAAATCTCCAGGCCCATAGAGGATTACCTAGCAGACCTACGTCTGGACCTCCTCTACGGCCGCCCTGCAGCTCCTCTACGGCCGCCCTGCAGCTTCTCTACGACTGCCCTTCAGCTCCCCTACAGCCGTTTCACGCCACCCTACGACCGCCTACGTCTGCAGCCCTATAGCCACCCTACGACCTGTAGCCACCCTACAGCACCCCTCATCCTGAGCTTGCAATCATGTCCTCCCCACTGGAAAATGACTATAAATGGGCCAAGGTATGGACTTCACCAGATCATGAACACACACACTTCTACTTACACTTCAACTGCACAAGCCCTCGGCTTCTCCTTTAAATCATTGCTGACTTAAGCATCGGAGTGCCCTCGGAGGTCCCCCCCTCTTCTCCTTTCGAGGGTCTTCAGTTCACTCCTGTTACCTGTGCAGGGCCAGGCTACATCATCGAAGTCACGCCCACGTCCTCACCCAGGCCACGTCAGTACCAACAGTAAGCGGTATCAACAGATTGGCGCCGTCCGTGGGAAACCACAATCTCTCACTACAATAGGAGCGAAGAAGTAAAAGAACTCAACTATCACGATACTACCAAGAAACAGTACCAGAAGAACCAACGAAGAAGCTCCAGCGGAGTGCTCGGCTCCTGTCCAAAATGACACTCACAGTCATCAATCTAGACTCAGGTTCCCAACGATCCCTGAGCATGACACCCCCACCAGAGGGCAACGCCATCATCTCTTTGGAATTGACTCTCCCAATGACGGGGAAGAGGCTGCCCACCTCCAGCCCCAATGACTCAAGCTCAGTTCCAGGAGCTATCTAGGATGATAGCCAGCCTAGTGGCCCAAATGTGGGGCGGAGGTCAGCAACCTTTCTTCCCCCCTCACCAAGCTCCAGAACAAGCCGAGTCGTCCGACAGAGACGACCCCATCTATAACCGGCCCCATACCTAGCCCTCGCCGTGCAACAACCAATCCAAGGAGAGCTCCTCCTCAAATGGCAACCTCAGCCTAGACAGACGGTTTGAGGAAATGGAAGAAAAAATAGACTCGGCTCTGAGGCGCAAGAATCCCAGCCTAATGGATGAACTTTGCATCCAAGACCCTCCGTTCACAAAAGATGTCCTCGAGACCCTGCTTTCGCCCAACTTTAGGATGCCTCAAGTGAGAATGTATGACGACTTCGCAGATCCTATGGATCATCTGCAACACTACAAGACGACCATGATGCTGCACCGGCATTCAGACCCGATAATGTGTCATGCCTTCCCCCTGACTCTTGAGAAGGCAGCAGGCAGCAGGCACCTGGTACTCAAGGCTAAAGCCAAGAAGCATCAGCAACTTCAAAGAACTCAGCTATGCCTTCGCCTCTTATTTTGTCAGTAGCAAGGGGCCCAAGAAGACTTCAGAGAGCCTCTTGAACATCATCCAGCAGCGAGGGGAGAGGCTCCGGGCATACATCTCACGGTTCAATACAGCAGCATGGGAGATTCCTGACCTCGACCAAATGTCCAAGTAATGGCCTTCAAAAATGGATTGAGGTTGGGCATCTTCAGCTCTAAACTGACTCGGCGCCCGCCCCGAGACATGAATGAAATCCTGGCTCAGGTCGAGAAGTACATGCTGGCAGAAGATGACCAAGCCTTCAGAAGAGAGAGGGAAGGGGAAACTAAGAAGAAAATGAAAGATCCCGACCCCCAGAAGGGGATAGTCAAGAGGCCCCACCAGGAGAACAGGTACAGGCCCCACCATCGAGTTAACAGTTTCACTCCACTCAATGCCACCCGGACAAACGTCCTCATGCAACTCCAAGACAAGTCCGTCCTTCAGTGGCCGCCTAGGAAGCCGCATCTCAGAGGTGACCAGAGGCGGTGGTGTCGCTTCTACAAGAATTATGGTCATGACACTGAGGAATGTTATGACCTGAAGGAATAGATTGAAGCTCTCATCAACCGAGGGTACTTAAAAGAATTTACCGAGCCTCGAAAAAAGGACGAGCCCGCACTACCGAGAAGAGATACCGGACGTCCCTATCGCCAGCCGGAGTGGAGGAATCCGCAAAGAAACCCTAGAACCGAGCAAGAAGGGCCCATTCAGAAGAAGCAGGAGGTGGCCACAGCCACCAGCATCATCAAAACCATCTGCAGGGGCCTGACCGCGGGAGGTGGTTCGGGGCAGGGCAGTAAAGCCTACGCCAGGGCCGTAGCCTCCGTTAGCAGCCCCTACAAGAAAAGAAGAACTGAGCCAGTGATCTTCTTTACGGAGGATGATTTGGAGGACGTGCAGACTCCTCACGATGATGTAGTGGTAGTCACTCTCGTGGTAGCCAACTGCGAAGTGCGGAGGGTCTTGATTGACAATGGGAGTTCAACAGACATATTATTCTATGATGCATACCAATGTATGAAGCTGAAAAATGGACATCTGGAGCCAGCCCCGGCCCCTCTCTATGGTTTCGACGGTTCTCCAGTGTTCGCTGAAGGGAGCATAGTCCTCCCAATGACCGCAGGAACAACGCCAAGTACCTCTACGGTGCAGACCACCTTCCTGGTAGTCAAGCAGCCCTCCTCCTACAATATGATCATCGGCTAACCCACCCTCAACAAGCTGAAGGCTGTTGTTTCCACCTATTCCCCACCAGTGAAGGTGTAGGAGTGATCAGAGATGATCAAAAAATATTTTGAGCCTGCAACCTGAACGCCATCAAAGAAGGGAAGAAAACAGAAGCCCTGCCCCTTGAGGTAAAAGATCTTAGGGATGAGATGAAGACACCTAGAGGACGACCTGCAGAGGAGTTGACCTCGGTACCACTCGAAAGAAACCCCGTCTGGATCATCTAAATAGGCGCAAACCTCCCTGAAGAGCACATAAATGAGCTCCTTTCCCTGCTCCGGAAGAACAGAGACCTGTTTGTCTAGTCGACCTGGGACATGTAGGGGATCAGCCCTGGGACTATCGAGCATTGCCTAAACGTGGACCCCAGGTACAAATTGGTCATTCAGAGGAAGAGGACCTTCGCCCCCGAACGATAGACGGCGATTAACGCTGAGGTGGATAAGCTATTAGAAGCCGGCTTTATCAGGAAGGCAAGATACCCGAAGTGGGTGTTTAACATGGTAATGGTCTGCAAGGCCAACGGCAAGTGGTGCATTTGCATTGACTTCACCAATTTTAATAAGGCTTGCCCAAAGAACAGTTTCTTTCTCTATTGGATTGACCAGTTGGTAGACACCACCTCAGGGCATGAACTCATTTTTTACATGGATGCATACTCCGGCTACAATCAGATCTTTATGCACGAGCCGGACCAAGATAAAACCGCCTTCGTCACAGACCGAGGGCTGTATTGTTACAAAGTCATGCCCTTCAGACTCAAGAATGCTGGGGCAACCTATCGGAGGCTGGTAAATAAGATCTTCAAGTGGCAAATTGGGCGAAACATAGAGGTTTATGTGGATGATATGCTAGTCAAGAGTGCAGAAGCGCGGAACCATTGCTCCGACCTGGAAGAAGCGTTTGGAGTATTGTACCATCATAACACGAGGCTGAATCCGTCCAAATGCGCATTCGGGGTAACCAGTGGAAAATTCCTAGGGTTCATGGTCACCCAGAGAGGAATAGAAGTCAATATGAAGACGATAAAGACCGTCCTTGATATGACCCCTCCCAAGTCTGTGAAAGAAGTTCAGCGGCTCATCGGTGGAGTCACAGCTTTGAACCGGTTCATGTCCAAGTCTATGGAAATGTGTCTTCCTTTCTTTAAGGCCATCAAGAGGGTGAAATATTTCTCCTAGTCCGAGAAGTGCCAGGAAGCTTTTGAAGATTTAAAAAAGTATTTGAGTTCGCCGCCACTCCTAACCAAGCCACTCCCGGGTGAAGAGCTTTTCCTTTATCTATCGGCCGGGCAGAGCACTGTGGCCTCTGTCTTAGTGCGGGAAGAAACAGGTGTCCAAAAGCCCATTTACTATGTCAGCAGGATTCTCCACGAAGCCGAGACAAGATACCTTCCTATCAAGAAAATAGCCTACGCCCTGGTAGTGGCAGTGCGGAAGCTCCGACCTTATTTTCTGGTGCACACTATCATCCTCCTGACAGATCAACCCCTAAGGCAAGTCTTGCACAATCCCAGCGTTTCCAAAAGAATGGTGAAGTAGGTGGTGGAACTGGGAGAGTTTGACATCCGCTACCAACCCCGACAAGAAATCAAGGGCCAGGCTCTGGCTGACTTCATCGTGGAGACAACTCTGTCCATGGACTCGGGCGAATCCACAGTGTCCGTGCCTAATAGAGCCTCTCCAGGATGGACCCTCCATGTAGATGGATCCTCAAATTCACTAGGGAGCAGGGCAGGGCTCATCATCTGTAGTCCAGAAGGTTTTACAATCGAGTATGCCTTGAGATTCGGGTTCAAAACCTCCAATAATGAAGCAGAGTACGAAGCTCTCTTAGCCAGCCTAAGGTTGGCCAAAGTATTGGCTGTCGAAGTTCTAAACGCGTTCAGCGACTCTCAGTTTGTGGTGAGTCAGATAAAGGGAGAATTTGAAGCCAGAGGGGAAAAGTTCGCCCGATATTTCCAAAAGGTGAAGGAGTTAGCCGCCATGTTCAAGATGTTTCGAATAACTCACATCCCTCGAGCGAAAAACTCCAAGGCAGATACCCTAGCTAACTTGGCCTCCTCCCAGCACCTGGTAACCAACAGAGCTGTCTATCAGGAAACTCTCTCCGCACCAAGTATAGATGAGGCTCCAATCCTCCCAATAGAGGAGGGACCCATATGGATGGATTCGATCCTCCAGTATATACAAGACGGCACAGTACCCGAGCAGAAGGATTAAGCTAGGAAGCTGATCTCCCATGCCGCGCGATACACCCTCATGGAAGAGCAATTGTACAAAAGGGCCCTAACCATGCCTTACCTGCGATGCCTCGAGCCTAGGGAGGTCGATTATGCTCTACGAGAGGTCCACAAAGGAATATGCGGGAATCACTTAGGAGCTCGGGCGTTAACTTTCAAGGTTCTCCGCCAAGGGTACTACTGGCCTACAATGAAGGACGATGCAACAGACTTGGTCAAGAAATGTGAGAACTACCAGCGGTGGTCTCCAATATCGCATCGCCCTGCTAACCCTCTTGTCTCTATCACCAGTCTCCTCCCCTTCGCCATATGGGGGATGGACATCCTTGGTCCGTTCCCAACGGCCACTGGGCAGAGGAAGCACCTCATCATGGCCATTGATTATTTCACCAAGTGGGTCGAGGCAGAGCTACTGGCCAGCATCTCGGATCACCAAACCCGAAACTTTTTCTGGAGATCAATAGTATGCCAGTTCAGGATCCCTCGGGTGTTGATCATCGACAATAAAAAACAGTTTGATAGCTCTCGGTTCAAGATATTCTGCAATGACCTCCACATCGAGCACAGGTTCTCATCTGTTGGGTATCCACAGGCCAACGGCAGGCTGAAGTAACCAACAGGACATTATTCCAAGGAATCAGAAGAAAACTTGATGAGGTCGACAAGCAGTGGGCTGACCAGCTCTCCAATATCCTTTGGGCCTATCGGACAATAGTACGGACGCCAACTGGAGAAACTCCTTTCTTCATGGCATACGGATCGGAGTCCGTCATCTCTATTGAAATCGGGATCCCGTCAATGCGAGTACAGTGATTCGAACCGGGCCACAACGAGGAAGGGTTAAGGACGAACGCGGATCTGGTCGAAGGAGCTCGAGATAAAGCTCAAATCCGCCTAACTACTTATCAGCAGAGGGCAACTCGATACTATAACTCCCGAATATGGCCCAAAGACCTCAAGCTGCATGGCCTCGTCCTCCGAAAGAGTGAAGTGTCCCGTCCTCGCCACACTGGGAAGCTCGTCTTAAATAGGGAGGGCCCTTATCGGATCCGAAGGGTATGCAGAGTTGGCGCCTATGAGCTCGAAGATATGGATGGCAAGACCATCCCCGCACTTGGAACGCGGAGAACCTCCGTAGGTTTTATCAATAAGATGCAAAATGTAAAAGCAAAAATTCAATAAAGATTGAAAGTTGAACTCCATAAAATTTTCTTAAGTTAAAAAGGGAGTACAAAGAAAGGGCGCTATCGACCCTGGATACAAAAACAGGTCCGTTCTAAGAAACCTAATGGGTGTCACCATCACTCCCCGCTCCACCCTCGCTATCTCCCGCATCCCCAGCTTCGCTCTTTGGGCCTGGCTGGGTCTCACAACCTGGATCCTCCTGGGCGCCGGCACCAGCAGTCTCCTCTGCATCCCCTCCTGAATGAGCGACTTCGGAACCCTCTGACTCAGCCGCCAAGTCAAGGACTGAGAAGTCCACTTCCTGGAAAAGAAGCTCAACCCTTCTCTTGGCTTCGTTGAAACCTTCGAAGTACTGAATAGCACCCTCCCTTGTCAAGGACGCCTTCTTTTCCGTGGACTGGCGTTGAACCCCTTCCAGCTCCTCCCTCAGGACCTCCTCAGATCGGCGCCAAAGATCCCTCTCAAACATCGCCTCCGCCCTGTCCCTCTCCGTTGTCTCAAGAGAGAGAGACAAGTCATAGACCAAGTTTTGGGATACCTCCAACTTGTGCTGAGTCTTGGCTAGATGATTCGCCATCTCCAAGGTGCGTCGCGAAAGCAGCCCAATAAGAACCCCGACCTAAAAGGACAGCCTTGTCAGAAATAAATGAAATATGTGGGCCAACCAAAGGGAAGAGCAAGCACTACCTGAGAAAAAGCAACTTCCGCGGCCGAGCACAGCGCCTCGATGGGCTTCGACGAAACATCCACCACATCGCGGGGAGGGATCCCCAGCACTAGATGCTCGTGAGCAACCTTTGGATTGGCAAACACAGAGTCATCCATCCTCAAGGCCCACCGTGGAGTAAAGAGATGAGCCATCCCAGATGCTACTGTGGCAAAGGCACCCCCAAAGGAGGAGTGGGAGCGACTGGGTCCACCCGCTCTTTAGAAGTCGGGGGCCTCGGGGAATTATCAGCTGGGATTGGAGCCACATACAGGACTTCGGCCTTCTTCTTTTGCCCGGATCCGCTAGCCTCCACGACCCTCTTCTTTTCGCGGGCCAGACACCTAGCCATCGCCGCCATCTTCATGTCTGCGCGAAAGAAGAAGCATTAAAAACTTGGAGAAAAAATGTAAAAAACTTCCATGAACTAGTAAACCAGCAGCTACCATGCTCAAGGTTCGGGGGAAAGCAGGGAGGACACAGGTCGCGCCTGTGGAGTTCTTCATTATCTCCAAGCACTTCGATATCCAAGGGCACGACAAGCATCACCCTCAACATCTCCTGCTCACAGGGCAAGAGATGTGGTCTTTTGCATTTACCAACACGCACCAGACTCCAATTGAGAGGGATGTCGAAGCTTCCAACGCTCTGAATAAAGAAAAAACCTCTTTTCCATCTCTTTATGGAGGAAGACTTCTCCTTTAGAACACTTTTCCCCCTCCTCAAGTTGACAATGACCCATCCCGAATGACCAAGCCGGGCTAGCTGGAAATGAGCCTTGAACATGTTGATGTTCATCACCCCCCCAACTTCCAGGCACATGATTATGAATGCCAGGATCAGCCGGATCGAATTAGGCACCAGCTGGCTAAGTGCAATGCCAAAGTATCTAAGTACCAAACAGAGGAACGGGTGGAGAGGGAGCCTAAGCCCGACCTTAAGCTGATGTTCATAAATACACAGCTCATAAGGCACCCGGCTCAACAGGGCATCACAGGCCTTCTCCCCACGCTCGGGGGCTCGCATGTGAAACTCTAAGGGGATACTATACTTGATCATCGTCCTCACAAGGCTAGCCTTCTCCACTATGCTCAGAATGGAGTTCGCTTCAAACGTCCATTCCTCCCTCTCAGTATCCAGGGCGTCATCTCTTATAACCATAGACACCCGGACGTCTCCCTCTCCAGATATTTTTGCCTCCTTGCTCTCTCCTTCGTCTCCCTCATACTGCACGAGGGCCTGGCCCTCTGCCCTAGGAGCCGCCTCCCGAGAGGAGACTCCATCACTAGAAGAAGTTTCCATCACTTCCTCTAACTCCTTGGACAGAGCTCCGCTAGTATCACTGCCACCAGACATTTTACTCACCTAGAAAGAAAAACTTTTGCAGAAGACTCCTAACAATGCCGAGCGCTCTCAGACTCTCTAACTAAACCAATACTCTCAAGATCTCACAAGGATGCAAAGTGAAGAATGAAGAAATGAGGGAACCCACTTATACAGAGGATGTGGTAGTAGAAACGAGAAACGTCTATCCACGCGTTAGATGAAATGACGCGCCTCTTGCCATTCCCCAGGCATTGTTTACAGTCACCGAGATGCCAACTGTCTCTAGAACCTGCCTTCTGCAGTAACCAACGCGTCACCATTTCTTGTCAGCCGCCCTCGTCTGACACGCCCACAAAAAGGTAAACCTAATAGGCCTAGAGTGGGCAGACGGGCCCACGTGAGTAGGAAGGAGGAAGCTACACGAACATGATATTCTACAAGTCTCGATTGCTCGGCTATACTCTCCAAAAATTTGAGCCTTATCAACGCTCGGTCGTATTCTCCAAAAATTGCATACACTCAGCCATGTTTTCTCCAAGGGGTCTCCAAAAATTCGAGCCTTGTCAATGCTCAGTCGTATTCTCCAAAAAGTCCGAGCGTATGAGCAACGTTGCATATGCTCGGCCATGTTTTCTCCAAGAATTCTCCAAAAATCCGAGCCTTGTCTATCGCTCGATCATAATCTCCAAAAAGTTCGAGCGTATGAGCAGCGTTGCATACGCTCGGCCATGTTTTCTTCAAGAATTCTCCAAAAATCCTAGCCTTGTCTATTGCTCGGTCCTATTCTTCAAAAAGTCCGAGTGTATGAGCAGCGTTGCATACACTCGGCACGTTTCTCCAGGGATTCTCCAAAAATCCGAGCCTTGTCAACACTCGGTCGTATTCTCCAAAAAGTCCGAGCGTATGAGCAGCGTTGCATACGCTCGACCATGTTTTCTCCAAGGATTCTCCAAAAATCCGAGCCTTGTCAACACTTGGTCGTATTCTCTAAAAAAGTCTGAGCGTATGAGCAGCGTTGCATACGCTCAGCCATGTTTTCTCCAGGGATTCTCCAAAAATTCGAGCTTTATCAATGCTCGGTCGTATTCTGCAAAAAGTCCAAGCGTTTGAGCAGCGTTGCATACGCTCGGCCATGTTTTCTCCAGGAATTCTCCAAAGTCCGAGCCCTGCCAATCGCTCGGCATGATTCTCCAAAAAGTCCGAGCGTATGAGCTGCGTTGCATACGCTCGACAATGTTTTCTCCAAGGAATTCTCTAAAGTCTGAGCCTTGTCAACACTCGGCGGTATTCTCTAAAAAGTCCGAGCGTATGAGCTGCGTTGCATACGCTCGGCAATGTTTTCTCCAAGGAATTCTCCAAAGTCCGAGCCTTGTCAACGCTCGGCGGTATTCTCCAAAAAGTCCGAGCATATAAGCTGCGTTGCATACGCTCGACAATGTTTTCTCCAAGGAATTCACCAAAGCCCGAGCCTTGTCAATCGCTCGGCATAATTCTCCAAAAAGTCCGAGTGTACGAGCTGCGTTGTATACGCTCGGTCAGGTTTTCTCCAGGTATTTTCCAAAAATCCGAGCCTTGTCTATCGCTCGGCCAGATTCTCCAAAAGTTTGAGGGTCTAATCTACACTACAAGCATTCGGTCTTGTGTCCAGAATCAAGTTTGTTTTATTGAATTAAGTATGAAAGGCAAGGATATCACACAAAGCAAAGATTGAAAGAAAAGATATTTTATTAATTCAGAGAATTACAACTAATGACCTCGAAGTATAAAGTAAAAAGGGCCCTAATGGCCTCGAAGTACAAAGGAAAAGTTAGAATGCCAGTTTCCTCAGGCAGTGCTGGTTACAAGCTCCCTCACCCTCTTCAGGCTGAAAAGCTCCTGGCACAATACTAAAGAGCTCTTGGCGTGAGCCTGAGACTAAAAGCGCTCACCTGACAGATGCAGCCTCAGGCCTGGGTGCCCGCCTCAGCCCCTCTTCTTCTTCTGTTCTAATAAGCTCAAGGGGTCGAGCAGCCCACCATCCAGAGACACAGCCCCATGACTTTAAATGAATCTGTGGTACTCCTTTGGGGCCGGTCGTGTCCCTCTTCTTCTTCGGTACCAATGGACCAAGAAGCTCTTGGCACAAGGAACCCTCCCAGCTCTACTCGGAATCTGGAAGAGGTCCTTGTCTCCACTCGGAATCTGAAAGAGGTCCTGACCCTCGTTTGAAATCAGGGAGAAAACCATGGTCATTGAACCACGATCCTCCTCCAGGGTAGCCTCGTCTTCCTCTTTGGCTTCCATAAAACCCTCAATAGACTGATGACTCCTCTCTCTCTCTGAAATCATTACCCTTGGTATTACCCAAGCCAATGGTTCCACGATCCTTCTACTTGCACTTCAACTGCACAAGCCCTCGGCTTCTTTTGAGCCATCGGCTTCTCCTTTAAATCATTGCTGACTTAAGTATTGGAGTGCCTTCGGAGGTACCCCCCTCTTCTCCTTCCGAGGGTCTTCAGTTCACTCGTGTTACCTGTGCAGGGCCAGGCCACGTCCTCACCGAAGTCACGCCTACGTCCGAGCCACGTCCTCACCCAGGTCACGTCAGCACTAACAGTAAGCGGCATCAACACAAGCATAAACTACGTACATCAAACACTTCTTATAAAATAATTTACGAAAATAATTTAAAAAAATGAATTTATGTAAAAAGAAAAAAAAATTCCCTATTGTAACAAACAATATAATCATTTTAATTGTCTTTCTTTTTTGAATTTGAACAATAATTAATTAAGTACATGGTACGGGCAATTACAAGATAAATTTTTATCTATACCCGGTGCAAAATATTATTTTTGTACCAAGTGATAATTTACTAATAATTATTAAATAATTTCACCTACACTATTGATGTAACCATTGAAATTACCTAAAGATACCACTTGTTGCATGCTGCATTCATCTTTCCCCCACTTACATAAAATGACTCGACTGGAATGCAATAGAAATTGATCACTAATTAATTTGTGAGCCCTAAAATTAATACGATGACTTAATTAGTGAACTATCTAATACTTTTAAATGGTCTAGAAGGTTAAAGGACTTGATTCGTATACTCAAAGTCAACCATCATTTTATTTGTAAATAAATAACAATTAAAGCATATTTAATAGGTCCTTCAGTTTTATCTATGTTCAACAAAATTTAGCAGTAAATTTTATTTTTAAAAACTTTTTTTTTTGTGATTAATTGATCATTTTTTACTAAATGATTCTCATTGTTGATTTTTACTAAATGATTGAGTATGAATATAATAAGTAAACGATAATAATATAGTGTATTTTATATGATTAAGTATAGGGCTAATTAATTTTATTCTATTGTCAATTTTTTATATTATTTTAACATAATAAAATTTTAGTTGTATTTTTTAAAAGTTTTTACGAGATAACAATATTGAAATGTTTTTTTTTTTAAAATAGAAATGAGAGATTTCAAACCCTACTCCTTGAACAGGATTACCTCTCGCCACTGCACCAAGAGTATAGGCAATATTGAAATGCTATGATTGCATTTTTTTTATTTTTAAAATTATTAGTATGTCTAATGATGTGATCTTAACTCATTAATGCTTTATTTCTTGTTTCATTTGATTGAATTTATTATTTAATAAATTTAATTACCATGCTAATCGATAATTATTAATTAATAAATGCGGAACAAACACGTGCTACTCAAACTAGCATTTAGAAACAAGGAAAGTTTTGGTACAACATAGATCTTAAGAATATCTTATTTTGAATGAATAAAGCATTCATGTAATAACTTTATTTTTTACAAATTCTTTGATAATTTCCTTATTTAGAAATAAATTTATTTGAAATTTTATCTTATTTACATATTTAAAATAGTTTTATGAAAAATATTTTTATATAATTTAAAAAATCAAGATCTTCATTAAACTTTTTTATTTATGATAAATCATAAATAAATGATTAACATTACGTATAAATGTATAATCAAGCAAACCCATTAATATCACATCAATGGTCAATGTTATTTCATTGTCACTCACCAATTATTCTTAATTCTTGATGGCAATAATTTAGTTGTGGAAAACTTTTTTTGTTTTGTTTTCTATCTTCATTTCCAACATTTTATTCAACAATTTAAATATTTTTAGCATAACTTGAAAAGCAATATATATATATATATATATATATATATATATATATATATATATATATATATTATCTTTCAGTATTATACTGAAAAATATAAAATATATGTCTTTTTTTTCCAAATTTTGTTAAAGAATATGTAAGTTATTGAAAATATATAAAGAAACCGCAACTAAATAAGCCTTAAATATTTCTATTAAAAAGTGTGAATGGGAATTTAAAGAACAAGCATTAGAGTTTGCTTAGTTACCAAACATAGCAATTCTTGGGTAGACCACAGAATGAATGGATGATAAGATGATATTTATCTTTTGACTGTGTGTGGTTGACAGGATAAAGAGAAAAATCAATTTATTTTTGAAGTAAGACATTAGGATAAGACATCCTATCATCCTGCATGTTTATCTCATATCATCTTTCTTTTATCCAGTTTACCAAACATAATTGATTAAATATATTAATTGTTGCAATAAAATATAATCTCACTTGTTCTTTGTGTATTGATTTTGAATCCCAAATTTTTTTCCCAAACCAAGTTTATGTTTTAAGAAACAATTTTTTGTTCTCAACTGTATGAATCTGTTTTAAGATAGGGGTATTTTTACAAATATCACCTTATACTTGAGGGGGTTAGTCTCAATTTCAATTTTATAATTCTAATAGAGACAATCACCCCTACACCGAAGCACGTCTCAAATAATTCATTTCGTCGGTTAAAAACTAACAAAAGCATAAGTGTTAGTGTCAATAAAAAACTCCTAAAATATTAGAGTTCGGTTAAATTATTGTCATCTAGCAATTATAATCTCAAAATATCAATTTGGTATCAACAATCCTTGAACAATTAGAAACTTGCCATCAATTTCTTGATAGTTCATTCCTTTTAATTTAATGATTGAAGTTAAGATACATGATGCCTTATGACATGTTTTATTGATGGAAAGACTACAAGTTTGTAACGTTTTCATTCAATTCTCACTTGAACGTGATTATAAAAAACGTCTTTTTAATGAACTCTAACTCTTAAGTTCGTTATTCATTATAAAAGAAATAAATGATTTAAATGAACGTCTATCATGTGTGAAAACAACATCTTATACATAAAAAATTATCTTAAAAGATTTCATTTATCAGATGATGTCATTGATGATATTTTTCTTGAATTTGATCACAAAATTCAACGAAATGAATCATTAAAAAATTGATAGTAAGTTTCAGATAATTTAAAAACAGTTGATATCAAGTTGATAGTTTGAGGTTCTATGTTTGAGCGTAATTGCTCTAAAAGCTTTCTATGTAATATAGTATTTATGATTTTTTTTATTAAATGATAACTGGTGACATTACTTCCACATGAAGGCAAAAGAAAAAGCAACCGTTAAAACCTTAAAGCTGAAGCAAGTGTGGTGTGATATTTGTTGCGTATGATTTTTCTATTCAAAGATCATAAACAGTTAAAAAAAAAAAAGTCGATTATTAAATAAAAAAAAATATGAATAATATTTGATTTTATATTAATGTAATTTTATTTTTACTTATTTATGTAATAATTTTATATTAAATTATGTATTAAAAAATTATATATAAATTATATAATTTTTTATTAAAATATTTAATAAATAAATTAAATATTTTATAATGTGTTCACATACTTCTTTAATATATAATTTAATACGAAGTTACAACGTCAATAGATGAAAGAAAATTTCTTCACAGATGTCAAATCAAATATTATTTTAAAAACATTATAAATTTATAAACCCTTTTAAATTAAGTAAATAAATAAACAAAGACTTTCTTCATTTGGTGCCGGCATATGTTACTGCTGGCAAGTTGCAATTGACTTGCTCGGTCTCTGTCTCTAAATTATTATCATTTTCGTTATCAATTAATGATTAATTTTTTTAATTTATAATTAATAAAATAATTTAAAGTTTATATTTATTTTTAAAATTTTAAAATTGATAAATTAACAATAAAAAATTAAATTACTTCAAAAAATCAAAAGTAATTTTTAAGACAGAATAAATAATTTTTTTTAAGCGTGCCGGATGCGGGGTTCCCGTATTGGTAACCAGCTCACTCGTTCTATAATTTCTATTTGTTTAAACTTTAAACTAATTTGCATAGCAGTCTTCCCACAGGAAAAATCTTGTTTGAAAGCGTTAAATTTGTTGGTAATATATAAATTTTTTATTGATAATATTAATTAAATATATATAAATATTATCAATAAAATTTTTAAAATTTATTAAATAAATTTCTATCAGATATAAAAATATTATTTTACAATCGATTCACTGATAATTTCTCTTTACCACTCCATCGTCTAGTTACTACCTGCCTATACAACTAATAAAATTTTAAAAAATTGTCAATAATTTCGCTCAAATATCTCGCGCAGCCTAGATTTTTTTTTTGGGGAAAGACTGTGCTCTTCCCTAGGAAACTGCAACATCTAGAAAGATAAAAGTTTAAAACAAAAACAAAAACAAAAACAATCACGATTACTTGTTTAAAATAAAAACAAACACGACCGACCTTGGTTGGTACTCGTTTATCTAAAGAGAAAAACTGTATAAGAAGAATATCTCTTTCTCCTTTTCTAGCCTGCCTCTCTCTTTCTCTCTGTTTTTCTCTCAAAAGCTCTTTTGTAAAAGGAAGGAAAGAGAAGAAGAAGAACACGCTACTCCCGTTTGACAAAGAAGATCATCGAGAAGGAAAGAAACGATGAGTTATTACGATCAAAAACAGTATCCTGTTGGCGTTCCTCCTCCTCAAGGTTTGTTGTATATAACTTTGTTTTTCTTTAAAGTAAATCTGGGTTTGTTTTTTTTTTCTCCCTTGATTTCTAGTTTCACTCTGTTATCGATTAGGGATTTTTTTTAATTGTTTGCAATTTGTTAATAATATGCTACTTTCTCTGTTTTTGTTACCCTCGAGTTTTTCAGATTTAGGTTTAGTTGTGATCGTTTTTTTTCTTCTTTTGTTGCGGTTAATTGATTGGATCTGGTGGATCTATGTAATTTTTGAATGAAGGTTATCCGCCACCGGGATATCAGCAGGGCTATCCTCCTCAGGAATATCCTCCCCAAGGATATCCTTCTCAGGGATATCCTCCTCAGTACGCTCCTCAGTACGCCCAGCCACCCCCTCAAAAAAAGCAGAGCTCTGGTTTACTAGAAGGCTGGTAAGCCCCCTCCTCTTTCCTTCTCTATATACTTATACTATATACTATACACATACAGATACGAATCTATATTAATACATCCATGTTTATAAACATGTAGATCTGGGGGGATCTCATCTGGGTTGGTTTTTGGGTTTACGACTAAGTCAACTCGCTGGGCAATTCTCAGATAGACTCTGCTTAATTGGTTAAAATACTATTGAGTTGCCATTTTAGAATTTAAATAGTTGATATTTTAAAATTTATAAATTTATTAAAATAATAAAATATAATTGGTTTAGTTCAAAGAGTCTGACCAAGAATTTTTTATTGGTATGCTACTTAGCACGACTACCTGATTCTTGCTTGCGTGGAACAAAACACATTTTTTTGCATAGCCGGAAACTTAACTGATAATTTTTGAAAATTTCACTAGTAATGGTAATTGAGTACACAAGTTACTAGTGAATTTCTTTAAAATTATCAGTAAAGTTTTCACATGCAAACAAGAATTTCTCATTCACGAAGAAATTAATTGGTATTAGTTTTTTCTTGTCCCAATAAATTTTACAGACAATGGAGTTACCAATACTCCACCCCTACATCGGCACACGGTTGGTGATAAATATCCTAGAATAAGGGTGTTTAGTCAATTTCAATTTCGTGAATAGTGAGATCGCTTTGATATTTTCTCAACAATTTAAGGTTAAGACAATTTTGTTTTTGTTTTCGTTTTATTGTTGTTTGCGCGCTTGCTGTGTTTAGTTGGGTTGGCTTTAGAAAGATTTCTTTTTTTTGCTGTGTGCGTGGAGAGAGTTCACCGGGGGCATCCAAGCCCTTAAGAGGAAAGCGAGTGCAATTGTTCAAAGGCTAAAGCCAAGTACAAATGCTATCAAGACGTTGGCCTGGCGATAAGAGTAGGGTGGGGTTTTGGGGTAGGTTAGGGTTCTAGTCTTGTAATTGTGTTTCCTCTATGTACCCCAAAAAAGCAAAAGGTTGTGGTCTCATATTTATGTAAGCTAGAGCTAACTAAATTGGTACCCAATGAAAATTATGTTTTTAGGTGTGCTATGGTATAATTTTCCTTTTTTAGATAAATGCTGTAGTAATTAGCATTATCTTTTAGTTAAACAGGGTAATCCATGTTGAGTGGTGTCTCTAAATTGGGCCATTTGTTGCAAAAACTTTATTAGGCCTATTGTGAGTGAAACCATCAATTAATGTTGGAAAAGCTGTGACAAATGTTTTTGATTTGTAACTGTCCGAGTGTTCTGTGATTAACTTAGGTTTGATTAGGCTTTGTTCATGGAATCATATCTCATAATATGTTCATTGGGGTTAATTATTTTGATACGTGCAGTTTGGCTGCTCTGTGCTGTTGCTGCCTCCTTGAAGCCGTCTTCTGATGAGAGACTTTGCAGGAATTCAATTGAAGTTCGACAGGGCTGGTGTACTTAAAGTTGGATTCTTAAATGCATTGTGAAACACTATTGCTTTGTGACATGTTTAATTTATACTGTCTATTTCACATTTACAAATAAATTGGTTTTTTTTTGGCTTAGATGTGACTCTTGTTACCAGCTTGTGTAGTTTGATTTTGGGTAAAACTCTATTGGGATTTGGTTTGTAGGGATGCATGTACATTGTGGGTTGCCTTTATCAAAAGTAAATTGGACTCTGTTTAATCTTTGGATTTTACTAAGTTAAGGTATGCTTTGGTCCTTTTTTAAGGGGGTATTGGGTTGCTTTATAAGGGCATATATTATATAAAGAGGACAAAAGAGTACTGCGGTAATAATTGCATGATGAATTGATGAACTCTTTTGGACTTATACTTTTAAGTTCCTGGTACTTTTGAACACATTTTGGATAAAAAAGTCTTTTTTGCTGCCAAGGAACTTTAAGAAGAGAATCAGAATCAGAATTGAAAACTGATCGATCATAAATCAGTGATATCTTTTTGTTGACAAATTATTGGAAGATCATTTTTGTTGTTAAATTAAATTGAATTCGGTTGTATTTATGTATTATGAGTACCATGAAGCAAATTACTTCTTAAATTCAGCGCTAGAAGACAAAATGTTGTCTTTTAGTTTAGAGATCATATGATCATAATCTCTCCCAAATCTTGTCTAATAGCAGTGTTGCTCGAGTGGAGTCATTTCTTTTTATGATAAAAGGAAACAACAGAAAAAGTACCCTGGGAAGGAAACTCCCGAAGCATCAGCCAACAACAAAGGTTTTATAAGAGGCTGTTGGACGAGGGGTTTAAATTTAGTATGAGGGGTTAAAATTTAGTTTTTAAATTTTTAAAAAAGACTTGAACGATGTTTGAGGTTGGTTTAATCAAAATTAATTTAAACTTGTTTAATTATGATTTCAAATAATGTCTTGAAAAGGTTTAAAATTTTGAATTTAAGTTGGATTAAATTTAATACCGAATATCATCATATAATAATGTGTTTTGTTTTAAGTTTTTATATTTTTTTTAATTATTATTGAAGCAATTGTATATATATAAATACACTTATCAATTTAATAACACAAGTCCACGATATCATCACATACTATCGTAATACCTACTTGAAGTGGTGGAGAGATACCAAAATTTAATTGGATCTATTTTACTTTCTATTTTTTCAATTATTCCAATCAAGTAAATCAATTTCGTTAATTACTCAATTTGTTTTTTTCCTGCAAAAAAAAGAGATTGAATAAGATATAAACCCATTTAAGGGTCACATAAGCGCTAGCGTGGATATTATTTATTGAGATTTTATTGTCTTCGTGTTTGAAATTTTTTACTTAATTAGTTAATAGTGTTACACTCAATCTTTGATATTTATAATATCATTCATGTAATAAACGAATCATGTTCGAGTTTAAATCTCTTAACAGAAATAATTAATCATGTTATGTTTGTGTCAACTTAAATAATGTGTTATACTTAATTTTCGGTATCCTACAAAAACGACACCCATGAATTGCATCTTTAGATAAAAGACAAATAGAATCCATGTAACAAGACTACCATAATAAATTTAGAAGCAATTGTGACCTGGTTTGTGAAAATCTACCAGATCTTTTTTCCAAACATCTGCCATTAACAAAGACTCAAGCTCATTCAACTGGCGCGACAACACATATAAGCTACTTGACGCGCGCTTGGTCAAGATATCCGCGTAGAAATTGCTCTCCCGGAGACGATGCTGCAACCAACAAGTCCACTCTCTTTTGACATCAATTGCTTGCTGTCTTCCAAAATAACTCCATTCAGATCCATGGATAAAATCATTTCCCTCCAAAAGCTGAACCACCACCATAGCAGTTACTTCACAGATGACTCTCCTAAAACCCATCTCCTAAGCTAATTCTAAGCCTGTTCCTTCCAATTATGTTGGAGTATTAGAGCACAACCCCAGACCCACCATGAAACCATTTAGCCAAGAACCATCACTGGAGCGAATTAAACTCCCAGCCCCCGTCATGCCTGGGTTGCCACGAGAAACTTCATCAGAGTTTACCTTGAGGTTCCCACGCAATCACAACATTCATCGATGAGCTTCGCGTTGAAGAAGACTAGGGATATGCCACAGTAGCCTGCTCCAACTTTCTCTGAATAAGTGGCAAGGGACAAGTAGAGACAACGGCAATTCTACATCTTCAACACTACAAATGGCAAATGATAACCCTAGACTTGAGAAGCAAGATTTGGAGGGAGCCTTGATTCAATGGCCTCTCTATCCCATCCCTTATCTAACGAAAGGAAATCACTAACTGGCTCATCATTGATATTCATCATAGGGACTGACAAATCTTGAAGGATAATCACTAGCTCCAGCAGGAGGCCAATAATCAACCCAAAAACTAACTCTTATCACTTGACCCAATATGCCAAATCACATGCCGGCATCACCATATATAGTAAGTCAATCTATCAGCAGGATATGCCATGGTGATGCTGGCATGTGATTGGTAAGAGATGCGTCTATTACTGGGTTTTTGATGTATTAACAGTACTGCACAAATGGATTGGTGTCAGGTTTGGCCATGGGTTTTTGTTCATAGTACATATTCGATAAGCTTGAGAGTAGTAAAAAGGAGCATCTGAAGGAGCTGGAGAATACGAGGATGAAGGGCAATCCAAACATTTTTAATAAATATAAGGGGGTATTTATTTTATTGCAAACAAAAAAGAATGCCATTGTAACTATATCTTATTTTTTGAGAGAGTTTGTATAATTTATTTTAGTTTTTATTTAGAAAAATTATATGGATCATTTTAAAACTACTTAGTGCCTAACACTTAGGTCACTAAATTACGATTTTTATATCAAAAAATTTCAAATTTTGAATTAGTTATAATGTTGTTATTTTTGTTAATATAATTATTATTTTTTCACTATGAGATAGTTAAATACATTAAAACAATGTTTTAACTAAAAAACTCTAGAAACTATTTGGACGATTTTTGAATATATTTAAGGAAGATTAAATCAGTTTGTTTAAATTTTTTTTTAATGAAAATTACCTTGATCAAATTTAAATAAATCTTGCTTAAACTTGACCACAAACAACCGTTATTTAAAAATATTATATTTTTTTATCACGATACATCACATTTATATTTATATGTGTACAAAAAATTATATTCAAATTCTTTATATTGTTAAATTTTTAAGATAATTTTCTTGATGAAGAATTAAAAAAAATTACACTACAGTAAATTAAAAGTTTGATGATTTTTTATATCAAATTTAGGGTTTAAGATCTAATGGGTAGAAAATAATAGTTCAAATACTTATTGTGCAAGTCCAATTATTCCTTTTATTTCTTTAACCTATCGTTGAGTCAAGTAACTGAATTTACCTCCTCACTTTAATTTATCAGAAAAATTAAACAAAGCGGAAAGAGAGAACGTATGTTTGGAGCATCGAGTTTTCTCTGCGTAACATTTCATCTCTGGTAATTCTTAAACTTCTTTCTTCTTCTTCGTCCTATTATATTTCTTCTCCTTTTTAATCCAATAAATCTCTTTTTGATTAATTTGTCTATATGGTCTGTGTATGTTTATGGATTCGAATTTTGTGTTGTGTATGTGTGTTTTTTTATCGTTTACTTCTAATTAGTCATTAGAACTGCGATCAAGGAGAGAATTTAGGGTTTTGAGCTATAATATGGATTTAGGGATTAGTTAAATGAATTATTTACTAGAGTTATATTTTCAATATATTATCCGGATTAGGTCAAATAACTGAGAGATTTTAATCATATTACCATTTTGTATGAAGGGAATAGTGTCCATATTCTTATCAGTTCTTTTGGTGTATGATTGTTGTCTTAGAATAGATTAAATCCTTTTGGGGAGAGTCTTTGTGCTACTCGTAATGGGTGCTCCTAAGCAGAAATGGACATCAGAAGAAGAAGCGGCGCTAAAAGCTGGTGTTATTAAACATGGTGCTGGTAAATGGCGCACCATACTTAAGGACCCTGAATTTAGCGGCGTCTTGTATCTGCGTTCCAACGTAGATCTCAAGGTGAGGCCTTTTCACCCTTATTTTTTTTATGCTAAGTTTGTTGTATGAACTTCGCAGTTATTTTGAACAATGTCATGTATAAGGATGAGCAGAAGCTTTTTGTTGAAGCGTTTTGTGGTGTATAGTGATTTGTTCTGTTTGGATTTGATGCGTGGTAGGATAAGTGGAGAAATATGAGTGTGATGACAAGTGGGTGGGGATCCCGAGAGAAGGCTAGGGTAGCGGTTAAGAGGATGCCATCTGTTATTAAACAGGAAGAGAACCCTATGACTCTGGGCAGTGCTTTTCAGAGTGATGAAGAAATGGTGGATGCTAAGCCCCTTGGTCTTTCTGGTACTACTTCGCCGCAGATTGATCCTGCTCCTGCTCCTGCTCCTGCTCTTACTCCAAAGAGACCTAATGTAAGGTTAGAAGTCTTATCATTTTATCTTGTATTGCATTGCATTGTCTTTACTCTCTTGACTTTGGCATTTAGAAAAATGGATACAATAACAAATATAAATGTTAAACCTTTGTTACGTGTTACTTGCACTGCCTCTCATTTAAGTATTCTGGTATAATCCCTGTGAGCAACTATATTCAGTATCCAGGATAGATCAATTTTCCAATAGAAATGATCTGCATACATGTAGCTTTATTCTGGAGTGTAGATCAAGATCTCCTTAAGGGTCGGGTTAGTTTTAAGTTATATTATGCAATCAGTTTCTGCCCCGCAAATTTTGTTCTTAACTGCTTGGACCTGATAAAATATCTTAGATTTTTTAATGCTCCTGTGGTGATTGGAGACCTGTAGTTGGAGCCCCTTTCTGTCTGGGCTTTTTTAAAAATGTTATTTATTTATCAGAAAAAAAGGACACAAAATTACTCCTTCATCCGATTTAGAAAACGAAGTTGTTCTTTAACTCAATTATTTATGTCTTCATATTGGGACTGCTGATTGTCATTAATCAAGTGGCTTTCACATTCTGTTTGTTCTTTTAAATAATTATGACTTGGAACTCCAGATTTTTTAGAATTTATAATCTTCTAGAAGTTGTTTAATGCCATGTGATGCGTTTGCCTTCATATATGTTTAAAGGCCCAACTTAAAATGTGCCATCCATGGTTGTAGTTTGGTCATATATGAATAGAATGATACCACTTGTGCTTCCATTTTGTATGATTTTGATACATGATATAACTTTTTGTTTCTATGTTATAGGTTGGAGAACCTTATAATGGAGGCTATTACTACCTTGAAGGAGGCTGGTGGTTCTAATAAGACAACTATTGCTACGTACATAGAGGTACTCCTTACTTTTGAACACTGGTGGAATCTAATTTGTTATTATCTGCAGGAACTATAATTGATTCTTGTATTATGAACTTTTTATCATATGAAGACCTAACTGAAAATGAATTTGCCGTTGAGTTGCTCTATCTGGTAGGAGGATCTTATAAATTTTTACTTGTTAGGATGAGAGTTTGGTAGAACACATCCCTCTTCCCCAATTCTTCTCTTTTTTCTTGTGGATGGACAAGTTTAATTTCAACATCTTAAGTTCTTTATAGTTAGGTTTGAGGTTTTAAAAATTTAGCTTAACATTTTCCATCTAGTTATCTTTTATCACTTTCCACCATCTGTCTAACTTATGTATGTAGGAGTGAATCATAAATGCCTTGAACTTGATGCCTTTCTCTAATTTACTCCGGTACGGTGTCAAGGTACGTATTAGGACATAGGAATTACTTTGAGCATCAGGAGGGTTGGGTTCAGTTCTAGCATCATCATTTCTCCACTCCTTATTTGTGCCTTTGTGCCACTGAACTCCAAGATATCAATTCAGGATTAAAAGCCCTACCTCCTACACCATTAACTTCCATAGTTGTCCACCCAGTAACTTTTACTGAGGACTAGTGGTCAGCATAAGTAGAATGTCATGTATTATGCTTAGCTCTTAGGTATATAATTTGCCTTGAATATATTCCACTTTCGGACTATAATAACCTTCTCTATCTAACTTATTATCTATTACTACTAGGCCTTGCCTAGCATCGTTATTAGTGAATTGACATATTTACTGGTCAAATTAGCATTAGAAGAGAGAGAAAAAAAAGTTTGTTAAGTCATACTATTTTGTTGTCAGTCTCTAGGCCTTCTTTCTTCTTTTTTCCATGCTCTAGTGTCATTTACATTTTTGTAATAAGTAAATTTAATGGTTTCAAAATGCTGACATTCCTGTTTATTTGTTCTGCTAGGAACAATATTGGGCACCTCCAGACTTTAAGAGGTTATTGTCAGCAAAATTAAAGTATTTGGCAGCAAGTGGGAAATTGATTAAGGTAATGACCTGCTATGTATCTTTGTGGTCTGTGCTAACTTTTTTGAATCCTGCTTAAACTAACCTTGGATTACATAACAACATTGACTGCAAAAATATATTCAGTAATATCTTAATCTACAGGATGACTAATTTTTAGATTGCAAAGCCACAAAAATCATGCTCTCAGTCTCTTTAATTGTTGATTGGCATTGTGGGATTCTGGAGTTTGTATAAAGTAACAATCAATTTGGAGGTTTATTAAGGGCTTGCAATTTCAATTGTGTGCATTTTTTTTATACATTTTGTATTTTAGAGCATCATTGACAGTCCTGAGCTAATTAAAAAGTTAGCTTTGTTGTATTGGCATGGTTGATGTAGGTGATAAGTTGTAAAAGACATGGCCTTGGTAGTAATGGTGGTGATGATATGTTTTACCTCTTATCTTCACCTCCCTTTGGCATGCGCACAAGGTTCCTCGTTTGTTATCCATTTATAATTGACATTCTACTTGGGTTGTTTTAGCGAACTGAGTGACTTATGGGCAGCTGGAACTCAATTTTAGCTCAATTAATACATGTTTATTTGCTGCTCTTTTTGATTTGAATGTGAAACAAACCCATGTCTCAAAAATTGAGTTTATATGGTTTGGCTTGGTGGGCTAGGAATGAAAAGGCTACATGGTTAAGTTGTATATGTCCATTGTGTTCATTTTCCAAATATTTTTTTTTTGAGCAGAGAGGAAGTTCTACTACTGCATCAGTGAATGGAGGATGTAACATGTTGGTGAAATTTGCCTCATAAATCTAGCAACAATGATTTGCACATCTTATATTCACCCTGACTAATTGAACCGGAAAATAAAGATAAAGAGTATATTTTACTTGGTTTTGATGGGCTAAAATCTCTTTAAATTATTTGACAGGATACGGAGGTATCTCTATAATTCCTGGGTTCTCTCTGAAACTGATTCTCTGTTTGTTTTTTTGTATGTCAGTGGAATTTGATTTAGAATTGAATAGGAAGTTGGTCATTTATAGTTATCTTTGCCTCGATGATATTTCAATTAATGATTAAATTACTTGTCACTAATGGTGTGAGCCATTTGGTTTGCGTATCTTTCCAGAATTTTTGCTGACTGATAGTAGTATGTTTGATTTGGGGTTGGGCTTGAATGCTAATTGTTTTATCCCTGCAGGTTAAGCGCAGGTATAGAATCACATCTGCTCTGCCATTTTCTGATAAGAAAAGAAATTCTTCAATGATGCTATTGGAGGGAAGGCATAGGATTTCTCCTAGAGTGGATATAGATGATATCAATATCCATACAAAATCTCAGATTGATTTAGAGCTGGCTGGAATGAGGACCATGACTGCAGAAGAGGCTGCTGCAACTGCTGCTCAAGCAGTTGCAGAGGCAGAAGCTGCAATAGCAGAAGCTGAGGTTGCAGCTAGGGAGGCAGAGGCAGCAGAAGCTGATGCAGAAGCGGCAGAAGCTTTTGCTGAAGCCGCAATGAAGACACTAAGAGGAAGAAACAACCCGAAAGTGGTGATTTTCATTACTTTATTCATTTTTTTTTTCCTTTTCTAATGACGGGTTTAGCGAATTTTGCTTGATTCGAGATGCTTGAAAAGTCAGGCGAGAAGTTTTTGGTGGCCATATTTGTAAATGGATTAAAAATAGGTCTTCCCATGTATGCATTTTCAAAAGAAAAAATAACACTTATTTTTAGTATTTTTTTGAAGATGCTATTTTCTCCAAATTTGGTTCTTCAAGCTATAGATGAGATCTTTGCCGTACTCAAAATGCAGACTCATGATCATTACCATGCACATGTGTGTGTGCATGTTTCTAAGTTGAACTGAAAATGCAAATTCATTAATCATCTACCATTTTTTTTTGGTTGGGGGGGGGGGGGGGGGGGGGTTAGAGACATAAAATAATTTTTGCCTGGAAAAATTGAATGATAATAAAATCATGGAGTGAGTCATTTCGTTGCACTTAAACTATGGTGTTGATATATGTACACTATTTATGTATATATGTGTATATTGCCAGCAATTATTTAAGTTTTCAACATACACCTGAAACTTATCATCCTTATAGATCACATCTAAAATATCTAACATGTATACCATCCTTATACAGCATATCTCAAAGCTATATGGGCTATATTTGTACTTCAAATCCTGCACCATGGATTTTGTTGATTGATACTTCATTCAAAAGGTGTTGTCTGAGCTCTTTTAATGTATACACTTTATGGAAATGTGCAGATGATCCGCGCTTGATGGGAACTGACAAAATGGGCAATAAGGGGTGAACAGCCAGAATTTTTGGATTTACAACAAGCTAAATATATGTTATCTGGTGTTGTTGTCTGTATTTGTAGATATGGTAAGGCCCTTTGAGCGGGTTCGCCTTCCTATAAAAATGCATCCTGTTGGAGTGGTCAATGACGTAACTGGCTCGTTCTAGTTTACAGTTTAGAATATGGGATTTTTTTGTTGAAATTTTCTGGCTTGTAGGGTTGTATTTGTAGTCAATATTTATCGATTTTAGACTTTGAGCAAATTGTAGAAATTACAGTGTACAAAGAAATAAAAGCGGTTAAATTCCAACTGCTGTGTTTTTTGGCTGATAGCCAACAAACTAATGATGATGGTTTAGTGGCATCAGGTTTCTAGTCGTCTGATTCAGTCCATCTTATAATACTCTTCCATGCTCATATCTGTCAGCTACAAACTGAACTACTAGGCCCTTAGGGTCAATTGCTTTCACCTTGAATTGAAGTGCCATTTGTTCAAATCAACCTTACTTGCATGATGAAGTCTGGACTGCCAAAATTGGTGAAGTAATCATTTTTGACTGATGTGCGGTATCCTCTTCATTTATTCTGAAGCGCCCTTATTTCTTTTGTAGGATAATTTTACTTATTTATTTTTAAATTCAAGTGATGATATGAATCGAAATCAGGAAATTACTCTTACGTAAAGAAAAGTACAGCGGTTGAGCTAAGCTTAACAGTCACATGACCTCGACGATTAACAATTTTTCTCGTATTACTTTTGCTAACTTTCCTCTCCGCTAACAATTTTTGATAAGGCCTCCAAAGAAGCTGGCATAGGGGTGGTCGTTCGAGATGGGACTGGTCATGTTGTGGATGGTGTTGGGCCTTCTATGATAGCCAACTCGAGTATAGCTGCTGAAGCTTCTGCTCTGAAACACGCTTTCTCTATCCGGGTTGACCAGGTGATTATGGAAATTGATTGTCAAGATCTTGTTGCGCTAAAGAGTCCAGACGCCCCTTGCCACTGGGAATTATCCCCAATTCTGGCTGATATCAGAAGGCTAGGAAGGAATCTTAGAGGTTGTTCTTTTAAGCCTTTTTCTCGAGAACTGCTAATTCAGTGGCTGATTGGATTGCCACCCGATCAAAGAATATGATGTGTCCGGTGAACTGGATGAATTCACCACCATCTTTTTAGTTCTTATTCTCTCCCGGAGATGGGCTTTCTTACGATAATTTATAGATTTTAATTTAATTCTTATTTTGGAATAAAAGAAAAATGAGAAAAAAAATTTACCAATCAATCTGACTTTAAGTTTTAAGAGAGTATTAATTTGTCTTTAAATTTTATTTTTCAAGTCAATTGAGTATTCTGTCAAGAGATACGTAAAAGACATGTCAGATATTCCAAAAAGGATAAATCGATCACAAAATAAAGAGTTTGACATGCTTTTTAAGTATTTCTTGACGGTTCAATTGGACAGAAGATCCAATTAACCTGAAAAATTAAACTAAAGATTAAATTGACACTCTGTCAAAACCTGAAAAATTAAACTAAAGGTTAAATTGACACTCTGTCAAAACTTGAAAAATTAAACTAAAGGTTAAATTGACACTCTGTCAAAACTTAATGTTATATTGACGCAATCGAAAAATCTCGAGTATAAATTTGGTTTTTTTCCGAAAAATTCATAATAGGGAGGAGAGGGAAACAAGCGAGAGAAAGAGCAAGGAAATAAAAGATGGAAAGAGATAATATAATCATATTGTAGAATTCATTTGTAAATTCTATTTATTTTGATAAAATTTATAATAAACTAATTCAATTCTATAGTACATTAATTTTAAAATGATTTTCATAATTTTTTCAAACATACTTAACATAAAATTACAAATGAATTTCATAAAATTTATAAAATTAATTTGTTTCAAACGAATTAATCCTACCATTTTCATGAGGAAACGTGGTGACCATCGATCCTGTTTGGTGTAGTAATAATTTTGATTTGTAATTTATAAAACTAATTTTAAATAGTTTTGAATAAAATGATAATTGAGCTAATAATTGTTTTCAGGTTATTACAACTATTTTTAACTTTTAATTTTTTTATCAATTATTTTAAATTAATTGATCTAAAATAAAAACCATTTCATATATCCTAAAAAATTACTGCAATAATGCAAGCTATTGGATGTGAAAGCTACTTATAATATATATATATATATACATTATTAATAAAATCAAATTCTTATTTAATGTCTACCCCTTAAAATATTTTATAAATTCATATTTAAATATATAAAAATTAAATATTTAAATAAATTTATATATATAATTCTGGACTACATCTCTCAACATTTTTCTTACTTTTTCTTCCCATTATCTCATTCATATTTGATATTATATTTTGGTATATACTTGTGATTTGAAAATTCTATTTCTTCTCTTGGACTTCGTTAAAAAATCTAAAATAAAAACATAAAAAATGAGATTAAATTTGCATTAAGGATATTAATAGTCAACTTAATATTAGTTATTTAATAAAATCAAAATCATCAAACACATAAACATTTTTTATATAAAAAGAGATAAAGATTAATACACTACAAAAATTATTTGTATTAATTAATTAATATAATAAAATAATTATTAAATCTGCATTACACTTTTATGTTTTAGTTATCGCTTAAAGAATTCATTCGGATCAAATCATTGATGGTGATTTCTGTGTTCATCATAAAACTAACTTTAAATTTGAGTCTATTTTTTAAATTTTACGTTGGATGCAAATATTGTTTTAAAATTTAAATTTTTAATAAAATTTAAAAAATAAATTTCACACTTAAAATTAGTTTTAGTTGTACCCGGGTCAGTTGCGGTATTACACTATTAAAATTGCGTAGGGGAATGTAATATTTCAGTAGATCTAGTGGCTTGCGTAAGAATATTATCAGCGATACTTAAAAACCCCATTTATTAATTAATTAATAAAAAATAAATGAAAACTTACAACAGAAATTCATTTCTTGAAGAAATCATAGATCGTCGTAACTCGTAACAGAGAGCTCCCTCTGATAAGCAAAATACGATCTCCTTTACATCTTTTCCCTTCGAATCGATTACTGATATAGAGCCATACTGCTTATTACTCATTGTAATTTTCAGGTAAGATTCTGGATTTTTTTATTTGTTCTCTCAATGATATATGTATGTTTATATGTGCTTTAATTTGTTGAATATACATTTTTTATGGAATATAATTATCTTGATAGAGGTTATTGTTCATTGCGTTATTGCAGATATTTTGGTTCTGACTGTTTTGACAGAAAATGTTCCCATGGAAAGTGTCTCTCAACTAAGAATTCATTTTCAGGTGTAAAGAGGATCACCTATTAGTGGAGTTGATTGAAAATACAAATGAGTGGTTTAACCTTATTAGATGACAAAGTGTGTATGAGATTTTTATATATTGTTGGTCTTTTTTTACCAGCTTAAGCTTTTGGGATCCCTGGTAACTAATATGGATATTTTCACTTTTCTAGTAAAGTTCTGTGGGAGCTATTTTTTGCTGAGACAGAAGGATAAGAATTTAGCCTATTTGTTATGAATTGATTAGATTTTCTACTAGTTTTATTTTTTTTGTTTCTCTGTGCATGTTCGAGATTATTTTTCTTGCTGAATTAAGGTTGATAAGTGCTGCCTACTGAGTACTTTTAAAAACTTTGAAAAAGTACGCGGGTGGTCAAATTTAGTTAGTTCTTGTTTAAGGCCATTTTTTTTTTGTGTATTTTGAGTTTTCAAATTTGATGCTTGCTCATTTCTGGTGCATTTATTTATTGGAATTCTATATATTTTTCAGATATGGATGGGAATTTAGATGACAAGGAGTCCTTGCTGGTTCGCATCCAACAAGTGGAACATGGTACACAGTCTCTGCTCTGTGTAACGTTATGTATTTGAATTTGCTGAGCAATTTGTTGCTCTTTGATTGCATGAATAGGCGAACTAATGGGATGGCTTGTCTCTTGCACTCTCTTTTGGTAGGAGGGAAAGAAAAAAAGAGAAAGAAAGGGATATGGAGAGAGGGAAAGTTATACAGGGGAATTCTGTTATTTGTTTGGTTAAGAGGAAGGGAAGGAAATGGCGGACAAACTGAATTTATAGTTTAAAATATGTCGATCGCTTTCTTCCCTTTCACTTTCATCCATTTTTGGATGGAAGGGTTTGAAGGATGTGGAAGAAATATGTCCTTCCAAATTAATTCTTTCTTATCAGTGCCTTTCTACCAAAGGGAGGCAGTCTCACATCCTTCCTTGTTTCTCTAACTTCTGTCCTGGCAAAAAGAGTGTTAATGTTTATTTTATTTATTTGTTGTCCACGCTTCTTTTTTAAAATGTTTCTGAGACGAGTTCATAGAAGTCCTATCGTGTTTAGTTGTGTGAGAAAGCATTGAGCTGCCGTAGTGATTCAGTCTTGCTTTTTAGTTTAGATAATGAACAAGGATGTGAAAGAAAAGGAGTGGGATATCAAAACCACCTTGCTGGTTCATTCTCACATTAACCACTTTGAACATACAGATTTTTATCCATAATGACAACCTTATGATTGAAATATTTTGAATGGGATGGTGATGGTAATGTTGATATATTGGAAAGTTTGATAAGAATAATTAGTCATTTGACTCATGTCATTTCCAGGAGGATATTACCACTTTGCCTGTTATGGAGTTTGTGAGGAGAGAGATTCTGGGGCTTTTAGGGAGTGAAGTATAAGGTCACTGAGACAAATTTGAGATGATGAGGGGTTTTCCTTGGGTTTCTCCCATGAATTCTGATTTTTCTAGATTCCTTTTGGAATATCTTCACACTTTAAAATTTAGGCATTTATATATGTAATTGGTATTTCCTCTTAATATCTTTTAGTTTTTATTTTTTCTGTACTTTCTTGTAGTACTGGGATTTTTGTTACTTTGTTTTTCACCTCCTGTTTAATCGATTTACTGCTTGTCGGTAATAAAAGGAAAGGAAAAACAGGTAGCATGTGGCTTCATATTCACACAGTAAAACTATTAATGGGCATTTTGAGAGAACTATCCTAAAAACTTCGAAGAGATCACATGCCTGTAATTTGTGGAAAGCTCACTTCGGTTGCCTTCTTCTTGGTGATGAACCTTGTTATCAACTCTCTATGGCTACAAATGAGCCTTTGTTTGCTATGGCTACACATAATCATGTGCTTCCTTTCTAAAATCACTGTCGAAATAATTCTTGTAAATTCATGGCTCCATGTTTAAGCAGCTGAGTGTATTAATACATTTGCATCTTATGCTCAAGCAACTGTCTGCATGTTATCTTTTGCTTTCAAGACTCCCCTTTTTTTTAGTTTTGTCATCCTAAGATGGTTTTTTTTATAAGATATCATGATAAGATGTTTCCGGTGTAAAACCTATTTTACTATGCTGAACATTGTATATGAATTACTTTGTTTTTAGAGCGTGATGAATTACGAAAAGATATTGAACAATTGTGCATGCAACAAGCTGGACCTAGCTACCTTGCTGTGGCTACTCGAATGCATTTCCAGAGGTATAAACTTTTTGTAAGACTTTGCGGTTTCAAATTTTCTTCAATTGCTTTTCATTTTTGTATTTCCCCTTTTTGGGAACTATTGAATGATGATGGCCCATACCCTATGAAAACGATACGGATGTATTGTATCAAAACTAATGCCCTATTAGGACAGCTGGCCTGGAGCAGGAGATTGAGAATTTGAAAAAGAAGTTGGCTGCTTGCACGAGGGAGAAGCTAAACCTTCAAGAGGAGCTTTCAGAAGCTTACCGAATCAAAGTAAGAAATTGAAAATTTCATTTATGTCAGTTTTTTATCCTGTTTAGAAGCTTATATGATTTCTTTGCTTACTTCAGAGTCAGTTAGCAGATCTACATGGCGTAGAGGCGGCAAAGGTCTCTCTCAGTATTACCTATCTTGATCATTCTCACATTTCCTTAGAAGGAAATAGTACTTAAAAAGCTTGGATAGTTATTCAGACTAAGCAATACTGTAAATCACTTTCTTTTCCAGAATTTGGAATTGGAGAAGCAGGTCAAGTTTTTCCAAGGTTGTGTAGCAGCTGCTTTTGCTGAACGTGATCACTCGATAATGGAGGTTATGAGAGCCATCATTTAATCTTGTTTGATAAATGAGAACATTATCTTCTGAATGTACAATACTTTGTAACTACTTTCCTAATCCTGCGTACAGTTATTTGATAAGATTTTGAAAATGTCTCATGGCTGATAACAGGCTGAGAAGGCTAAGGAGAAAGAGGAGGTCATGTCACAGAAATTAAATGAAATTGAGACGCGGGTACTTATCAGTCTTTAATTTCCCCTTTTACTAAGGCCCTCTGTGCAGGAAAAGAGTCCATAAGGCCCATGAGTGCCAGTCTTTAAATTGTTTAATTGTTCATTTACTTCTTTTATTTACTCTGGGAATCATTTGCTTGAAATTTTTGCTTTATGCTTCCTAGAAAGCACTTTGTTTTATAAAAAAAAATTGCCTTTCACTATGAAGTAAAAGTGACAAGAGAAACTACATTTGATAATTTTATGATTTTTACTTTTCTGTTTTTATTTTGCACAATAAAGTTAAAAGCCTCTCACTACAAAACTAAAGGCAGGTTACCATAACCTCTCTCAAGAAAATATGGTTGCAAACTTGAAAGGTTTGCTGTTGGATTCTGAAAAGCAAAGCTTTCACTTTTGACGTCTACCAAACGGTACTTCTTTGCTTCTTTACTTTTCCTGCTTTCAGAACGAAAATCAGGAACACAAATCGTAATATGTTTCTTTACTATTATATTTCATTGTATTATTATAAGCTGGATGCTGGAGATCTGGTTGACTAAGGGAGAAGCCAGAGATTTGTAATAATGATGATCACTACTTATTTTAGAAGACAGGATGAGAAGATAATGGTTAAATATTTGCTTGAAAATCCTACCTAATATAACTTTTTTAGTTGATTAAGATATATGTGCAATGTGTCGTTTGAGTGTTGTACTTGATGGGTATTTTCTTGATACATACACCATAATATTGTCATTTGATGCCTCTGTTCAAATTTTGAGTTAAAGAGGAATATTTGTGATTTTCTATATGTACCTTCTAAAGTAGGCTTTCTATTTGGTGGCAATTTAGGTTTTTTTTTTTTTGGTTTTAGAACGGAAATTAAGGAGGTTTAGATTGTGGATAACTTGTTTCAAGAAAATGGCTAATTCCTCACTTGTATGATCTGAGACACGCTGGCCTCTATTTGCATGCCATGCAGGATTTATCGGCCTTAATGTTACAAAAGGAATCCATAGTTCATTTCATGATAAACTCTGCATCAATTTTATACGTGTATTTTGTATTATGATATTGCATCATTATTATTTCAATATTAATTCATGATCTTCTCTGTGTGGGTGTTCATTAATTTTTCATTCAGTCGTGCTGGTCTAAAATCCTACAGAATTGACTAAGAGTTATGCTTGGATTTTTCAGTGTAGATAGGATTCCCGGATTAATTTAGTTTTTCACGTTTGTATGGGCATCAAATTTGTGACACAGGTTGGAAGAGCTCACTTCAAATTGTCTTGAACAGAGAATACTCAATGATACAGTGCAATTTGATCTAGCAAAGTTAGAAGAGCAGAATGAAAATCTCAAGAAGGTGCCTGTCTGGGTTGTTTTTGTTCTCATCATGAATCAATTCTATTGTAATCAATCCTCTTGGCTAATAGCAAGCTTGTATTAAGCTGGAGTCATTATTCAGCCGGCATTCATAGTACATAGTGATCTTTTATTAAACAATACTTCAAATATTATTGATAACCTACCCCCCCTCCACAACCATGCCCCAAACCCAATATTTATTAGGTTGTACTGGGCTCCATTTCAAATTTCACCTTCTGTTTCGGTTTCTAAAATGCTGATTTTCATCATATTTTAACCAGGTCATAGATAAGTTTTATGAGATCAGGCAAAATTCTCTTGAGGGGTTTGAGGAAATGACGTTAGATGATAAATGTGCATGCCTTTTGCAAGATCCGGTCGAAACATGGACTTTCAATGATCCTTCCACTTCGAAATATGTCGTAAGTTTTGATAACCACTAAGATTTCCCCTTTTCCTTCAGTATCCATCAATAACATTTTTTTTAATGTTAGGATTGCTAGTACCATGTCATTTATATGGTTAAATGTTTACCTGCTCATAGACTAATCAGTTGAAGATTGTAGAGTTCTTAATACTCAGTAGTTGTTTTATCTGTACATATATTTTATCTGATTCCCCTTTTCATCATTTGGAATTTTTTATTTCTAGAAATTTATTCTTAAAATGTGTAAATTCTTTGTGATTGTGCTGTTAAGCTTAACAGTGGTTGCCGTACGGGCGATTGTTTGGCTGTTCTGAACATCTTGTTCTACTCTCTGTCGTGGTCCTTTGCTTCTCTCTCTAGGTTGAATGACAAATAGTTATGGGTGGAATAAAACTACATGCGTAGATGTACTTAAATAATTGCTTCAAGGTTAGAGTTTTGTTTTTTTGGAGGTTCAGTGAAAAAGGGTCAAGTCTTGGTGAAAATGGTAATGTTCTCAAATAGCTACAAGGCAGTGGTTCAGTTCATCGAAATATTCTCATTAGCGATTAGATATAACAGTGGAACCTCGAAAACAAGAATTAGTTATATTGAAAGAAAATCTATTCACATATTAAGTCATTGGTGTGAAAATATAGCAAAATCATTGGCATTTACCCTAAAAATCTTTTAACTATGTGATTCCATTGGTTTCAGATTATAGAAATTGAGCATTTTAATTTTGTTTTTGTCCTTGTGCTGTTGAAAAAATTGTTTGTAATGAAAGCAGTGTGCATATTCTGTATGTTGCTCTACCTACCCATCTTATTTATCTGTTTATTAGTTAAAATACGTGTCAAACATACCATGCATTCATCTGACAATGAGTATTCCCAAATGTTTTTTGAGAAATAAGTCCTTAAGGTGTCAAAGTACATATATTAACTCTTCAACTAAGGTGTAGGATGACACTAGTTAAATGTAATTTCTGTATTGAAAATTCTCATCAGTTGATCGTTGATTGAATTTGGTGAATGGTAATTGTTCCTCGCCAGTGAGACTTTCTGAAATTGCTGATTCCTCTTTACCAAGTCTACGTAGAAAAGTCTTATTGGAATGTGAAATCCTATGTAGTTGATGAAACTTTACGAATTGTTAGCTATTGCATCTTATATCTGCAGTTAGATTCGTGCAAAGGTGCTTCGTTAAATTTAATTTGATGATTGTCTGATGAATGATTTTGATATTTAAGCTGTGTCTGCCAGCCTATTCTTGGACTCTGATAATGTTGACAGGAAATTAGAGAATTGAGAGTTTGATAGATCATTTTGGCTGTTTGACTTTTGTGTATGTAATTCATCTTGGTGTTGTAAAAAGTAAGTCTTCTTTTAATCATCACATGGTGTGTAAAAATGTTTTCCATGTGCTAGATAAGTTATAAATCTAAACTCGTACTTGCTTTATTTTAGGATCTGGCTAATCTGCCAGGTTGCTCGCCTGTTCAGTACATGATTAACATGCATTTCAACTCTTGTGGTTGCATTCGTTTGTTTTGTGTGCAGTACTGTACCTTTTTCTTTTTAATTAATAGTTAAAGATACAGCTCTTGATGGGGTATATAGGTTAGTATAACATGCCTATACTCTTTTGTAAATTTTGGGAATTGAACAAACGTTCTACTTGTCTTAGTTGCCAGGATTAATATGATCCTGGCTTGAAACATTTTAACTGTTATAAGATTGAGATTATGTTTTCTACATGCAACTTGAATAACTATTCCTCAGACAGAGTGCACTGGAAGAGGAGGTGGAGAAGGTGAGGAGCTCTGTGGAAAATCTTAAAAATAAACTACGAGTGGTATGGATTTAATTTGGCTTTATATATGCTTTATCTGTCTTGCGAACTGAATAGTCCATTGTGCATTTATATAAGATGGATTTATTTTGGTGTATAGGGTTTGGAAATCGAGAATCATTTAAAGAAGAAAGTTCGAGAATTGGAAAAGAAGAATGTGAGTACTTTAATGTCTTAAGTTTTTGATATGTGATTCGAGATCTCCTCTTTCAATCTTTTTGACCTTATTGACTAACATGCAGATACTTTCAGACAAATTGATTATGAGTAGGATTGCGGATTTACGTCATTACCATTCACAGCAAAGAGTTCACATCATGAATTTACTTGTCGAGGGAGCATCCCATATTAAATCGATTGTTGATGCACTGGAAGAAAAGGTTAAGCAGTGTGATGTGAGCAGAAAACAAAATCTGGGGCATCCTCAACATGATGTAAAACTTGATGAAAATGAACGTCAAGACGTACATATAACTACAGATGCGGAACCCAACTTGGTATCCCAGGTTTGTTTATCGGAGGCTTATTCTCCAAACTTGCTTCTTGTCTATGTTTTCTTTCTCCCTCTTCCCTGGGGTACATAACACTAACTTCCGTTCTCTGTATTGCCCTTGTAAGTAGATTTATGGTTTTTGAGGCAAGGGAATTGACAGGGGAGGACTAACTATACAGTTATTGAATTACAATTTCCATTGATTTAGAATTATATAGTATGTATAGCATGAAAATGCAACAGTACCTTCAAAATAGATTCTGCTTCTAGTTTTTGTCACAAATTGATACTTTTTTTCATTTCTTGTTTCCGTAAGCATGTGTGCACTTTCCTGCTTTTCCTTGCTGAGAAACATAATTATATAAATGAAACCAAAGTCTTGCTGTAACCAAGTTGAAATTAAGATCCCTTGTGAAACTCACTAATTATAGGAGTGTCGGAGTTCTATCAAAGAAAAACCTTTGGGTTAAATGGGGCTACTATATATCATCCTGGTCATGAGGAAGGAAAAAGATTTATAGGGGAATATAATCAATTGCAGTGAAGGTGCACTTTTGCAGTAAAAATGGAGTATTAAACTTATGATGTGCTCCATTATTTTTTTATTTATTTTTTATTTTGGGAGTACATAAGAATATTTCGAATTAATGGAACCTTTAATTAATTGTATTTGGGTTTAGGGATGGTGATGGGTTACCTATCCAACCTAGAGGAAGTAGGCTGATATGCAATGAAAATCCAAGGAAAAGAGCCTCTATGAACTATAAAAGCTGATGGACCAAAGAAGATACCACAGAATTGATGTAGAAGGGGAAGAAGCTGAACTGAACTCAAGGCTTTGAATGCTTTCCTTTGCATTGGATGTCTCTAATGATTCTCCTTAGGATCTCAGCAATTCATTACTTCAAAGAGACTTCTTATCATGCCTTACCACTTTGGTTGGGGGCCTCGATGATGATGGAACAAAGGTGGGAGGGCATAACTGATACCAGACCTGAGCTAGACAATAGTGGAAACTTGATAAAAGGATGGCGCATCCACTGTAAAAGGATCAATGCTGTTTGATCTTTTTCAGCCGAAACTTCAACATTTATATAGGCTATGGACGCCATGAGAATTACAGTGGTCATGAGTAAACATCCTTTACATCTAAATCTGCTTTTGAGGGGAGTAACAGCATTGAGAGATACTTATAAAAAAAAGCCTTGAGAGGTGCTCCAATAGTCCTGATGTGCTCTCTTGGAACTGAGGGGCCATGGGAATCACATGAGGGAAGAAGGCCAGATGTGAAAAAATCTAGGAAGTAGAAACTACTGCATTAAGTGGTCTTTTGTTTTTTGCTTACATGAAGTGGTCATGATGTTGATATATCAAGGATAAAAAATGCAGTGAATTTCAGGACTTGGGGCTGTGGGGCATTGATCAAATCTGAAAATATTCGTTTTTTCTGTAATATATGAAATTTCTTTCCAATTTCATCTGACATCTGAGGTAGTGACAAATAAAGTGAGGACAGAGAAATGAAACTAGCGGACCTTCTGTAGAATCTGTCCACTTTTTGGATTGGAGGGCCAATGACCAGAGTACATTTGATGCTTAAAGATATGGCCTCACACCCTGAATTTTTGGTTTAGTAGGCATTTTTTTTCAAATGAGGAAGAGCTGTTAGAGTTCATAGAGTTTATTTTATTAGTAAAACACATGCACACACCACTCAAACCTGGGACCTTTAGGCCCAGGGTCTCAACCTTAACCATTGAGCCAAGGCCTCATTGGCGAGTTCATAGAGTTTTTGTCTTGTAAATGTTTTTATGTTTGGGTTTGCACCCCCTTGGCGTGCTTAATAAATATACTTCTTATTTATCAAAAAAAGAATGCACTATTCCTAGACAACAAATTGCTTAAGCTCATCTCTCTTTCAACTGCTGGATGGTTGCTTCAGGATTCTTCTAGAACCCTGTTGGTACTCTTAGCAACAGTGACCAGAATCTTGGAAAGGAGCTACATAGGTGGTTGTAACTGATTTGAAATTTTATGGATTTCATATAGATCCTTGGTGTGCTTAATACATTGTGTAAGAAACCAAAGTTGATAGCCCCCTATTTTGTACTTTGCCTTTTAATTTGACTTTTGGGACTGCTGTGTATTTAGAAAATTCATCTTTGATAGTCATTTTTGTGGAATACTAAATAATCGAAATGAGGGAGATGCTTTCTTGGATTTTGAAACTGGTCCATTTTCAATATACTGTCCTTACATTGTGCAGTTTCAAATTGCAATATCAAAATGTTTCACTTTTTTGTTGCAGAGGGATGGACCTGGCTTGCCTCGTAATGTGGCTGATCAAAAGGGTGATGCCTCTGAAGCCCTTGCACAGGCATTGCAAGACAAGGTTTCTGCACCTTTTTTTCATGTTTCACAACTTTACCTATATAATCTCTGTCCATTATTTACTGTGAGTGTACAGTTTGTGCTAAGTGGTAATTTATCTTCTTGTTTCTCATTGGTGGTTTCTTTATCAGGTTGCTGTATTGTTGCTTTTATCACAACAGGAAGAAAGGCATTTACTGGAAAGAAATGTGAATGCAGCTCTTCAGAAGAAAATAGAAGAGATTCAGAGGAACTTATTACAAGTAATTTCTATGGCCTTAATTAAGATATTTGCTTGAGATGTTATGCATGTTTTTTCTTCAAATGATAGAAAATTTCTATATATTTGACATGTTATCTTTTGTTCTTTTTTTAAATGAAAAATAAGTAACTTCTATTTGATGCTAAAAATTTTTAGTTGACAGATTCTCATTATTAATAGAGGTTTCCATTTATTGTGTTCCTTTTACCAATGTATTGCTCCCTCGAGATTAATTATTGATTGAAGAAAGCTTCAACCTTGTGATATTTTATAAATTATATTAGAATTTTAAGAAGTTTTTTCTTTTTTGTTTGGGTGTAAGAAAAGGTAAAATAAGGCATGGTTGCACATTTAATGATCATGAGAAATTATATGCAGTGTGGAACCTGGTCAAACTGCATAGGTTCATTTACACTACAAGTCGTGGCTTGCCAAGCATGAGACTGCGGGTTTAAGTCTTGAAATTCTCCATTTGCAAACTTCTATCACCAGTATAGTTTGTCTCCTTCATCTTTTTGGAAACTTGTTTCTCACGTGTATATATCAGGATATGCCCCTTTTGATTATTAAAACGTTAAGACAGTGATGTAGAACAGTAACTGAACTAGAAATAGGTTGAAGGGAGAAGTAGAAGAGGGGAATAGAGAGAGAAGGAAAGATAGGAGGAGAGAAACATAGGAACAGGGAAAGAGATTGGAAGAAATAAGGAGAATCAGAAGAACCATAGGGAGAGGGAAGAACCAGAGAAAGAGGGGATACAAAGAGGGAGCTACCAAAAACATTTTTTTTATAAGTAAAAATCAGATTTAGGGAGCTACCAAAAACATTATAATTTATTCTCAAATTCAAGTCTACCTAACACCCTAGAAGAGTTATTTATTAAAAAAAAAAACTAAAAGAGTTGCTCTAGGCAATGCTAATTACTAACAAGGAAATAAAATCAAACATTAAACAAAATCCTTAATTTCCTAAACTTAAGGACCAAGAATATTACTACTTGATTCCCTAGAAAAGTACAATCACAAGATAATCCCAAAAATAACCCAAAATTACAAATAAATATAAGTCGTCAGACAGAAAGGGTACTTTTGAAGAATTTAATAATTTCTGATATCGGTACTGATTACAAAAAAAAAATTGTAATACTATTACGTTTCCCTTATAGTAAATCTTAGTAGATCATTAGAATCTTTTAGTTGTTTGCAACCATTGTTGATAAGTTATGATATTTCCTGTAAGTTCTGATGTATCCTGTGGGATTCTGCATGTAATATGTTACTTCTCGAGGAAATTGGAGCTGTTTTCTAAATGAATTTTTTTTCATAAATTTGGACTTATGTTTTAGAACTAGGGCCAGAAAACCCATAGCCGTTGGAGCTATCATGGTCTTATGTTAAAGGAACCAAATGACACCAGCATCCTTGTCGGGTCCAGACCTTTTGCTTCTCATGTGTAGTTTTTGATTCACTATTATCAGCATAGTTCGTGTATTTGATTGGATTTTGCATTGGCATGGCTTCTCTCTTTTGTTAAATAATGCCATTTGACTGAAGACAATTGACTTCTAGCTAGTAACATCAGTAGTCAAATCTTTTGGTTGACTGCTTGAAAATTTTGTTCATTCAGGTTACGAATGAAAAGGTAAAAGTTCTTGTGGAGTTGGCACGGTTAAAGCAGGAATATCAACTACTGCAAGAGTATGATTTCATATTTTCCTACCAAACGTTACGTTCTTACTTATGCGCAGTTCGTTGATGTTCTTACAGTAAAAAACTGTGCTTCCTTCTAGACTTGATGATTTAATGGTACTATAATTTATGTATGATTTTTCTTTTGGCATATTTCTAGTAGCTGAAGTGAGAATTGATCTGAACTGAATATGTACCGTAGCTCTTATCTTACCAGTATTCCTGCGATCATAAAAACTTAAGCATGGTGTAAAAACTTTATAGACATAGGAAGGATGGTAATAAAAAGGGCTTCTATTCTCCCAACATATTGCAGTCTTGCTAGTGAGGCTTATGCCTTCAGATGGGAGTAAAATTTTGGGAAGATATGTGGGTCTTGTATTCCTTTGGTTTCAGATTCTAAACTGAGGGATCTCGTGCTTATGTTTAATGGATTCTTTGAATATATATTTATCTATTCTTTTAATATTCAATCTTGCTGATAACACTTTATAGAGGTCTATCTTTTACTCTCATACCAGCTGCTTTGGTTTCATTATGATGAATGTACACAATGGCACCGGTTATGGCATCAACGACTGACAAAATGAGTCTGAAATGTTTCATAAAAATATGGGGGGTAGGGGTGAGGAAAACGAAAAAAAGAAATAAGAAAAAGAAAAGGACTTATAAGCTCTCTTCATTGTTACTGAATGGATGTGTATACCTTGTTTCTGCTCATATAAATTATTTACTTGTCAAGCACACAGGAAAGTAACTGAGCCCTTCCCTTTGAATGAAAAACTGGTACATTTTCACTTAGTTTCTCGTACTTTGTTGTCCTTTATCTTGGTTTCTTTAGGTATTTTGCTTTTAATAACTTTTCATTTCATCCTATACTTAGTTTTACCCCTGGTGACTTACTGAGGGTACCAGTATCTAAAATATGGCACTTTTTTCCCAGGAAAATGTGTGATGAGATGAAAGAAGGAAAAACTGAAATTGGCGAAAAAAGATTTATCACTTACGAAAGAGATGGAAGGTTAAGAAACCTGCTGAAGAAGACTTATTTGAAACGTTGGATAGGTCCACTAGATTTTGGTGCAAATGAAGCTGAAGCTCACTTGAATAACGAAGGCAATTTCTCTGGCAGAAGGTCCAGTAGCATGGATTATGCCAGGTTTGTGAAAATACTTGCCATACATTTTTTGAGTGCATGATATGTGACTCCAGAGTGAGGCTTCTTTCTCTTTAACAGACCTATCAGTAGAAAGTGGGTCCACATAGATTGTGCCATTTCTTCTTCCGGTTCTTCCAGATCTTGTATTATTGTTATTCTTGTTGTTATCGCAGAATGAAGATTGAAACTGCTACTCTTAAGGAGAGCATGGAAGTTATGGAGCATCTGACTACTTCAATTCATAGGCTTCGCCTTGCTCTTTTGAAGGTAATTTCTTAACACCATCACCTGTACAAGATTGTTTCTAAAGTGTGGGATGTGCAATTCCTTTTTGGCTTCAGGGCTGGGAGTACTACAAATATTTTGTTTCAGGACAGTAACCTAGTTGAAAATTTCTTTAGTTTTGATTATGTATATACTTTTCTTTGATCAATTGCAAGGATTGGGGGTTGGTGATTTGAACTTGGGACCTCCTCTTTAGAGGAGTGTTGCTACCAATGGGCTATGCCCGTCTTCTTAATTGTTGAATACATAATGTTTCAGTTACCGGTGAGAATCATGTTGTAATTTTGCTTTTGTCACATGTTAATATGGAGTCTCTTGCACATGCTTGCTTTGTAGTGATAGGTCACCTTAGCAATGTCTTTGTTTCCTGATAGATATTAATTCTCTCTCTCTCTCTCTCCATAATCTACTTAGTAGGTGAAAGAGTCAGTTACTTCTGAAGGTACAGTTAGTAGCATGTCAGAAGCTCTTGACGACATTGTTACCGAGGCAAACCTTGTGAAGACTGCTCTTGGCAGCTCCCTACCTATTAATTGGTCAGCTGAGGCAGGTGTTGGATCAGTTGGTGATAGCATGGGTAATGAGCCAGGTGATGTTTGTAGTGATTCAAGCAGTGAGAAGATAGACTCAGTTTCTGCTGCAGGGTTTGAGATGGTAGAGCTCCTTATACTTGCAGCCCAGACATTTAAAGACACCACAACCAAAATGGATTTATGAAACGGAGTCTGATTCGGTTCTGGTCTGTGGGAGCTCCTTATGATAAGCATGTCTAGTTCTTTTTATAGATTAATTACCCTGTACAGTGCAACTAGGACTGGTCAAAATGAAAGCTTTGTCAGCAGGAGGGAAGAGAGAAAAAATTGTGCTGGATGAGAAAGAAGATGAACATTTGTGCAGAGTAACAAGGGGAGAGTGGAAGCCCTTGCAAACAGGTTTTTTTGGGATGTTTTCAAATTCCTGGGTGTATTTATCAGTTTGCTTGTATTATGTACAGTGATATTTGATTGGGTTAAAGTAATTATAGTGGCATGTAAGCTGAAGGATGTGATTTCTTTCGATTTATTTGTTACTGTGGGAACGATGGCTTTGTATTTTAGTAACCGCTTATGAAATGGTTTTTGTTACAAATAAAAGTTTGATCAAACATTTTTTAAAAAATAATTTTTAAGTAGAGAAATTGTTCATTGTTGTTTTTATCAAAAATGAAAGTTTTTATTTTCATTTCAATTTTTCTTAGTACATTTTTTAACAATTTAGACATTTTTAATATAATTTGAAAAATAATACTTTTTAAAAATATAATATTGAAAATGTTAGGAAGTTATTTTTTTTTGTTTTTCAATTTTTCTAGTACTATGTTGAAAAGAAAAGCGTTATTTTCTCAATTATGTTAAGAATGTTTAAATTGTTGAAGAAAGTTTGAAAGAAAATTGAGATGGAAAATGAAAATCATTTTCTAATCTTAAATACACCCTAAATGGTTGTTAGCTTCATTATTGTTTTACCCAAAACTATATTAAAAACTATTTTGTAAATCATAAACCGAAACTTGTATTAGATCAATCATTGTTGTCAAGTTCTGCATCAAAAGAACTACTTGTACTCTGGTAGCATATCTGAGAAAAAATAACAGAAAAAAGAAAGGAGATATAACTGGGAAAACTTTGTATTTCAAGAAGGGGCGTGCAATGATTGGCTAAAAAATTTAACTGATTTTTTTTGGATTAAATTTATTTTAACTGTTTCGAACGAATTAACTTAAATATTTTGATATTTACCGACTGAATTAAATTTAGTCAGTATGATCAGTTAACCTATATTGTTTATATAATTAAGATTTTTTTTTTAATTTAATATATATTCTATATTTAATTTATATTTAATATTTTTTAATTTATTATATTATATTATATATATAACATGTTATTTATATTAATATTAATATTAATTAATTTCTTAATCAATTAAACGATCGAAATGATTAAAAAAAATTTAATTGTTAATCAACTGCTTAATCGATATATCTTATTTGATTAACTAATTTTATACCAATTAATCGAATCGATTCGAAATGATGAATTAATCGATTTTAACCCTAATTTCAAGCCACAAAGAAATCTTCACATTACAAGCAAATGCTGAAACAAACCAGGGCTAGTCTTATTATTTATCTCTCTCCACCAAACAAAGGAAAACCCCAATAGTACACTTCACGAGATCTCTGTTTTACAATGTAACAAGCGCACACAAAAGAAAAGTTTGTTCAGACAATGCAATGAGATGGAGGGTGGAAGGAAAATACTGCCTTTCCTTCCCGTGGACATTATAGCTGGGGACGGAAAATTAGGAAGTTTCAGTGGATTATGATGTGGCAGCGATTTCCACAGCTGTAACATTCTCGGTCATATTCTTGCGCTCGTTCTCAAGCTGGCTGTAGTTTCCTTTGGCCTTGAAGAGTTGAATGTGGTGATGCTTGCAGTAGAGTTTTCCCTCATGTGCAATGTAGCTAGATGGGCTAATAATGCAACCTCCATAGGTGCATTTGAAGCAGCTCTTGTGATATGCAGTCCCGTTAACCGTGACCTTTTAAGAACGAAAGATAAACTTTTCAGATGCTATGTTTCTAATTACTTACATGATCGTTAACAGAATTAAATCAAGATTCATAGGAGTTAAAAAAACTAAACATTTTTGAAACTGCAAACGCAAAGTTGTCTGATTTTCTCTGTATGCATGAGAGCTCTATGGTTATGATTAATAGGAGAGAAATGTCGTAGGAAGGAAAAACGAGTAGAAGAAAGAAAGAGAGGAAAGAAAAGAAAAGAAAAGAATGATCTTTCCTCTATATGTAGGTAGAGAGGATGGAAAAGTTGAAGGAAAGAAGGAAAAGTTGAAGGAAAGAAGGAAAAGTTTCTCTGTGATTCTTCCAATTTGGTAGGATTGACAATAACAATTTCAAGAGGAAAAATTGAAGGAAAATGTGGAACTTTTCATTTTCTTTCCTCTGGCATTTCTCTTTTCTATCAACAGAAAAGTACTTTGCTCTAATTTTTCTTTTTTCCCTCTTCCTTCCTCTCATTTTTCTCCATATCAATCATAGCCTATATGCATGTTACGAACATGATGCTGATAAATCTTGAAGGAAATTGTTATTTTGTTTTCATTTTACCTTCTCAATTGGATAAACAGTCTTATTGCAGCCCACACACTTCTCTCTGGTGCCAGCGAACAAGTTTGAGACTTTCTGTGCATTCTGTTGGGAATCAATTCACTAAAAAAAGTTAGCAGCAAGCAAGCAATGGGAGAAAAAATCCTACGAATTTAACAAAGCTTATGTAGTGAAAATATGTTAGTAATTCTCCAAAAGATTACCTCATTTTCAACCTGCCTTTCAGGTTTCACAATCTTTGGTGTTCCTGAAAGAATTTAGGAGAAAAGAGCAGATTGTGCACATTAGAGGAAAATTACTATATAAACGATGGCAGTAAAAAAAATAAATGATTGTTAACTTTTACCTTCAAAACTCTTGTCCAGACTGCCAGTTCTCTTGAAGAGTTGATCGTAGTGAGGCCTGCAGTACAGAACCCCCTCGAAAGAATTGAAATTGCTGAGCTGCAAATATAAAAATTAAAAGTAGTAAATTGGATTTTACTTAGAATGACTAACAAGCTTTGAAGATAGAGAAATTGACAGAATCATATCCCCAAACCATTGAGATCCTAATCAATTTCCTACAGATTTAAAGGCGTTTCTTCTAATTTTCTTATTTCTTCGTGTGCCTGAATTCATATTGCATCATTGAATGACACCCATTAAAATAAGAAGGGATGAATGTATTTTGCTTCTTGCTATGGTGCCCAGGACACTAACCTCACCATCTTTTCAAAACACTAATTAACGTATTCACCATTTGATATTTAAAAGATACATATTTTTCTTCATCCAAAATTTCATCAGCCATATGTTTAGAATTTAGTCAACAATCATGTCAAATCATTAATGATGAAGAGTTTTAATACGAGAGTATTGCGGTATATTATGCTCCCTAGTTATATTTTAACGGATTTCGTTTGATCAAAGATAATAAGTTGATGTTTTGAAAAAGATAAAAAAAAAAAAAAAAAAAAAGTGTTTAGGACTCCGAATCTCAAGGAAAAAAAATGTATTTATCCCAACCAAGAATTATTTAACTAATCTCCTAATGTAACAAAAACACAATACCTTGAGGGTACTGCTGCAATGGTGGCAACGGAAGCAGGCCTTATGGTAAACCCTATTATCAGCCGTTAACTTATCGACCAAGTAAACCGTCCTGTCGCAAGCACTGCATTTCTGTTGAGTCCCTGCAAAGGTGGCCATAACTCCCTACCCAACCAACTCTTGCTAGGAAGAACGAGAACAAAGGGAATATAATTTCCCCCTTTTTTCTTTTTTGGATACCCTTTCTCTCTCTCTCTCTCTTTTGTTCTTCAACAAATTTTGTCGCCAGAATTCTGTATTTAATTAATGCCCAAAGAGAGAGAAAAGAGAAATCAAAGGAGGAAAATCAAAATCCAATCTGTGAGTGAGAGAAATGATGGTGTTGCAGTGAATTGCGGGTAACACATGAAAAGCAGAATTTTATTTATAGATTGGTTGATGGGTATTGGGTTGGCCATCTACTTGATCATTTTGTCCGAATTTAAAGCAAATTCCATATCATCCATTTGAAATTTTCCATTCAAATCTTTATTCTAGGTAGAAAAAAAAACAATGAATAATCTTTACTTTAAATGAAAAAAAAAATGTATAATCTTAGTTATATATCAGTCTTTGGTAGAACGCCAAGTGGGTTTTTCAGTTAAATTTGTTGGTTCTACAATTTTAACTCAATCAGACTGTATTTTTGTTTTAGTTAATTCTTCGTGTTATCTCTTTAAAAAAACCATTTGATGTTTTCTCTTTAAAAGTAAATTTTTATTATGATTTTGGATAAAGAAAAATGGACAGAAAATGAATATCATATCAAGATTAAAAAAAATAATAAATAAATAAATATTATTTTTAATTCCAATTGGATGTTTAAGGTAAAAATAGATAACAAAGAATTGATTTGTTATAGCTAGGGAAAAAATTCAATTACAATATTAATTTTTGTTAGAATATAAAAGATTGAGTCTTTTCTCATATTTTGAGATAATTAATAACTCAATTATTTTTTTATTTGACCTAAAAAAAATTTATTTTCATTTAATATTTCTTCTATTGTTTTACCTACGCTCGGGTTTCTTACACAAGTTAGATTCATGTGCAAAGCCCACTAATCATAAGAACACAACTTATTGGAGTCAAATTAAGTAGAAAAAAAGATGTAAAAAGTGATTTTGGTCTTGTAGGTGGATCAAGGAAGATGGTTCATTACTCCATTTCTTCTTTAAACAAAGGTAGAGGCGCAAAGGGTTATTGAGTAGAATAATTTCATCATGAAGCGCACAGCTGGAATCCTAGAAAGTTTCTTTTCTTTTCCTTTGGTTTGCTTTGCTTTACTTAATCTTAGATAAGAAATTAAAAATAAAAAAAATTCATGATTACTGCCATTTAGTTGTTCATGAATTGGCCCACCATCAAACTCACTATAAAGAATTGATTCATTAGATACATTTAAATTAATTTATGTGTGTAAGAATCATAAATCGTTTTATAAACTCTTTCAAACAAGTTTGGATTCGAGTTCAAAGAATAAATCAAGTTGAACCATACACAATTTCCAAAAACAAAAAAGAAGAAAAGGAGGAACAAAAACAGTTACCCTAATCATAACATGGGAAGCCAGCAACAAACAACTGGGCACTTGTTTCAGTGATGTGATTCTTTGCTTTGGGTGCAAAACATACTGAAGCTCAATTCTCCAAATGCCCCACCAAGATCATTGCAATCACTGCTTTGATTTTCATATGTTTGGTCACCTAAAGTCAACAAGATCACTTGAGAAAGAACCTATTTGGCTAATTAGATCTTCACCAATATACAAATAAAATGAATAAAACAAATGACAACTAGTGGGCATTTGGTCTAGTGGTATGATTCTCGCTTTGGGTGCGAGAGGTCCCGAGTTCGATTCTCGGAATGCCCCTCCTTTTTGTCTCAATAAGAACACATTTTGTTTTCTATACTAGCCTTTTTATGTTAATAAAAACACATTAGCATTGAGATTTTGTTTTCTATACATTATCGAAAATGAGAATTAAGTCCGAGCTTTTTTTATGGTGAACTCGAAATAACCACTAAATCAAAAGATCCGATCGCATTGAGATCTCATTACATTACCAACATACTTGCCCCATCAAATCAAGACCCTATGGTACTATGCTGAGTTGGTACACTATCCTACATCCCATTTTTTTAATGTTATAATAAAACTGCCATTCATTTTGAAGTCCACAGTTCTCACACAACATACCACGTTCATAACACCAATCTACATAACGGGCAGTGACGCTAATTCTTCCAAAGGAGAAGTTCATTTTAAGACTGGGAGATGCTATATACACATTATCTTTGGCTGGATCCACGGCACTTTTAAGCAAAAAGTCACTTTTATCCTCGCCTAATAAATTCTTTTAAAAATAATAGTTTAGATAATCTATCAAAAAAATAAATAGTTTGGGGATAAAAATGACTGCTTAAAAGGGCTGTAGATTCAGCAGAGATGCAATGTTTAAACTATCAAATCAATACAACAAAGTACCCCTAAATAAATAAAGAATTCAACATAAACCAACAACTGGGCATTTGGTCTAGTGGTATGATTCTCGCTTTGGGTGCGAGAGGTCCCGAGTTCGATTCTCGGAATGCCCCTAATTATTTTTAATTCCTAAAGTCAACCAAAATATAAAAATTCAGAAACTTTCTTTTCACAAGATTCTTCAACAATGAACTGGAATTTAATAATTAACAAAATAAATAAAGCCACAGATCTTGAAATCAAGGTGGGAAAGCTTGGATAATACCTGTAATTAAAATTCTACTGGGGAAAGAATGGAAAAGGTTCTGACCTCTCTCAGGAAGTGACATTTGTGATCAGCTCTCCACTCAAGAATTCAGAGAGATTATCACTACCCAATTCTTGAAGTACTGGCCGAGTATCTTAACAGCCTAAATGCAAGTAGTAGAGAAAAGCATTAAAACAGTTCCATAGATCAGTTCAGTAAAACATGAAATTAGTCATAGATGCAGCAACCGATGCCAAAGCAAGTAAGAGTTTAATTCTTGTGATGCCCTACTATTTGATCAAACAATAACTTGAAGAAGTAATCTTTTATTTACAGTGTTTGTTCACTGAACTAATCATTCTAGAACAGTTTTTACTTTCACCAATACATGGAAACAAAAGAAGTAAGCAGAAAACTTTTGATTACATGGGTACACAAGAAAGTATTAAAACCTCTAACCCAAGTACTACTTGAAACGAACTGCTAAGTCTCAATTCCAAGATCCAAAGGAAATAATATTTATACCACAATAAAGACAGCAGCATAAAGTAGAATTTGGAACTATATTTAGCCAAAAAAATTTAACTGACCCAAAGTCCAAATCTGCAAATGCCAGAAAATATGACACCAAGAACTGCAACGAAAGCATAGGCCAGAAAATTTTAATCTATTGGGGAATTGATATATTAAATTAACAAAAGCAACGGGAGAAAGCATTAATTACAACTTGACCACAATAAGCTACAATAATTGGGCATTTGGTCTAGTGGTATGATTCTCGCTTTGGGTGCGAGAGGTCCCGAGTTCGATTCTCGGAATGCCCCCAATTATTTTGATTCCCAGTATCAGAGTAAATATCTGGGCATTCTAACTTAAAGTCAACCAAAAAATATATAATTCAGAAACTTTTTTTTTCTGACAAGATTCTTCAGCAATCAATTGGAATAATTAATTAACAAAATACAAAGCCCACATATCTTGAAATCAAGGTGGGAAAGCTAGGACCTGTAATCTAATAGTCATATGGGGAAAGACATCTGTCCCTGATGAACACAACTAGTTATGAAAAAAACAGAGTAGTGTCAACATACATCTGGTTAGCAAGTTCAAATACTCATTGTAACCAGTTTAAGGCAACAAAAAGTTTAGAAGTTGAAGAAACTGGAATGTGCTCTTATAATTTTACCAAGCTGGGTAATTTTGGGTCAGTAGAAGACTGTCATTTGACTTGTACAACAAAGAAACAATATAAAGTAGACTTTAGAACCATATATATCCAAAAGTTTTGAACTGACTCAAAGTCTAAAATTCCAAATGAATTATAAGGTTGTTGCATTCCGACCTAACAAAAATGACACCAAGAACTACAATGAAATCAGACGTCATAAAATTTTAACCCATTTGGTAATTGATATTTTAAATTAACAAAACCAAATAGAAAACTATTAATTACAACTTGGAACATATTAAACATCAGCAATTGGGCATTTGTCTAGAGGTATGATTCTTGCTTTGGGTGCGAGAGGTCCCAAGTTTGATTCTCATAATGCCCCTTGCTTTTTATTCTCTAACATATATAGTTTTTAGTATTCCGAATTACAGTTTATAACATGCAAGCAGAGTAATTTGGCATGGGGTCAACTCAGAATCTACAATGTGAAAATTTTTAAGATCCAAAAATATATTTCTTTTCTGACAAGATTCTTTTCCAAAGAACTTAAAAAAAGACTAGGTAAAACTCAGCAGCAGACAATAATGTCAAGGTTGAGCTAAGATCTAACCACGAAGAAAACCAGTGTAAGACCATACCAAGTTAAAACTATCCAAAGGTCCAGACTGATTGTTAGAGCCTTTTGTGTCCCACGCTATCAATACCACTTGGACAAGGAGGTACTAAATCAGAGAAAAAAACAACTAAAACAGAAATGAATGCTGGTCTTTTGATGCAAGTTCATTGACCACTTGGACAAGGATGTGTACTAAATCATATTAAACATGATGCATATCAATAAATGGGCATTTGGTCTAGTGGTATGATTCTCGCTTTGGGTGCGAGAGGTCCCGAGTTCGATTCTCGGAATGCCTCTTTCTTTTTATTCACAAACAGATATAGTTTTTAGTTTTCTGAATTACAGTTTATAACATGTGAACAGAGAGTAGTTTGGCACAAGGTCAACTCAGAATCTACAATATGAAGAATTTTAAGATCCAAAATTATATTTTTTTCTGACAAGTTTCTTTGCCAAAGAACTTAAAAAAAAGAATATATGCAAAACATATCAGCAGAGGAGGATGTCAAGAATGAGCTAAGAGCTAACCACCAAGAAGACCAGTGTAAGACCATACCTAAGTTCAACCTATCCAAAGGTCCAGATTGATTCTCAGAGCCTTTTGTGTCCCACCTTATCAATACTTTTTGCATAAAGAAAATAATAAAAAAGCTACCTCAGAAGCAAGGGAGCAATGAATGCTGATCCTCTGATGCAAGTTCATTGACCACTTGGACATGGAGGTACTAAATCATATTAAACATGATAAATATCACCGAATGGGCATTTGGTCTAGTGGTATGATTCTAGCTTTGGGAGCGAGAGCTCCGGGGTTCAATTCTTGGAATGCCCCCAACATTTTTAAATCCCAATATCAGAGTAGATATTCAAGCATTCTGACCTAAAGTCAACCAAAAAATATCAAAATTCAGAAACTCTTTTTCTGACAAGCTTCTTCAGCAATGAATTGGAATCTATAATTAACAAAATACATAAGCCACAGATATTGAAATCAACCTATAATCCAATAGTAATATGGGGAAAGACATCTGTCCCTGATAAACACAACTAGTTATGGGCAAATAAACAGAGAGAAGAACATAGTGTCAACATACATCTGGCAAGCAAGTTCAAATACCCATCGTAACCAGCTTAAGGCAACAAAATTTTAGAAGGTGAAGAAACTGGAACGTCCACTTATAAATTTACCTAATTGGGTGATTTTAGGTCAGTAGAAGACTGTCATTTGACTTGTATAGCCCCACATGCAAAAGATTCTGACCTGACTCAGGAAATGACATTTGTGATCGCTCTACAGTCTCCACCAAAAGTGCAGAGATTATCGCTATCCAATTCTTTAAGTACATGGCATATGTAATTTAACAGCAAGTACTAGAAAAAAGCATATAATCAGTTCTGCAGATAAGAATAGTTTAGGTAACATGAATTAGTTAGAGATGGCAGCAACTGGTACCAAAGCAAATAAGAGTCCCAAGTTTAATTCTTGTGATGCCCTATTATTTGATCAAACAATAACTTGAAGAAGTAATCTTTTATTTTACATTATTGCTTCACCAAGTAATATTTCCATAACAGTTTTCACTTTTCACCAATCTATGGAAACAAAAGAAGTAAGCAGCAAACTTTGATTATATGGGTGCACAAGGCAGTATTAGAACCTCTAAAGCCATTATCACTTAAAACAAACAGCTAATCTCAATTCCAAGTTCCAAAGAAAACACATAACAGTTATGCTTATACCACAACAAAGAAAACAGTATAAAGTAGACTTAGGAACCATATGTAGCTAAAAGTTTTGAGCTGACCCAAAGTCTAAAACTCAAAATACATTATAAGGTTGTTGTATTCCATCCTTCCAAAAATGACACAAAGAACTACAATGAAATCAGACGCCATAAAATTTTAGTCCATTTGGGAATTGATATTTTAAAATAACAAAAGTAACTGGAAAACTATTAATTACAACTGGAACATATAGAGCATCAGCAATTGGGCATTTGGTCTAGTGGCATGATTCTCACTTTGAGTGCAAGAGGTCCCGGGTTTGATTCTCGGTATATCCCTTGCATTTTACTCACTAACATATATAGCTTAGTCTTCTGAATTACAGTTTATAACATGTGAGGAGTAATTTGGCATGAGGTCAACTCAAAATCTACAATAAGAAAATTTTAAGATCCCAAAAATATTTTTCTTTTTGTATGAGTCAAAATAATAAATATATTGATAAAAATATATATTTCTTTTCTGACAAGATTCTTTGGCAATAAATATGCACAACTCAGCAGCAGACAATGATGTCAAGGTTGTGCTAAGAGCTAACCACCAAGAAGACCAGTGTAAGACCATACCTAGTTCAACCTGTCCAAAGGTCCAGATTGATTCCCAGAGCCTTTTGTGTCCCACCCTATCAATAATTTTGGCATAAAACAGAAGAAAAAACTATATCAGAAGCCAGGGTGCAATGAATGCTAATCCTTTGGTGCAAAACTTCATTGACCACTTGGACAAGGAGGTACTAAATCATTTTAAACATGATAAATATCTACAAAATGGGCATTTGGTCTATTGGTATGATTCTCGCTTTGGGTGCGAGAGGTCCCGAGTTCAATTCTCGGAATGCCCCCAATATTTTTAATTCACTATATCAGAGTAGATATTTGGGCATTCTGACCTACTGTCAACCAAAAAAATATATAATTCAGAAACTTTTTTTTTCTGACAAGCTTCTTCAGCAGTCAATTGGAATCCATAATTAACAAAATACATAAGCCACAGATATTGAAATCAACCTATAATCTAATAGTAATATAGGGAAATATATCTGTCCCTGATGAACACAACTAGTTATGAGCAAATAAACAGAGAGAAGAGCATAGTGTCAATTTACATCTGGCGAGCAAGTTCAAATACTCATCGTAACAAGTTTAAGACAACAAAAATTTTAGAAGGTGAAACAACTGGAAGGTGCACTTATAATTTTACCTAACAGGTTGATTTTAGGTCAGTAGAAGACTCTGTCATTCGACTTGTACAGCCCCATCTCTCAGGAAATGACATTTATGATCAGCTCTCAACCTATAAGTCGAGGGAGATTATCACTACCCAATTCTTGAAGTACATGGCTGAGTATTTTAACAGAAGAACTAACTGCAAGTATTAGAGAAAAGCATATAATCAGTTTCTTAGATGACAATATTTTAGGTAACATGGATTAGTCAAAGATGGCAGCAACTGATACCAAAGAAAATTAGAGTCCTGAGTTTAATTCTTGTGATGCCCAATTATTTGATCAAACAATAACTTGAAATATTCTTTTAATTACATTATTGCTTCACTGAATTAATATTTAGATTACATAGATGCACAAGCCAGTACTAGAACATCTTATGCCATTATTACTTGAAACAAACTGATGAGTCTCAATTCCAAGTTCTAGAGGAAACTCATAACAGTTATACTTATACCACAACAAAGAAAACAGTATAAAGTAGGATTGGAACTATATTTAGCCAAAAGTTTTAAAGTTTAAACTGACAAAAGTCCAAAACTCCAAATGCATTATAAGGTTATTGTATTCCAACCTACCAAAATAACACCAAGAACTATAACAAAAGCAGAGGCCAGAAAATTTTAATCCATTTAGTTACAACTTGAACACATTAAGCATAAGGAATTGGGCATTTGGTCTAGTGGCATGATTCTTGCTTTGAGTGCGAGAGGTCCCTAGTTCGATTCTTGGAATGCCCCTTGCATTTCATTCACTAACATATATAGTTTTAGTTTTCCGAATTACAGTTTATAACATGCAAGAAGAGAAATCTGGCATGAGGTCAACTCAGAATCTACAATATGAAAAAATTTAAAATCCAAAAATATATTTCTGTTCTGACAAGATTCTTTGCCAAAGAACTTAATTGATTCTCAGAGCCATTTGTGTCCCACCCAATCAATACTTTTTGCATAAAACACAAACAAAAAATAGCTACATCAGAAGCCAGGGAGAAGTGAATGTTGATCCTTTGATGCAAGTTCATTTACCACTTGGAGGAGGAGGTACTAGATCATATTAAACATGATAAATATCAACAATTGGGCATTGGGTCTAGTGGTATGATTCTCGCTTTGGGTGTGAGAGGTCCCAAGTTCAATTCTCGGAATGCCCCTTACTTCCTTAGCTCCCTATTTTTGCGTTAATAATATACAGTTTATATTCCTCATTTTGCATTTTATACATTGCAGTTTTATATATGTTGTGAAAAGCCTTTGGTTAAAGCTGCTGAGTAGCATTACCTCCAATTGACAAATCAAAGGTTCAAATATTAGGAAATTCAGGGTTTGGATTATCCTATCTTATAGTCCACTATGAAACTACAATATACAATTTCAGTGAATCCAAATATTCTTTTTCCCATGACAAGATTCTTACCAATAAATAAGCTGCTGATGTTGATGTCAAGGCGGGCAACAATCAGCAAACCTATAACCTCATACTAATCTGAAGAAAGATAGTTGAAAATAATATATCGTTAATAATATACAGTTTATATTCCTCATTTTGCATTTTATACATTGCAGTTTTATATATGTTGTGAAAAGCCTTTGGTTAAAGCTGCTGAGTAGCATTACCTCCAATTGACAAATCAAAGGTTCAAATATTAGGAAATTCAGGGTTTGGATTATCCTATCTTATAGTCCACTATGAAACTACAATATACAATTTCAGTGAATCCAAATATTCTTTTTCCCATGACAAGATTCTTACCAATAAATAAGCTGCTGATGTTGATGTCAAGGCGGGCAGCAATCAGCAAACCTATAACCTCATACTAATCTGAAGAAAGATAGTTGAAAATAAAAATAAAAAATGACTTATATAAGAGAATGAGCTGCAAGTTTTTCTATCAACCTAATAATAGCAATCAAACGCACAGAAGAAATATTCAGTGCAAAAAGGTGGAGTATACATTTGAAAAGAGTTAAAATACTCAATAAACTACAACCAATTAATGGAAAAGAAAATTAGAAATATAAAGGGAAAAATGTCATTGTTTTCGCCTAGCTGAATCATCATAGGCAATGTTAAATTTCAGCATTCAACTTGCATAGCCCCACATGCAAAATATTCCGTCTTCTCTTAGGTGATGCCAAATTGTGATCAGTTCAATTTTACGTCAAGTTTCCTTTGAGTTGCCTCTACCCCATTTTTAGAAGCATTAGGTTAAGGATTCTAAATTAAACACCTAGTTACCTTTTGAAAAAATGCATCAATAAACAGAGGAGAAATAGATAAATCTTAAAAACTACAACCTATAAATCTTTGGTCTTTTAGTTAATCCAATCCTTCTCTAGGACGCTGGAGGATAACTTCTCAAGAGTTTAGCAGATGAGAAAAATTAAAGTAGCATTACACAGAGACTGCAGCAAGTGATGTCAAAGCAAATAATATAAATACTCAGGGTAGATTGCCACCTTGTGTAGGAAATCATCTTTATCTGAGCAAGTATTAACATCAATTCTAAGACAGCCATAAATAGGGATTTTAGTTTCCCATCTCACCTTGTTTTCCCACAGCCTGAAAGTAAGCTAAATTATCATTGCGGAGATAATTTGAGGAAAGGGAAATCATCAGATCACGCAATATCCACGTTCATCCTCCTAGAGAAACAAACTGCACATAAGGAGAATGAGGATGAACTCAAACAACTTTGTGGACTATTTCATCCTGAGACCTACTTAGATGCATCTATTTGCATCTCAAGCCTTCTAGAGAAAGTAGAACAAGGAGTAAACAATCAATAGATATGCATATAAATCTATCAAAAAGAAAGTAAGACACAGATGGTTTCAATGGGTTCGAAATTTTGACGATTTTGCTGCCACAATAGACAACTTTATTTCAAAAGTAGTTGGAAAGAATGACAATGGAATGTATGAATAATTTGTTTGGACCTGCACCGTAATTAGTTCTAGCTTTAGTCTTTAGAAAGGCGAGCTTAAAGAGATACTAAATTCTCCTCTGCCAACACAGAAGTTTCTGATTTCAAACTTACTAAGTAAACATTGACAGTGGTAGATAGATGACAGGAACAAAACCCAAATATATCATAATACATTGATTAGCATGTACTTTATTTGAATTTTTTAGGTGAAGACATTGTTGAAGAATATCGCATGACAATTCAAAGCGACAAGCATCTAGTCTAGTTGCATGATTCTTGGTTTGGGTGCAACTTGTCTACATTCAACTTTTCAAACGCCCCATTGGAACATTTTACCCATGATCTCAAATGATTTGACCTCCCCATCCCCACCACGCTATTCGTAATTAAAAGGAAATGACCAGAACCATTTAAAAAAAAAAAAAAAAAGCCAAACCACCTCTATAACTCGGTTTTAATAAGAAGACATACATGTGAAAATACATGCAAGCACATTAACTCTCCTCTATGCCTTGGTTTTAATAAGAAGACATACATGTGGAAATACATGCAAGCACATTAACTCTCCTCTATGCCTCGGTTTTAATAAGAAGGCATACATGTGGAAATACGTGCAAGCACATTAACTCTCATCTATGCCTCGGTTTTAATAAGAAGACATACATGTGGAAATACATGCAAGCAAATTAACTTTTTGGTATACATAACAGGAAAACTTGGTGAAGTAGCATATACCTTCTCTGGTATAAGGATTCCTTATTCAACCCAAGGAGGAATACTTAAAACATGAATAATTTTCTAAGCTTCTTCTTCAACGGGAAATCCAGTATATCAAAGAAATTGATATACTATGCATACGAGAAATAAAAATATCCAAAGGGTCAAAGGGAGGCAGAGTAAACACTTACATGTATCGATCATGAATAAGAAGATATTAAAATAGTTAAAATCACTCTCTTCTAAAGCCATGACATTTAGGGGCTGACATGTAGGACAACTAAACAGTTGGCACATGTAAATTGTAATAAACCTGGAAGCCTAAATCCACGAGAGAAATCATCAGAACTCAGAAGTCACTTCGCAGGGTGTAAAGCCTTGTCAGAAATTCCTACATAACATTTAGGAATTAGGAGGGCCAGCGATATGGATAAATCCACAAAAAAAAAAAAAAAAAAAAAAGCTCTGTGGGAAAAAAATAGAGATCTAAAGTGAGAAATCCTCTGACATGTCTTGAGCCTGTTGCTGCCTAGATTAGTGGCACCTCCATTGGATATTCAATGGCTTCTAAAAGGGTGGGAGTGTGGGGGTGGGGGAACCCTAGAAAAACCACTTAATTTAGATTGAAAAGATCAAATTTAAGTTAATTGTCAAAACCACATTCACTACAAACAAGTCATGCTATGGACAAGAGTTGTGAGTTTAATACAGTTATATGATCTCAATTTAAGGTGGGAAGCCTTGGATCCTGAATTAGATTTCTACATGCTCCAAACACATCAAACGATATTAAACTTCAGACTGTATATTTTTGTCATTTGTTTATAGCCCGATAAAAGATTCCAGAGTGAATGTTATAACCAACTGAAAAAACCTTGGTACCAATAAAACAAGTTACAGGAAAGATTAATTTTGGCCGTGGTACCCATAAAACAAGTTATAGGCAAGATTTTTTGCCATTAACTTAAAACATAGGAAACAACAATTCACCAGAATATCTATGTAAGCTAGTCAAGAAATTTCCATTATACTTGTGATCAGTGAATAAAGTTTGTCTGGAAGAACTATAGGCTCATTTCAAGCAACAATTTGCCAGCTAAGTTAGCTAATAATATCATAGTAATCTAATCACCATGGAGGAAAATAGAATCAGATACCAAAAACTAAATTAATCTAATCAATGATATTAACGATAACCACAAAAGGAGCCCCAAGTAACAGTTCAACAAGCAAAATGACCACTACCACATCAAAACCACGAGATTAACAAAATCCACACAAAAACCCACGAGTTTTCACTAAAATTCTCACTTATCGCTCCTGTAATCTATATAAGCATACTTCTTTATTCATAGAGAAGAAGAAAACTACATACATAGCTATATATCGGGACTTTCCGAGACAGTGATGCTCCGTTTGGCTGCAGAGGAAATAGAGGAAAAGAAAAGAAAGTTTCACCTCTGATATAGTGAGGTTTTTGAATTTTACTCTCCCTCCATTATTTTCCAGCGTTTTCGCGGCAACCAAACGGACCAGGAAAGCACTCTGACACTGTCAAGAGTCAAGACTTTGGTCAAACTGCCGAAGACTGGAAACCGTCTTCTTGATGTCCCGGTGGAATCATGTCCTACATTAATCAAATCCGGTTCTTTTCCGGTTGACCTTTATATAGGTTTTATTATTAAATTATACATTTATTATAACAATAGATTTTATCATTTTTTTATAGTATTATATTAATATTTATTTATTTTCTCAATAATTATTAATTATTTTATTTTTTAATACTTATTACTAATATAATATTATTATATATTATTTTTTATTAAATTAAATTAAATTATTATATTATATTATTTTTATAATATTTAATTATATTGTGAAATCAAGATGAATTAAGGTTGCAATGTAATGATCATTACACTCCAACAACATTTTGGTGTAATGAACTTTACAATGTAATACCCACTATAACTATTTTAATCAACTAAACACGTGATGATCATTACCGGATGAATTAGCATTCTATTACAACCTTGATTACTACAACCAAAAGAGACATAATTGTAAAGAGTAAATAAATAAGTGTGAGAATCCTCTTCAGTAACTTGAAAAAAAATTTCTCCAAATATAGTATTAGAGAAATATCATATCATCCATAGTATTAATGTGACATTACTAGAGAGGATCCTAATCCCCTCTATAAGCTTGCATATTAACTTTCTTTTGGTGGGTGCTCTAGATCCCAGCTGTAGTGCAACGCTTGGAGGACACACAAAAGCCAAGCTAAGTTAATGGGCCTTCTCCGAAAAAGATAATTTAATATCATATGAATCAATGACTCACGTATCAGATATTAAACCGATAGAAATAGATATTACATTTGATCTTAGTCAAAAAAGCGATTAAGATATAACATATTAACTTATTGAAAAATATATCTTCAAATATTTTTAAAAAAATATTTAATTAACATTATCAATATTTTTATTTGATTCATTAATTTATTTTAATAAATAAATATTTATTATTGATAAGATTTTATTTATTCAATATTGTATTAACATAAGCAAATCTAAAAGTAAAGAATTTTAAATTTAAAAATATCAAATAACTAAAAAAGGAATTGCACAAAACAAAAAGTAAGTTCAAATTTTAATTTTTAATTTGAAATTAACAAAATAAATAATAGTTTTTAGACATTTTTATCTACTCAACATAACATGTGGGTAGAGGTAAGAATTTTGACCTGAACCCATTGAACCTGCTTTTTTTACCCGTAAGAATGAGTTTAGACATAGGTTTATCGACCTGCTAAAAATTTACATGCATCCTGATGAGTGTCAAATATTGCATATTTTGGCCCCTTAATTTACATTTTTTAATTCTTTAGTTGTATCCTAATTTGATATTTTGTGTTAGTTCTATGATTTTTAATGCTTTATAGGATTGCAAAGGAAATTGGAGATTTAATGTGAAAAAAATACAAAAGCTGGAATCTGTTGTTATGATCGAGCACATGAGACCTGTGATCAAGCACAAAAGCGCTCAAGTATTTATTTATATGTTTAGCATAGGAATTTGTTACTTTGAGTTGTTTTTTCGTTGTTTTACACGTTTATAAGCACTTGGAAATGAGTTTCATTAAATCGCCAGAATTGTCCGTACAGATTAGTCATTTTTACAGATTAAATTGTATTGATTCAGGAGAACTAGGAGATGAGCCATATATGCTTGGAAAGATCCAGATGTCTATTTTCCGGATAATTTTACAGCTCATAAAGATGATTTTTCTAGAGAAAGTTATGGCAGTTTCAGTAGACAAAGGTCAGATTGTGCTTGATTTTAGCATAGCAGAAGTGATTTTTGTGGATTAAACTGTAATGATTCAGGAAGAAATAGGAGATGAGCCATATATGTTTGGAAAGATCCAGATGTCTATTTTCTGGAGAATTTTACAGCTCATAAATATGATTTTTCTAGAAAAAGTTATGGTATTTTAGTAGACAAAGGTCAAATTGTGCATGATTTCAGCGTGAGTAGAAGTTTTGAAGGGCATGTGAAGGCTAAAATCCCGCATCCCACATCGGTTGGAAACACATTGCACTCATGGAGTTTCCTTATAAAAGCCCCGTTTCACTTCATCTTCAGGGGCAATCGATGTGCAATCTGGAAGGCTTTGCTACTAAGGGAGAAAGCGCCGCACAACAACTGCGAGTGGAATTTCTTTATCCATATATTGTCAGTTTTAATTTATTTCTTTTTAGTTTTAAAGTTTAATGCTTAGCACTTTAATTGTGAAATTTATTTTCATAATCATGAGAGGCTAAAACATTCATCTAAGGTTGAAGATAAAGCCTTGCCATTGTTTAGCATTATATTTTCAGATATGTTCTTACAATTCTGATATTTTTTAGTATTGATGTTCTATTTCAATTCAATTGTTTGAGTAAATCTTATGATTGATTGTTTTGTTTATAAATTGTTCAAATTGGATATTCTATGTATTTCATCTTACGGATACAGCGAAACATCCAAAGTTAATTGGATATCAATTGTGATTCTAAAGTAAACGGATACATTGGATGATTTAGTTTAATTAGGGTATTCGTTGTGATTTGTATATTGATGGATTCATGGAATTATTTAATAGATTACTTTTATATAGAACATGAAGATATATGCTTTACTTTGGTGAGGTAGATTCAGAAACCTTAGTGCCTTTTTTATTTGTTTTAAATCAATTTAATTTAAGTTTATATTTATTGCATGACACAACTTGAAATTCGGAACTAGGTTAAAATAGGTTTAATTTAGATAAAAATATATTTTCACAATGCAATTCCCTGTGGATTCGACCTCGCACTTGCATACACTATATTGCAAATGACTCGTGTGCTTGCGAGTAATTTAAAACTCACAACAAGTTTTTGGCGCCGTTGCCGGGGATTTATTTTGTTTGTGAAAATTAAATTTTTGTCTGAATTAATTTTATTTTTCTACTAGTTTAGTTAGCATTTTTGTTTCATTTTTATTTTTTGCAATTTTATTCTAGTTTATTTGTCTCTATTTGAAATTGTCTATAAAGAATAAAAAACAAAATAAATATAAAAATAAAATAAAATAAAAAAATTTGCCAATTTTTGTTGGCACATTTTGTGAGTATTTTGTTTTCTGTTTTTGCATTTATTTTATTTTTGTTATTTGTTATTTGTTATTTGTATTTTATTTTATTCTTTTGTTTCTGCTAGTTAGTTTATTTTATTGTTTTTTGTTTGGTGTATGCTTGGTCGGAGATCCCTGAACTTAGAGTTGATACATTTAGATCCCGAATTAGAAAGAACTTTTAAGAGAAATAATAGAGCACTTGTTGAGAGAGACTATTGAGATGGGGGACAATTTAAGGAACGCAAATCAACTAGAGAATGTAGAGCAACCTAGAGCTTGGGACATGGACTTCACTACACCCCTAAAGGATTTGTTCGCACCCGTTGCGACTAACTCCCCTTCTTGTATAGTATTGCCACCAACCAATGCTACCCATTTTGATCTAAAGCCACAATCATTAGAAGACACCCTTAAGGATTTCATGAAGATGACCGGCTAGTCCATCAATGCAGTCAATACATTCAATGTTGATAGTTGTTCCATCTGTGCTAGTCCTATGCATTTAGCACAGAATTGTTCAGCTTTACTGGCTTTGCCGAGTATCCTATGGAACAAGTGAACGCTTTCAATGACTATCGGAAGCAATCAAATGGATCTTACTCCAAGACTTACAATCCAAAGTGGTGGAACCACCCTAATGTTCCATGGAAGTAGAACCAAGCGATGAATCAAGGAGGAGCCCCTCATCATGCTCACAATCAATACCCTCCCAGATTTCCTCCACCAGTTCCAAGTCATGGTTGTTCAGCCCATCCAGCACCATCACCCGCTTACCAAGCTCCCACCCAAGCGCCAGCGTCGGTTTCACAGTCATTAGAGGACACCCTCAAAGATTTCATGAAGATGACCGGTCAATCCATCACCAAAGTAAAGAGTGCGACAATAGTAAACACCCAAGCGATTGCCTAGCTGGAGAGTCAAATGGGTGAAATCGCAAGTAACGTGGGTGAAGGAAAGAAGGAAAAGTTTCCTAGTTAACCCGTGCCCAACTCAAAGGAACAGTTTATGATTGAAAATTCATCAACTCCTACGCACGGGCAGGAACAAGGGCAATCGATTGTCACATTGAGGTCTGGGAGACAAGTGGACAATCAAGTGGAAGAGAACCCTGTTATGCAGCAAGGGCAAGAAAGTGGCAATAAGGAGAAGAGATATGTTGAGCCATCTACAGCCACACCTACTATTAAGGATCTTCCTAGGTCGTTTATATCTACAGCACCTTACCCTGAGAGATTACAAGCGTCCAAGAAAGGAATGAAGTTTGAGGACATTTTGGAGGCATGTTTTGCTTAGTTTGGAGAGGATTTGGATTTGAATAAGTTACTTAAGCAAGAAAATGCCATTTTAAAGTATGCTCCTCGGGAAAGCAGTGAGACGGAGGAGACCGCAGCACCTGATCCCCCCCAATAAGGAACTTAAGCCTTTACCGGACAATCTAAGTATAAGTTCTTAGGTCCAGCAGATTCTTTGCCTGTGATTATAGCTTCAGATTTGGTTGATGCTCAAGAGGAGAAATTATTGGACGTTTTAAGAGAGTACAAGGAAGCTATCAGCTGGACTATTGAGGATATAAAGGGGATCAACCCCTTAGTGGTGATGCACAAGATACATTTGGAGGAAAATGCTAAGCCATCGAGGGAGCCACAGAGAAGGCTCAACCCAGCTATGCAAGATGTTGTGAAGACTGAAGTGATAAAGTTGTTGGGTGCAGGGATCATTTATCCAATCTCTGATAGCAAGTGGGTGAGCCCGATTCATGTCGTGCCCAAGCGAGTTAGATTGACGGTAGTGAAGAATAAGGACGATGAGTTGGTGCCAACTCGTGTTCAGTCAGGATGGAGAGTGTGTCTAGACTCTAGACTACTGTAAGTTGAATGTTGCCACAAGGAATGATCATTTTTCACTCCCATTTATAGATTAGATGGTGGAGTGCTTGGCTGGGCACGATTACTATTGCTGAGTCTGGCTGAAGACGTTAAACTTAGTGCTTATGGGAGGCACCCCACGGCGTATCCTTTATTGTTTTTCATATTTCTTGTTACTGTTATTTTTTTAGCACTTTTTGTTTTCCAGTATTACTTTAGTATTTGTTTTTCAGAGACAACGCGTACTTCAGTTCAAGTTTGGGGGTATGCTATGAGTCATACCAGTCCAGCTAGTTCTCCATCTCCCAAGCTAGCTCTTTTCATATTATTCACACATTGGGGATAATGTGTAATTTAAGTTTGGGGTATGGGAGACACATTACACACACTTTGTCTCAGTTTGTTGTTGTTTTTTCGTTTTAAAGAGAAGATAAATGCATGCTCATGTTATTTTGCAATTTTGATTGATCTAAACAAAAATTGTGATGTGATGTCACTGGTGAGCTTAAAATCTTGAACACATGATCTGATGATAGAGTTTTAAAGTTTAGTTACTTACTTTAGGCATTTGATAATTTACATATTTGATCTAATCTGACACGAGCACATTAGCACATAATCGTGTGAGGTATGACATGTGATTTTAATGTGTATGTTTCCATGGTTTAGCTGATTCCGGATGACTTATTGGATGGACACTTTGGCATAAAAAAAAATTGCTCATAGTGATCATTGACAAACTTTCCACTGAGTAATTGGACCTCTTGCCTCAGTAAGCAGTGAGTGTTCACGTCAAAAGGTGAGAATTTTGCTCATGATGATCATTGACAAACTTTTCACTAAGTAACTGGACATCTTACCTCAATAAGCAGTGAGTGTTCACGTTAAAAAGTGGAAATTTTGCTTAGTTTCGTAGCTTTTTTGACTCGAGTTAGTAAGTCCTTATGGGTGTCTTTACACCTATTGCCTTAAAACCATATGGTTTGGGAGTCATTGATTCAACACTCGCTACATAGGTCAATTAGAAAGCTTAAGGGAACTAAACATGGCGAGCCTCATAATAAAAGAAAGAAGGAAATAAAACTATGTCATTGTTGTTTATTCTGATGGGAAATTCGATGAATCTTGAGACATGAAGAGATTACACATTGGAGTTATTTGGAAGCTTCATTTTTATGTACTAGTTCACTTTACACTGATTCGAGCTTGTGATGCCTTAGCTGGCCACTTGTAAGTAATTAGATTTTAAAATTCCTATTCATTGCGAAGATGAGTTTATATTTTAAGCTTGCTCATGAATGATATCATGGTTTTGTGTGTTACTTAAATTTTTGGATACCATGAATGATGGATTTATCTTTGTGTTCTTTTTTTTTTATTTTACTAAGGGACTAGCAAAATGTAAGTTTGGAGGTATTTAATGAGTGCCAAATATTGCATATTTTTGCCAATTAATTTACATTTGTTAATTCTTTAGTTGTGTCATAATCTGATATTTTGTGTTAGTTCTATGATTTTTAATGTTTTATAGGATTGCAAAGGAAATTGGGGATTTAATGTGAAAAAAATGCAAAAGCTGGAATTTATTGTTGCGATCGAGCACAAGAGACGTGCGATCGAGTACAACAGCGCTCAAGTATTTATTTATATGTTTAGCTTAGGAATTTGTTACTTTGAGTTGTTTTTTTGCTGTTTTATAGGTTTACAAGCACTTGGAAATGAGTTTCACTAAATTGCCAGAATTACCCATACAGATTAGTCATTTTTGCGGATTAAACTATATTGATTCAGGAAGAACTAGGAGATGAGCCATATATGCTTGGAAAGATCCAGATGTCTATTTTCTGGATAATTTTACGGCTCGTAAATATGATTTTTCTAGAGAAAGTTGTGGCAATTTTAGTAGACAAAGGTCAGGTTGTGCGTGATTTCAGTGTGGCAGAAGTGATTTTTGCGGATTAAACTGTAATGATTCAAGAAGAAATAGGAGATGAGCCATATATGTTTGGAAAGATCTGGATGCCTATTTTCTGGAGAATTTTACGGCTCATAAATATGATTTTTCTAGAGAAAGTTATGGCAGTTTTAGTAGACAAAGGTTAGACTATGCATGATTTCAACATGAGCAGAAGTTTTGAAGGACATGTGAAGGCTTAAATCCCGCATCCCACATCGGTTGGAAACACATTCTACATCCCACATCCCACATCGGTTGGAAACACATTGCACTCATGGAGTTTCCCTATAAAAGCCCTATTTCACTTCATCTTCAGGGGCAATCGGTGTGCAATCTAAAAGGTTTTGCTACAAAAGAGGGAAAGTGCCACACAACAGCTGCGAGTGAAATTTCTCTATCCATGTATTGTCAGTTTTAATTTATTTCTTTTTAGTTTTAAAGTTTAATGTTTAGCACTTTAGTTGTGAAATTTATTTTCATAATCATGAGAGGCTAAAACATTCATCTAAGGTTGAAGATAAAGCCTTGGCATTGTTTAGTATTATATTTTCAGATATGTTCGTACAATTCAAATATTTTTTTAGTATTAATGTTCTATTTCAATTCAATTGTTTGAGTAAATTCTTATTATTGATTGTTTTGTTTATAAATTGTTCAAATTGGATATTCCATGTGTTTCATCTTACGGATACAGCGAATCATCCAAAGTTAATTGGATATCCATTGTGATTCTAAAGTAAACGGATACATTGGATGATTTGGTTTAATTAGGGTATTCGTTGTGACTTATATATTGATGGATTCATGGAATTATTTGATAGATTACTTTTATATAGAACATGAAGATATATGCTTTACTTTGGTGGGGTGGATTTAGAAACCTTAATGCCTTTATTATTTGTTTTAAATCAATTTAGTTTAAGTTTATATTTATTGCACGACACAGCTTGAAATTCGGAACTAGGTTAAAATAGGTTTAGTTTAGATAAAAATATATTTTCACGATGCAATTCTCTGTAGATTCGACCTCGCACTTGCACACACTATATTGCAAACGACTCGTGCGATTGTGAGTAATTTAAAACTCACAACAAGTTTTTGGCGTCGTTACCGGGGATTCGTTTTGTTTGTGAAAATTAATTTTTTGTCTGAATTAATTTTATTTTTCTACTAGTTTAGTTAGCATTTTTGTTTTATTTTTATTTTTTGCAATTTTATTCTAGTTTATTTGTTTCTATTTGAAATTGCCCATAAAGAATAAAAATAAAATAAAATTTTGCTAATTTTTGTTGGCACATTTTGTAAGTATTGTGTTTTCTGTTTTTGCATTTATTTTATTTTAGTTTATTGTTATTTGTTATTTGTATTTTATTTTTTTTGTTTCTGCTAGTTAGTTTATTTTATTGCTTTTTGTTTGGTGTATGCTTGTCGGAGATCCCTGAACTTAGAGTTGATACCTTTAGATCCCGAATTAGAAAGAACTCTTAAGAGAAATAATAGAGCACTTGTTGAGAGAGAGACTATTGAGATGGGGGATAATTTAAGGAATGCAAATCAACCAGAGAATGTAGAGCAACCTAGAACTTGGAACGTAGACTTCACTACATCCCTAAAGGATTTGTTCGCACCTGTTGCGACTAACTCCTCTTCTTGTATAGTGTTGCCACCAACCAATGCTACCCATTTTGATCTAAAGCCACAATCATTGGAGGACACCCTCAAGGATTTCATGAAGATGACCGGCCAGTCCATCAATGCAGTCAATACATTCAATGTTGATAGTTGTTCCATCTGTGCTAGTCCTATGCATTTAGCACAGAATTGTCCAGCTATGCCGACTTTTACCGAGTATCCCATGGAACAAGTGAACGCTTTCAATGACTATCGGAGGCAATCAAATGGATCTTACTCTGAGACTTACATTCCATGTGGATATGAATGTTCGCACTCTTTACTTATAATTTGAAATCTCAATTTACCTATTAACGAAGTTAAAAAATAAATTTCCGATATTTGATATGTTTTTTTTTTCTCATTTTTGAAAATTTTGATCTTATAAATTCAATTACCTCAGTATTTAACTTGTGTATATTCTTTATTTAAGGCATTTTATATATTGATTATGTTTTCCAACACCTCTAGTTATAAATGATGATATATTTTAGTGAGAAGATGTATTCTTTAAAATTGATCTCTAGTATGTTTATTCGTGATTATAGGATTGGGGTTTTTAGTTAAAAAAATGTAGGATGAAAGATGATGTGCCGCTATGGTTCATGTTAGATCATCAAGCAATGCTTACCTCACCTCATCATAGTAATAGGAATCGAATCTAGACACTCTTGACAATAGAGTGAGTCTCTGGCACCCATTAAAGTTTTTGTGGTAATTCCTTTGTTTTTAGAGAAAATGTGCATATAACAGGAGATTTATCTTTATAAAGTAAAACTTAGATAAAATTACTTATTCGAGATTCTTAAAGTTTAATTTAAAATATTCACTTTGACAAGATCAAAATTAAACATTGTGACTTATGATTTAACATACATGAATGAAAATCTAAACTTACAATAGAAAAAAAAACCTCATATTGATAAATTTTAAATTTTAAATTATAATTGTTCTTATAAAATCTAATAAGTTTCAAATTTTGATGATATATGAGTTTAATCATACACTAAACTAAAAACAGTTTTCAAAAACTCTTTCCACACTTGCCTTATATTTCTTTTTTTGACAGGAATCTTTTCCAAAAAACTGAAAAGGAAAATTAAAAGTAAGAAAATCAGCCGCAGATGATGATATGAAGGTGAACCTAGATCAAACCACCAAGAAAAGAGTAGCTTCCGCATAGCCCAATTGATAACCACACATCTAAAAAGAAGAGGTACCAAGTTCAAATCCCCCACCCCAATTTTAGAGAGAATAAAAAAAGTCACCAATAAGACACATGAAAGACCATACCTAGTTCAAGCTACCCAAAGGTCCAGATTGATTCTTGAAGAAAATTGCGTCCCGCGGTCCCACCTACCCACACTTTTTTTTAGCATAAAACAGAAGGAAAAAGAAAAAAGAAGAAAAGAACTACATCAGAAGCCAGGGACCAATGAATGTTGATCCTTTGATGCAAGTTCGTTGACCACTTGGACAAGTAGTTACTAGATCAAATTAAACAAGACAACTACACCAACTGGGCATTTGGTCTAGTGGTATGATTCTCGCTTTGGGTGCGAGAGGTCCCGAGTTCGATTCTCGGAATGCCCCCAATTCTTTTAATTCTCAATATCAGAGTAAATATCTGGGCATTCTAACCTAAAGTCAACCAAAAAATATAAAATTCATAAACTTTTTTCTTTTTCTGACAAGATTCTTCAGCAATCAATTGGAATAATTAATTAACAAAATACAAAGCCATCTTGAAATCAAGGTGGGAAAGCTAGGACCTGTAATCTAATGGGGAAAGACATCTGTCCCTGATGAACACAACTAGTTATGAAAAAAACATAGTGTCAACATACATCTGGTTAGCAAGTTCAAATACTCATTGTAACCAGTTTAAGGCAACAAAAAGTTTAGAAGTTGAAGAAACTGGAATGTGCTCTTATAATTTTACCAAGCTGGGTAATTTTGGGTCAGTAGAAGACTGTCATTTGACTTGTACAACAAAGAAACAATATAAAGTAGACTTTAGAACCATATATATCCAAAAGTTTTGAACTGACTCAAAGTCTAAAACTCCAAATGAATTATAAGGTTGTTGCATTCCGACCTAACAAAAATGACACCAAGAACTACAATGAAATCAGACGTCATAAAATTTTAACCCATTTGGTAATTGATATTTTAAATTAACAAAAGCAACGGGAAAACTATTAATTACAACTTGGAACATATTAAGCATCAGCAATTGGGCATTTGTCTGGTGGTATGATTCTTGCTTTGGGTGTGAGAGGTCCCAAGTTTGATTCTCAGAATGCCCCTTGCTTTTTATTCTCTAACATATATAGATTTTAGTATTCCGAATTACAGTTTATAACATGTAAGCAGAGTAATTTGGCATGGGGTCAACTCAGAATCTACAATATGAAAATTTTTAAGATCCAAAAATATATTTCTTTTCTGACAAGATTCTTTTCCAAAGAACTTAAAAAGGACTATGTAAAACTCAGCAGCAGACAATAATGTCAAGGTTGAGCTAAGATCTAACCACGAAGAAAACCAGTGTAAGACCATACCTAGTTAAACCTATCCAAAGGTCCAGACTGATTGTTAAAGCCTTTTGTGTCCCACGCTATCAAAACCACTTGGACAAGGAGGTACTAAATCAGAGAAAAAAACAAATAAAACAGAAATGAATGCTGGTCTTTTGATGCAAGTTCATTGACCACTTGGACAAGGATGTGTACTAAATCATATTAAACATGATACATATCAATAAATGGGCATTTGGTCTAGTGGTATGATTCTCGCTTTGGGTGCGAGAGGTCCCGAGTTCGATTCTCGGAATGCCCCCAATATTTTTAATTCACTATATCAGAGTAGATATTTGGGCATTCTGACCTAATGTCAACCAAAAAAATATATAATTCAGAAACTTTTTTTTTCTGACAAGCTTCTTCAGTACATAAGTCACAGATATTGAAATCAACCTATAATCTAATAGTAATATAGGGAAATACATCTGTCCCTGATGAACACAACTAGTTATGAGCAAATAAACAGAGAGAAGAGCATAGTGTCAATTTACATCTGGCGAGCAAGTTCAAATACTCATTGTAACAAGTTTAAGACAACAATAATTTTAGAAGATGAAGAAACTGGAAGGTGCACTTATAATTTTACCTAACAGGTTGATTTTAGGTCAGTAGAAGACTCTATCATTCGACTTGTACAGCCCCATCTCTCAGGAAATGACATTTATGATCAGCTCTCAACCCATAAGTCGAGGGAGATTATCACTACCCAATTCTTGAAGTACATGGCTGAGTATTTTAACAGAAGAACTAACTGCAAGTATTAGAGAAGCATATAATCAGTTTCTTAGATGATAATATTTTAGGTAACATGGATTAGTCAAAGATGGCAGAAACTGATACCAAAGCAAATTAGAGTCCCGAGTTTAATTCTTGCGATGCCCTATTATTTGATCAAACAATAACTCGAAGAAATATTCTTTTATTTACATTATTGCTTCACTGAATTAATAGTTAGATTACATAGGTGCACAAGCCAGTACTAGAACATCTTATGCCATTAGTTCTTGAAACAAACTGATGAGTCTCAATTCTAAGTTCTAGAGGAAACTTATAACAGTTATACTTATACCACAACAAAGAACACAGTATAAAGTAAGATTGGAACTATATTTAGCCAAAAGTTTTAAAGTTTAAACTGACCAAAGTCCAAAACTCCAAATGCATTATAAGGTTGTTGTATTCCAACCTACCAAAATAACACCAAGAACTATAACAAAAGCAGCGGCCAGAAAATTTTAATCCATTTAGTTACAACTTGAACATATAAAGCATAAGGAATTGGGCATTTGGTCTAGTGGCATGATTCTTGCTTTGAGTGCGAGAGGTCCCTAGTTCGATTCTCAGAATGCCCCTTGCATTTCATTCACTAACATATATAGTTTTAGTTTTCCGAATTACAGTTTAAACATGCAAGAAGAGAAATCTGGCATGAGGTCAACTCAGAATCTACAATATGAAAAAATTTAAAATCCAAAAATATATTTCTGTTCTGATAAGATCCTTTGCCGAAGAACTTAATTGATTCTCAGAGCCATTTGTGTCCCACCCAATAAATACTTTTTGCATAAAACAGAAACAAAAAATAGCTACATCAGAAGCCAGGGAGAAATGAATGCTGATCCTTTGATGCAAATTCATTTACCACTTGGAGAAGGAGGTACTAGATCATATTAAGCATGATAAATATCAACAATTGGGCATTTGGTCTAGTGGTATGATTCTTGCTTTGGGTGCGAGAGGTCCCGAGTTCAATTCTCAGAATGCCCCTTACTTCTTTAGCTCCCTATTTTTGCGTTAATAATATACAGTTTATATTCCTTATTTTGCATTTTATACATTGCGGTTTTATATATGCTGTGAAAAGCCTTTGGTTAAAGCTGCTGAGTAGCATTACCTCCAATTGACAGATCAAAGGTTCAAATATTAGGAAATTCAGGGTTTGGATTATCCTATCTTATAGTCCACTATGAAACTACAATATACAATTTCAATGAATCCAAATATTCTTTTTCCCGTGACAAGATTCTTACCAATAAATAAGCTGCTGATGTTGATGTCAAGGCGGGTAGCAATCAGCAAACCTATAACCTCATACTAATCTGAAGAAAGTTAGTTGAAACTAATAAAAAAAATGACTTATATAAGAGAATGTGCTGCAAGTTTTTCTATCAACCTAATCATAGCAATCAAACACACAGAAGAAATATTCAGTGCAAAAAGGTGGAGTATACATTTGAAGAGAGTTAAAATACTCAATAAATTACAACCAATTAATGGAAAAGAAAATTAGAAATATAAAGGGAAAATGTCATTGTTTTCGCCTAGCTGAATCATCATAGGCCATGTTAAATTTCAGCATTCAACTTGCATAGCCCCACATGCAAAATATTCTGTCTTCTCTTAGGTGATGCCAAATTGTGATCAGTTCAATTTTACGCCAAGTTTCCTGCCTCTACCCCATTTTTAGAAGCATTAGGTTAAGGATTCTAAATTAAACACCTGGTTACCTTTTGAAAAAATGCATCAATAAACAGAGGAGAAATAGATAAATCTTAAAAACTACAACCTATAAATCTTTGGTCTTTTAGTTAATCCATTCCTTCTCTACGACACTGGAGGATAACTTCTCAAGAGTTTAGCAGATGAGAAAAATTAAAGTAGCATTAAACAGAGACTGCAGCAAGTGATGTCAAAGCAAATAATATAAACTCAGGGTACATTGCCACCTTGTGTAGGAAATCATCTTTATCTGAGCAAGTATTAACATCAATTCTAAGACAGCCGCAAATAGGGATTTTAGTTTCCCATCTCACCTTGTTTTCCCACAGCCTGAAAGTAAGCTAAATTATCATTGCGGAGATAATTTGAGGAAAGGGAAATCATCAGATCACGCAGTATCCACATTCATCCTCCTAGAGAAACAAACTGCACATAAGAAGAATGAGGATGAACTCAAACAACTTTGTGGACTATTTCATCCTGAGACCTACTTAGATGCATCTATTTGCATCTCATCTAGAGAAAGTAGAACAAGGAGTAAACAATCATTAGATATGCATTTAAATCTATCAAAAAGAAAGTACAACACAGATGGTTTCAACGTGTTCGAAATTTTGACCATTTTGCTGCCACAATAGACAACTTTATTTCAAAAGTAGTTCGAAAAAATGACAATGGAATGTATGAATAATTTGTTTGGACCTGCACTGTAATTAATTCTAGCTTTAGTCTTTAGAAAGGCGAGCTTAAAGAGATACTAAATTCTCCTCTGGCAACACAGAAGTTTCTGATTTCAAGCTTAATAAGTAAACATTGACAGTGGTAGATAGATGACTGGAACACAACCCAAATATATCATAATACATTGATTAGCATTTACGTTATTTGAACTTTTTAGGTGAAGACATTGTTGAAGAATATCGCATGACAATTTAAAGCGACAAGCATCTAGTCTAGTTGCATGATTCTTGGTTTGGGTGCAACTTGTCTACATTCAACTTTTCAAATGCCCCATTGGAACATTTTACCCATGATCTCAAATGATTTGACCTCCCATCCCCACCACGCTATTCGTAATTAAAAGGAAATGACCAGAACCATTTTAAAAAAAAAAAATAAGCCAAACCTCCTCTATAACTCGGTTTTAATAAGAACACATACATGAGGAAATACATGCAAGCACATTAACTCTCCTCTATGCCTTGGTTTTAATAAGAAGACATACATGTGGAAATACATGCAAGCACATTAACACTCCTCTATGCCTCGGTTTTAATAAGAAGGCATACATGTGGAAATACATGCAAGCACATTAACTCTCATCTATGCCTCGGTTTTATTAAGAAGACATACATGTGGAAATACATGCAAGCACTTTAACTTTTTGGTATACATAACAGGAAAACTTGGTGAAGTAGCATATACCTTCTCTAGTATAAGGATTCCTTATTCAACCCAAGGAGGAATACTTAAAACATGAATAATTTTCTAAGCCTCTTCTTCATCAGGAAATCCAGTATATCAAAGAAATTGATATACTATGCATACGAGAAATAAAAATATCCAAAGGGTCAAAGGGAGGCAGAGTAAACACTTACATGTATCGATCATGAATAAGAAGATATATAAAATAGTTAAAATCACTCTCTTCTAAAGCCATGACATTTAGGGGCTGACATGTAGGACAACTAAACAGTTGGCACATGTAAATTGTAATAAACCTGGAAGCCTAAATCCATGAGAGAAATCATCAGAACTCAGAAGTCACTTCGCAGAGTGTAGAGTGTATTCAGAAATTCCTACATAACATTTAGGAATTAGGAGGGCCAGGGATATGGATAAATCCAAAAAACAAAAAAGCTCTGTGGGAAAAAAATGGAGATCTAAAGTGAAATCCTCTGACATGTCTTGAGCCTGTTGCTGCCTAGATTAGTGGCACCTCCATTGGATATTCAATGGCTTCTAAAAGGGTGGGAGTGTGGGGGTGGGGGAACCCTAGAAAAACCACTTAATTTGGATTGAAAATATCAAATTTAAGTTAATTGTCAAAAACACATTCACTACAAAAAAGTCATGCTATGGACAAGAATTGGGAGTTTAATCCAGTTATATGATCTCAATTTAAGGTGGGAAGCCTTGGATCCTGAATGAGATTTCTAGATGCTCCAAACACATCAAACGATATTAAAATTCAGACTGTATATTTTTGTCATTTGTTTATAGCCCGATAAAAGATTCCAGAGTGAATGTTATAACCAAAAGAAAAAACCTTGGTACCAATAAAACAAGTTACATGAAAGATTAATTTTGGCCTTGGTACCAATAAAACAAGTTATAGGCAAGATTTTTTGCTATTAACTTAAAACATAGGAAGCAACAATTCACCAGAATATCTATGTAAGCTGGTCAAGAAATTTCCATTATACTTGAGATCAGTGAATAAAGTTTGTCTGGAAGAACTATAGGCTCATTTCAAGCAACAATTTGCCAGCTAAGTTAGCTAATAATATCATAGTAATCTAATCACCATGGAGGAAAATAGAGTCAGATACCAAAAACTAAATTAATCTAATCAATGATATTAACTATAACCACAAAAGAAGCCCCAAGTAACAGTTCAACAAGCAAAATAACCACTACCACATCAAAACCACAAGATTAACAAAATCCACACAAAAACCCACGAGTTTTCGCTAAAATTCTCACTTATCGCTCCTGTAATCTATATAAGCATACTTCTTTATTCATAGAGAAGAAGAAAACTACATACATAGCTATATATCGGGACTTTCGGAGACAGTAATGCTCCGTTTGGCTGCAGAGGAAATAGAGGAAAAGAAAAGAAAGTTTCACCTCTGATATAGTGAGGTTTTTGAATTTTACTCTCCCTCCATTATTTTCCTGCGTTTTCGCGGCAACCAAACGAACCTGGAAAGCACTCTGACATTGTCAAGAGTCAAGACTTTGGTCAAACTGCCGAAGACTGGAAACCGTCTTCTTGTTGTCCCAGTGGAACTGTCCTAAATTAATCAAATTTGGTTCATTTGCCGGTTGACCTTTATATGTGTTTTATTATTAAATTATATATTTATTATAACAATATTATATTATTTTATCATTTTTTATAGTATTATATTATTATTTATTTATTTTTCAATAATTATTTATTTATTTATTTTTTAGTACTTATTACTAATATAATATTATTATATATTATTTTTATTAAATTATATTTTTATAATATTTAATTATATTGTGAATCCAAGAAGAATTAAGTTTGTAATGTAATGATCATTAGACTCTCACAATATTTTAGTGAAATGGGTTTTACAATGTAATATCTAGTACAACCATTTTAAATCAACCAAACACTAAATGATTCTTACGAGATGAATGAGCATTCCATTATAAACTTAATTACGACATTGATTACTACAACTAAACATAACATAATTGTAAAGAGTAAATAAATAAATGTGAGGATCATTTCCAACAACTTTGAAAAAAAATTTATATATATCTCCAAATTTTTTTTAAATATTTAATTAACACTATCAATATTTTTATTTGATTTATTAATTAATTTTAATAAATAAATATTTATTATTGATAAGATTTTATTTATTCAATATCGTATTAACATAAGCAAATCTCAAAGTAAAGAACTTTAAATTTAAAAATATCAAATAACTAAAAAAGGATTCCAAAAAACAAAAAATAAGTTACAATTTTAATTTTTAATTTGAAATTAACAAAATAAATAAGTGTTTTTTAGACATTTTTATCTACTAAACATAACATGTGAGTAGAGGTGAGAATTTTGACTTGGACCCATTGAACCAGCTTCTTTTACCCGTGAAAGTGGGTATGGATATAAATTTATTGACCCACTAGAATTTTACCCGCACCCGACCTAACCCGTGAAATTTCAAGACATGTTGGGTTTAGTCATGGGTCAAATGGGTGACTTATTAAATTTTGGCCAAACAATGCGCTGAGACTTTTTTCACACAAGTGAAGCTGGAATTGGCCGATTGAAATTACGAGAAGAAATATCAATGTGTTTCATCAAAGAATTTGAATTGCCAATAGAATCAGGTAGTTCACCATAGAAGATAGTAAAGAGAGATCCAATAGCCTTAGGGTATTTGTCCAGCTTTATTTGAGAAGATTACTTATGAGATCATAATTACTTGATAAAATAAATCCTTTCATTTTTGTCTTTTGTTACTTCTAATTAATTAACTTAGTAATTGTACGATAGTTTGTTGAAAATTAAGATGGCAAGAGAAGGAATTGTTCTTCAAAATGGGGATGGAACCAAGAAGGTAATCATGTTGCATTTTGTCATCATCACTTGTGTTGTTGTTGCCATGGGTGGGAATCTCTTGGAGTGGAGCATATTGTAATAAGATCAAATCATCGATAAAATATTTTTGCTTTTTAAAAATATTTGTTTCATTTAATATTAATATGAGTTATCTGTGGGTTCACCTGTGAAAAAATAAGTTGTGTTTAGGTGTGAAAAGATTGACCCGTTTAAAACCGAGTCTTTTTCACTCACACATGTTTGACCGGTGACCCCCAATGGATTATCCACACCCGGCCTAGTTGACTCGTTATCTACCTCTACATCTAGGTACAAAAAATTGAAAAATGAGAATATAAATGATAAAATTTAAAATTTGAAAAAAAAAACATGCCAAAAAACAAAAATAGTGTGCCATTAAAGTCAATCTATTAACAAAATTAAAATTAAAATTTTTATTATGAATATTCTTACTCTTTACTTATAATTTTATAAATGAATTTTATTGGAATTAGCGTAATTGGTTAAACAGATATCATTCTCTATTTTGGATCTTTGCAAGATTTATAGGATGATTTATGCGATAAAGTATTACAATGTTAAATCTCAATTTACCTGTAAACGAAGTTAAAAAATAAATTTTTGACATTAGATACGTTTTTTTCTTCTCATTTTTTGAAATTTTTGATCTTATAAATTCAATTAGCTCCCTATTTAACTTGCGCACATTCTTTATTTAAGGCATTTTATATATTGATTATGTTTTTCTACACCTCTAGTTATAAATGATGACATATTTTAATGAGAAGATGTATTTTTTAAAATTGACCTCCAGTACGTTTTTTTCTTGATTATTGAACTGCAATTTTTAGTAAAAAAATATGTACGATGAAAGATGATATGTCGATATGGTTCACGCTAGATCATCGAGCAATGCTTGCCTCACCTCGCCACATTTGTAAGAATCGAATCTAAATACTTTTGAAAATAGAGTGAGTCTTTACCGTCTATTAAAATTTTTGTGGTAATAGCTTTGTTTTTAGAGAAAATGTGTATGTAAAAGGAGATTTATCTTTTTAAGGTAAAGCTTAGATGAAATTACTTATACAAGATTCTTAAAGTTTAGTTTAAAATATTCACTTTGACAAGATCAAAATTAAACATTGTGATTTATGATTTAACATGAACGAAAGTCTAAAGTTACAATAGAAAAAAAATGTATATTGATAAATTTTAACATTCAAATTATAGTTCTTAAAAAATCTAATAAGTTTCAAATTTTGATGATATATGAGTTTAATTATATTCTAAAAAGGATATTTATGTATTTGATTTATTACATAAGTTTCATTAGTAATAAAGTTTGGTTTTGAATTTTATTTTAAAATGCTGATTTTAAATAGAACATTACAAATTTCATATAAGAAATCTCATACAGTTTTATCTTATTTTTAATAATTTTTATGCTTTAAATTTTATCATAGAATTATTAGTGGAAATTGATTTATATGTAAAGCAATATTTTCATGTTTTACATTTAAAAATATCTGTACATCAACTACTATTTTGAAAGAAAGTGGTTTACTTAATTTTATAGATTTTTTTTTTTTAAAATATCAGCTGATTCTACTTTAGTCTTTCTTCATTTTTTTTTTTAAATTTAAAGAAAAGGAAACATTGATAATGAGATCCATCATTTTATTAATTAAAAAAATTTGGAATAAAGAAGACCCATCAGAAATTATAAAAAAAAAAAAAATCCGCCTGTAAAGACTACCGTGCGATTATCCCCAACTCAAACAAAGTCTAAGAACGATCCTCTACAGTCATCAGTTCATAAAACCATTGTTGTGGCCATGGTCTGAGGGGTGACTCGAATCCCACATCGTTGAGTGAAAGGCAAGACTGGCGCCTTATAAGGGTGAGAGTCCTCACTCCCTCACGAGGCCTTCCTTAGGGGAACAAATCCGTGAGGGACCTGCTCTCAAAGCGGACAATATCATGAGCCAACGCCCTACCAGCTGAGTTAGGACGGCCCTCCTCAGCTCGGTCGGAGTGGTGGTCCCCCACCACCGCGGGACCACCACCCTTATAAGGCGTCAGTCTTGCCTTTCACTCAACGATATGGGATCCGAGTCACCCCTCAGACCATGGCCACAACATAGCCCCCCAATGAAGGGAAGACGCTTTGAGAGCAGGTCTTTCACGGTTTTAAAAGGCCTCGTGAGGGAGTGAGGACTCCCACCCTTATAAGGCGCCAGTCTTGCCTTTCACTTAACGATGTGGGAGTCGAGTCACCCCTTGGACCATGGCCACAACATAGCCCCCCAGTGAAAGGAAGACTGGCGGTTGTGTCTGGTCAATTCCGGGGTTCCCACAGTCGGCGCCATTGATGAGATTCCGGTAGACTGGCTCATGATATTGTCCGCTTTGGGAGCAGGTCCCTCACGGTTTTAAAAGGTCTCGTGAGGGAATGAGGACTCCCACCTTTATAAGGTGCCAGTCTTGCCTTTCACTCAACGATGTGGGATCCGAGGTCAATTCCGTGGCTCACGATATTGTCCACTTTGGGAGCAGATCCCTCACGGTGGCACCAATCTTACCTTTCACTAAGCATGTGAAATCCGAGTCACCCCTCGGACCATGGCCACAACAACCATCACCACCGATAATCACACTCGAATTGTTGGCATGAATTCTTGTTTACGTATATAAATTGTTCTATTTCTATTTGAGCTGGCGATGTGGGATTATAGGGTTATATGTCTGACACGAAGTTCACTTGCCTCATTTCATGGGCAATTTGCTTCGACTAAAACCTCGATAGTAATCCTTGTGCCCGTTAAATGATAATCATGATGTTATACTAATTGATTTTTACAATTATGTTTACACACTTTCTTTATAAAAAAACAAGTTTCTAATGTTAGGATGATACTAGAGGGTTAAACTAATTCAGTACTTGAATCTTCTCTTATTATTGTTTTACTGATTTTTTTTTATAAGAATCTACATCATTAAAAATCAAACCTAGTATTACATAATTTTCATTTGACAAATGATGCTCTACATTTATACATTTAATAATTTATAAATTAAAGATCCACTATATGATTTATTCATGGGATAATAGTTGATTTGGCACATACTACGCGTGCGAAAAACACAATAATAGTTTTATGATTAAAATGTATGCATAATCCTTTGGTTTGATTAAATTTTATAATAAATCTTTGTTTTTTTTTTTTTTGTACATAACAGACCATATGGTTTGTGCTAAGCATAGAGTGAGTTCCTGTTAATTCCATCGTCTATTTGTAGTCAATTGGGCACGAAATTGGCACATTTTAATGCTCCATAAATTCTATAGACCATTTGAAGATCATCCAATAATTTTTAAGAATTTTCACTCACTTATTATTTTTGTTTTGTGGTTTTTTAATCTTTAATAGTAAGAAAATAAGAAAAATATATTTTCATTGGTGAGAAAAAATATTTTCGAGGGTAAAAAAATTCTTATATTTTTTCTTATTATTTACCACATTTATCTTTACATGTATAAAAAAATTATGATCAAATTTCTTGTGTTGTTAAGTTTTTAAAACAATTTTATTTATGAATAATATATTGTAACTAATTAAAACCACGTGATTTATTATATACCGAATATTTTATTTATGAAAATAGGCCAAACTATTTTTTTGATACACGCAAAAAAACACATTATTTCATTCAAAAACACAATAAATCTAGCATGTTTACATTCCATTTCACACCAATCAAAAACTATACATAAAAACTCAAATCACATTATGCCCCGAAGTCACCAGACCTAGATGTCAACCAAACAACATACTATAACGTGATTCAAGCCAGAAGGAAAATAAATACAGTGGTCAGACTTCAATAAACCCAGTTAGAATAACAGCAGAGTTCACACCCACCAGCCTGAAATCCAGCCACTCAAAACGGCAAAAATGACATCAGAAGAGTACAAGGAACTGGGGCTCAATTCTTCGACTTTGAATGCTTTACAAGCCAATCGATAACCGTATCAATGTTGGTTGAGTTCTTGCATGAAATCATGAAGCAACAAACTTCCCTATCAGTAATTGACTTGAGCCCCCTGCATAACGGAGCAAAATTCTCAAACCATATAGTATAATATATCAAAATAGACAGAAGGGGCACTAGATGGAGATTCATGATGCATTATTTTCTATCCGCTTTCCTAGAGGATATTCACTGATCTCACAGTTAGACCATATTTACGTGTTGTTCACCTCTTTCTTCCCTTTTTTTATATGCCAGGCAAATTTACGGAAATTTGAAAATGATATCTAAGAACATCTTATGTTAAGCTACCATTTTATCATTTAACACAGTGGTTCTACCATAGCAAATCGCCTTGACAACATTTCAACAATTCTAGTCCCCAGTCTCCACTTACATTTGCTCTGTCAGATCTTGCTTGGACAAGGCTCCGGGTTTGTCAATCTTGTTCCCCAGTACCAGCAAGGGAATACCATTCAGTGAGGGCTTACTCAACAGGTCATGAAGTTCACTTTTTGAGACAGTTAAGTTATCATAATCAGCAGCATCCACAACGTAACTGCAAAACCCAAAACACAGGTCAATAACTTTTTGGTCATTACAACCTAACAAATCATAATCATGAATGATAAAATTATCTCATCCAAAAATTAATCATGATGTGTATGAGAAGCATGAAGAGTCACTTATATGAGTAATTGGCAAAATCTCACGATTAAATGCTATTTAAATGTTCATGCATATGGGGGCAGAAAAAAGAAAAAAAGAATAGACGAGCAAGTTGGAATTCTTGTGCTGTTGTGCTTGTAATGTAAAAGGAAAGGGGAACATCAATTGTAATAGTAAAAGAATGAAGGGCCAGAACCAATATGCAACTTTACCTTTTACAGGCACACAACACTAGAACAACAATGCAACTCTAAATTTTAGGGGCAAAGCAGACATGAGTTAGTATTGAATTTAAATGGTAACTAAATCCTTTCCTAGCTTGTTGTTGCCTCTTATCCCTATCTAAAAGGAAGAAGAATAATGTAATATCACCAGTAATGCCAAAAACACCTTCTGCCTTAACTCAACCTGAACATGCATTAGGACAGCACTTAGAGAAACTAAACCACAAAGGAGACCATGGTGCTTTCCTTTTACATGTAGCGACTTTTAGATGCAACAATTACTCAAATGCCTATAAAACACATGCTAATAGAAGGGTATCAATAAAAGAGTTCATAAAGGAAAATCAATCAGCAACTTAAACTAAACATAACGTAGAACCGCATTTCTCCAATTCATGGGCAATTACCATCATTCAACTAGTAGCAAAACTGCAGCTAAAAAATTTATTGATTAGTACCAATCACAAAATCTAAAATAGTTTATTATTTCACAAAATCTTCCCACGAGATTGCAAGACCTTGACAGAGATACATAGGCAAATTTTTAATATTTTCTCCATAATTTTGTCTTCACAATCTTAGTTAACCAGGACAGTGGAAAAATCTTACCTCACACAACACTTCAAATGTAAGACCTGGTTTCCTGGTACATTTATGGGACTCTGGTGAAAATTGCAGAAGACTGCAGCATAGAGAGGATATAGAAGAAGAAGTGGGAGGAGAAGAACAGTACAAGATGAAGAAAGGTCTCTGACTCTGGTACTTTATAAGGAGCTCTATGGTGGAAGTTACAGGCAATCAAATATTTGAATATTTGCAGATTAGGAGCCCAATTCTGGGTAGAGTACGAGAGGTGAGACCAGATATATTAAATTTTTGGAATCTCTCTTTCTGTCCTTTGCTATAATAACATCAAAAGAATTGCTGATAGGCACTAAATGTCAAGATATTAGCAGCAGCAACATTCTTCTGGGAAAACGATCCACCCAGGATTTGCATTAGCTCTAAAAAGATAAAGAGACGTCAAAGGTCCCTGCCACCCCACAGCTGGTACAATTGCATGGCAGAGTATGACAGTTCATAGTAGCTAGCAGAAGAGTAACTCGATCCCAAACTACAGCTGGTAGGCTAAAGGTCACAAGGCAAAGCAAAAGGAATAAGAAACAAAGAATATTTTCGATGAGTTAGAGATCAAATCTTTGTTAACTACCTCATCCCATATAACCTTACGTCTACCCTTACCTCCATTTCAGACCATCTACTTGAATAAATCGTTCTTGTGCGCAAGAGTGTCCTACATTGCACTAACTTGTATTCACATTCCGTTTAAGCAAAAAAAAAAAAAAAATTGTAATCCAATCATTTCCCACCAAAACAAGAGTACCAGTTGGATAATGTTCACACTAGTATGTCTCATGATCTAAACAGCATAAGAGAAAATTAACATAAAATTAACATACAATGTGACACGGATTCTATATGTAGTCACATGAAATAAGAATATACTCCAATGACAAATACATTATAACCAAATATACTCGGCCTGCAGTTATTGGTTTGCGAACAAGACAAAAGTAAGATAAAACAAACAAAAGGAAGAAGAACCCATAAAAATAAGGGATACAGGACAAAAGAACGAACGGCCATATTGTCTATTGAAAGAACTTTCTATGATCTTATATCAAAAAGTAAGGGTAAAATTACAATACAAAATATCTTCGAAGTTTAATAAAGAAAAGTTTGAGTGGAAAACTGCATATAAAAGATCAACATCTCGTTAAACACTAGCAAACAAATTTAATTTTTGACAAATAAAAAAAAAAACTACTATTCTATGGAATATAAGGAGCTATTTTTTTTTCAAAAGAATGATCACCAGAAATCCAGTAAAAATCCATACCAGAACAACTAAGCAAAATGAGATTATGATATAACACCAGAACAGTAAGACATTTCAATATCATCATATAAATTTGAGAGAAAACTGAATATACTGAGAAAATTAGTTTTAAAGACGTACACAATAGCTGAAACTGCACGACAGTATCTCTCCCACATACTGCGAAACCTTGGTTGACCTCCAAGATCCCACAACTTTATCGTGACATTACCTTTAGTTACCTTCCTCATATTAAATCCTACCTGTAGATAAAAGAGATGGCTTAAGTGAATTTCCACATAAATTAACCAACTGTAATCGAAACTTGCTGTGGTACAAATGCAGAATTTTCTTCTAGTGGTAGAATAAAGAGAAGGTAATAACTCGTTGAGTTGATGACGCACCGTTGGGATCATGTCTTCACTATATCCACCAGTCTTGAATCATGATACAGAAACAGACATCAGCGTCAAAATGAAAGAGATAATATTGAAAAAATTATAAAAATGAACATTACAGCTCCTACACAGGTATTTACTTACTGCAATAACGTTTACAAGTGATGTTTTTCCAGCATTCTGGAGGCCTATCAAAGATAGCTCCATTTCTTGCTTGAAAAAGAGACTGCAATCAGAAAGAAGTGATTCAATGCAATATAAAGAGTGATTCCAAATGAAATATGAAATGTGTGCAACATTGTGAATATCTGCGAGCATTCTAATGAAAACAGGTAGGCAAGTGAAATCGAGATATTCATAAATTTCAAAATAACGACTTATTTTGTTCAACTTAGTAGTATGTGGGCAGAAAACAATAATATGAACATATTATACAAAATCAGCCGCAAACACAAATCAAGAGATATACTAAATTTGTAAAGCTTTTCTGAGATGTACTTTATATCCCATAGACATGTGAGCAAAAGGGCCATTAACAATAAAGTAAATGTTTTCACAGAAGATGTACAAAAAGATAACAGCCTGGAAATATGTTAATTTTCCAAATGTGAGGAATAAGGTTGACAAGAGTTGGAATATTAGTGATTCAATTACTTTAAATCCTAATATGATCATCCAAATATTATCTTGTAGATTAGTTCTTTTGTATATGGGTGGCACCCATTTGGGGCTCCATATATATATATATATCAAAAAAGAGAATATGATCATCCAGATACTGTTCAAACTATGAACCATGAACCTGTCTGTTATATATATATATATCAAAAAAGAGAATATGATCATCCAGATACTGTTCAAACTATGAACCATGAACCATGAACTTGTCTGTTTATTTCATTTTTAGTTTCTAGATGATATCTTCAAGCTTAAATCATTTTAATAAGAATTTCCATACAAGTTAATTTATCTTATATATCAACCAAATTCCAATAATAATTTCAGTTTAACATTGACAACAGCACAAAATGTACCAAACAAACAGCATTACAAATCCAATAGTGCTGCCATTGCCTCCATCGTGCCAGTATCAACTCTACCTGAATAATTGCACCACCACCACATTGCAACCCTAAATCACCCCGTAGCAAAACCCCATTCCCCAACCCCACACCACCTTGTCATTGATATTCTACCACTATTTTCATTATGAAAGGAAATGATATAAATTAATAAGTAACATTGGCTTGGAAGAAGTTTCTCTAGAAGGAAAATGAAAGTATGTTAACTAAATTCAGCAGCATTATTCACTACTCTAGATATTCACCTATCACATTTTATGGGGACTAAAGTTTATATGCAAGAACTGGCAAGAACGAACGAGTAAAAACTGAGAGATGAAGGAAGCAATGTGCATTAAACCACCAAAATTGCCCCTCAACAATTAACATCAAGAACTCTCTTTTATCAGAAAAGACTGCTTCTGAAAAACCATTATGTCACACCAATGATTTCAGCAACTTCAGGAGATCACAGAGTTCTATGAAAAGGCATTATGTTAATTCTACAATCTCAACAACTTCAGGTGATCACAGAGTTCACACACACCACTGCCTCCATCTTCAATTCAAAATATGAGAAGTATATCCTTCCACAATAAGTAGGATTCTTCCACCAAACCTCAGAATAAAGCTCAGTTTAGCTTTATGGGGATCATCAATATCAAAGGATTTCAGGAAGTTATACTTAATTTTGTAAACATCCAAACAACACTTAATTTTGCTAATTGAGCAATTCCTCTAAACAGTAACCATTATAGTCGACACCGTTGTTGCCATCACACCATAAGTGATAACTAAATTCAATTCTAAACCTTTCACATAATTACCAAATCTTCAAACCATCATCACTTCGCCATCTCCACCACTACCAAAAGTTCAATCCTGTGAAATAACCACCCTGCATCTTTCACCTCCTTCACAGTGCCAATTTCACTGTAATGCACATACACATTACAGGAAGGTTATGGAAATTAAGCACTCTCATTTAGAGTGCTTCACCATCCATGCAGCAGAGCAACCTATTAAAGCAACCTTGCACCTGGTTTCAACCTCCCACATTCACCATGACAACAAGAACATAAGGGCCTATCACACTAATCACTTCCTTTGTTTTCAATACAACTCAATCACAGAAATGCACCAAGCATTTGCGTATTTTTACTTGCACAGTTAAAGACAACTGCGATTCTGGATATACACTTCATAACTAATATTAATGAGAAAATATTCGACTTAAGTCATATGCTCCACCCAAAATTTTCAGCCTTCCGTATGAGAATAAGCACAACAGAATCGGAAGAGAAACCGATTCACAGGGTTAATTCAAAAAGCAAACAAAAAAGAAAGTAACAAAATATCAATGTTGTTTAGTTAAAGATGAAAAATCAGCGGCGTCAATAATCCAAATAGTCATATCAAACTAGTAAGTAGCAATTTTTGCACTGCTAATTACTAAATATTCAATTTTTTTAATTAAAATCCAAAAAGAAGTCTCTCCTTTTCAATATTTTCTCATCAACCAAACGAAGCCTTGAAAGCTCCAAAACTTCAATTACCAAAAAGAAAAAAAGAGAGGATGAAACTCTTTAAACAACCAAAAAAAATCGTCATAAGAGATCAAAGTAATTGAAACTCTTCAATTTTTGCATCTATTTAGTCTCCAAGAATATTAGATAACAAAAAGAAATACCAATGGAAATAGTTCCATTTAATTGCAGATTACAATTTTCTATGCTCACAAACAACCAAAACTCAAAATTAAACAAAAAACAAAAAACTCTTCCTTTCTTATCATTTTCTCAGCAACCAAACAAAGGGAGAGGAAGAGAGAATGCTCACCTTCGCAGCCAATTGAGAAAAGCTTCCCATAATCCCATTTTTTTATCAGAGAAAAAAAGGAGGAGAAATTAGGGCTTCGTATTTGAGCTAAAGACGATCCGTTACAAGCTATATTCAATTAAATTCCCTCGCTATTTAAAATCAGAAATGAAGCGATTAACGTTTTTTTTTTATGAAAGAACGCAAAAAAAACAGAGAGAAAATAATTATGATGATAAAGGAGAGCATTATGTAATATGTACAGACAACGTGAAGAATGTTCGTTTTAAGTATCCACGCGTCACATAGAGAGTGGTAAATCTTGGCCAACATAAGCTTTTTCTACACAGTAGGTGTCAGTCATTGGTTGAAACTAAACACGCGCGAGATCTTTTGTGGGTAGCTGGTTTTAATCTGGGAGATGCGTGCAATAATGAAACGTTGTCGTTCTTGTTCAGAATTTTGTGAAGGTATATTTGTCATCTTCTAGTATAAGCCACGGTCCAGCTTCATGGTCGCAATCTCCAGGTTGTCGATTAGTGAGTGGTGCATGTGGAGTTTTTCCATTGGTTATTCAATTATTAATAAAATATATAACTTTCTTTCAATTATTTTTTTTTCATAGAAAACTCGAACTAACAAAATCATTTTTCAATGTGAAAGTAATAAAATTTTCGATTATTAGTTAGAACTAGAACTTGATTATTGCTTTTAAAAGAAAATAGAAATTGATTATTGTTAATTGATTTTTTTTTTTAATTTATTCAATCCTAGCAATGAAAAGGGATGGTAAAACATTTTAAGGAATAAATTAAGTTTGGCTCTATTGTTTTTCTTTTTGGTTAAATTACAATTTTTTGTCCCGGTTTGATTTAGACGGATTTATTTTAGATTTAGAATCAAGCCGAGTTTTTATCGAACTATTCAAGTTCGAGTTCAATCAAAACTCGGCTCGAAGCCTGAAAATTAGATTCGAATGCTTTAAGATTCGATTTGAAAGGCTCTTTAGCTCGAACAAATATTTATTTAATGTTTTTATTTATTGAAATTATAGTTTAGGTTCGTATCCTAGTTCGAATAGGTAATTTAAGGCCCAAACTCGAGTTCGAATTCGAATAAATTCATTTGTTATTGAGCTTGAATCATCATAAAATTTATCTAGTCCGAATCAAATTTTTGAATTCGAACCTATTCATTTAAGATCGAGCCGAGTTCAAATACTTTAGTATTCAGATTTGAGGAACTCGATTTGACTCGAGTCTGCCTCTAACTTATTTTACAGCCAAACCATTTCAAAAAATAAAAATCATGTAACCTGATTTTTTACTCTAAAAATTATCATTTGTTACAAAGATTATTGATATTTGATTTTTTATACTTGTGAGATAAATATAATTGCCCCAAAATATTTAGGCCCGGGTTTTAAGATTATACAGAATGTTGCACCTAATTAACACATTTAGCCGTCGTGAACTCCACCCACTGATGTTGAATTCTGTTCCCTCTCTTTATGACGTGGAGGATATCTTTTATTTTGGTCGGTGCGGGCGGTGGATCACGAGATATTTGATTTCATCTTGATGAGAATCTGGACAAAATTTGAAGGGTGCGTGTGAGGAAGGAAAAGCATCAAGAAAATAAAGGATGTAAAATGATTTTTTTATTTTATTTAATAAGAAAAAAAAGTGAAGAAAAAAGTAATATTTTAATATATTAAAATAATTTATAGTAAATTATTAATAGATAAGTAATCGAACCCAATGAATAATTAAGATAACATTATTTTTTTAAAAATATATTGAAATCTAAAGAGACATGCTTATACACATAATTCCCATAAGCTCAATCCAGGTAAAAGAGCATTAGAAAAACAAAAATAATTTTAAGTCACAGCAGAAAGTACTAGAAGCACTGTAATCGATATGTTATATTTAACAATGATAACGGAGGCTTTGATACAGAGAATAAAGATATTTATGCATTTGTGTTATGATTTTATATTATTTTGTGAGTGCTGAATTAGCTAAGGATAATTTCATTTAGTTTGAAATTATGGAAATGTTTTGATTTCAATATTAAATCAAAACGAAACACCTTTATAATTCGTTTTATTTTTTATTTCGATCTGCTTCGGTTTATTTTCGTCCATTTCGATATGTTTCGGTCGAAATATTACAATATTATTATTTTTTTTAATTTTAAAATGGCAATTTGAGAATTTTTACTCTTTCTTTTTAATTGGGGATTGATCAAATACAGTTGAATAATTCCATAAGGAAAAAAATAACTTTATTTTGAATAATATGGATAATAAATTATCAGACTGGTATTGCTCATGTTAGTATTTGGATTTTGGATGATGTAAGTGATACATTATGTTTATCGTTTGATGTTTGAATAATGATTTGTTTTATTATGATATTTATTTATAATTATATATATCTGAAATTTTTGTAATTTGATAGTAGAACAAGATATCAATTTGGATTTCTATCAAAAAAGAATTTACAATTTATTTTAAAGAAAAAATTTGGGTAAGATTAATTTGTATATTGAGTAAGTTCTATTTTTAATCATTTTAATTTGTCTTATGTTTTTATTGGATCATTTAAGTTTAAAACGTTCCTATTGTATCATTTAAGTTTGGTTATTGTTTCAATCAGATCCTTCACATAAATCTCATTATCTCAAATCTCATTATCTCTCCCAACAAAATCACGAATAATATTTTTTCTTCCATTTCTTTCTTTCAATGAATACACCATCAAAATTTTCAAACTTCTAAATTAGAGGCATCTCTTTAAGTATAAACCATCTTCGCAGAATTAGTGAGATAGTAGTAGCTCATGGGAGAATTGAGAGCATGACTAATCACAACATTATTTGTTTGCATAAATCTAAGACCTATAGCTTTCCTCAAGCATGAGGTATACATGAAAAAGGAAATAATGCACCGAGATTTTCAACTATTTTCAATTCAGTTTTTTTGGATAAATAGTAAAATTTATTTTAAGAGAAACAGTACAATAAAAATAGAAAAACTTATGCATATTTTAGAAAAACTTATGGATATTTCTCTACTGATTGATGCTTTTACTTCTCTGTCTTCGTAATCACTTCAGATGCATCACTGTTTGCCTTCAAAAAGCTATACAAAAATCTCTAGTAAATAAAGTTGAGAGCAAGTCGGGCGACGCAATGCTCCACATGACAAATTCAAGACGCAACACTGTAGATCTTCCATCGCAGTGCACAGCACTGCGCAACAAGTATAGTAGGAGGGTGAAGAAGAATAGGAAGAGAGAGAAGAAAACGAGAAAGAAAAAGAGAAAAAAATGGAAGAAAAAAAATCATGTACGTGATTTTGTTGGGAGAGATGATAAAATTTGAGAAAAAATACTTTTTTTAATGCCTAAGCCCACATAGGATGTCACCTAGGATGGAATTATTGGGTCATTTAGGTGAATGATTTAATTTGAATAAAAACTAAATTTAAAGGACTTAATAAAGACGTTTTAAACTACATGGATCCAATAAAAATATAAGGCAAACTAAAAAGATTAAAAACGAAATTTACTCTTGTATATTAATTTGAAGGATGATTGTTTTTATTTTATTTTATGATTTATACTTATAAATTATATATAAAACGATGAATCGAAATGAACTGAAATCAAAACATTTCATTTAAATAACTAAATCGAAACGTTTTTCGATATGGAATTTACAATCTTGATGTGAATTCACCAAAATATATATATACATATATATATATATATATATATATATATATTAAAGGTAATTTAGATATTTTCATCTGAAGTTAACTAACTGCAGCTTGGCACCAAAGAGTAGTTGGAATTGCAAATTAGAAAAGTGGATAATGTATTTAGTTAAAACAATGGGTGAATGAGTGAATCAGTCCAGATCATATATCCCATAAATGGGTGAATCAATCAATTGACAAGGAAGCATCCTCGAAGCAGCAGCAAACGTTGGTACAGTGAACAAAAATCCAAAGATGTTTTTGACACTGAAATTTCACTCAACAACTGTATATATATATATATATATATATATATATATATATATATATATATACACTCACATTATATGTAGTACTTCTAATTAAATAGATCATGTCTAGATCTCCTATTTCCTCTCTCTTGAAAAAAAAAAGAGATCTCCTTTTATATCTTCCTCCATTAAACTTAGTACCACAGAAAAGTTTTATATTTTGGTTTTTTTCATTGATTTAGTGAGTCTGTCTCTTTGTTGATGTGAAGGGAATATGAATTAACTTTGATATGCAGAAAAAAATGAATATCTTGCTAATGGTTGTTGATGGCGTGCGTCTCTTTGTTTCGACTCGTTGGGATCTACAGGAAATGCGCTTTCTAGCCATTCTTGACGACGTAAGGTCCATTGCACTGACGACGATCATGGCTGCCATTTCATGCTTTATAGCGCTAAGGAGACGATAAAATAAGGAAGAGACCGGAAATTTTGTTGAGTATTTTTTTTTTTTTTTTTTTTTTTTTTTGTGTGATGGCATTAGATTTCATTTAAAATTTACAAACCCAAGCGATATAATAATTGGTTAGATTTGATTTCATTGAATTTTTGATATTGTTATGAATCTTATTTAACCCAATATTTTAATAAATTATGAGAAAACATTGGAAGATCTCCATTTGTATCATTGTATGGGTTGAATACTTATGATTTCACTTGGCATGGTCTTGATTTAAGTTGTTGAGTACAAATCTTTTCATATTTATGCATAGTTTTATATTTGCTTGTGAGCATCAGTTAGTTTAATTGGTAAAATCATTTGATATTATTTACAGACATAAATACAGTAAATTATGATTATCAAAAGCCTTCTAGTAAATTACGACTATAAAAACTGTGACGAGACCAAATACACATAATTGTAGTATAAATGTGCATAGGCCTTGTTTGTTAATGATTTAAGTACAACTTAAATCTTTCAATAGTAACTTCACTTTAGTTTTTTTCTCTTTCTCTATTTTTGGGTTCTAACAACAAAAAAGAGATGCAAAAAGTTATTACAATTTTTTTTTTAAAAAAATAGTCTAGTGTCATTATTGTCATTGTTTTAATTGTTAATATTTTTCAGATTTTTTTTTCTATTTTTTATGGTTTGTTAGATTCAGATTTTTAGTTAAAATTTTTTATCAATCTTTTGTACTTTTAGAAAAAATTAAGGTTTTTGGTTTCTAACTATTTCTGAGATTCAATTTTTGAAAGTCTAAAGAGGTTTAGGTTTTCACCTTCAAATTCTAGTTTAGGAGAATTTTTTTTTTATTGTAATTTGAATATCAAAACGACACCAAAGTTGCTAAATAAATTGTTTTGAAGAAAAAATAAATCAAGTTAGTTTAAACCTCACGCTTTAACAGAAAATTCAAAATTTCTAAAATCCTATGGTACATTTCACTTTGGTCAATGGTGATGAAACTATAGTGTTGGTCGTTTTTGGTAAAATAGCTTTTTGATGCTTGGTATAAAATTATATATAAGTAGTGTTTACACTATACGATAATAACTAAAGCATTAGATTCAATTTGATGTGACATAACTTTAATTTTGAGATAAATATCGTTGATTGAGATGTTGATATTTTTTTTTCCAAACAAAGTTGAAAGAACTAAAATTTCTCAAAACATTTAAAGGCTAGTGAGACACCCATGTGGAGATAATAATGGGAAATTTTATTACATTAATGGAGATTTCCCATCTATAAAGCAAATAGGACTTGATGTATGAAAGACTAGTGAGTATTTCATCAATAAGCTAAGGCATATAGCACGATACATATATACATTTACGTGTGTGTATATATATATATATATATATATATATAAACACACTTTAATTTTAATACGACAAGGTTAGCTTACAAGAGTTTGTAAAAAAAGTTAAGTTAGGCAAGTATCATGCACATTTTAGAATCATGAAAAATATGCATGTGTTAATCAACTAATATTAAAAAGTATTATCTAATAAATATTAATGCGATTGAAGCGGACAACACCCGCATGTATAAAATTTTATATTAATTTACACATTAAACATGGAACCTAAAGTGTTCAAATTCAATTTAGATATCAATACTGATATCGATTGTATTTTTATAAATGCGAAAAAAGATGTGTTTTAAGAAATATAGCAAGATATATATATATATATATATTTTAATACCACAAGGTTAGGTTACAAGAGATTGTTAAAAAAAAGGTTAGGTTATATATTACACATTTAGAATCATGAACAATATGCATGTACCGTGCGCATGTTACTCAACTAATATTAAAAAGTATTATTGAATAAATATTAATGCGACTGAAGTATAATTTTCAACGGACAACACTCGTATACATGAAATTTCATATAAATGTATATATTAAACATGAAACCTAAAGTGTTCAAATTCAAATTGGGTGTCAATTCTAATTTCAATTGTGTTTTTATAAATGCAAAAAAAAATGATATGTTTTCTCTAACAGATTGAGTTATTTAAGAAGGAATTACAACTATAAAGACATGATTGAGAGAAATTCTGTCAAGCTGATCAACTTCTTTATATGGTGGAATCTTCATTGCTTTCTAGTGAATGGTTGTGTTGATGTCGAAAATAAATCAGGTCTAAATGTGTCAATTTAAGTTAGTTCAGGTCAGATTTGTTTAATTCAGGTATGAGGTTTTATTCATTTTAATTGGGATTGAGGTACCTGAAAAAAGAAATCACATAAAGTTTTTGTATTCAAGGAGGACACTCCAATGTTTAAATCAACTGCCAACCTAAAAGAAAAGATAAAAAAAGAGAAAAGAATGCATAAAGAAGAGTGTCATGAATAGTGCACTTGAAATAATAAGTCTTTTATATATGGTGAGAATCTTACCTTAATGGGAGAATGTAATGGACCTTTTGAGGTGAAATTATCTTTTTGCTCTTAAGAAATGTGACTGAAGTTTAGCCTTTTTTGGAGAGCGAGTGGTCTTCTCTTTGATAGCGAAATTACTGCAGTGCCCTTTGGGATGTCTATGTATCGATTTTCTATTGAGTGAGTATATTTTACCTATATGAAGTTGTAACGAGACGTTGTCATCCTGTATATCAACTGTTCTATTCTTGTTATGTATTTAGGAAAATAAATATATTTTTAAAAATTCAGTTTCGCCTCAACCTTACTGTCATACCAAATATTAGTAAAGAGGAAAAGTAAGAACAAAAAAGAAAGTTGAACAAGAAATGCTAAAAGAATGGAGATAATGGATACAAATGAAAACTACATAGAACCGTTGAATTTTATGCCTAAGTAGTAATTGTGGCAGGTAATGTCATTTTGGGTCAGTAATTATTATAAGAGTTTTTTTCTTTCTCTTTTTTCTTGAAAAAAAAAAAAATTATGTATAAAGGTTCAAAGGATCTATTATGAGAAATTTATTATGCACTTAGACTTTAAAAAATACTCGTATAAAAATTTATGATATTATCACAATTCAATTTATAATATTATTACAATTCATTTAAAATAAATAAAATAATCGACACAGAAATGAAATAAATATCTCACACTTCATAAAAATCGAACATGATATATTTAAAAACCTACTGCAACAAAGAAAAAAAGAAAAGAAGAGAAGTGTCTGAAATTACTTGGGCAACACAAAGGCAAGAGCTGGTGATGAAAGATAGGACTTGGCATTGTATTGTACTTGTATCATAAATATCAATTTTATGAATATAGATATAATATTTAAAGGTATTATCTAATACATATCAATGCGATTGAAGTACAATTTTCAACGGACAACATGGGTATGTATGAAATTTTCATATAGATGTACACATTAAACATGCATCTTTGTATGCTTATGATTTCGCATGATTTTCTTTTAAGTTGTTGAGTTAAAATCCTTTCATATAAATCATGCCATCATTTTTTTTTGGGATACATTTGTGGGGAGGAGGGGATCGAACAAGTCTCCTTTGTGTTTGCATTTGCGCACGTTACTCATTTGGACGGTAAAGATACAATTATTATTTCTTAAAATTTTAATTCTCAAAATATTATTGTTCTGATTTTATTTTTAAAAAAATATTGTTATACGTATTATCAAATTGACGCACCATTCATCTTATATCATTTCATCGCTTTCATTTGTTACAATATTTTTTTAATAGAAAAATTGTTATTTTGCCAATTTGATTTCATTATACGTATTTTTTTTCATCACAGATATCAGCCCAAAACAATTGCTTTATCTGGGCCTCCAAAGACCATTTAATGCTCTCTTCTCCTCCAATCCCTGATTACACGATTCTTTTACTTCCGTTGAGAGAAAAATTTGTCTGCACTTGATCTAATTTATTTTGATTAATAATTTTTGAAAAATTTCATTATTAACATTATAATTTTTAATTTAAATTTATGTAAATGTTACCTGATAATTTTTTAAAAGTTTTATTGATAACGTTATAATTTTTAATTTGGGTTTGCACCAATGTTATTAGTGAAATTTTTTAAAGTTAATCCAAACCGTGTGCGATTTGAAAACTTTCATTGATAATTTTTATGGAATTTCATTAATAATATCATAATTTTTAATTTGAATTTATAAAAATGTTAATTTCCAAAATTAAATTAAATCAAATCATATACAATTTGACAAATTATACAAATGTCGCGTGACGTTCCATTCTCTGGTGGATATATATATAAAAGCCTCAAAACAAAGATAATACTCTAAAGAAAAAAATGTCACCGTTATTTAATCATCCTGTCAAAGAAATTTACCATAAAGTTTTCCAAGTTTTCACTTGAAAAAGCATTTTGAAGACCATTCCTTGTCTGCAAAAAGTCTCTTTGTGTTTTCTTGTTGCGTTCTAGGTGTTTGTAAAAAGTCTCAAATGAATTATTACCTGTAACAATGACATACCAACATGGGCGATGGTTGATCCAGCTTGACTTTAAGTCAAGTTTATTTTTCTTTAAATTTATTAAAATTTTAATCAAATCTTATTAAAAAAATAATTAAACATCAATTATGATTAAATTTTTAAAAATAAATTTCAACTTAAAATTAATTTTAAATTGAATCCAAACACAAGCACATCTTCATTTTCTGCCCTTCAAACAGAGATCAGTCTCTCTTAGACTCTTCCTAAATCTTAAACCCTTTCTCTATGAAGTAGGAGTCAATTCTACTGGCTTGCTTAAGCCCATACAAAACCTACTTTAGCTTCAATACCTTGTCTCTTCCTGTCATTGACTATAAAACCCCGTGGTTGTTCAACATATATGTTTTCTTCAAGATATCCTTTTAAAAATTGCGACTTGACATCTAGTTGAAAAACCCTCCATTTGTTTTGAGCTGCTATAGAGCAAGAACTAACCCTCTGAAAAGTGGTGCATATGTCTCATTATAATCAAAGCCTTTTTACGAAGATTGTTAAATTTTAAGTAGAACTAACTTACATGAAATAAAATTAAGATGTTTCATGAAAAGCTTGGCAAGTAATTATCTATTTGGTTGGCATAAAAATGTTAGGGAAAAAAGAAGCTTTTCACTACAAGTTTTGGGAAACAGTCAGCGGTTGCAAGTTTTGTGGGGGTTTAGCAATAAGAACACGCATGTTAGATATGAAAGAGACTGACATTTCGTGTTTTTGCAAAGTTCTCATTTTGTTCATCAAACTTATAAGAATTCATGATCAAAATCATCATTTGTGTGTGTTTGTGCGCGACTGTTCATGTTCTTGCTTTATATGATGATACATTTTGCATTTTCGATTGCACTTAACGATTAGGCTAAAAAAGATTGTATTATATATCTAATACTTTCAAAATTCTGACATTTGATATTTTTTCCTCTCAGTTTTGAGGTTGCTTTACAAGCTATCACATTGAGATTTTATGATAAAAAATTATAATTAGTTACCTATTTAGGATACTTTATTGTGATAAATAGAGTACTGATGGATGAAGTCACGCATCAAGCTGAACATGGACTGTTTGTTGAGGGATCTCTTTTGTCACCTCAAGACTTAGAGTCCTCGATAATTTGGTCGCCGGATGCTCAACTGTAACATTGTAATCTCCATGAAACAGTGCAATCTCAGAGGAATATCCTTTATCATCTGCCACAATTTCTTGACTTGCAGTTTTCCACTCATTAATCAGCTTGTCTACAACATCTCCAAGTGGAGTATTTTTGAAGTCTTTATCTGCTAAGGTCATTACATCAAAACCAGATACTTCTGGTCCTCCAAAGATAATGATCCCTTGAACTGCAGGGTGATAAAACCCTTCTCTCAGTATCTCTTCCAAGTATTGTCCCTGCCCAAAAACAAAATCTAGCTAAGCACATTTTCTATTAATTACTTAAAGCTATGATTGACAGAGAGAAAAAGTGGGAAGAAGAGAAAGAGAAAAGAAAAGTGAGTAAAAAGTACTTTTCCATCGTTTGGTAGGAAAGAAATGCGAGAGAGAAAAACAAGATGATTGGTTTTTCTTACCACATATACAAATCATATTCTTCCTCAATTGAGAAGATTAGGGAGTGAAAGTTAAAATAAACTAATTCTTTCGTATTTTTCTTCTTTTCTCTTATTTTTTCCCTAAAAGAAAAGTGGATGGAAGGAAGAGCATGGAGAAGAAAGAAAAGGGTAAGTAATTAGATGACTTGAATGAGTGTGATATATACCTGATTAGGGCCTTTGCCAACATCAACTTCTGTAAGCCATATAGGCAATCCCAAGGTCCCCAGAATATCTAAGGCAGATCTCATGTAAGTAATGTTTGGCTCATCCGAACCAAAATGTCCTTGCAGTCCTATTCCTGCTGACATACTGGCAACCCCTGGATACGAAAGAATCTCCTCGAGCTTCATCTTGTATTGAACAGTGCTTGCAGACTCATCCTTACTATTCTCAATGGTGTTATACTCATTCATGAACATGATTGTGTTTGGATCAAGCTTGTAAGCTAGCGAGTAGAAAACTGCGGACGCGTTTTTGCCAAGTTTGTCCTCAAAGAAGCTGAAATGAAGATTCTCATTCACTACATCCCAGTGGATCATTTGTCCTGCGTATCTTGTAACCACTGAATTTATCCTTTTCAATACTGCTGATAGTAATTCATCAGGGGAAAGGTCTTTCACCCAATGAGGCTGCATTTTGGGATTGTCCCATAAGATGTTGTGACCTCTGACAGAAACTCCATTTTCTTTGCAAAACTTTAACATGGCATCTGGGATTGTATAGTTCTCTTTGCCTGGTTTTTCTTCTGTACTGTACCATTTCATCTCATTGGTGAAAGATGTAAACTTGAATCTTGAGGAAAACCAATCCCGGTAGCCTGTGCTTTCGAGGATATGATGATTCATTCCGCACCCGAATGCAAAACCAGGCTTGATTTGCTTGATGGTGATTACAACACCTTCAACTGCTGTTTTGTTGGCATAAGTTACCTGGAATTTCACTCTGCTTTTCCGAACCTTAGCTGTTGCAGAATAATCTTGCGACAAAACATAAAGGCTGCAGTACCCTGCATCAATAATCAATGTTAAATATGAGAACTTTGGTATGCAAATAAAAAACATTTGTATGCAAATATGTTGAGAGAGGGAGAGGAAAAGGGAGAGAGAGATCACCTGAACATAGAAAAATGAATAAGAGCATCAAGATGCAACTCTGGCTGAAAATCTTCATCTTCTTCACACAAAAATACAAACTTTTCCCCTGTAACATTTGGAGAAATTATCAGTCTCCATTAAGAAAGGGCAAATAAATTTTAAATGGTAGAAGAAGTTAAAGGCAATCTGAGCTCAAGAATCTAGGCAATGCAGAATTTTTTTTTTCTTAAAAAAGAAAAAGAAAGAGAGTGTGAAACCTTAGCCAATATGTAAGATCATCAGACAAAATACTCACTATTGTCCCGTGACACAATTTCGGATTTATATACAAGTGTTGGAAGTGGTGTAATAATTAAGAAAATGAAGGAAACCTAAATCAATTGCTAAATAAATTTAATGAATGCTAATTGGTGTCTAAGTTAGGAAAATTTTGATACAATACAACCATATATGACTTGAGTTGAAAACAATGGCTAACTGCAGGGAATATTGCTAGTTTTTGCCTTAGTTTAAATATATATATTCAAGACTTGCCAAATATTACTACTATTTTCTTTTGCCATGGTAAATCACAATGCTCTTTTACCATACATGACATGACATACCCAGTGGAGTATCAAATTTACCGTTGCTGGGGGTTTCAGATTTCAATTTGCATCGCTATCTTATATTTGGGTATACGATCAAAGTTCATTAATCCTTTACTCATTTTACATGTCAATTTCAATATGACAGAATAGAGATATAGAAGTACATAGCATTTTTTCGTCAATTTAAACTCTTAAAATAATTAATTATTCACTTATTCTTAAAACGTTTTAAATATTATATGGCACAAAATGAATACCGTAACACAATTTAAAACGATTTTATCAGAAAGTGTTATATAAGAGAGGAATTGTTAACGTATTTAATCACGATTAACGGTTACAATTGTATATTACAAGCGTGTAATATATGTATGGTTCACTGCTAACCATCAATCGCATTATTCATGATTGACACTAACGATCTTTTATGTAAAAAAGAAACATTAGACATATGACATAATTTTAACCATAGATAAGATATGTTTAATATCGATCATTATGTTTATATAAAGTGATTACAAACAAGCATGCTACTGATTAATGAAAAAAATGCAACACATATACTAAAATCAAATATAAACATTCAATTTCTAGCAAAAATCAAATATAAACATTCAATGACAACTCACTAAAATTGAGAAATAAAATCACATATTATAACATAATTTGAAACGAAATCATTATTAGTAAAAGAACTTGAGCACAAAGTAGATGGAATAGTTACCTTGGTTTGATTTACTAATTGGCAGACAGAGAGTAAGAGAGTGCAACAATATTAAGTTCGAAAGAAGAATGTAAGTAAGAGACTAAATACTTGCGTGTCTCTTTCACTTTGTAGATGAGGGCTCAAAGCAGGCGCTTTGTGCCACAAAGATATGTGGGCTAGGGTCTAGCATAACATGTGACACAGAAAACTGTCCTTCCATTCCCCCATTGGTAGGTTATTAAACATATATCAAGATATTTACCCGAAAGAGTTGGCTAATTTCCTAATTTTTACAGTGCAGTTGAGAGTTTATGGAAGAATTAGTTCATCTTTCCTATTATATGTATCTACTAATTGAAATAAAACAAAATGATGTCAGACAATTTTAGTGGAATATTTAATACCAATAGCTAGTATTAGCTAATTGGTTCTTGCACCGGGATGTCAAAAGTATTTGGGTGTTTTGAGGTTCATCGGTTAAATCCCCAAGTTTGCGATTCTTTACTTTATAAAGATAATTGTTATTTGGGTTGAAAGGTAATAGCTGTAGTACTTAATTTTGAAAATTTTTGTTGAGCACAAGATTTGCTCAAGAATAAAGATTGGAGGACCATAGACTTGTATACTATCAACGTATATCGGATCATCTGAAACTCTTTAAATGAACTGGGTTGCCCCTTCGAAATTTCTTCCTATGCTCATGGGCTCGTTGAGTGATGAGATATGTAATTCATGGTGAAAGAGTCACCAAGACAATATATTCTCATATGGGAAAACCGTTTTTATCTTTTGGTGAATTTTCTTCAAAACCAATCTTTTACCCATCTGATGTAAAGTGAAAACTGAGACTAAAGAAAATAGATGTTAAGAACATGTGTGCAGGCATAACAGATCTGCCCCAAGAAATGCTATAAATTATCAGATGAAAACTTGTATTCCTTCATGATACATATAATGAGCTGGGAGGGGGGAGGGGGGAGGGGGGAGGAGGGCGGGGAAGGATACGTTATACATACATACAAAAGCACTCATTTCTATACCCAGTTCTATGAGAGCGAAGAAAAAGGGGACGTTTTGTTTGAAAAGAAAGAGACAGAGAGAGAATAGGAGGTGGCATTAGTTAAATGATCATTTGATTAATGCAGCAGCAAATGATACTGAGGCATGCACTCAGAAACCAGCAGTTGCCTCCACTGTAGTTAATTGTATAGGTGAACAACAGTTTTGATGGTCTGGAGAGAAGCGCCAACAGCTTCTTATACCTGGAGGTACCCCTTCTGTTCCAAGTAAGAAATCACTTTTTCAGCCATTTCTCCCGGGGAAGCACAGACTCCATTATGACTCAGACGAATCTGGATAAAAATAAAGGCAGTTTTCATTTCATGATTTCAGTCAAGACAATAAAAACGAAATGCTGATAAACAACAATGCCAAAAAAAGTAGCCATAATTAATTGTTCGTGGGTAAATCAGATTTATTGTTGATGCTGTTTATAACTTTCATTACATAAGCACAAGTGCCTGGTTTACACATTCAATTAATTCAAGACTTCATGCAACCCTAGCAATTAATTGAAGTAAATGCGCTTAAATAGGCAGTGCAAGACATATTCATGGAACTGGCAAGTTTTACTATAAACCGTATTTGTATAATGTTTCTAATAAAAAACTCCACTTTTAGGAGCCAACAGTGATGCATATTAGTAGATCTTTTACGTTATATTAGCAAGCAGATACCTTGACTTGCTTCAGCAAACAAAAGACTCAAAAGTAACACCTTGCCAGAAAGAACATGCGTGTTTGTGTATCACGTTTTAGTTCAAGTGTCTATAAAGTCACTGCAGGTTCAAGCCTATCAGACACATTCTGCTTTTCACTAGATAGCATGAATACCACAGAGTCTAATTTTGTCAAGTTAGTATACATACCTCACAATTTAATGGTGGCTCGTAAGGATCATCTATCCCAGTAAAGCCTGCGAATTTCAGGGTGATGTTAGCATTTGTGACCATCAAGAAACGGACGAAAACTGGCAAGTGAAGAAACAGACTAAAACTAGCAAGTGAAGAAACTGTAATACAGAGCAGTATAACTTTTGCAAAATACTCATATTGCAGGAAAAGGAAAAAAGAAGTAAAAAGAGTACCTATATAGACCAAAAGAAGAAAAGCTAGAGTACAATAAAATAAAAGAATATCAGGAATAATTAAATTTCTCTGATAATTGGGCATCAATATAAGAATCACCATATCCATACTGATTAAATTTAACTCAAAGATAGAGAAAAAGGTAATCCAAATTTTTTTTTGCACAGATCTCATAAAAAATAAAGGATTCAAAGAAAATGTTACAGTTTGCCATGCTGTGCAGGCCATCAGTATATGAAAGGCATTAAACATAAGGTCAAAATGAAAATTTATAAGTACCCCAAGATACCTTTAATCTTTCCTGCACGGGCAAGTTTATAGAGACCCTTTGGGTCTCTTTCCTCACAAACTTGAAGAGGCACATCCATGAAGACCTGTTAAATCAAAGCTTAGTCAGGTGTACTTAATATCAAAGTTGGGATCTCCACATTTGATCTACCTGAGTTCCCCTTTACCTTACGGTGAATAGCTAGACCAAAGCATATGGGTTGTGTTAAAAGCAGCCATAAGGTAGAGAAGCACCAACCTCAATAAAATCTCCATCTGGCAATAAACTGCGGCAGGCATCCCTATCCCTTCTGTAGGGAGAAATTAGACTAGCAACACAAATAACTCCAGCATCTGCGAATAGCTTTGCTACCTCCCCTGAACATACAGGCAAATGAAAAAAAAATTATGAAGAGAATTCACGTGACATCATCTAAAAGGTCATGTTTGCCTTGAAAAGCAATCGCCAACTATAATAAGATTAGATATTTTCCAATTGCCACAACGTATATAGCTAATTCTTTGAGATAAAACAATAAGAACAACCACTACAGAAAGACTCACCAACCCTTCTTATGTTCTCCGCACGGTCTTCTGCTCTAAAACTGAGATCACGATTCAAACCATGCCTGACATTGTCCCCATCAAGAATATAAGATAACTTTCCCCTTTGGTACAAGCTCTGGCTTAAAGCACATGCCAGACAGCTCTTCCCTGTAATTTGTCTCAAAATTCAAAACAACGAAAGATAAACAAAATATAAGCATATTACTGCAGCTTTATAAATTCAGCTTATTTACCAATAATTTGGATTATCAAAATTTCGCCTTTTCTCTGTTACTCGAAGATATTTCTATGAATAATCCAATATTTAGTGAAATAATAGGTGCCAAAGACTGAAAGACAGTTACATAAGGTAGCTTAAAATTAAAGCAAGAAAGTGAGAGATTTTCTCTTAATTTCTAGATAGAGAGATAGAGAGAAACAACTACTTTTCTAGTCATTGGTTCTTAGTTGCTCGTTCACACCAATACATAACATGGCTAAACAAAACCTATCCTGTTGGTTAACATAATAAAGGTAGTTATGGAATATAAACAGTGCATACCAAGTCCCAACATCGGCAAGTGATATTTCAATTACAACTGGTGAATTAGCCAACAGAAAGAATATGCCTAGAGACTAATGTTAAAACAAATTGTTGAAATTAAGAATTGAAAAGAATTTTTTATTATTGATTAATTTGAATACAATTCAGCTATCCAATATATAGACTTACGAATATCAAATCTAATAGGACTAGGAGATATCAATTAGATAAGATAAGCATAAATAGGATCCCTACTAGGACATATAATAAGAATCCTAATAGGATTCTCAACACAAATTATGTAAAAATTTAGCAAAGATAAATTTAATATTTCCATACGAATATCAAAAGAACCATATCAAATCACCAAGAAGTTGCACATTCTTCATAGGTTAAGTATAATCCTTGTTACATCATTCAAGGGAGAGCTAGCATGGATACTTTTGTTTTTCTCCACCCCTCTTTCCATTTTTTCGTCCCTTCTAACAAAATCTAGGCTTTAAAATATATATCAAGTTATAAAAACATGTCACAAAACCATATTACAGGTAAGAACACATCTTTTTCAATAGAGAAGAATATAGGAACTAGATAACAGTATAAACATCTGAAATTGCAAAACAAGAATAAAAACAAAATACTATAATTAGCAATTGTCTCCTAAACGGATACATGCATTAGAAGATTTAAAGAATGGAACTGAGCTTCTATAGAACTTCAGATTAAAATTAGATCACATGAATTTGAATATATAATAAATAAATAAATAAAAAGCAGGGTTGATCAAAGATAACAAATGCAAACAGAATTAAAAATGACAGAGAATCAACACCAACAAACCTGAACCACTGAGACCCGTGATCCAAATGACACATCCTTTTTGATTAAGTAACTTCTGTCTGTCAACTTTCTCAACTGAACATTCATGCCACTTTATGTTTGTTGAACTTCCAACTGTAGATAATGAGCTGAGACTTTTCCCTAATAAAAAAGCGCATTAGAAACTACATGGTAAATACAGGTTTACAATTCGGTTTTCAAGTGGACAGACTGACATTGTCAATGTAAAAATTTAAAAAAGTAATAGTTCTATATCATTTTTTTAAAAAGTAATAGTTCTGTATCATCTTATAAAATATATCAACAGAAGAAGTTCCATTTCCACATAAACCATCATAAAATCATCAGACTATGCATATCATTAACTGAACATAGTTGATTCACTGGTATTGTTCAATTAACACCTCAGTAAGAAAACCAGACATATCATCTGCAACCAGTATTTGGAAGAAAAACTTATGGGAATTAAAACTGTCATCAAAGGACTAGACCTTTAACAACAGACTCTACATATATTATTGTTTTGTCATCAATTATGTACTACTTATAAAGCCTGTCATAGAGCCTACGAATTTCTTAAACCTGGACAAATCTGCAGATATTGTCTTTGTCAGTAGTTTAAAATATCCATCAGATTGTATTATATGCTATATAATGCTAGGTAGCAATAAGTAGTATTATACCATTTGCTTAGTATTAATAGATTGAAAGGATCAGGTTCTCGTTTCCAATTAGTTTTGACTTCAGACCAAGAAAGAAACTGCTGTTTTATGCCAAACTTTCCTGATCAAACTGGACTTAAATTTCAGATTAAAATACTCATAACAATCTAGGCTCTGCTCGCTCAGCTCAATTGACTTCAAAAAGAAGAGTTTGAAAAATGCTTATTGTTTTAATTTCTAGGTCTTTTTTCCTTGCTACTGATATTTCCTCTCTTTGCAAAAGACCACATCCCTGGCCCTTCAGCAAGGTACGAACCGTTCCTACTCTAGTACCCTAATAACAAATTAAATAATGATACGAGATACTTAACTGATTGACTGCTTTAACAAGCAAATCCATTCTTGATTGAACCTAAAAATATGTTTTGCATACCTGAAGTATCACTCCACCAAGTTTCATCATTTCAGTTATACAAACCACACTATTGCCACGCTTAATCCCTTTGCAAGCTTTGAAGCCAATTATAATACAAATATCACAATTATGTATAGAAAAAGAATGCAAGTATCAGATTTATGTAATCCAATTTAAGTTTTTTTTGGGCAAAAACAACTAAACTCCAAGCAGTATTTCATGCATGATTTTGTCAAAATTAAGATGAATTAAAATAAATAAAAAAACATCATCATCAACAACAACAAAAATTATAACAAAAAATTAACAAATATCTGCCCAGCATTAAGACCAACAAGTTTTAAATGATTATTCAAAGCTTAATTATCTTAATTGTTTCCCTGTTGTCCAAATCAGAATTATTTAAAATTTCTTTTCCTTTCCTATTCTTGCAGAGAAATTTATTTTCCTACACTTTGTCAGAAACCAAACAAGCCATAAAACAAAATTCTACAAAACCAAAAAAAAAGAGCATTACCCGCTTGCCCGTTTGACAATTTCTCCTCCAAAACCGACCCGTTTTGGCCAAGAGTCACATGTTTTGATCCCTCCAGGGCCTTAATTCGTAAAAATCCCCTCGATTTTGCGTTATTTGTCAAATTACCATCGGGCAAGCTCTTAGGCAACGCAAATCCTAGCGGCGGTTTAACCCCGATTGCAATCATCTCCGGAAATTCAGAAACAATTTATTCATTGATTGATCAAAGGAAAAAGGATCGATGAAAATGAATATGACTACACTCCATTCGAACATTAACGAATGTGAGAATTTATTGATCAATAAAATATGAAATGTGGAAAGCGTGTCAGTTAAAATCTTTTTGAAATGCGAACCACTTATGAGAAGGTAGGTAGACGAAGGTAGTTGGAAATTTATTGATCACGTGTGTTATAGGAAATCTTGAAAGTATCGTCGTTTTGATTGAGATGATTAGGTCTCATTTTATTATGATTAAAATTAAAATGTAGATTTAATTATCACAATAAATAAAAATATATGAAAACCATGATTCACACTAATTAAACCTAAAAAATCATACTTACTAAGCCTTAAAATGTAAATCTATTTACCCAAATATGTAACCCTAATAAGCCAGAAAAATGTAGAAAAAAATGTCTTTACTAACATATTGCCTGAGTTTATAAAATAATTTTGGATTAATTGTAAATTTTATCTTCAGTTTAAGATCAAGGGGCACATTTTTTTTTGAATTTTCAAAAGGGGCAATTTAATCTTTTATTTTAATAAATTAATATATTTTATTTGATTTCTGTCAAAATTTTCATCATGTGCAGCTCATATAAACTCTTCGATGTCAAAATTCTCGCCACATCAACACTGACCAACCATGTACGTGATAAATTAAAAAAATAAAAAACAAAAAGAGCAAATAAACCTAACAATTAAAAGAACAAAAATGTAGTAAAACAAACCCTAAATATCCAAATCTATGCATTTTTTTTATTTTTGTATTAATGTTATTGAAATTTGAGAATGTAGGACTAAAGTTCTGTTGTATTTTTTATTCTTTAACTGTCCAGTTTAATTGCTCATTTTGTTTCTCATTTTTTTTTTTATAAATTTCTTAAGTGCAAAATTGACCAATTCTGATGTGGCAAAAACATTGACACCAAAAAGCTCACGTGAGCTACATGTTACGAAAAACCAAACTTAGGACAAAGATTGCACAAATTTATTAAAATTAAGAGTTAAATTGTTCATCTAGAAAACTAAGCGGGAAATGTACCATTTGACCATAAATTGAGAAGCAAATTTACAATTAAACCAATAATTTTCTATAAATATAAGTTACACCAAACACCAACAAAAAATAAAATAAAAATAAATAAATAATTGAAAATGAAATTTTAAGAAAGAAAAACTCCTACGTAATAGGATGTTAAAGAGATCAAAAGATTTCAGTAATAAGAGTGTTCAAAGACTTTGTTTCGATAACAGCTAATGCACATATGCAAGAAACGGCTTACATCTTCAAAATCCTAGAGGAACTCGTAGGCAAGAAAAACTTACCATTGTTGAACAAAAATATAAAACGCTAGATCATACATGTGACTCATATTGAGCCAATTCTTCAAATACTTCATGTTCAATAAATCATCAGCCCAACATCCATACAGTTCATGCATAGAGATACATGATAGAAATTTTTTTTGACAACCCAGGAACCTCTAAGACCAGGCCCACTTTGGATCTGGCCCTATAGGCCCAAACTGGGAGGAGCGTAGCACGCCAGACCCGATGTGATACATGATAGAAATATTGGCAGTCCATGGAGTTTGAGGCTTGGAATTCAATTACAATCCAGGCATTCTGGCTGCAACATGTGCAAACCAGATTAAACTAGCAGGATGAAGAATTTGGCACAAGATCATAATTCATCCTAGGCGTAATAACCCACATACAATCATATTTCTGCAACATCTTTGGTCGATATGTTTAACACCACATGGAACTGAAAAGGATTACTTAAAGGTCAGGCATGCCAATTCCAGCTTTAGCATCATATGTCTTGTCGAATACAAGATCCATCAGAGTATCCTTGGGGCCAGCTGCAAAAAGAAAGAAAAAGAAAACACAAGTGAATCGGATAATCAGCAAAACTAATTTTATACTGCTTTTCTGACCAAAAGAACAACAATATAATTAGACAATTTGAAATCACAATTCAGCTGCCACTAGAAGTCATTCAATTAACCTTCTGGAGACCCAATAGTCATATTCTTGAAATTAATAACTGGTTTCCCATCGAAAGAGTAAACTCTGGAAAAGCTGATAAGTATAGGAAATTTTCTAATATAACTGCACAAGGAACCATGCCATCACCAAAAAATGAACACATCAATCTTCTCTCTCCTCCCTCACCCCCCTCCCCCCCAACCCACACACACACACCCCCCTTCACTCTCAAACACATACTTCCCAGAAAGAGAAAAAAGCGGGCGAAGAAAAAAGGACTGCAACCTAAATCATCTGTTCTCCTCAAAACAGCTTTTACCTAGATTTCACCCGACATGACACCTTAGACCTTTGCATAACCATTGAAAGACCTATATGTCTATTGGGTCCAAAATTTCCAACATTTATAGATGATAGAAGAGGTTCTAATTGACAACCCTCTAATTTAATTTTATCAATTCTTCAAAGACGTGCCAATCCTATTGCGCTAAGTAATCTTCTAATTAAGAAAACGTCATTTTCTTTTACCAATAAAAATATAACAGATATTTGTAAACCTTCTGCCTTTCCTAGCAATACATATATGTAGGGACTCCTTAGTCAGGCGTTGCATTTTTCAATATATTACAAAACATCTACCCTTTTTTCTTTATCCTTTATGTACATTCCATAACATTGCTTTTGTGAAATGCACTCCATACACAAGATTCTTATTACTACAAAAATGGGATATAGCAATAAATTTCTGTTCTTTCAGTTTTAGAATATGATTAATTACTAGAATGCTTATAGTTAACTGTATTTTCAGTTTTTAGTGAGTTTCAAATAGTTCATATCAAGAATATTCCTAGCTGACATTCCAGCAATGGTCTTAAGATTTCAAAACTCACTAGTCTCTCTAGTTATTCTTATAAAAGTTGCACATTCTTCTCATTAGTTTGTGAATAAATAAATTATGCTGCACTCATAAGCTTAAGATCTCAAGGTTTGCTAATACTTATTTCTTTGGGGTTAATGAAGGCTTGCTAATCATACATACTGCAAAGAACTGCTCAGAGTACAGAGCAGCTGGAAGAAAAAGCAACAAGGGAGGAACGACATGACCAATGTTAAAATATTTGTTGAACGAAGTAGAGAAAAAAAAGGTGATAAGCTTTTGTTAAGTACCAACTCTAGGTCTTGGCGTTGTCCTTATCTTTAAGATCTCAGGACGAGGGATTATAGACCCAGATGTCCCTTGACCTCTAGCTACTCTTACTTTGGTTCCATCTTCTAGATATTTAACCCCAACCTTACAAGGTTTCCTGCATAAGTAACCATTAATCATCATTTTTCTTGTGAAACAGAAATAATGAAAGCACCACTGATGCTGGAATTGGAAATCAGAAGGATAACAGTACCCTGTGACTGGGTCAACAACTTGAACGTTCGAGGCATGAAGTGGGGCTTCAACTGTAAAGATCCCACCTTCATGACCTGGTCCTGCCTTAATATGCTTTTTCACCTGCAAATATGGCCTAAAACATTTAAAAGTGGGGGAAAACGCATTACTTCCGTCAGATAGAAGATAGTTATAATACAGCAGGATTCACGTAATTCAGTTAGAATTCAAGGATCTAGACAAAGCACATACAAGCAAAGACCAACAAGCAAGCAATGGAAAATCTTAAGCATCAATAGATAAAAACATCTAAGGTGCCCAAAAAAAAACAAGATTCTATGCACTTGACAGAGCAGAAAACCAGTGGTTGCTTCCAAGAAGGCATCACTTGCCTACTCTTACATGTAACATTTATGGTTCAAACTTCTTGAATATCTAGAATAATTTTCGCCTTCATGTGTCTTGAGCCATAGCATAAATCACGCACTGGCCTTAATTTAGTCTCTTAACATGATACACTAGAAGGCAAGGAGGAATGCACAGAGCAAAACAAGAAACAGAGTTATTATGCATTCCATTTGTTTTGTCTCCTATGAAAAATAATTATCAATATTAAAAAAAATTTATCTGCAGACAGGAATCTTCCCTATTTTATGGAAATTATATCAAGACCTACCAATCCAAAGTATGATGAACAGAAACCAAATCTAGGGACAGAAAAGGTTTTTATTGTTACTACTTTGTTAAAAGGAACAGTTGATACCATTACATTTTCAAAATCAGTATATCAGAACATCAAGAAAACATTGCTTCTAATCAAATTGACTTTTCATGTTTTCTTTCTTATTCTTCTTTCCATCCTTTCTCTTCTTATTGAAAGTAAAGAATCAAATAATCAAGACTACTTCTTTTGGTTAATACATGAAAGCACATGCACTATCAAATGTAAAAGTGAGATCATTAATTAGTGTTTCTCAACAAAGAACACTTCCATTCTTTTTTTTATAAGTAAAAAGTATATAAAGAAAACTTCCATTCTTACATCTAACAATCCACGACGAAGTGTTAAAAAGAATGCACAACACTGCCCTTGCCCCCCTCCCCCCTCTCCCACCAAACAAAAAAGTGAGAAAATTAGAGCATAGAAAGGGATGAAAGTGATTCCCCCCCAGCCCAAAAAAAATGTGTGGAAAGTAACACGGGAAGACAAAGATTTAGAGTCTCTCACCAGATTTTTTCCCTCAACAATAACACGATTTTGAGAGCGAATGACACGCTTAATAACTCCAGTCTCACCTTTATCCTTGCCCCTAATTATCATCACCTGCAAATAATTGAGATGAAACAATAGGATATAACTCAGTTGCAATTTTATAAGGAGTGGGAGATTTCACTGCATTCTCACATTATCTCCTCTGAGTATCTTCCAGTGCCTAATGAGTTTCTCAGCTGCTTTCCAACCCATGCTCTCACAATAAAACAAGTACCTCAGTACCTGTAAATGTCAAAGCCAATCAGTTTCCCATTTCAATTTTGGAAATAATTTAACAAGCCCATATAACATGCCCAAATCCATCTTTAACAGGCATTAAAACTCGGCACAAAATATCAATATTATCAACCATTTTGTACATACTTGCATCTAAGGGTCTGTATAAAACTAAATGCAGACAAATCCTTGCAATCATTTTTTTAAGAATCAATTAGATATGGATTTTAGTGATGAATCTAGAAACATTCCTATCTTCACTACATCTCAATGTATGATTCTTATTCTGGAGAGAAAAAAATTGTGGTCAGGGATAATCCAAATGATTGTTCAAATTAACAAAATAGCAAAAATAAAAGCAACGACTACTCCCATTTTAGAATGTTTGGAATAAATGAAGAATTGAATTGAATTTTCTTTTCTAAAATACCCATAACATTCTAAGTATCATATATTAGCCAAAAGAATATGTATGAGGCAAAATTTTCTTATTTTTCATTGAAGAGAGAAACAGAATGGTGACTAAGCTGCAAGAGAGAATAGCACTGCACAGAAAGCTTCACATTCTGAGAACCCTCACCAAATCCAAATTTGTAATACACAAAAGTCTTTGTTTTTCTTCCCGTCTCTCGTAAAAACTGATTTGGTTATACATCGCAAATAGTTCATTACTATTAATTTAGGCACAAACTTTTCAAGTTCTTGTTGATATTCTTCTTCAGATATGCTGATCCGCAAAAGTAAGCGGCTGATCTCCAATGGAATCAGCTGCACGCGCACTGCGCCGGGTTGGTTCATGCGGTTTAGTTTCTGACCCTTGATTAGAGAGGGAAAATTTGAAAAAGCCAAATAAAATCCTTACTTGTATGACGTGTCAGGGACAGTTTTCGGCCAAAATAATTGGTGTACAATGCTAACTTACAACTAAAGTGTTATAAAGTTAGAATTCCCCACATCATATATATAGTTCCAAAGCGGGAAACCTATGTTGATTGCATATCAGTTTAAGCAGCAAAACTTCTTCCAATAATAAACTCATTATTATTACTATTACAAATATTTTTCAATAAGACATGCTAAGCTATCTTCAACATATAGATAAAAAAGTATTAACAAACAATAAAATTATTAGTAACTTGGTCAAGAAGTATTATCATCGAGAATAAGTTTGACTCCACTGTTCTTAAGGGCATTGACAATGGCCCATATTTTGGTGCGGTTCTTAAAACTTTTCTTCTCAACCTCCTTGTTTACATCAACATGTATTCCTCTTCCTTGTCCCTCTTCAAGGCCCTCCACCTTGAGTCTCATGGCCAACACCTCTCCAACAACTGCTGCTGCCTTAGCATTGCAAGACCGACCACACTTGAGTGAGCCTTTGATGGCATGTTCAACGGTTGATGCTGTTACAACTATCTGCCCATTGTTTCTATCTACCACATTTACCGTAATGTACTTTAATGATATGAACAAACTTAGCACATACCTCTTCAAAACGGTCATCCTTTGACAGTCCTGATTACTTGAAAAGAATAGTAAATAAGATTTTCTTACTGGAAAAAAAAAAGAAATAATATATTGGATTTGAAATTTTGTAGTTTTTAGTAAAAAGTAAAATAAATTAAATAAGAAATGCTGGTGAAAAGAAACAACAAGAACTGAATTGTACTATATCTGCCAACAACAAGTAACAAGATAATTGAATTTTACCAAAAGTCAGTCAACGGTCAAAACTTTACTTCAAATGTACAAAAACCAATCCCTTAGGACTCTTTAAGCACAACCCTGAATAACCCTTATTTCAGCACTACCTAAGTTAAATTTTTGCTGATAAGTTTTTATATCATTGATTAAAAAACAAAAAAAAAAATCGTGATTGAAGGTTGAGTTCATGTTATATGGTGCCAAATCCTTCCAGGTTTCTGCATTTCTAAAAATGCTTTGAAGGTGTCTGTAATAGCATAAATTAAGTCCCAATAAGGTACATCAAATCCTATCTTTTGCTCCATCCAATCATTCAACAGAACATTTCTACTAAAACCTCACAAAAGGACAAGGAGAGAGGGGGCAGAAAGAGGGAAAATGCCACACATGGAACACCTGCAGTAACAGTAATTAAATATGTTTTCTGAGAAGCAACAGTAGTTAAATATTGTTCTGCATTTTTTTATTCCTGACCTGAATTGATTGTGTTAAGTATTTGTATGATGGCTTACTTCAGGGAATGGTTGCTGCCAGTACCCTTATTATGGCTTTAGTTTGCACCAGATATCAGCATCTTCAGCAGGACAAACTGATTATAAGAATAATAACAGAAATAATGATAACTTGTGCAAAATGTGTCACATTTAGTATTTAAAATGGATGAGTTGACCAGAAACATCAAATTTAATATTACAAAGTACATATTAGATATGGGTCCTTGCATCAATAGAACATGTTACAGCTTATAAACTGCTGTTTTTTTTTTAAGTGGAACTTAAAAGTTCAATTTTTTCTGCCATGGACAATGGAATTTCTGTTAAAAGGTTTTCTTGTCTCCAAATATTAAAATTTTGTATCCTTAAAGGTCCTAAATTACGGCCCAATGGGTCTCCTTCGAACAAAAAAGATAAGGGTCTTAATTACTCTCAGTATGGAATCAAAAATCGTTTTTTGGGTCATGACATGAAACAGCAAAAAAAACAAAACACAAAAAGAGAGCCTAACTAGGGGGGTCTCGGAGGCCATCTTTTTTTTATTAAAAGACCTGGGAGGACATCATGGTTCAAGATGCAGACCCAAGAGAATGTGGATGCAAGCACCCATTTTAAGGGGAAAATTCTCGGGATTATAGTCAATTTTGTTGTTTATGAACAATTCTCTAAGTGTTCCATGTGTGGCATTTTCCCTCTTTCTGCCCCCTCTCTCCTTGTCCTCCTGGGGGGTTTAGTAGAAATTCTGTTGAATATCTGGATAGAATTTGATTTACGTTATTGAGATTTAATTTATGCTATTACAAACACCTTCAAAGCATTTTAAAAAATGCAGAAACTTGAAGAATTTGGCACCATATAACATGGAACTCAGCCTTCAATCCCAAATTTGCAAAAAATAAAAATAAAAAATAATTAAATTAATACTATAAAACTATCAGCAAAAATTTAACTAGGAAAGTGCAGAAACAATGGTTATTCAGGGTTGGTACTTAAGGAGTCCTATGGGATGGGTTTTGGTAAATTTGACGAAAAGTTTTGACCATCGACTGAATTTTATTACTTGCTGTTAACACATAGTACAATTCAATTCTTGTTCTTCCTTTTCACCAAAATGTCTTATTTAATTTCTTTTGCCTTGTACTAGAAACTATCAGATTTCAAGTTTGATATATTATTCCTTTTTTTCCAATAAGAAAATTTGATTTACCATTCTTGTCAAACAAGTTTTCAGGACTGTTAAGAATGACTGTTTTGAAGAGATATGCGCCAAGGTTGTTCATATCATTTTTTTATCAGTAAAAAAATAAGTATATTAATCAAAGGCACCCAAAGGGTGCCACTCAAGAACAAAAAGCTATTTACATGATAGCATGTCCATGAAGTCAATGATATCTACATTATTTACAAAAAAATTCAATTAAACCAAAGCCTAAAAGTATGTAACCACCTATCCTTGATGATGGCTAACGGTTTTTCCTAGCCATCAAAAGCTCTCATATTTACTTCATTCTAAATAACCCAAAAAATGGAGAGGGAATCAAACAATACGCCTCCCTTTTTTGCTTTGAGCCTCTCAACCAGCACCAAACCCACAACTCGTCTTGGATAGAGTCTAAAACTAAGGTTGTTCATATCATTAAAGTACATTACGACGAATGTGGTAGGCAGAAACCATTGGTGGCTAGTCGTAACAGCACCGACAGTTGAACATGCCATCAAAGACTCACTCAAGCGTGGTCGGTCTTGCAATGCTATGGCAGCAACAGTTGTTGGAGAGGTGTTGTCCATGAGACTCAAGGTGGAGGGCCTTGAAGACGGACAAGAAAGAGGAATACATGTTGATGTAAACAAGGATGTTGAGAAAATGGTTTTAAGAACAATGTAGTCAAACTTGTTCTTGATGATCATGGTGATAATATTTCTTGGCCAAGTTACTGAATCTTTTTGCCTCTAAATATTTTACTGATAGTAATAATTATAGATTTTTCATTTATATTTAAAATTGATTATAATATTGATTATTTGAATTTATACATTAAATTTAATTTTTTTTAGATATAATAAGAAATGTAGCTATTGTTATCTCCATTTAAATGTAAAAATAAGGCCAAACTACAAATTTAGTCCCCAAACTTAGGGGTGGTTACAGTTTAGTCCCAAATCTCAAAAAAGTCTCAATGTAAGGCTTAAACTATCTTAAAGGCTACAATGTAGTCTTTTTTTTTGGTAATTCTGTTAGAATTTAGACGAACTATACTGAAAATATTATAAATATTTTTTGAAGCAAAAAAGTTAAAAAAAAATGAAACAACAAAAACATGAATTTTAGACAAAAGAAGACATGGGATCTGAGCTATGGAACCTGATCCTTCTTTCCTGATCTAGCATGCAAGGCCACCGCGCACAAGTTGCAATGCTAGCGACCAACCAGATATGAGCCATGTGATTACATAAAACCCATGAAATGGTCCTTGCGTGGGAATTAAAAAAAACAGAAAAATATATCTATATAACTTCATTAATCCGAATCTCTCTTTTTCTCTCTCCTCTCTTGGATATACTAGTATTCACTGATCACACCCTCCAAAACCCAACTTCTCTTCTTCTTCTTGCTAGCTGTTTATCACACAATCTCTAACTCTCCAAATAACCCCTTATCATCACCACTTCTTCATTACCCTATTCTACTTTGTTGGGTATGATATATCCTTACATAGTGAATCACAGACATGGTGGTGGCTTCTCCAAACCCAATTTGCAATAGGCATATGACTTCATGTGATGATAAAGGTCTCAAGAAATCACTCATATACAAGCATCTTTCTCGTAAATACTTTTGTTAAACCTTTATCCTTTTTACAATTGAAATTATTATAGAAGGAGAAGGAGGAGGAGGAGTTTTCTATTATTATATTTGCAAAGCATCTATTATTACCCAACAATAGACAAAACATGATGACATTTGGGGTTCTGTTTTCTTCAAATTGTTAATCGATAGCAACCTAAGTTTTATTTAAAACGCAACCTCAGACAAAATGGCAAAATGGAAAAACCCATTAAGCAAAAGAACACAACTCCGGAAAAAAATCAACAAGTGAAATTAAAAAATAAAACAGATGCCGCAAAGAGAATATCAAAGAATGAAGTTCGAATTGAACTTACCGTGAAGAGGAGCTGATTTTGCTCAGATTCAAGGAAACAGAGAGTTGAGTTTAGGAAAACTTAAACTCTGCAAACAAATAGAGAAGAGAGAGAGAGAGGAAGTGACGTGAAGTTAGAAACCCATGACGCAGTTATACCCAGAAAACTGAAAACCTAAAACAATAGAGATCAAGTAATTTATCTCTAATCTGCTTATGTAACGCGATGTCGCGATCTAAAAGTATAAGTTAGAAAAGAAAAATAATGTAATGAGCTTACCAGTAGTGGAGAGCTGATGAACCAGTACGTGAAGAGGGAGGCGGCAGAACTAACAAAGAGTACGGGACCTGGAATTTGAAACGCTGTGTAGTATACTGTATATAAGTTTATAACTAAAATCCTATTTTTTTGATAAATATTCTATAGAAAATTAAGAATATAGTTGTGATTTAGACAAAAAGAAAAACATAATTGTGATTAAAAACAGTATGGCAAACATTTGATAAACTTTAAACCTATTTTTTTCTTTTTTATATAATTTAGTAAGTTTTAAATTATTGATAAAATATGAGTTAATTATATATTAATTTGATAAGTTTTTTTTGAAATTTTATATAATTAATTTATTACATGAGTTTTATTGAATAATAAAGTTTGATATCAAATTTTATATTTAAAAATATCATTTTTTAAAAGAATTTTATAAGTAATTTTGTTTAAATTTTACTTAAAAAAATATTTTATAAATTCACACGTTATTCCCTAATCAATTAATTAAGTTAACAATATCGATTTTCATTGGTTGAGTCGATTTTTGTTTAATATTTTAAGTTTTTATCATATTTTCCTTCAAATATTACTTTTTTTATAACAAAAATACACATTATATAATTTATTTTTACCGCCTAACTAAATGATGTAGCAATTAAAATAAATTATTATATGAACTTAGGTATATATGGTTTTGACACAATTTAGTTTTCTTTTGAGAAACTTAAATCTAATCACAATTTCTCTTTTTTATATAAATAATCATAATTTTTCTATTTTGGCGCAAGTGTTTACTTTATATAATTTCAGGTTAATCGATTTGACCATGATTAACATTAAAAACTCGGGTAATTTTATGGTATTTTACTTATATTCTAGATTTATGATGTGAAAAAAAATCATATTTATCAATATTTTATAATAAATTTAGTGTATTCTTAAAGAAAAATAAATTTTCACATTTACCAATTAATTTTATACCTAATATTTATCACTTATCATCAGCAAATATGAAAAATTACAATTAAATATAATTCAAATATGATAGATGTAACGATTTTGTATCTTTGAATATATTTTTTATATTTGAATTTTGCAAATTGAATAAAGACAAGTCAACCTTTCAAAAAAAGAAGAAGAATATAGACAAGGTTCCCTCTTCCTTCCACACGCCCTCAAAAAGATTCTAGCGGACTGTTTCCCTCTCCTATGTATAATTATAGATATCCCATTTGACGCTTTCCCTCTTTTTCCTTCTCTAGCAAGCATTTTTTAACCGAAAGAGGGAGTGAAACTGAGAGAAAGAAATAGAGATGGAGATGGAGATGGAGGTGGAGAAAAGCGAAACGACAGGCGATAATCATCGGCCATGGCAATCTTACCACACTGTTTACACCAACGCCAAAGCAGGTAACATTTAATCGCTCCACTAAATTGCAATCTGATTGTGAGATTCTAGGTTTTCTTTTTTCTTTTTAATTTATTCACTAAACTGCACTTAATTAACCAAACTGTAGCAGTATAATCAAACATGAACGATTGTGCACTTTAAGATTAATTATTGCATCTTCGTTCTTTTTGTAAAAATAAATTAAGTCTCTTAATAATTGGGAAATCGAGCAGTTGAAGTGTCATGTGCATATATATATATATATATATATATATATTGTCAATGTGTTGGTGGTTCTTTCAATTTTCTAGCAAGGCAAAGTAAGGGCTTGTGTATACAAAAAATTATTTATGTTTTCTCTTATCCAAAAACAGTTTAAGTAAATGACAGGATGTTGCTTTCTGCATTTTTGAAAATTTGTTTTGAATTCTTGAAGTTGGGAGTAACTATGGTTTCTAGAAAACATTTTTTTGGAGTTGAAATCTGTTTTCATTTCTGACATGGAAACGGCCTATGGATTTCTTATGGAAATTATTTTATTTTCACTGTATGAAATTGGTCAATGTTTGAGTTGAAGATGAGCTTTTGTTAACATGATTTGTAATTTTCTAGGCATGGATGGTGTTGATAAAGAAAAAGTGCAAAGAATAGTCTATGAGATGAGTAAGGGATCAAAGTATTTTGAGAATGAGGAACGCAAGGAGGCCTTTATAAGGCAGAAAATAGAGCACATGCGTGCTAGGTGTGCGAAGCTCACATCAGTTGACATATCTCATTATCATAAGGTAAGTTCAAAGAGGTATCTATTCTGCTATATATACCTTTTGCCTAGATTATCACTTTCTGCGTGATTTGGTTAGTGAGATGAACAAAACCAATTGGTGTGACAGAATTTGGCATTATTATTTATTTATTTTCGTAGACGAGATTCTGTTTAACCCTGAAAGGAAGAAGTTTTGTATGTGACATTTTGGAGGGTATGTTATTTACCCCCACTGAATCTGTGGCTGTTAAGGGTTTGAATTAAGTGTTATTTAGTCATTTGAAAATTAGTAGTGTGCTTGTATGGGAATGCCAAATTTAGAGCTTGCTTCTTTGCCGAAGCTTGGAGTTTCTGATTGCATGATGTGCTGAATTGGTTGATATAAATCTATGTGGTGCAACTTTTTTTGAAGTGTCATCATCTAGGTACCTCATGCATCAGCTATTAATCATATAGTTGTGTCCAATGCTTGTGGAGAGTAGTACCTATTTAACCTAGATTTAAGATTTGCATGGAGATCCATGTCTGATCATTTACTCAGTCTCTTTTCTTTGTAGATTCTCTTGATGTACTTTTAAATTTAAAACTTAATTAATGTGCTGTTAATTCTTTTGCCTGCTACTGTTGTGTACTTGGGATTCTGCTGCCTTCTGTTTTTTTCTTTTTAAATTTGCTTTTACCTATGAGATGTAAAAGAAAACAAAAAGACTTTTTGAGTTGAATTTTTTCTTTGTGGGTGGGGGAGGCAAACTCCACCACAGGTGGAGCCGCCTGGTGGATACTTTTGCTGGCGCCAGAGTCAATTCTTAAATGCGCATCACCTGCTTCTGGAATGCTTTGACAAAGAATCAACACCAAACTGAGCCCTGATTGAGGGTCCATTACATATGATGAAAACAAACTAGCCTAGTTGATTCCTACCCCACTAAACAGAGAAAAAAAAGATATCGAAAAGAAAACGAATAAAAAAAGATAGACACTCAAAGGAACAAGAAAAAGAGAAGTGTCTTCTTTTATTCCAAAAAATATTCATGATATTAGGTTGTATTTTTGGTTTTTGCTATACTCACGGAGCGGTGTATTTTTCTGTGAGTGGCTTGGGAGTACATATTTCGTAGAGTTGAAATACTGTGGACATGAATGCATCATATGGAATTCTATATTTGTTTGTTAGTTCAACCACATCAATTTCCATTATTTGCTTTTACTATTAGATGGCATACTAATTTATTTTAGAGCATTTTATTTCTCTCATTAATGTTATCTTCTTATATTGTGAATACTTGAGTCTTTCAGAACTCTTAAGTTTTGCCCTCTCAAAGGTGGCAGATAAAAGAATTATTGAGCTTGAAGCGACACGAGATCTATCAAGGATTTGGCTACACGTGGATATGGATGCGTTCTATGCTGCCGTTGAAACTCTGAGTAATCCATCTTTAAAGGGCAAGCCAATGGCTGTTGGTGGCATGTCTATGATATCCACAGCTAATTATGAGGTGTGAAATTCTTACTGTAAGTTTCAGATGGTGTCATGGATGACATGTTTGACTGGTTTTGTGCCGTGAATCCCATTCAAAGATTTATGCCTACAACTCCAAGGGCGATTGATTAGCTTTTACTTATTCTAATAATTTGGACACCTTGTAGGCAAGGAGATATGGTGTTCGTGCTGCAATGCCTGGTTTCATCGCACTTAAATTATGTCCAGACTTGATTTTTGTTCCCACAGATTTCAAGAAGTACACTTATTATAGTGATTTAACCAGAAAAGGTTAGATATTCTGCTTCTAAAACAGAGTTAGGGATTTATCTTCTGTTTATCATATACTGATCTTTTAATTTGAGTGTATTTCTTTCTGTTAGTTTTTCAGAACTATGATCCTAATTTCATGGCTGCCAGTTTGGATGAAGCATACCTTGATATAACTGAGGTCTGTAAAGAAAGGGGCATTGCCGGTGGAGAAGTAAGTTAGATGTTTATTATATAATCTGTTGCCTGAGCATTTCACATTTTGATCTTCTTTTTATCTTTTGTGTGAACTGCTCTTTTACACTGCTTCATTGAAGGCCTTTAATAGACCCTCTTGTTGTTTTGACTTTTTGAAGATTGCTGAAGAACTCAGGTCTTCTGTTTATGAAGAGACTGGTCTAACGTGTAGTGCTGGAGTAGCACCAAACCGCTTACTTGCTAAGGTTCTTTTTGTTTTGGAAAAAAAAATAAGTAACTAGCTAAAGTTCTTTGTGCTGTTCTCTGATAACATTGCAGCTTGTATCTTGCATGGACATTAGATCTTCTTTTTCTCAACATAGTGAATTTTGCTTTGATGCAACTTAGCAATTAAGTAGAGAATATCGGGTTCATGCCATCTAAAAAAGTTTTGCAATTTTGTGTACAAGTTTTTTCTTCTCATTTTAGAAGGAATGCATTGAAAGCAATAATGTTAGTGATATCTTAATCCAAATTTCTCTATGTTGGATGAAGAAAATTGGATTATATTTACTTATGAATGATAAATTTAGTGGTCGGCAAGTAGCTTTGTTTAGTTTTCTATTAAGGGTATCACTCTTCAATTCTAAATTGAATCTCTTTAAGACATGTCTGTCAATGAAATATGGAGCACAGTGTTTTCACTCAAGAAAAAAAAATTAGATGTTCAACAGAACTTAGATGAGGATGTCAAGTTGAAGAAACTGCTAGTTTGTGAAAGGCAAGGTGCGAATTAGAATATTTAAGAAACTTCAAATAGAGCTTTATAGATTACAAAATAAGCTTTTAAAATTATACTTCTGATTACATCCACATTGGAGGTGGCAATGGATTGTCTTCACCATTTAAAAGTTCTCAAAATTAATATAAATACCTAGTGTTTGTCTGTCTCTGTTGCAATCTTGCTAGTCACATAATAGGACAGGGGAAATCAAATAAGATTTTTAAAATGTTGCGACAGCTGATTGTTTACCCCCTTTTACTTAACTTTCAAGTCTCAAGCATGAGTTCAAGAAGCATCTTAAGAATGTATATTGACGTTCCTCTCTTTTTTCTTGAAGATTTTTTTTTGTATATTTTTAAGAAAAAACTACAAGCAAATTCAAGTGTTGTCAAGTAACATGAATCTAAATTCCTGTACCTTTCTAGCTTTGTTATTTTCTTTTTTGCAGAGTTACAATATTTTCAATGTGATCTATATTATCTTTGTGAGAAGTTTCTTTTATTATATGTTTCCTTTCTCCACATCAGGTTTGCTCAGATATAAACAAGCCAAATGGACAGTTTGTTTTACCAAATGACCGAAATGCTATCATGACATTTATATCTTCCCTTCCTATAAGAAAGGTATATTTGTTATTTACCAAATTGTTGTATCAGGTTTTGCATTTTTTCTTTTGAAAGAACTTTTGTCCAGAATGATATTTTCAACATGTTTACGAAGTTCTTACTATAATTTACTTTCCAATTGAATCACACACGGGCAAACTGTATTGACAGATTGGGGGAATTGGTAAAGTCACCGAACATATTTTAGCGAATGTTTTTGGAATTAATTCATGTGAGGAGATGCTGAAACAGAGCAGTTTCCTTTGTGCACTATTCTCTCCTTCTACGGCAGGTTAGCACGCTGTTCAAAATTTCTTTTTTTGGTTTTCTCATAATCACTAGAGAGACTCTATGAAATTTTCATATTTAAAGATAATATTATGATGCATTCTTTTAGTTCTACATTCTGATGCATTCTATATGTTTGGAGCCTTGTTTTTCAACTTGAGAATCTGCTTGTTTCATTGATCATGTTTCTTTAGAAAGAAGTGAAACAGAAGAGGGTTTGCTAGGTTCATTATTAATCATAGCTGTCATATTTCTTAGAAGTGGTGGTTTACATCAGTTTTGCTTACAGATGGTAAAAGAAAAACGACTGCAAGTCTTGATCCCTTGTATCGAAAAATTTCTTATATTTCAATTTCTTACAAAATAAGAAAAGTGAGGAGTGATGAATGACCTGATTAGTGACCAAGGAATGAGCAAGGCATTTCAAAGTTCACTCTCCATATTAATTTCAACTGATTATAATTGAGGACAATGAGACCATCAAAGTAACTGCAGTATTTTCTTTTTGATTTTTACTAAAAATTAAAATTTATATGTGTGTACACACACAAGGGATGGTGGAAAATTTTAATGGCTTGTGATTATATTGCCAATTTATTATAGATTTTTTTCTCTCTGTTGGACTGGGAGTTGGGAAGACGGATACTCCTCAGGTCAGCTGTCGCAAAAGTATTAGCAATGAGAGGACATTTTCAGCCACTGAGCATAAGGCATTGCTTTATAAGAAACTAGGTAAGCATTTTCATAGTTTTCATTTACTGAACATATTGTAAAATATGCTGTGACATGGAGCTGTTGCTTTTCTCTCTGGCTTTATCAGATCTTGGACCTGTTAACTGGTGGTCCTTTATTATCATGCTCAGTTTAGGCTCCAGAAGAATTTGGTTGTTTAACTGATTGAAGAATTATATAAACAGTGGAACAAAAGATATCATCATCATCATAATTAGCACTGATATATATTAGTATGAGCAGCAGTTATATATACCCTATTGGGCTCAGTTTGGGCTGGGATGTCTAACTCTTAAATGCAAGCGTAAGGTCCCCAGCTTATTTAACACTCAAGTTGGGTTGGATTCAACTAGATTGAACTTGTATACACCACATGAAAATAGTTCGAGTGGCATTTAAATTTTTTTGAATAAGCTACTAAACCCTTAAAATGTTAAATTGATGCATGCATCAATTGGTAGGAATTTTGGAAAATTTATTATCTGAGGTTACTTAGTTTCTTGGCAATTAATCAAATGTTTCCTTCAACAAGTGAGCCTTGTTTTTGTTATGCTGGCAGCTGAAATTGCAGAAATGCTATCTGCTGACATGCAAAAAGAGGGTCTTTGTGGGCGAACGTTGACTCTTAAGCTGAAAACTGCATCTTTTGAGGTTCTTGCCTGATGCTATTTTACTTTTTTTCTTTATTAATATTCTTGGTAAAGAATCACAAGGTGTAAAAACAATGATTTCAGTTGAAGTTCCTTGCTCACTTGCAACTTTTTCTATTAAGACTATATTTACTTCATAAATTTTCTTCTACAGTATGTGGACTTTGACTTCAATTGTTGGTTTTCTCTTTTAACTTTTTCCTCTAATGTTTTTCTCCGTGTCCTAAAGTTTACTGACAGACTGCAGTCTTCAGGTACGAAGCAGAGCTGTGACTTTGCAAAAATATATTTGCTCAAGTGAGGATATCTTAAAGTATGCTTCAAAGCTGTTAAAAGCAGAACTTCCTGTTTCTTTAAGACTGATAGGTACGGTTTCATCTTGTGGTTTATGTTCGTTTTGTTCTCAAACTTACTGACATATTAAATGTGGTTCATGTTTTATTTGATTAATGCATAATTATATATACTCAGGGTGAATAAACTTAATGTTGCACTTAATATGATTTAAAATATGACGAAGTGTTTATGCCATGTACTGTCAGGCCTGCGAGTGTCTCAGTTCAATGAAGAGCTTGGTGCTCTTGATCCTACACAAAAGACCCTCACCAACTTCATCATATCAGGAGATGCTTCTAGGAATAAACTGGGTGACCAAAGTTCCTTGGGTTCAGATATTAGTGAAAGCCACTTAATGAATGATGCGGAAACCAAATTTTCTATCGACAGCCACGGGACATGTCATTATGAATATAAGGATCAAGTTGAAAGCCTCCACTCACTGGATCTAGATGAAACTGACTGCACTTTCAGAAGCAATGCTGGTGAAGTGGAGATAAATCATGAACCCTCGAGCAATGAAAATGTGGACATGGTATGTGCCAAGCCTAAAGATATCATCTTGACTAGGACTAGAATTTTCTGAAGGTATTATGGAAAATTATTGTAGTCCTTTCTTGACTTGTTAGTTTTGCATCAAACTTTATCATGCATTTTCTATCTCCTAGGTGAATACCCCTGATAATGTATGTCATACCTCAAAATCTCATGAAAAAGAAGTGTTGCACAAGTTGGAAGCAGTTTCTTCTCTTCCTGGAAAGCTTGAGGGAAGCAACTTTGACAGAGTGAACAAGAATGCTAATGTTTTCCACAATGAAGCTGCTTCCTCATCCAATCAGACAGAGCTATTATTTTGGGTGGATGACTACAAGTGTGCTCTGTGTGGGATTGAATTGCCACCCAGTTTTGTGGAGGAAAGGCGAGAGCACTCTGATTTCCATCTTGCCGAGAGGCTTCAAAAGGAAGAATCTAGCCCTTATTCAAGAGCTCCTATGTTGAGGCCAAGGTAAAATTCTTGTAATTTTGGCTTGTACCTTTCACCTAGTTGAACTTGATTGATATAGTGGTTTGGGTTTGGTTTTGGTTTTATACAGGCAGAGTAATTTCTGGTAACCAAGTTTTATACGGGCTGGGTCCGGGATCTGATGCTGAAAAACTAAATTTATTCTAATTTTTCAAATGGAACTTTAATTTTAAATTAACTTTAATATAAACAAGTTACATTGTTTTATTAGTCAAAGAGTCAGGTTTACATACTTACCAAAAACCAAAAGAGGGGATGGATTTACATTTTTGAACTATTGTTCTTCACTCAAACATCAATTTAATATTATGTGGAAAGCTTCTTTTTTTCTCTTATGAGGAGACACTGTAGTACCATGATTAATTACGAAATTGTATGTTTATTTATTCTAATATTTACTGTAGAGATCATAATATAATCTAACAAAATTTGGAACCTTGTCAGGCCTATTCTGAAGGCAAACCAAAGCAAGCGTAGGAAGCACAAGTCATCTCCAAAAGAGGGCGGGCATCTCCCAATTGATATGTTTTTTGTTAAGAGCAATCAAAACTAAAAAGTATTGTATTGTGTTCTATTCTGTATATATTCTGTATTATTTAGTCAAACTCGAGCTCTGTATTATATGGGAAAGATTTTATTATTTTTTCCATTATTTTCAGTAGGATGTACATGTACACCATGTTTAAATATGTAATTTCTTAACCAAAAAAAGGTACTTCTTTAGTAGAAGCTCTTTATGTTTAATGTTTTTCAGTGAGCAATTTTCTAAATGGCATCTGCATTTTAACCTCCAAATTTGCAGAAACTGAATTTACGATAACCATTAGGTATTGTTTGGCTTAGCTAAAGATTTTGTCATCAAATAAAAATAATTTCATGTCAATAATATAATGAATTGCATTTTATTGAATTTTAAAAAAATGATATTGCATTGTTTTTATTCAGTGTAGAGCCAGTCTCCCATGCTATTCAATAATTGAGAATAAGCATGTGTCCCAGAACTAATGAAGACAAGAATTCCAAACAATGGTCCAGAATCGAACAGCAAATCCAACCCTTGAACCCAAGATACAGCCATGACAAGTCAAACAATTCTCCACCTTACTGATTAACGTTGTTTTCTCCGACAAACCATTATTTTGTGAGACTTGCATTGTTTCCTCTCCTGAGGACTTATTTGGAAATTGGAAGTAGGAGTCCACAAATTCTTGGATTCCTAATATATCGAGAAAAATTGAATTAAGCTCTGTAGTAAATTGTTTGCTGGAAAATTTCCTGGCAAATTGTTAGTTGACTTTCTCCATGATAAACTCCAAGAATTTGTCCATTTAGTTGATTGCTTCAAAGATCAGGGATCAATAGCAACTCAAGATTTTTCCCATACCTTCCAAATACTTGTTCAAGTTTGCACACTGAATGAGGAAGATAAAACTGTAAAGAGCTAACCAAATCTCAAATTATTTCTTTTTGAAAGGTATATTCCATTAGTATGATCCTTGCTACATTGTTTCAACCAAATTATTATTATTATTTTTTCTTTCAACCGTACCTGTATAATGTTGAGTAAATTTCAATTTAATTTTTTTTTTAAAAAAAGAAAGGTGTTTGTGTAAAGACACATCTGCCAAGTCACTCCCTATTTGCCAAGTCTGCTACATGAAAATCATTGTACAATGAGGAGTGAGCTTCACAAGCTCAGTGAATTAAATTTACTAGAAGTATTCCATAAACAGTCATATAATATTTAATTTTTTTTGTTTTTCACATAACCTGACGAGAACTTTCTACTATCATTTTACGTATCATAAGATTTATTCTCTATCAATCTCTTCTTCTCAATCATTGATCAACCTTAAAACCATCAATTATCTCATAACTACCTCATAATGAGGATCACATCATAAAGTCTACCATTTAGATAGTTCTTGTCACCATAACTTTCTATTTCAATAATCTCATCATTATAACTGTCTCTTTTTATGAGACTCAACCATCTATAATTAAATTCACAATAAATATGCCACATCTCAACATTTCAATCATCTTATTGCCATAACTGTCTCTTTTTATGAGACTCAACCACATCTCAGCATTTCAATCATAGTTGTCTCTTTTTATGAGACTCAATCACATCTCAGTCTTTCAATAATCTCATTATTAATTATTTTCACAATTTATACATCACACATCAGTACTTCAATAATGTAGTAATAATTAAAACAGATGCTATGCATGAATGATTATGATGGGAACGTCTTCCCACCTGTCAACAGGTTGTTATTATTTTAGACCGGCCCCTTCCTGGTTCTTTACTTTGCAACTTAGTCCCGGTTGCCACGGAATTTTCTCAGCATATACCGGCTGGCACGGTGTCACTTTTTTATTTCCAGCATATACCGACTATCACAGTTATTTCATTAGACCGACCCCTTCCCGGTTCTTTTCTTTCTCATTTAATGCATCTGTATATGAGCCATGATATAAAATATGCATATAAACAGTAATATAAAAAAAACAACACATAAATTTAAAGCATTTAAATTGGCTATCCTGATTATTCTCAAAAATTTCTCTCATCCCAAATCATATCGAATAATCCATTAAAGCTTGTCAAAATTCACCCAAATTCCATCTGAAATCATATCAATTAATCCATCAAAACTTGTCAAGATCTACTAAAATTTGTCTCAAATCACATCAACTCATCCATCAAAACTCATCAATATTCACTAAGATTCATCTCATCACAAATTCGTATTAAAACATCAATATATATCATCAATAATTTATCTATTGCTTTTATTCTCAAATAAACTTATGATTTCCAAAAATATCATTTCTCACCAAAAAAATATTTCTACGCGTCCAAATTTCCCATAATATCCATAAATCAATTTTTCATCTATTACCCAAGCATACATCAATAATTTATTTTAACATTATCACTAGATATTTTATTTTTTTATTTAGACTACTTAAAGTAAATTCAACTCACCATGTAGCTCTTAAAGCTACCCATGAATCACCTTTTTTCCTTTCTCGTTTCTCTCAAAACTTCCTCCGGTTATAGATTGTCAACTCTTGAGATCATATTTATGTAAATTTTCTAATTTATTCTTCAATTTAATATAAACTACACACTTGAAAAATTCCCACTTTTACTTCCTGTGAATTTTCATAAATGCTAGAATTTTAAATAAACATTAACTTATTACCTTCTGCTATTCTGATAGCTTCTCATGGTTCTCTATACAATTCCACAATAAATCCATTTAAAATTTTGCTATTTCAACTTTTCTTTGAACTCCCAAGTGTTTAAAGAAAATGTGAAATGAAAGAAGAGCTTAAACAAATTTCTGCGTTTGCGTTTGAGGATGCATATATATATATATATATATATATATATATATATATATATATATATATATATATATAGCCTCGCTGCTTCTCTCGGCAGCTTACCTTTTTCTTTTTTTACTGTTCACTATTCACTTTTGCTGACATTCACTGTTCACTGTGCACTGTTGCCGACATTCACTGTTCACTGTTCACTATTTTTTTTAAAATTTTTTTTTATTCAATACTAATTCTTCGCATATATTATTTAAATTTCATGACATATTATCAAGTTACTTCTTTACCCTTAATTCACGAATATAGGTATTACAATTCTACCTATCTTACAAAAATTTTGTCCCATAAATTTTTTTATTTTACTCCAGAAATAAATGTGAATAATATTTCTTCATACTTGTCTCATTTTCACTTACTTTCTTCAACATCCTTATTTCGTTACCGTACTTGAACTAATACAATTTTTTTATACAAAACTTGTTCCTTTCTCTAAAATCCTTATTAGTACTTGCCTATAAATCCAATCTTTCTGAATTTCTATAGCTTAGCTCGAAATATTATAATACTCATCATGTAAACCTTTTCTCAAAAGAGAAATATGAAATACTTTATATAAGCGTTTTAATTCTGAAGGCGACTCCAGACTACTAACCCAACTTTCTTATCAACCTTATAGCGTCCCACTTACTTCAGACTCAATTTTTATTTCTTTTTGATCCTCAACACCCTTTGCAGGGAGGTATTTTCAATTACACCCAATTACCTACTTGAAATTCAAGAGGTCTTCTCTAGGTTGCTTTAACAAATTTGATTATCTCAATTGTTTGCTCAATAATTGACAACCCATATATATTTTTCCCTTCCATTTCTTCCCAAAATAAAAGAATTCTACACCTCCGACCATACAATGCCTCAATCAGTGCCATCCCAATCTGTTACTAATTATTATCAGCAATTTCAGTTGATGGCATGTAAGCATCCAACTTACTGAGAAACTCATCACATTTGTTCTTAATATATCTTATAGTACCAAAAATAAATTTTTTTCTTTCTATCAGCTACATCCCTCTTCAATCTTGACCATCAGAAAATTCTATCTCCATCCTGTATATATCTTATTGTTACTTGATTGCATCAAATCTATATCATCATGTATCTTCCTCAATATCTCATTTCTCATCTCTGTATTATCGTGAGTACAACTCCTCTGTTCCAATATCAAAATACCCCCACTTCAATTTTTAAACTCATATTGCTTTCTAGTAAGCACTCAATGCTAACTCTTTTCTATCTCTTCATCTTTACCTCGCATTTCTTAAAAATTTAATATGGATGACTGTACAACCATATTTGTTAATCATGATCCTCTATCACTAATTCACTAATATTCAACTTCGTTCTTATTTCTGTAAATCTATCATTAATTTCTTATAATAACTCCTGGTTGTAGTAACTTTCTTGTAGATTTTCTACTCAATGCATCAGCTATCACCTTCATATTTTTTTCTAGATGATAAAGATTTGTACAATAATGATCACAAACCACTTCATCCACCATCTTTGCCTCAATTTCAACTCTTTCTGGACAGATAAGTATGCCAAGCTCTTATAACCCATGAATATCTTACAAATGGCTCTATAAAAATGATGTCTCCAATCTTTTAAATAATCACTATGGCAGCCAACTCTAAGTCATGAGTAGAGTAATTTTTATCATGAATCTTCAATTTCCTAGAAGTATGGCTCACAACTTTCCTATATTACACATATCACAATCATTGATGTGACATATTACTATAAATCATAAATCCTTCATCACCAGAAGAAAAACACCAATACTTGAGCTGTAGTCAATATCTTCTTTAAAAATTGATTTTTTTTTCTCATACTTCCCTCACCATACAAATCTCACATTTTTCCTGGTTAGTCTATTCAATAACATTTCAATAGTAGAAAGATTCTAAAAGAATAACCAATTATCTTCAAGAAGATTCTAATCTTAGTCACATTAATTGGTCTCTCCCAACTTATTATTGTCTCTGTCTTTTATAAATCCACTGCTATCCATTTCCCGATATTACATTTCCAAAGAAGTTATTTCATTCAATCAACACCCATACTTAGAGAACTTTGTATATAATTTCTCTTTCCCCATAATCTTCAACACACTGTCTAATTGTTTCACATGTTGTTTATCCTCCTTAAAATACATTAGGAAATCAAATACAACCATAAACTTGTTAAGATATGGTTTAAACACTCGATTCATCAAGTTCATGAATGTTTCTGGAATATTAGTCAACCCAAATAGCATCATCAGAAACTTATGACCATCACATGTCATAAAAACAATATTAGGCACGCCTCCCTTCTCTATCTTTAAGTGGTGATAATCTGATCTCAGATTTATCTTAGAAAACACTCTCACTCCTTGCAACTGCTCAAACAATTTATTTATCTTGGGTAAAATATATTTGTTCTTATTCCAACTATCTGTAGTCTATACCTATTCCTATCATTTCGTCTTTCTCTTTCACTGAACAACACATGGGCTTCCCCAAATTTATTACGTCCGATATATGGTTTATCCAAAAATTCTTAAAACGGTACGTTCAACTCTCTCAATTCAACTGATGTCATTCTATAGGGTACTATAGATATGTATGTTGAACTCAAAATCACATCTTTAGGAAACTAGATCTTCTTACTGGGAGACAATCTGGACAACTTTTCATGAAACACATTATGAAAATCTTTCACTACCAAGATTTCTGCTAACTTTCTATTTTCCCTTTTAGAATCCATTATATATACCAACTACTTCTCACATCCTTTCTTCAACCAACTCCTAGTGGTCAGAGAAAAATAGGATAGTTCGATAATATTTTATGTTCTCTCTGAAAATTAAACTTCTTATGTCCATATTTTGAACACTACATTCTTTCTGAAACAATCAACTCAAGCGTAATACGTTGACAATCAATTCATTCTCAAATTATATTATATTCAAAGATAATAAATCAACTTCAGAGTTTCTATCATTGATACGAATCACGCAACCCGTGTAAACATTTATGATTATCACTTCATCATTAGTGAAAACTTAAACAAAATATTTTTGTATCAAAGGACTAATACATACTTCAATAGACTTTATATGAATATTGGATGCTAAAGAATGGGTTGCATCAAGAACAACCAACATTAACATGTCCATTTTCTCTACACATAAAACACTTTATTTTTAAAATTCTGGAATAAATATCTCATCTATAGCAAACTTTTTGTCCCAAAATCATACATCAAATTGCTATTTCCACTTGGTAGCATACTTACTTCCTCTGCCATGACTTCCAATTCTCATATCCTATCTCCCAAATCTAAGGGTCCCACCAATAGTATTTTGAAATACAAAAACAACGTATTTTGTTTGCCTCTGACTCTGTATTTCAGTTTTCAGTAACAATGAATGCCTCATTTGGGGTGGTATCTCACCATGTATACTCATACTACCACTACCTCTATAACCTTTATGTCTAAGTCCTTTTAATCACTTTTTCTCTTTCCCTTAAACTCCCTTACATCTCTCTCGATCTGAAATAATATATTCACCAATCTAATATAATTCATATGCCTCATGTAAGATAGTTTCGATTAAACCTTAAAACATAGTTCATCTTTGAACCTCTTACATTTCTTCTCCTCTTGGTCTACCATTTTTGGTACAACCATTGACAAAACCATAAATTTGCTATCATACTGAGCCACAGCCAATCCATTTGCTTCAAATACGTAAAATCTCATATTGTTGGGCTCTAAAGGTCTAAAGAAAGTATTTATTAAAGAAAACCTCCTTAAACCTAGTCCAAGTTAAGGGTCTATCAACATCCGTATCCTCTCATCATTCTAAAATTTCTCCTTCTAATTCAAACGAATCAAAGACAACCATCTGCTTGTCAGTCATTGGTAACATACCAAATAATCTCTCTATACATTTCTCTAGAAACTCAAGCATAAAAGGATTCATAGATCCTTTCAACATATCTCCCTGCATCTCGTGCATAAACTCGCTTTTCCCCATTTTTAAATGTCGACCATTACTGGATTAACAACCTCGGGCATTGCACTAGCCTGTTTATCAAGTCTATGCTATAAATTATCCACTCGATCATCTGTTACATTCATTTTCTCAAAAGCATGAGTAAGAGCTTATTTTAGCTCATCTCTTTCAACTTTAGATTCTCTCATACCTCAATTATATTGCTAATATCAATCATATTATCAACATGTTCCCTTCTAGGAACCATAGATTCATACTCAACCTCGACTTTATTAAAAATATTGTGGGCCTACCACGCCCTCTCAAATCAACAATTCTAACTCTAGCTCTAGCGCGTCCACGTGTCATCCTCAAACTGTTCATTATAATTTACTTTAATCTTCTACTTTCTTACTTTTTATGCAGTCTACAGAATCATAAAACCTAATGCTTTGATACCAAAATTGTAATGACCCATCCCGGGTTGGCCACCCCCGAAACGGTGTCATCACATTTTGAGAATACCAGCACGATACATATATGCAAAAATAAATAATACTAAAAGAAATTTTTTTTATATATTTTTTTTTCTCATCAGTCTGAGGATGATGACACGCATGTGGCTGACAGAAACCGATTTCTTCTGAACCTCAACTCACCCCCTATTTGCCAAGTCTGCTACATGAAAATCATTGTACAATGAGGAGTGAGCTTCACAAGCTCAGTGAATTAAATTTACTAGAAGTATTCCATAAACAGTCATATAATATTTAATTTTTTTTGTTTTTCACATAACCTGACGAGAACTTTCTATTATCATTTCACATATCATAAGATTTATTCTCTATCAATCTCTTCTTCTCAATCATTGGTCAACCTTAAAACCATCAATTATCTCATAACTACCTCATAATGAGGGTCACATCATAAAGTCTACCATTTAGATAGTTCTTGTCACTATAACTGTCTATTTCAATAATCTTATCAATATAACTGTCTCTTTTTATGAGACTCAACCATCTATAATTAAATTCACAATAAATATGCCACATCTCAACATTTCAATCATCTTATTGCCATAACTGTCTCTTTTTATGAGACTCAACTACATCTCAGCATTTCAATTATAGTTGTCTCTTTTTATGAGACTCAATCACATCTCAGCCTTTCAATAATCTCATCATTAATTATTTTCACAATTTATACATCACACATTAGTATTTCAATAATGCAGTAATAATTAAAACAGATGCTATGCATGAATGATTATGATGGGAACGTCTTCCCACCTGTCGACAGGTTGTTATTATTTTAGACCGGCCCATTCTCGGTTCTTTACTTTGCAACTTAGTCCCGGTTGCCACGAAATTTTCTCAGCATATACTAGCTGGCACGGTGTCACTTTTTTATTTCCAGCATATACCGGCTGTCACGGTTATTTTATTAGACCGGCCCCTTCCTGGTTCTTTTCTTTCTCGTTTAATGCATATGTATATGAGCCATGATACAAAATATGCATATAAACAGTAATATAAAAAAAAAACGCAAATTTAAAGCACTTAAATTGGCTATCCTGGTTATTCTCAAAAATTTCTCTCATCCCAAATCATATTGAATAATCCATTAAAGCTTGTCAAAATTCACCCAAATTCCATCTGAAATCATATCAATTCATCCATCAAAACTTGTCAAAATCTACTAAAATTTGTCTCAAATCACATCAACTCATCCATCAAAACTCATCAATATCCACTAAGATTCATCTCATCACAAATTCGTATTAAAACATCAATATATATCATTAATAATTTATCTATTGCTTTTATTCTCAAATAAACTTATGATTTCCAAAAATATCATTTCTCACCAAAAAAATATTTATACGCGTCCAAATTTTCAATCATACCCATAAATCAATTTTTCATCTATTACCCAAGCATACATCAATAATTTATTTTAATATTATCACTAGATATTTTATTTTTTTATTTAGACTACTTAAAGTAAATTCAACTCACCATGTAGCTCTTAAAGCTACCCATGAATTACCTTTTTGCCTTTCCCGTTTCTCTCAAAACTTCCCCTAATTGTAGATCGTCAACATTTGAGATAATATTTATGTAAATTTTCTAATTTTTTCTCCAATTTAATATAAACCACAAACTTGGAAAATTCTCACTTTTACTTCTTGGAAATTTTCATAAATGCTAGAATTTTAAATAAATATTACCTTATTACCTTCTGCTATTCTGATAGCTTCTCATGGTTCTCTATACAATTCCGCAATAAATCTCTTCAAAATTTTGCTATTTCAACTTTTCTTTGAACTCCCAAGTGTTTAAAGAAAATGTGAAATGAAAGAAGAGCTTAAACAAATTTATGCATTTGCGTGTGAGGACGCATATATATATATATATATATATATATATATATATATATATATATATATAGCCTCGCTGCTTCTCTCGACAGTTTATTTTTTTTATTTTTTTATTTTACTGTTCACTATTCACTTCTGCCGACATTTACTGTTTATTATTCACTATTCTTTTTTTTAGAATTTTTTAAATTTTTTTATTCAATACTAATTCTTCGCATATATTATTTAAATTTCATGACATATTATCAAATTTCTTCTTTACTCTTAATTCACGATTACGGATGTTACAGTTTGGTTGGTAAAAAAATGAGAGAAAAATCTCTCCCCAGCTCTTTTTTTGTTTTTCTCTCTTTCTATGTGAATGTACTTCAGATACAGAGAAGAATGAGAAGGAAGATAAAGGTTAATATTGAGTTTTCAAAAAAGACATAAATATGGATTTTATTTAAAACTAAATATTAAAAGGATTAAATGTTCAAGATAATTAAAATTTGAAAGATATAAATAAGATGTAAAATAAAATTTACTCTCATCCATATGCATTGAAAATTGAAGATTTCAACTTTCCAATATCTTTCCTTTTTGAAATTGAGCTTTGAGAGGTTCTATTTGTACACTAAAGATAAAAGGTCCTTTTAAAGCTTTGAACAACACATAAAATGAATGACTTTTAAAGTTTTCTTATCACTTGTTTTCTTTAATAACAATGCAGTGAAGCAGATTTGAATTAAAAATTCACTTAAATGTCTTTAAAATAATGGTTTATAAAATGACTTTTTCTTTCTTGAAATTTGAATTTGCATTAAAAAATTTATTTTTACTGTTATTTTATCATAATTTGTTTAAAAAATTAATAAATAATTTTTAATTTTTAATGTTAAACTGAACAAGATTGTAAATATTTTTTTTAAAAATAAAAATCATAAATATTGATCGGATTAAATTGAGGTTTTTAAAAAAAAAATTCTCATATAAACACATTGCAATATACTCCGAATTACTCTTAAAAAAGTTTTAATTTTAGCGGATCAACTTCTAAATTGATTATGTCATGGTTCAAGATAAAGTCATATTAATTTTTTTACGGAAATGCTACAGTATAAGGAAATTGAAATGATTTTAAAATTATATGAAAATTAGACGGTTAAATTGAAACTCCAATAATAAAATTGAAAAAAAAAACCAATAAATTTTATTTAGCCAACGAAAATCGATGATCATGCACTTGCACGTGTGAGCAATGTCAACCCTAAACCTTCCCGCGCCATTATGGCACAGATATCTAATTATCTGAGTGTCTTGAAACGAGTTTACCGTGTGCCACAGACAAAGCAGAGAAATGCAGCCAACACATCTGATTCCAAGTTCCAAGGTACCTTGCCCAAAACAAAGAATTCCAACTAAAACTAAAATCACTTCCTCTCCAATTTCCCAGCTAGAATCCCAACTGAAACCCAAGTGCTATTTGGCCTTCAATTCCCTCCAAAGAAGCACAACCCCATCATATTCTAACACTGATGATATAAAAGAAATCACTGCATCTCTACCATCCATGTCTGAAATCTTATCCTCATCAAGAATTCAGAAGCTTGATCTTAAGCTTCAAGCACTAGGACCCTTTTTCAGAGTCACAGCCAAAAGCCTGGAAACCACGAATGAGCTTGGGAGGGCTGAGGGGCTGATAAGGGTCTGGTTTGGAGGCAGAATTCTGCATTTAGATTCTATCAGATTGAGGAGAGAGACACTGGGCATGGAGAAATCTATCTTTGGTATTGGTTTGTTCATTGGAGCTGTTGCTATTAGGTATGGATTTGACTCTGGCTGCAAAACAGCTGAGTTGCTTGCCATCAAAGATTCTGATCTTTACCACTCCAAGGTTCTTGCCCTCTTTTTTTTTTTAACCTTTCTTTAATTAATTTATGCACTGATTCATAATCATATTTACCATTGAATTTTAGATAGTAATTGACTTTTTGAGTTTGTGGGATACCGTGGATAAAAGTGGCAGATCAATTTTCAAGGTTTTCCAAATTGGGTCAGTTTAGGTTTTTTGATTTATGTAAACAGAAACTAACCCAAACGGTCTTATAAAAACAGTTTATGAAATGATTTTTGTTTCTAAAAATTTGAATTTTGTCAAAACAAAAACTGTTTCTTCATCTGTTTTACTAAGCACAAAACAATTTACTGCAATGGAGCTGTTTTTCCATAAACTGTTTCATAAAGCATAAACTAAACCATAAAGAAACGGGTTGATTTGTAATGACGTAAAGATGTCTCATGGTTAGTTCTGATCCCATAAACCATCAAAACTTCTAAGTTTCTTGTATCACATGTTCATTGCTAGCCAGGTTCAAGAACCATGAGTTGCTTCCTTTATCTGCTTTTGTACATACCTTCCTAATTAGAAAAAAGGGTGTGGCATAATAATAGCTTAACTTCTAAAAGTTGATTGGTTTCTTCTAATAAGTTCAAAACATAGAAGCATTGTTGAGAACTATGTGGTTAATTCATGGCTCAGACTAATATGTTCTTTAGGTCATGTTAAATATTTATAATGAAAGGAAACCTTTTCATTGTAATTTCATTTAGATTGACTTCTTTCTAGCATCATATATAAAATAAAAAAAAAAATTATCAAGATGGCGAAGTTGGTTAATAATTCTAATTTGCTCCCAGCTTGTTAGGTTCTACAAGAGAATTGGGTTTAAGCCTGTGCATGAAGTGACTGGTTCATCAATTGGAGACATGGCTCACATGTTGGTCTGGGGAGGAATTGGGACACGTATGGATGCCAGTATTGAAGATCTACTAATAAAATGGTGCCGCAGGTTCCAATCTCGGAAGTGATTTCGCTGCAATCTGTTGCTATAACAGTTTCTGCAGAAATTGGAGGGGATTTGGTAATTGAGATTAATTTCTTACTAATCAGTGAAAAATCATGTTGGGTTTTACTTGGTGGATTGCTACATGGTGATACTTTGACCTCTTGGCTTGTTGAAGGTTTCACTGGCAAGCAGATGCTTACTGTTGGACTATGGTGTTCAGCTGAGTAGACATTCTATTTGGCCATATGGACCAGGAAACAGAGGAACATAACACAATGCTAGAAGAATTATGTCATGCATGGTGGCAAGCCTTAAAAAAGGCCAAGCAATTAGTTCTGTGATAACATGAGATCGAGATTGATAATTACAAGTGTTGAGGGAATGGCCTTATCTATTGACTCATGCGATAACTGTGTAATCAGGTATTCTTAATTCAGCTGACCTCTTTAAACGTCTAAAGTTTTATCTGTTTCTTGCTTTCCATGTTGCAGTAATCTTTTATGATTATTCTTTTGGAAATGCTTAAACTAAGCATCCATCATTTTGATTATAATAATTTGTGTAACCAGGATTCAATAGACTAAATCATTGTGAAGTAGATTGGACTAGTAGTGGCAACTAGAATGAATTGCTATGACTTTGTTTTTTATTATCTGCACCTATAAATGATACTAATTGAATTAAACACAGAAAAAATTTTCTGGCCTCTTTTGAGAATTGCCTACCACTTCAATTGATGTAAGCTTAAATATGATTGAAACAAATATGTTTTATGGTTTAGTAGAAAATGACTAATAAGCATATTGGTGTAGGGTGACTATGTATTTTAATAAGTGAAAAAGGACTATATTAGAGATCATATGTTCTTTCCCTTGCTAAAGAACTGCAATTAAATAACACTTTCAGTCTCAGATCCTATCTACTTCACCGCTACTAGTTGAGAAACCAGTCAAAGCACAAGTGCAAGAGCCAATCCAATTCTGGGAGTCTTGCCAAGCGCTTTTGTTTCCAATTCACTTGATATTGTTAGGTACGACTTGGGTCTGAATTTATGCTGTAGGAGGGTCTTGAGCTTACCATGGTTATTGAGTTTTACCTTCACCATCGTGCAATGATCCACTGCACATGATGCTCCGACAGCAAAAGTCTTTTCCTTCGTTGAAAACATCCGAGTGACCTCTGCCCCTGCAGCAATCTGTCTCAACTTATCCAAATAGTGCACATATGATGCTCTTAGAAAGTCACCCCTATTGGCCCTGCAATTTTATGAAGAAAGCATGAAGTACAAAATTTCCTCCCTTAATGGGGTTGCAATGTGTTAGTCTGCCGCCAAGACATTAGTTTTGTCAATTGCATTTCATTATTAATTATATCCTTTCATATGAATAAACTATTTTGTTAAAATAGTAGTTATCATAATGGTAGCACATATCTTAGCTTTTGAAGCTATATACTGTAATAATAAACATTACTAGCAAACTTAATTATTTATACTTGCACAAGAAATCACCTACAGAATTATTGAAGCATTAAAGTCTGACTTCGCCACAGTAATGCCTGCATTGTACTTGGTAAAACAGCAAGAAGTAATCTTGTATGTTGCATCCATGCCAAATGCAATGCTTGCAGTACCAAAGGTTGCTGAAAGCGTAAGTGCAGGGGTGCGGTTCAGAGCAACAGACATAGCTAAGGCAGCATGTTTGTGGTAATGGGAGGACTGAACCTTAAGCTGAAACAGAAATGAGAATGCATATAGCCTTAAGTTAATACAGAAACAAGGAAGTCTTTGCAGTTAAAACTCTAGTTACCAGACCAAATGTGAAGTGGTCACTGAGAACTTGAAAACAAGGAAATTGCAGATTCTGCAGATATTTTTTTGGCTCTGCCTGGATTTTTTTTTCATGTTAAGTGGAAATTTATGTGGCATTATGATATGATTTTTCCAGTCATTGCCATCATTTCTGTTTCTTGAAAAAACTATGATCGTTCCTTTCTTCTATAGAATCTCAACATGATGACGTCTGAGATTAAGATCCTATAATGGCAACCTCGCCCTCTACTAAACAAGAAGTTATTTGTACCTTGCTTGAGGTATAATCTGGCAATGTCAGTGAAGCTGCAGTGTTCGTTGATGGCAGAAGCTTTCCACAAAAATTTAGGGTTGCTGTAATCTGCCATGAATCCCATGATAAGAAAAAACAACATATGCTTAGTACTGATATGAATGTGGAAAATTTTAAGTTATCAGGGAACAGTACTGAGAAATAAAGCAAGCTAGCAAACCCACATGTGACTTTCTATCAACTTTTATTTCAATGACGTTGTTCTTGTATTGTGCTGCAACACATGCAGTTGAGTGTCTTCCTTGTTTCTTAGTTGTTGAAGTAAGAGTCTATAAAATGAAAGAAATTCAACTATGAGACAACAAAGAATGTAAGGATATAAAAGTCTGCTTGAGACAAAAACTTCTAAATGATAATATGAGTAATAAAATCAAACAGACTAATCCAAATTGAGGATATTAAGCCAATTCCTTCTCTTTTTAAATTAACAACAAAAAAACTTCAAGCCAAATCAAACACATCATGATTTATGTGTTTAGGCATGTTTTTTACTGCTAATACTACAATTTCTATTAATCCCATCTTGTTTCTTTGTTCTCTTTTGTGCTTTATATGTAATTCATGTGGCATATACAGATTTACCGATACAGTCAAAGATCAATACATACCAGTCCAGTATCATGGCGGGTTGTGATGCTAAGTATCTGATCTTTGCTGTATCCTTTTATAAGCAAGTCTGCAAAATTAGCAGAAGGAACTGTTTTGTTGCAAGTTTGTGAGAAGAAAACAGAAACACACAAGACTTTCAAAAGAAGCAGCTGAGTATATGAAGATTAAAGCAAACCGTCGGCTTTCTTGCCAAAGTCAGAGAAAAGAGGAGGCCCTTTGATTCTGGTTTTTCTCTTCTTTTTCCTTTGGTGGGAGTTGCTCATGCTTTGTTTGTGGAGACAACTATGAATGAGATTCCCCCTCAAGAAACAAGTAGCAAAGAAACAAAAGAGCAGGCTCCTTTATATATTTAATCTTGCTCTCCCAATAAAATAGCGTACTCATATGAGGCCAATTTTCAGTGGTCCAATTTTTATTTTTTTTTCTTTCCTGGTTGTTTTTGGGAAGAGAATATGATTTTGGGTTGATAACAGTCCATTTTTATGACTTGTCATGTGAAATGCATTTTACTTTCCATGACGTTGTCATCAAACTGCAGTCGGCTCAAATTGCTTTTGAGACCTGCCCATTGTGTTACCCATGTGGTGTGGGTCTCCACATGAACAATTTATATTTTGACTTAAAGGGTCAATTTTTAGATCTTCTGTTCAGAGATTGGATCCGAGGGTTCTATCACTTTTTCTATTAATGTATTAAAAATAATAATTTGAACTATTATTTTTAGCCATGGTTCGTGATGTTATTGACTATATTAAATGAGTAGACTCAAACTTACTACCATATGAAAAATAGCGTGTCTAACATAACAAGGGAGTAATCAATTTGCATGAGTCTTCATCCTTATTTGCCAAAAGTGCTAGATTAATTTGCTCTAAATCCTAAGACTCACACCCATTATCTTTTTATTCGATAGAACTGTTCAACTTATCAAATGAATTTTTTCTTATCATTGTCTAGATATACTTAAAAAAAAAATTCTCAAGTTAGCTCACTACACAAAAATTGATGAGAGCTTTAAACATCTCATTGCATGATAAAGTATGGCTTTCGCAGTTGCCTTATTTATCTCTTTTGTCAACTTTAAGCAAAAATGATTCATATAAGATTCATTTTCTATTGTTAAAATTATGATATTCGTTTCTATTTTAAATATCTTTTAACAAATGATCTAAATTTTAGTATTTGATGCGAATTTTTGAAGTTGTAAACCGTTCATGAAGTTTAGGTTAAATAAAAAAAATCACATTTTAACGATTTTTAAAATCAGTTTAAACTATGTTTTTTTTTGAAATTTTGAAGTTATAAACCGATCATAAAATCTAAGTTAAATCATACAATAAATTAAAGTAGTGATTAGTAGTTAAATTTTTGTGTATTCAATTTATTACGTAAATGTTATAATAATTTTAGTTCATCATATTTTTTTTTTAAAATCTATTTTTACTGTATAAAATTCTAATTAAAACATAATGAACTCAGTAAAAAATGATATATTGCACCAGCAGTGTTTGAACTTTGATTGAGCTTTATTTAAAACCTTAAATTTTGAATTTTGCTTGGTTATGTTGGTTTTTTATTTAAACCAACTTGTTTAATTAAATCAACTTAAAGTTAAAGTACAGGGACTATAAGTGCAATTTACCCTATAAAAAATTGTGCCTACTGGTAAGTGGTGATCCTAACGTGTGGTCAGGATCAGATCTTAGATCTGCTCATCGTAAAGACATTTTATTTTTATTTTTATGCGAGAGAATCCATACAAAATGACTCATATAACCTCACAACTACGCGGATTAAGCAGAGCCCTAATTCACCCCTTGCTTCTCTGTTGTCTACTAAGAAGAAGAAAGAGCCCTAATGTCTCGACGAGAGGCTCGAGATTCAGACTCCAAACGACATCGTTCCAGATTCGACCGAGAACCCAGGTGGGTGTCCCTCTTCCTTCTTTGTGTACAAATGCTTCTATTTATAAATCACAGTGCTTGTCTATTTATTGGATAAGGGTAATAGGTGTATGATGTTGCGATTAAAATGGGCTTTTGTGACTAGGTTATATTTGAATAGTTATATTTATGTGAAGAAAATGACTTAAAATTTAGGATTTTCTATTGTGATTATGGAATTTAACAACAAATTTAAATACATTGGATTTGTTTTTCTTTTTTTTTGGTTCATGGTTTATTATGGTTGATATAAAGAAAGACTGTGGGGATTTACTTGGTTTTCATGGTAGAACGGTGGAGTGAGTGGAGTTTTGAAAGTGTGAATCATTCTCTATTACTTGTAGAAACCAAATGTAGCCTATGATAGAAAAGAAACCTAGGAATTTTTTTTATGTTTTCTGTTACCTTTTCTTCTTGCAATTTTATGATTGATTAAATGAACAATGGGCTGGACTAAAAGCTATGGTTTTGACACTCAATTGAGCTTTTGATAGAGATGATTTTTAGGTAGTTGAATTGCCTTTTGTTTTGGTTGTTATTGTAATTATTGCAGTCTTACTTTGTACTGTTGGACTGTTTCAATTATTTTGAGCTGTTTGAAAATATGATTTCTTAATGGGAAATGCAATGAGTTCGTCGAAGGTTATTCCATGCATGAGTTCTACTTACCTTGCTTATCAGTGCAAGGACCAGCCTGGCCTTGTTAATTGGTGGACCAGTGGCCCATATAAGGAACTGTTTCAGTTACCTAGTTGGACCATTAAACTTGGATCAATCAGCATAAGTTGGACCAAACTTGATAAAGCTGAATAAACTTTGGCTGATGTCTGTGTTTTGGTTTTAGGGATTCTGTACAACATCCAAAGATATATGAAGCCACAAAAATGATTGAATCTTGTTGACTTCTTTGAGATAAATGCAACACTGTGTGTTTCCTCTTGGCCGTCAATTCTGTTAGTTGCATTATTAGAGATGACAATAGTTAAGCCTTTTCAGATAATTAATATAAGATAAAAATGTCACGTGTATCTTTCTATATGATCCTTGTTTATATGGACCAATCTTTTGATCGATAATATGCACACTTACCTCTTAAATAAATTTTACTTTGGGGAATCATGAACAACTGAAGCGTTAGTTTTCATCTCTCAAGGTTATGCCTCATGCATCAATGATCTGACCTATTATTTGTGAACATGGACTCCAGTCTTGTTTTCACACGGACTCGGGTTGTCGGACATGGCTGCTCCAAAAAGCATAGGCATGGGGACATGGTGTATATGTTTGTGTTTATTATTTTTATAATATATAACAATTATTTAAATTATGTAAACAACTTTATGTAATTTTCTTAAGAAAAACCACATTTATCTCATAGTTCTACTAGTTCTTTAGGCAAGCTAAGCAAAATTTTGTGGTAACTGTCTTACACTTATCAAAAAAAGATAACTGTCATACACTTAACAGGCACTGTTGGACAAGAGTGTCTTGTCCAATAGTATCTGACACATCAGTTTTTCAATACAAAAAGTGTCCTATAAATCATTGGTTTCTGAGCTAAATGCACCCTTAGTTGAATCTTGTGTTGGGTTGCACAACCCAAGTTGCAGGTTACTTGCACTTGGGGTTGGTAGATAAGTATCTGTGGCTATTGTAATCATGAGAATTGAGATCATCAAAATAAATAGTCTTACTGAGGCGACTGTGGTTGCCTGCTGTTGTGCTGTTGTGGGTAGAGGGGAACTAAATTTGGGCAGGTATGTTATGCCACTACTTCTCCAGTTCTCTGATCACTTTTCAAAACAGAATAATAATTATTTTCTGGACAGAAAGCATAATAATTTTGTATCTCTAATTGCACAGATTGATATTGTTTTCCCTGTTGAGTTCAACCTGATGACATGGTTTCGTTGTGCTTTCAATCATAACAAGATTTTTAACTTCACTGGTTGGTCTCAGTCCTAAAAGGTCTAGGAGGGATGGAAAACCTGCTACGGAAAGAGTGCCAATCAACATTGATTTGGATATTAGAGATCATACAGATCGGGATCAAAAGCACCGTCGCCGGCTGCAAGATGCTGTACCACTTGAGGCCTCATCAGCACCTGATTCTAAGGTTGAAACTCGGGCTGTGATCAAAGAATCTGAGAAGGAACATACTTATCAAAAAAAAGAATCTGAGAAAGAACATACTTACAAAAAAAAAGAATCTGAGAAGGAACATACTTATCAAAAAAAAGAATCTGAGAAGGAAGATACTTATAAAAAAAAAGAATCTGAGAAGGAACACAATGGACATCATGAAGGAACTGAACGTTCTTCTAATCCAACCGAAATACCTCGTTCTAGATCCTATTTTCAGGTATTCCATAAATTTTTATATATGCATTTGTTTCCAGTATTACCTTATGTGCTTCTCGTGATTGACTGATTTTGCCTTGCATTCATTGTGATCATGGAATTAGCTTAGTTTTACTAAGAAGTGTGAGTTCATCGCCTGAGATAATGCAACACCTGCAAACTGCTAATTGCTACAAATATTGTGACGTTTTAATGATACTGCTGAAAATATGGGTTCGTATTAGGAATGCATAAGACTTGAGTAATCTGAAGTTGATTAGCTGATGGCTCTATATAGGTCTATAGGGGATGTGCTGGGGTGTGGGGTCTAATTTTCTAACTTAGAGGGTCACAGCCTTGCAGGTAATGAATCGTTTTTTGAGAGGTTTAGAAGTTGTCCATTTTGTTGGCTTTTTGGGTTAGATTGTTATAGGTTGGTGGTTGTTGATGTGTTGAAATTTAGTTTTTGTTCTGTAATTCTACAATTTCATGAGAAGCAAGCTATTAAGAAAGAATTAAAGCAAAAAAGGAAGTGCATAGTGCATATATGATGCTACTATTTCCTAGATTTGTGGAACTATTTTAGTAGAGAAATCAAGAAGGAAAATCGAGGGTGCTTTTGGTTATAAAATGGAAATTGAGCAGATACTTTGAAATTTATGTAGGTTAGAAGGTTGTTAATTTATCATTTAGAATGGTTACTGAAGCTAACTGGAGTCATGAAATGGCATGTGATCACTTTTATGATCTTATGAAATGCCGCCATTTTGTGTTTCCGTTACTAGGTATTTTGGTGGCTGTCATTTTAGAAATGGTCTAATTCAAAATGATGAATTACTTATAGAATCAACATGAAACAAAATTGCTATTCTATTTTCATGGGACATCCAAACACACCCTACTGACTACCTTGTTATAGTTATTTATTTTAGCATGAAACTGATGTGTTACATGATTTCTACCGACAAGTGAAAAGTCTCTCGAGGTTTTGCCATTTTGAAACAATAAGTTTCAAAATCTCACAAAAATTCAATGAAGTGAAATCATCTAACTGAAAATTTGTGCATGTAAGCACCAAAAGGAGATAATAGCAAGTAGATAAAGTCGTCAACTGTACACATCTCTATACATGCGAACCTATAAAACTGCTTGAACAAAACTCTAAAGTTGACTTGGACTATTCTGTACATGACTTAAAAGTGATCATCAACACAACTAAAGAATAGTATTTTGCTCGAGTTTAATTACCCTGGTGTTATTCAGTGTGTGCAAACTTTTTTTCTGGGATGATGTAGCAGAATTCTTGTTTGGCCCGATGCCTTGGACTGCTCCATGTATATAACAATCTTAGGCTTGCCTGTGGGTGTCTTATAACAGCATGATGAGCGTGGTAATGCCAGGCAAGTTGGTCGAAGCTTTGGTCGGGGAGCAGCTACCGGTGAGTTATATTCCTTTTAAAATGATTTTTTGTATTTCATTCTTTATACACATATTTTCTTGTGATTAATTTTAAAGTTAAAAGATGGGTTCTTATCTGGTTAACTCTGGCATTTTCAGCTTGATCTCAATTTGCACCACGCACTTTCCATCGCATCAATGTGCACCTCACATTTTTTTAACTAATTTCTAATGGGCCCTTTTTGCCTCTATTGATTGTTGAAAAGTTAAAATTGGCACACGTGCTCACATGCGAACGCTAGATGTGACAACACGTGACCATCAGTAAGGGCAAAAGAGTCCTTTCAAATGGAGCTGTTTCTCACGCCAAATGTGCATGGGTTCCAAGTCAAATGGAGCGCAAATCCTGTATCTCTGATTTGAAAATTAAAAAAAACTTGGAACTAAATGATGGTCATGTGTGACATTTGCATTTGTCGTACGTGTGCCAATTTTAACTTATCATTGTCAATTGGGGCTAGAAAGGCCTATTTGAGATTGTCAAAGGTGTGAGGTGCACATAGATGCAATTGAAAACGCATGGTGCCAATTGACACTATATCGAAAATGGTAGGGTTCAGATAAAGTTTATGGAAACTGATATACCTCTTGAGTTTTCTTCTCACTATGAAAGCACAGAGAATTGAAAAGGGCTCCTAATCAATTTCTTCTTCATGGAAATCATGCCTCCAAATAGACTAGTAATGGAGAAAGGTTTTAAGCTAAGCAATTGATTGCCTGCTTCAATTTTTCTTATATAAAAATGATGGCTTGCTTTAATTTTAGAAGCTTGTCTCTTTGCTGCCTGTCAGTGTCATTGCCCTCCACCTGTATTTCAGTTTAAAATATTTTTACAAGCTCCTTTCATATTCTATGTACAACATTTATTATCCAAAACACCACCTAATGGTCCTTGAAAAATGATTCCTTTCCTTTTTTTCTTCTTTTTCCTTTCCTCTCTTTTTTTTCCAGACATTATCACTGACTATTTCTTTCCTTTGAAGATCGCGGATGGCGGAGGGATGCAAAGGATGAGCATAATGAAAGGGCAGCAGACAAGCCAGCAATTAATGATACACGTCCAAGAGATGAGAAATCACAAGCTAAGGGGGATAATAACAGTGTTCAGCGCCATGATAAGCTCCGTGAAATGGAGGGTGATCCACCCCCACACACTAGGAAAAGACCTGCATTTAGGGAGAAGAAGATTCAAGTGGACTCTGAAAATGCTGACAAAGCAGCCATTGAGCCAGAGAAAGAAAGTCACCCTGCGGTCGGAAGTGAAAGAAGGGAGGACAAACGCTGGAACTCTCGCCATTTGGACAGACCAGAGAGGCCATCTACAAGAGATAGGGTACCAAACAGGGGAGACGCACGGAGGCGTGGCTTGCCATCAAGAGAAAGGTATGGTGGGAATTACGGGGTAAGAGATAGATTCAGTGGAAGACAAGGGTACCGTGCAAGTGGCACCAGGGATGACACGAAATGGGAGCATGATTTGTTTGTTGAGGCTAGTAAGAGTCCACCAAGGAAAAACGAAGAGGATCAGATTGCGAAGGTGGAAGCACTTTTGGCTTCTAAGTAATGTAACCAGCTTAAGAATGGTCGCGGTTGAAATTCTTGAATTGCAAATTTGTAATGGCTGTCGTGTGTTTTTCTTGCAAGATCTCTGTTCTTTTTCTCGAAAAAAATAAGTATTTTTCTCCTTTAAGATATTTTAAGCACAAAGTTGGTTTCTGCTTACAAGTGCTCATCTTTTCATTAGAATACATGTTGATTTGGACAATTTTGTCTATGGTGACCAAATGACCGTTTGTTTGGAGGCTTCTTATGTGCAGTTTCATGATGTATCATTCCTATATTTAAAATTTAAATTTAAGTCATTGAGTGCTAATATTTTAGTTTCTTTCTTTTAATGCTTGTCTCATTGGATTCTTATCTCGTCATTATTTAAAAGTTGAAATGAATTTAAGTTTATAGTGAGATGGAATGTTATATCATCAAATTAAAAATATTTATAATTAAAATTATCATGATGATATTTAATTTTACGGTGAACTTAACTTTCACTTAATATGAAATAAAAAAGATCATGGTCAAAAGAAAATAAATAGTACAAAACTGAACTGCTTGTTGTGATAATATTTATGAAGGGACATTTAGTTACTGTTTACCTAGCAATATGAATAATTTATAGTTTATTAAACAGTTTTTGTTTTGAAATAATATATGATAAACAACATTAAGACAAATAATTTTTTTTATAATAAAAACAGTTTTTTTACATAATTTTAATTTTATAAAAAATTATTTTTAAAATTATTTAATTTAATTCCTTAAATACAAACTATTTTATAAATTCTCTCGAACACTTTATTTTTACATTTGATACCCATATGCTATATGCATTTGCTTCAATGAAGAAAAATACATATAGTAGAAAACTTCATATCACTGGTTTTTCGATACAGAACCTTTTTGCTATGCCAAAAGGAAAAGAAAATAAAAGGAAGAAAGGTGACGTGAATAAAATTAAAGGCATTACATTACATTATGATAATCACATCTTGCCTCAAAAAACAATATATATATATATATATATATATATATATATATATATATATATATATATATATATATATATATATATATGACAATCACATCTAGTAAAAACCCACGATACCCTCGTCAAGGGGAAAAATAAGATTCAACTGGGCTCATCAAATCCATAAAACTTAAGATGGGCCTTGTAAGAGAAATTGAAGAGCATTCTGTAGCCAAACGGCGTCGCGTTGTCTACCTTCGGCTTTCTGCGAGAAGAACCAGCCCGAGAAAGGAATGTGGAGAGGACAGAAGAGAAAAGCGGTTATACCACCGCCACCACCACCAGCAGACACCAGCAATTGATTGCTCTCTATGTTACTACCAGCACCAGCATCAAATCTTTAAAATAACGCACTATTTTTTTGCGCAAGAAGAAAAAGTCGTAGCAATATGAAATTCGGGTCAGTATTCGATGCTGCAGAAATCAGAGCCGAATTCGAGAAAGCGGGAATCAAACCTCTCTTCATCCCCTCCATTTGGAAGTACCCACTCTCTCTCTCTCTCTCTCTCTATATATATATATATATACATGTGATAGCGTTTAATTTGATTTTGAATTTTTCTTTTCTTTTTTTGGGGTGAAAGGTATGTAATTCAACATCCAGGGTGTGAATGGGAGCAAATTCCATCTTTGCCTTCGGCTGTGTACCCTCTGCTCCGCTCAAAGTTCAAGTCTCTCACTTCCACTCTTCACTCCCTCTTCCATTCATCTGATGGCGTTACCACCAAACTCCTCATCAAATTGCAGGTTCCTTTTCTCTCCGTTCCTCCTTTTTCTTTCTTCCCTTTTCCCCCTTAAAATTAATGCATCTCATAATCTCTGAAGAAGTTTATATTCTAGTTATCATGTAATATTGTATATCTATCTAAAACGCGAAACTGTCAGTTTTTAATATTCTGCTTCAATAATCAATGGGAGAGAGACTGAATTTTTGGATATATACAGACATAATATATGCATATGTTTAATGCTTTACATATCTTAAGTGTAGATTAGCATGTGTTCTGGTAAAACAGTTTGCGTGTTTGCTTTTGTTAGAATGGAGCTTTTGTGGAGGCCGTGATTATGCGCTATGATACCCGTCTAGGAAAATATGGGGGGAAACCTCGCCCTGGCGGTCCAAGGTCTACTTTGTGCATTTCATCTCAGGTATATCTATTCTACTATTATTGCTTTGGCTTCTCAGTTGGAAGAAATTCATAACAATGTTTGTATAGGTCGATGTTTTCTCCATTAAGTGATGTTTCCTTGGGGTGAGCTAACTAATTTATTTGGTCACTTGTTTGTAGTCGAGGAATAGCTTGTTTTGGCTAGGTTCATTTTCGGTTTTCTGTTTCTTGTTACAGGTTGGTTGCAAAATGGGTTGTAACTTTTGTGCTACTGGAAGCATGGGTTTTAAAAGCAATTTATCATCAGGAGAGATCGTGGAGCAACTGGTTCATGCCTCTTGTTTTTCAAATATACGCAATGTGGTTTTCATGGTAATTACTTCTGCCTTTACTGAATTTAGTTCTATTGACCACATAGTTTCTCATGCTTAAATACACTATGATAGTGATTCTGAGTTGATGTTTAAAGGCAATCAACCATGAATTATGTCTAGAGCATAATTTGTTTTTTTTGATAAATAAACATTGTAAATATATCACCAAGGGGTGCAACCCGTTTGCAAAAGCTATCTACAATATAGTAGCTCTCTCTTTGCGGTGGGTTGCATATCTTGTTGTCTTTAGTAGACAAAGTTTGGCTTATGCCCCTTTAAAAAAATTATCACTCCAATGGTGATTGAAATTTAGTCCACGTCTTGATTTTCTATTTTGTCTTCAGGGAATGGGGGAACCATTGAATAACTATAACGCGGTGGTGGAAGCTATCCGTGCCATGACTGGATCACCATTTCAGCTGTCACCAAAGAGAATTACTATATCAACGGTATGGATTATAAGTTTCTGTATGCTAAAACTTGTCTTGTGGGTGTATATAAAATCCATCGTCATCTGCTTTTGTTTTTAAATATCTCCTTTTAGTTTGGCTGTTGGACATGCCCACCAAAGTTCCAAGTTTTATAAAATCCAAAGTTTCCTTGTTACTTGTTAGAAGATTTTGGAAGTCATCAGTAGACCTAGGGAGTAAGTTCTGAGTTGTTTAAATAAGTTATATGCTTTCTTTTTTAAATGAAAAACAATGTGATTTTCTTCTCTCTATTGCCTTTTTCCCCAATTGTATTTGAGTTTTTGAGTGAAGGATCTATAGACGGCAAGTAAATCCAACAATATGCCTTCTTTTTGAAGGAATTGGATGTTGGAAGGATTGTACCTTTCAAATTAAGCATGTATTCTTCATTTTTCAGGGTGAGACATATTGGGAGTTCTAGACGAGACATTTAAGATCAGTTTCATCTGTTTTTCTTCCTCTGCTCCTTATGTCATTTACTTCTGTTTATGATACTTTCTGGAAAAAAATTCAATCCAGGGATCAAAAGTTCATTAAATTTATTTTAAAAATGGGTTGTGAATGTTGGAAACAGAGTTACATGCATAACAATTGCATATTTGCATATAATTTTGTGTAGGTTGGCATTATTCATGCTATCAACAAGCTTTATAACGATCTACCAGGTTTGAACTTAGCAGTATCTCTGCATGCACCAGTTCAAGATATTCGTTGTCAGATAATGCCCGCAGCTAGAGCTTTTCCTTTGGAAAAACTTATGGCTACGCTACAAGTATATCAAAAGAACAGGTACCACAAAATTGACTTCTTGTTTTTTGTACTTAGACTTTTGCAGTCATTTTAGAATATTGAAGTACCCTAATTTTTGTTCTTCAACATTCAGTCAGCAAAAAATATTTATTGAGTACATTATGCTTGATGGGGTAAATGATGAAGAGCAGCATGCACACCAGCTTGGTAAATTGCTGGAGACATTTCAAGTGGTAAGTTGTTGTCTTGTTGAGTTGATCTGAATGTATATAGAAAATCTCCCCTATCATAATTGTTCTAGACACACTTCACAGTTGCTGAAATTTGCTGATAACTATTTGTATTGGCCTTTTTTGTTCCTTTGTTTTTTGGGTGTGGGGTGATTCGATCAAGTGGATTTTAAACTTGAAGAACATTATTGATTGTGTTTTACTGGCTTGAAAATTTTCTAATACCTGCTAAAATTGTTGGCAGTGAATTAGATTTTTAAAGTAGTAGAAAAAAGTTCCTGCAAAAAAGAATGTAACTGCCAGTTCATTGGATATCTGTGGTTTTATTCTTGTAGTATGAAAATGTTTTGACTTTACAGCTATTAAAGTACCTAAAAATTCAATGAATAACCTTTTTACTTGTTTAAAGAAGCATTATGGAAGATTAGTGTGGTTGGTCAGGGGCGTTTCTATGTACTTATCATCTCAAACTCAGCTCATTCATTCAGAAGTACCAAAAGAGTAACCTACTGACATTATTAATTTAGGAGTCATAACAAGCTGAAAACATTAATGGTCAAACATATATTAAATTAGTTGCTGGATTTGGAACTTAAGTCTGACCCTATAAGTAAAAATTGTTGATACATACTTAAAAATAACTCTATCCCACACTGGCAATAAACTTCAGCTTTCTAGTGAAAATTCTAGAGAAATGAATGAAGACTAATAAGAAGCATGACTTTGCTAATATGAAGCTATATAGCCCCTATTTTTAGGTCTCTCGTTTGCTCGATGTGGTGAAATATTGTGTATAAGTGTCACTTTTCAAACTTTAGGTGCATCAGTCTTCCTGATGCCGGACAGATAGGTAGAAACAGAAACAGATTGAGAAAAATGGAGAAACAATAGAGAAGCAGCAGAGGGAACATGTATAAATAGACTAGGTAGAAAAGAAAACAGAACAAAGAGATAATAGACCAAGAATGGGGAGAAGGGTACAAAAGATATACCAAAACTCAATTTTATTCCATAATTAAAGTCTCCCATAATTAACATAATAGTGCTTATATAAGCATCAAGCACACTAAAAAATCCTACTAATTAATAGCATCCCTATCATAAAAAGAAATAAATTAAAACATAATAATTCCAAAATAAAATCCCTGACATAAAAGAAAATAAATCAAAACACAATAACTCTCAAATAAAATCTCCAACATAATAGGAAATAAATCAAAACATAATAATTCCCTAATATCTCAGAAATCCTAGAATAATACATAATTCATTTTCTTTTCTGCATCACTTCCATTCTAAGGACTTTTGAAACTTTTTTCTATGGTCTGTGAAAGTTCATTAACATTGTCTTGAAACTGATCGGCCACCATTCTAACCATATTAACCCATTTTTCTATATGGATGGGTGTTGGGTTATACATATGCCTTTGGAAAACATGAAAGATGTAATGAATGAAAATTGAAATAAAGTTATGAAGGTGTAGAAACATATACGAAATAGGGGGTATAAAAGAAAAGGTTTGATGATTTAGCAAATTCTGTGGTATACTTTGTTTGTACCTTCTTGCGAGTTTGTTGATGTTCTTCATGATCTGTCAGCAGGTTGTACATTTCTGAATTTCCTCTCTTTCCTTAATCTTGCATAAGATTGATTGTCATTTTTGAACAGGTTGTGAATTTGATACCTTTCAATCCAATTGGTTCTTTAAGTGAATTCAGAACCAGCAGTGAACAGAGAGTATCAAGTTTTCAGAAAATTCTTAGGGGTACCTATAACATCCGAACAATAGTTCGTAAGCAAATGGGTCAGGATATAAGTGGTGCGTGTGGCCAGCTGGTGGTGAACCTACCTGAAAAGAGGTCTGCTGAAAATACAGGGCTCTTAACTGACATTGAAGATCTTCACCTTTGATGTAGCCCGACTCATTTCTTGTGAGATAGACCTCTTCTCAGTGTATGAGGTATTGACATTGAATTCCCATTGGGTAGCAGCATTAGTTTATGGATTAAAACAACTCTTTGATTTTGGCAGTCATGTTGTTTTTCAGTGTCAGAGTTATGTGGGCATTGTTCTTGGTCTTTACATAATTTTACTTACTCGATTTTCGGTGTAACGTGCATAATAACTGTTATCTTGCATCTCCATGATTGCTCTCAGATTTTCGAAATCGAGTTTGGTTTTAGAAAAGGGGCTTTGGAATATTACACACACGTATACATACACACTATATAAAAAAAAAATTCACAAACATTCAATAATTCTAACAAGTCAACAAAATCCTTCAATTTCTTTTCCCAACAAGAATCCACAGATTATTACAATACCACGAACTTAATTCACCAATGCAACTATACAATTTTCATCAAAAGGTGATGGATTAAAATCAAACCATCATTTTGATAGTTAATTATAAATCCACCCCTTAAAACACACACTAATCTTATCTACCCACCGAAAATTCAATTAAATTAAATTAATACAAAATAATGATGTCAATCAACACATCAAATAATCATCATCTCCTAAGATAATTAGGAGTATTATTAGCATGAGCTTCCTTTGAGTACATTTGCTGCTGAGGATAAGAATTGGAGGAACCAATATTATTATCCTTTGAGCCACTAACCATTGAAGGTGCATGATTAACAGAACCTTTGTTAAAACCACCCAAAAAGTCCATTGAAGGTGGCGGCTGCAGGAAATCAGACCTTGTTCGACGATGAGATGAGCCCTCGATCATGGAGTCTTGTTGACCCATTAACAAATGGTAGCTACGAGTAGACCCAACAGACATTGATCGATAACTGTGTTGAGGTTTTTGTTTCTTCATGGCATGGATCAAATATGGAATCAACCCTTCCATCGCTTAATAATTTGCTCTTTCTTTCTTTCTTTCTTTCTTTCTTTCTTTTATTTAGCTAATATTGTCTAATTTAGTAGTATGAACATGTATTTATAGTGACCAATATTGCTTGGGATAATGGGGAAGAAATGAAATGGTATTACATAGTCAATGACGTTTATGTCGTTGGGTACACCGTTTTTGTTAATGATGTCAAAATTGACTGGCACCATATCTTCACCTCTAGCATATTATTAGGTCATATACCATCCATATTCTGGTCAAAGAAAATTTGATAAAGTTTGCTGCTCTGTCATTGGGATTATGGGATTGGTATTGACTTCATAATAGAAAGTTCCTGCAAAAATAAATTTGAAAGAAAAAAAGAGAAAGCAGTGAAAACACTTTTTCTGATATGATTTATAGTAAAAACAATATTGAAAATTTTATTTTATTATTTTCTCCTTTATACAAAGTATATGAAATTTCGAATCATATTTACGAAAATGAGTCGGCAACCAATTAAAAAAGTTATTTAGAGAATGGAAAATTTTGTTTATTCAATTTTAATTAAAAAATTTCATGTCATGATTTTAATTATAAAGAACCCTGAAAATTGAATTTTTGCCAACTTTTAGTATTTACTTAGATGGGTAGGCTTGAGTAATTTCATTTGGAAAAGGAAATGGAATGGAAATAACTTTGTTTTCCAGTCTAAAAAGCAAAAAAAAAAAAAAAAACAAGACTTTTCTTCGCTATAAAAAAGAAGCAAATTTGACTTTTGTTTATGATAACGTGTCGTGTGTTGCATACTCGACTACATTTTCATTGACATCTTTATCCAAACTTTGCTGCTTTACGCGTAAATACCAATCAATTCAAGCAAGTAATTGTCTCTAGAAAAAAAGATTGGTTGACTAAAGTGTTATTATTTGTTTTTGCTTTTATTTTTTTCTTGTTACATTGGCGGGGAGAGATCGAAGCCAAGTCTATTATATCCAGACTCTTCAACTTTCTTCAACTTAACTGCATTTTCTGTGTACTCCCCTAAATAATCTCCACAGTTCATGTTTAAACCTGTGTGGCATAAGCACTAACAATATTAATTAAGCATGGGAGAAATTAACTAGGACAAATTAATCTATATTTTTTGGGAAATAATTAATGGGTGAAGCTAAAAGAACCTGCTTTCAAGGCAAGGGCTACCGCATCTTCAGGTGTTGCAGTATAATGAATTAAATTGTGATAAACCTCAACAGAGTCACAGTCTGAAACAATGCATCTGTCAAAAACACAAATAAGTTTCAGTTAAACACAGAGACTAAACAATAAGTAAATAGAATTAAGGCTTAATTACATATTTCACCAAGAATTTGTCGTAACAAATCAAACCCTGAAATTTCATATGTTAAAGTATAAAGAATTAATAAGACCATTTTTCATTAGCTTAAACGTTTAGGATAATTGATAATTCAATTATTTTTTAATATGATATCATAGCACGTTCTTTGTCTTTGATATTTGGATTTCACGTGTACAAAACTTTGTTGTCATTTAATTTGTTGTCACAACTTTACGAAACCTAAGGCTGCCAAATACAACTTCGTTATTGCCTGTTGACATTTAATGTCAATCAAGATTTGATTTTCCAAATATTAGAGTTTGATTTGTTAACCGATAAATTTTAAAATACGAGAAATTTCTTAAGATAAAATATGACATGGTGAAAAACGTGATTAAACTTAAAATTAATTCCTGAATATGTAAATTTGGTATAGAAACAAACCCATGGAGACCCCATTTGCCTCTGATAACGCCTTTGAGGAGGTCAGGATCAGCACAAGTGGGAATCCCATTCACTCTATTATATGAGCACATCACACTGCTGACGTGTCCCTCCTCGACACAGCTCTTGAATGGTGGCTGATATGTATCTTCCATGTCTTGCTTTGTGACCTGTGCAACAACCCAATTAATTAAGTGATCCTTATTTTCAACAATCATCATTATGTCATGTCCAACCATAAGTTTTCCAAAACCTCCAATCAAAACATATATACCTTTGCGTCAAAGTGGAATCTATTAATGCCTTTCCAATTATCAACGTCACAAGAAGTGTAATGCTTGCAACAACTTGAAACCTTGAGCCTTGCTCTCACCATAACTGCTAGAATTCCCTTCCTGCTGCAGATCATAGTGATGTTCAATCACTTCTTGCAAACCCCTAACATAATTCACCGCATATTTCGATGCAACCAAAGGATCCTCCCCTGGCGTTTCTTGCCCTCTACCCTATCTTGGGTCACGGAACACGTTCACATTTGGGCTCCAATACGTCAACCCGTCTAGACCCACATTGTACATGGCTCGAGCCTCGGTTGACACCACCTGCTCCATCTTCAACCACAGTGTCACATTGAAACTTGCTGCAGATAAAATCACAGCTGGGAAGCTAGTGGCACCAGGTACCGTGGCATTGAATTGTGTACCTTTACCGGACATTGAGACCCCGTGAAGCGCCTCCGACCACCACTTGTAGCCCGGCATGCCTAGCCTGGGAACCCCTGAGGCCGTGTTTACCAATTGTTGAACTTTTTCTTGTAGAGTTAGACGGGAAACAAAGTCTTAGGCTCGGTCTTCGTAGGATAATGAGGTGTTGCAAAAGGGGAATTGGGTAATTTTGTCACATGCAAATTGTTGAGAGGTACATGGGACTGTAATATTTAGGAGAAGTACCAGTGAGAGGCAAAGAGGAAGGGGAAGTACCATTTGTGTTTTCATGGTTTAATTTCCTTATTTTGGGTTTCCTGAGGTTGTATTTGGCAAAATATTGTTAGTTCTAGCATTGGTTTTATAGTAGAAATGTGACCGTACGGTGATGTTGTAACGTGCCAATTTCAACCCGATCTTCATATAAAAAAATCCCGAATTTGATCCCTTCCTATCAATATAAACAAATAAGAAAAGCCTTGGGAATCCTAGTAATTAAGCTGGGCCTTGTAAAAGAAATTGAAGAACATATTCTGTTCATCAACCAGGTGAAGTTGATTATTTGGAGAAATGAACGGCCAGGATTTGATTGTATGAGGCTATTAGGTGAGCTCTTTAATGAAGGCTATTTGAGAAAATATTGTAAGTTCTGGTAGAGGTGAGCATGAAAACCTAATCATTAAGCTGAGCCTTGTAAGTTTATAACAGAAATGTGAAGAGTAAGTTTAGGTAAGCTTTTTATCTTGTACGCTAAAAAGGGTAAGTTTAGCTAAGTTTGACTCCCTTTTAACAGAGTGTTAGGAAATAATGATTTTTGATGCTTATGCTAATCAAAAGCTTCTTTATATAGTCCCCAATTGCATAGTCATTATACATATTTGGTCCACGTACCAAATACTTAACAATGACCATTAATGTTATGGTATCAAATTAAATAGGTTATAATGGTATTTAGTAAATACTTTTCATTTAGCTGAAGAGAATATTTAGTAAAAATGGTTAACAATGTTAATATGGTAAATGAAAAATACCATTATACCCTTCATTCAGCAAAGACAATATTTACTTAATCTTAAAAAAATGAATGAAAGGTATAATGGTATTTTCATTTACCATTTTAACATTGTTAATCTTTTTTTTTCAACAGAAACATACCACAAAAAAAAATCTCATGGTATCTTTTGAAAATGAAATCAACCACAAGTGTTTTTTACAATTAAGCCAATTAAATAAGGTTGGGGACAAACAAGAATTTGATGATAAAATCGAAATATATTTTCTTTTTATTTAGAGTATATTTGAAACAAATAAATTTTATGGAATTTATTTGTAATCTTGTCATTGTTATGTTTGGAACAATAAAAAAATAAACAAACAAGAATTTTACAAATGAATTCTACAAAATGGAAAGTAAAATTTTATGTTGATCAAAATACTCTCTCTCCATCCCCTCTCTCTCCCTCTCCCTCCCTCTCATTTCTCTTTTAAATTTTTTATTTATTCTAAACATTTTAAAATTGAGAATTCAATTGATTGAATTATATAATTTAACATGAGAAAATCGAATATAAAAACACATTTCAATTCATTTTTAAATTCATTTTTTTAATTCATATAAAAATGAAATGACATTTTATTTAGTTTAGACACTTAACAATGTTCATTAAGTATGGTCGTGAGTTTATCTCATTACTTGCATTTCTCTTTGATGGGAGTGATGTTCCAATTTCAATCCAAGTTATCTTTTTTATAATTTAAAAAATTGTTGTTCTTTAACCTTATATTAATACGGGTTTAAATTGTAATCAAATCAATTATTAGACTATTTATATACAACATCGCTTCAATTGAAGGAAAAAAACAATGTTTATAAACTTTTTTTATGGTAAGTCTTTACTAAATAACTCTTATGCCTTAAGCAAAGTTTTGGAAAGTAATATATGCAAGCCTCTTGAATAATGGGTTATTTCCTTTTTTTATTTATAAAAGATATGAATTTGATCCTTTCCAATCACTATAACAAATAAAAAAAAAACTTTGGGAATTCTACGTAATTAAGAGGTCACATAAAACTTAGAAATTGAGTAGGTTTCCTTTGGCTGTCTTTTCTAGTTATGTACTAATTACATTTGGAAATTGGCCTGTCTCAGCAGAGATTGTTATGTATGGTATTTATTTTTTTTGAAGGAATTGTTTATGTATGGTATTAATTGTTGCTTGTTCACTTTTTGTGAGATCACTTTGCGTGAAACATTGTAACTGAAGAGAATGCAAACAAAATGGCACGCTTGCGAAGCCCACTAAGGCACGACATGCCATGAAAAAATCAATGTGGGCTCACACTGTTACGTGGAATATTGTGTTTGGTACAGTCCAAGCTTTTAGTATAAGTTTTAAAATTTTAAATGAACTGTGATTAAGATTATTACCGAAAAGTTGTAAATGTTAGTATGTACAAAGGATTGGCTAGATACAAAAAGTAGTATAAAGAATATATTAAAGAAAGAATAATATAGCAGATCAAGTGACGATTGAAGAGATCAAGAATAAAAAAAAATTTATAACTTCTTATCCGCAAGAGTAAAAAAATAAAAAGCAAAAATATAATAATAATATTTTTTATATTTTTAATTTTTAAAACTTCTACAGCACGGCCTGACCTAGTAATCGTGCTGGTCTTGAATCGTACCAAACCTACATTCTTAAAGCGCAGCACAAAAAAAAAGATGCATGACACGAGACGATATATCATCTTGTGTAGATAATGGATCGACATGACAAAACCCATGGCCACCCCTGATTTTATTTCAATCGCTAACTATACTTTTTGTTGAAAACCCAACCAGCCTAAAGATTACATAGACAGAAGTAACTCTCATAGTTTTATTATTTTCTCAAATTTTTTTATGGGAATGAAAATTTATCTTAATATTTTATTGTGCAATCATAAATAATTCTATCAATTTAATTAATTAACATCCACCAATAATTAATATAATATAATAAAAAAATAAGTTAGTTTTTCGGGGCATTACCTAGAGCTAAATCATTAGTATATATAAAGTCATCATTGTTTAACCCGAAGAGTTGTTTGGTTTTGTTAATGCAATATTACTACAAAGTTTGTGAGCTATTAGTTTGTTGATTTCTTCAGGGAATTGAAATATCTGAGAAGTTGCATCTGATTTAAGCATCATCGAAAGACACGCATCAGACGCACCATCCCACTCTTTTCTTTTATTTTCCTTTTTTTCTTTTTTTTCCCTTTTTTTTCACATCTTGACTTCAGGCTCAGCAAGAGCATCATTTTATATGGGAATCCTGTGATCATGTGAAGCCTCACGGACAATGTACGTTACCGGCCACAACTATAAATATGGCACATACATTAAATGGCTTGAATAATTTAGGACCACCGAAGAGCATCAATCAAGTTAATTTTAGAGATCTTTGGTTTGATCTAAGATATACAAAATTATTTTCTTTTTATCAACTACATGTTCTTCCATGATTAGTCTCATCCACTCGGTGAATAGTAAATAGTCATGTGCTCAAGAAAGGAAAAGAGGACTGTTACATCAACCACAGTGCTAGATCACTGATTTGGACTAGAAGTTAAGCTAATAATTTATTAGTAATTGACATGGATTAGACCAGGAATGGGAGTTCTTTCAGCTCATAGTACTTTTGATACAGTACTCTCCGTTAAAACATCGTTATAAACAGTAAAAATAAAATTTATTAAAAAGTATGAGTATTTTTAGTTTGGATTGGTTATTCGTAAGATTTGATCTGTAATTTGTATGAATTATTATTTTCTCAATTGAATAGGAGAATTTTTAATAATACTTATTTTTTGTCTGTTATTCGATCACTAAAACACGAATATGAATATAAAAAAATAAAATCTGTTAAAAAGCGATCATTTTTAATCTGTACTCGTTAACTTGCTATCCGTAAGATTCGATCCAACCCACCTCTTTTTCGCTTCTAAATTAGATTAATATTTTTTTTTGGTGTTTCACCAATTTCACTCTTAATGAATCTATAACAAGTGAAATATGAAAAGTGATTCAATTTAGATCCCAATCTATGAATTTTTTTATTTTTCCGAAAGAAAAACTTTAATATATATGTTCACTTACTTGCTAAAAAGATTTGAATTGGACTTTTTCATTGGAGGAAAGATAGATTTTATCAAACGATTTAATATGAATTAACTTGCACAACATTAATAAAAATGTCTCTTTCAAAAAAAAATTAATTTCCCATAAATCATTTTCTGAAGTAAAATAATGTTTTGCTTTATATAGAACTAGTCCCCAACTACTTGGCACACCTGAGACGGTTTTCCAAAAATAAAGATGAGACGAAGGAAAATCAGGAGAGTTAATTAAAAAAATCATATCCAAATTCAGGGACCTTTTTAAATATAGTGGGCCGTGTGAAATTGTCTTGCTGTACCTAACTAGCTAGCCTCTAGGCAGCACTTAATGAAGAATTTAAAGTGAATTAAAAAATAAAACGTGTCTCATAATACCAGTGCATAAAACATTAAAAATTTCATACAATCCTCAAATTTTGAAAAATCGCTATTAACTTGTATTGATGAATTGAAGAAGTCTTTTAATTTTTTTTTGTTATTTATCAATTTTTTACAAGTGGATTCAAATATTATTTTTTTATTGATTTGATTATAAGTTTATATTATCCGATTATCTATATAAAAATTTATAACATATATTATTATAATTTATTTAAAATAAAAAAATAATCGATAAATAAATCGAATATGAAACTTAAAAATTACAGAGTAAGAAATTTAAATAGCTGATTAGATAAGTCATTTTCAATTTTATATCTTTGTTTGTTCATGTGGATAGAGACGTAGCTAGGGTAAATAAAAATGCAGGATGACAACACACATTTATTTTGTTAAACTTCTATATCTTTGTGTAGGAATAAATGAAAATGCAGGATGGCAACACATTTAGTTTGTTCAACTACAATGGAGGTGGTTGGTTGGTGTCTCATGTCTCGCTCTTGATTAATTATTATTATAAATAAATATTATTTATATTATTATTATTACTATAATTGTTCATGTATAAATTGTAGTCTCCTCTCCCACAAGGAGACAAGCTTTTTCATCCACATGATTCCGTTTTATTTGATTGCTAGTCGTTGCTTAAATATTTTAAAGAATTCAAGACTGATCTGTTTTCAAAGAAACGAACCAAACTGCTTGCTAGAAAGGGAAGACATAGCATTTTGGGTCTTTCTGTTTTTGATTCCCCTCCACTTTGGTTGTCTTGTATTTTGGACGTAGAAGAAGACCTCTAGACGTGTAACTGCTCGATCTTTTATGTTATTCATCTCATTACCAAAAAAAAATGAATCATTTACGATAAAGTGATATTTCAAGTCAGTTTACGTGCATTATACAAGATTCATTTTTTTAAATGGGATAAACATATATCATTTACGTCTGACTTAAAGAATTTTTAAAAAAAATATTTTATGGGCTAACCACTCGCTAATACGGGGTTAACCCATAAATAAAACAAATATAATGACTGCTTACTTACATAGCAATAGTGCGCTTGCATGTTTCCATACTTACATAGCATCCACTTGGTTTTGCCTCAATTCGGATGATTCTTCTAGAACTCTTACGTTATGGGTTCGGGATGTTTTTTGCGAGACAAAAATGGAGTTTGAACAAAAGTTTGTGCTAGGAGTGTGGGTTGCACTGATAGTCTTTGAGCAGAATTTTGGGGCTTTAGAGATGGACTCCGAGCTGCAAAGGACTTGCAAATTAAGAATACTGTTGTTCAAGTGGATTCTATGGATATTATCCATCTTCTTAAAGATGATGACACCAATCTTCATCATAAAGACATTATCATATCTGATTGCAAGTTTCTTCTTCGATTTTTCAACAATTTAAAGCTTGAACACTGCTTCAGATAAGTCAATAGGGTGACAGACACTTTAGCCAAAAATGACAACAATATTGAGTGCAACTCTATTTTGTCTTTTTTACTCCCCTCGTAATGATATATTAAACCTTGTGTTGCTTAATATGTTGGGGGATGACCTCCACCGAACTGTAAGAACATTTTAAGTTTAATGTAGTTTCACTTCATTTGACATAAAAAAAAATGGGGGTGAAATTTTTTCTTAGGTTTTTGGGTATATATAAAGTAATTTACCAATTAAATTAAACTATTGGACAGCTTCGGTAAACAAATTTTGTTGAAGTAAGACTGTTTTATTCTCTTGCTTGTCAATTTGTATGCTGTTCTTTCGAGAATCATACTTTACTACAATGAGAAACGACATAAAAGACAAGATAGTACAAAATTTCATGGATATATGATAAGCAAGCAAATGATTCGAAATTTTAAGAATTTTACAATCAATTTCTCGGAAAATTTCGATGAATTGTCTTCATTAATTATCTGTCTGATATGAAAACTTATATGTTGAACTAAAATGCATTACTTGAGGCTCATTTTCTAGTTAGTAGTGCTTAGCCTCGAGTTCGTTGCAGTAGATAAATCTTATCTAGTAAAACATGAATTATCATTTATATTTGATTTACGTGTGAAGACACTCATACATAATTGTTTTTCTCTCATAAATGATAGGAATCACAAATGGAGCTCATGTGCGGTTCATTATTTATGAGAGATACAGATGCACAATAATATATATATGGTCCAACATATAATCACTCGTTTGATACGTAGTATATATTCAAAGATACAAGGATAAAGGATCACAATATCACAAATTAAAAGTGAAGGGACTAAATGTTTAAATTTAAACTTCAAAGACTGAGTGTAATGTGCTTAAAAAATTAGTTGTGAAAATTTGTCATCTCCATTGTAGAAGAAGAAGGTTTAGGGTTTTATTGACTGCTTGAATGATAACATCATATATAGATAATATTTACATGTGAAAATACAATAGTGTACATAAGGTTATATTTACATAATATATACATTTACACGCCCCTTCAATTCGAATGGGGTGGAATCACAGAGATATTGCTTTTATGCTGTAGAAGTCGAGTTGTGGATGTTTGCAAGTTGAGCTTCAGTGGAAATATATCGAATAATTATCACAATATACACGAACCGGTTGAGACAATAACACATGTAAATCATAAAATAGCTGTTGAATTCAGTAGGTCTCAACGACTGCATGTGCTAAAGAGCGATATTCAAATTCAGTGTTGGAACAAGATACAATTGGTTGTTTCTTCATTTTCCAAGAGATAAAAGGAAGATCGCATAGCTTGTGATGGAGCGGTGACTGTCAGGGCAGCCAATGCATGAGAGGTGCAGAGTTCTAGAAGAAAGTTTAGGGTTTTACTGATTGGTTGAATGATAGAAGCTGAGAATATTTACATGTGAAAATACAATAGTGCCCCTAGGGTTATATTTACATAATATATGCATTTACATCAATTTTTCTTAGTACTCTTTTTAACAATTTAGACATTTTAAACATAATTTGAAAAATAACATTTTATTTTTCAACATAATATTGGTAAAGTTGTAAAACCATTTTTTTATTTCTTGATTTTTTTAATATTATGTTAAAAATAAAAATATTATTTTACAAATTATATTAAAAATCTCTAAATTATTGAGGAAAACAAAGATAAAAATTTTCACAACTAAACACATTTTTAAAAAGTTCTAAGCAATAATCCCGAAATATTTTGCAGGAGAGTAGGAGAAATTTTATAGCAGACTAAGACTATCACATCACCTTATAAAACAGAATAACAATAAATTAATGTAATAATTGACTAATTTAACTCAATTTAATCTATACATTAACATGGTAGAGTCTTAGTCTACCAATGATTTCTCATAGTGCGTCAGTGTAGATTGCTATAGTTGTCCATAGAATGACAATACCAAGAAAAGAAAAGAAAAAACCTATGGAGGCGATTTCTTAACTACAAAGACAAAGATATCCGTACAAAATGTTGAACTTTGAAGTGGGAACGTTGACTAGTGATTTGGTAGAAATTACTAAATTAGAAAGTGGGTTAAATTTGAAATTACTATTACCCACACAATTACTTTACGTGACTTCTTTTTCCTTCTTTTTTTTAAAAAACAAACGTGACTATTTTTTAATCCTTGATAATTATATTTTTGAGAATAAAGACGTCGATATACCACCACTGTCTATCAGAAGCTTGACACAGAGAGATTCCAGAGAGAAAAAAGGAAAAAAAAACGATTTACCCTGTTTTTGGCTTCCAGAGAAATACACAAATAGAAAAAAATATAAAATACAGTATCACATATTACATGGTTTCAAGAGACAAAATCATTAATTGTCTCAAATCCAACTGATCTCCTAGATCTCCTCCTTTCTAAAAAAGAAAAAGAGAACAATAGCAAAAAAATGGAAGTGATGCTACTGCAGAGATCAGCAGTGAGACAGTTGCTAGGGTTTTTGTTATCGTTGCTGTTTCTATCTACGGTGCCGATTTCTGTGGCGAAATTCGTGGTGGAGAAGAACAGCTTGATGGTGACATCACCAGAGAGTATCAAGGGAAACCATGACAGTGCCATTGGAAACTTTGGGATACCGCAGTATGGAGGAAGCATGGCAGGTACTGTTTTGTACCCAAAGGAGAACCAGAAGGCATGCAAGGAATTTGATGAGTTCGGTATATCGTTTAAGTCCAAGCCTGGAGCTCTTCCTAACTTCGTTTTGGTCGATCGTGGAGGTACCATTTTCGCGTTTTTGGTTAATTTGGTTCTTACTGTGAAATTGGAGCTGTTGTTGACTGCCTTCTGGTTGATTGAGGAGGTGCCCCTTTTGTTGTTTTGGTTAATTCGATTGCTATTGTGAGACTTGAGTTTAGTCCGAGTCGTTTTGATTGATTCTGGAGGTACCTTTTTTTGTAGGTCTGGTGTTTTAATGCTTAAGTAAGGTTTTTGGGTTTAGTCCGATGGGTTTTGGTTGACTCCAGTACTCTTTTGGTAATTGGGATCAATTAACTTGTTTCTCGCAATTTTTAGTCTTTTTAGGAGGTACGGATTTTGTGGTTTTTGGTTAATTGATCATTATCGTGAGATTTGATGTTTTGTTAGTTTGATTTTGGTTGATTGACGAGGTTTTTCTTTGTTAATTTGGATCACTTTGTAGCTACTGTTGCTCATTGATGAGATACCATTTTTGTAGTTTTGATTGATTTTTCAGCTGTTGAGCTTCAATTGGGTTGTTTTTGGTTGATTGACTAGGTAGTATGTCGTTTAATTCGGGTTGTCTTTTTTTGAGTTCTCCATATCTCAGTTTAGTCATTTGGAGAGTTACCCATTTCGTGGTATTGATTCATTTGCTTGTTATTCCAAGGTGTAACTGTTTTGTTTTGGCTGATTTGAGGATTTAACCTTTTGGCAGTTGTGGGAAAATGCTTCTGTTTATCTCTATTTGGCCAATTGCAGATGTATTACTGTTAGTGATTTAATTAACATTTATGCAAGTTTGAATATTGAGATTAATATAGTTTGTTATAGTTGATTGGTGGTGCTTATTAAATTCTTTGCTTATCAAAAAAAAAAAAAAGATATTACAATGCTTGGGGTTTAATTAATTTGTTTAGATTGACTGAGGAATAACCCTTTAGTAAATGCACGTAGCTTCTTTTCTTTTCCTTTTTTTGGTTGATCCTGGAGGCTCCTTTTTTGTTATATTGGTTAAGTTGATTGTTATCATGGGGCTTGAGGTTTACTTTCCTATTGTTTCACTGATTTAGGAGGTAAGAAGAAGGCATGACGAAAGGATATAAAACCTCCATATTACATTACAGTAATTGAAGTTGCTTGTTTATTAGTCTTGTTTGTTGATGTCGGACATAGTAATTGTTTTATTTTTGTTGATAGAAGATGTAACCCATCTTAATGGTTATTAATCTGGTTGTTCATTTGGGATTTGGAGTTTTAGGCTGTTAGTCGGTTGAGGAGTGCCCTACTAATTTCAGAGTAATTTCCTTGTTTACTACTATTTCTTGTTGACATTTCTGGGTTGCAATCAGTCCAAGTGAGGTAAATTTGTGTGTGTTGTTCGATTCAGTTTTATATTATTATTTGGTACAGGTTTTCTGTTTGGGGTTTGGTTAATTGAAGAGAATCTGCTTACTATGTTCGTTAAGTGAGTATGTGTTTGTGCGTGCATGAGTGTGACGTTTCTAGGTTGTAATTAGTCCAGGTGAGGTAAAATCGTGTGTTTTAATTGATTCAGTTTTATACTATTTTTTATAAGTGATTCAGTTTTATACTATTATGAGGTACAAGTTTTTTGTTTAGGGTTTGGTTAACTGAAGAGTTGTGTTCGTTTTGCGTGTGTGTGTGTGTGTGTGTGTGAGAGAGAGAGAGAGAGTAACCCTGTCATGATGCAAACTTCATTATATTCAGTTAAAGTACTAAATTTACGAAAATGAGTCCATTGATTCTGCATATATTCATTTGATAAGTCTCTTTCCTCCAATAGCTCCAAGATGCACCTGAGATGCTTTTCCACGAATTTTTAGTTTCAATGTTGGATGTTATCCATCTTTCTTTGAAAACCAGTAATCAGTTTAATATGAAGTCCTTTAGAATTTAATATCTACATGCTAGATAGACTTTGCATAAATTTCATGATCAAATATTATGCTTGTTTGTGCCGAAAGTGAAGGGCCTTTTTGGAATTAAAGAAAATTGAAGCAGTTGTTTGCTCTCTTCAAACTGGAGTTTGTGTTACTTTGCAGATTGTTTCTTTGCTTTGAAGGTCTGGAATGCCCAGAAGGCTGGTGCTTCGGCAGTGCTTGTTGCAGATAATGTTGATGAAGCATTGATAACCATGGACACACCTGAGGAGGATGTTTCATCTGCAAAATACATTGAGAATATAACAATACCATCTGCACTTATTAATAAAAATTTTGGTGAAACATTAAAGAAAGCAATCAGTGGTGGTGATATGGTCAATGTGAATCTCGACTGGAGGGAAGCTGTTCCGCATCCTGATGATCGCGTGGAGTACGAGTTATGGACCAATAGCAATGATGAATGTGGGGCTAAATGTGACATGTTGATGGAATTCGTGAAGGATTTTAAGGGTGCAGCACAGATACTAGAGAAAGGTGGTTACACTCAGTTCACACCCCATTATATAACTTGGTATTGTCCTCAGGCTTTCACCTTGAGCAAACAGTGCAAGTCCCAGTGCATCAACCATGGAAGATATTGTGCTCCTGATCCTGAACAGGATTTTAGCTCAGGCTATGATGGGAAAGATGTGGTTATTGAAAACTTAAGGCAGCTCTGTGTGTTTAAAGTGGCAAATGAGAGTAGAAAGCCTTGGGTGTGGTGGGACTACGTAACTGATTTTCAAATCAGATGTCCCATGAAGGAGAAAAAATACAATAAGGAATGTGCTGATGCTATTATCCAGTCTCTTGGTAATTATTTTATCATCGCATTCCTGAAAGAGAAAAACAAAAGAAAAAGATAATGCTGACTGTTAATGCTGCTTATGAATGAACTTTAAATGTTTGTTGACATCTGTTCAGGGCTGGATGCTAAAAAAATTGAGAAGTGTATGGGAGACCCTAATGCTGATTCTGACAATCCAGTTCTGAAAGAAGAACAAGATGCTCAAGTAATTATATCATGTTTGACAAGTTTTAAGCTCTCACTGATATCTTTTAGTGTTTGGCAGAAACCTTCAATAAATTATCAATATTAGTTCAATGACTCAATCATGTTTATTCGTTTGACAAAAACATTTTCCGTAGGTTGGGAAAGGAACAAGGGGTGATGTAACCATATTGCCTACCCTTGTCGTCAATAACAGACAATACAGAGGTTTGCCTTTGTGCTTGTACTTTCTGAATAGAATTTTGGATGTTTCTATTCTAAAATTTATGTGTGCAGGAAAGTTGGATAGAAGTGCTGTTCTTAAGGCTGTTTGTGCTGGTTTTGAGGAGACTACTGAACCAGCTGTTTGTTTGAGTGGTGGTATGTTGTTGTTGTTGTGTTTGTTGTTAGATTGTTTCTATTTTGAGTATTTTGAGTTGATTTCTATGATTTATGGATAACCTAGGAACTAATAACTATAGTCCGGTATTATTGTAATGACCTTGAGCTAGATCTCAAGAACACAGATTTGGGTACTGGGAGTTGCCTCTTCATGCCAAAATTCTGAGATTTAGGTCATATCTTGATTGCTTGCTCAGGACCCTGCTTTGTTAGGAAATGGCTTAACTCTTGGGTGACTTTTTATTTCTTGATATGATATTTTGACCGAGGAATATTTAATTCCCGTGGCAGATATGGAGACAAATGAGTGCTTGGACAATAATGGTGGTTGTTGGCAAGATAAAGCAGCCCACATCACCGCCTGCAAGGTGCATATTAAAATTTACTGGTTAGGTTGATCTGTAGTTATTTTTTTTGATACAATTGATTGTTGCACTGATCTATGCAGGATACTTTCCGTGGGAGGGTATGTGAATGCCCCCTAATTGATGGCGTCCAGTTCAAAGGAGATGGTTACAGCACCTGTGAAGGTGAGATTTCATTCTTGAACTTTTTAATCGGATAATATTTAATCAGGGAAGTAATGTTAATCTGATGAGTTATTTTTGGTCATCCTAGCACAATAGACCCAATCTATAATATGTTTGTGTATGTGTGTTTATCTGGTGTTAGCAACATCATTCTGTAATGAATACATTAATAAAATTTGAGTATCTAATATAGATTTATTGCAATATTTTTCAAGGATATCTTTATATCTTTAGGGATATATTCAAGTTATGTAGGCCTTCCAACATCTAGAAATTGCTGGCATCCACACAATTCAAATTACATTAGATTAATGCTGATTTTCTTCACCTTACCCACCCAAAGGTTCTGATCTCTCTGGCTGGGCTTGAAGTGGGCCCGTTGCTATCCTGGTTGACCCTGGATTTATTTTGAGCTATCTCAGTTGCAGCCACTATAAGGAAGAGGGATGGGGAAGGAATTCAGGAATGCCACCTTTTTTTTCCTGATTAATATCCATATTTTTCTTTCCCTACTACTTGTACCGGGGTTACTCATTATTCATCTAATACTGATGCCAACTCAGCCGACTGATTTCTTAGAATTTGTCGTAGAATGTATGAACAGTTGGAACACTGTCTCTTCCATTTCTAAAAGTGTATGGTAATGTCCCTTGGGTGGAAGAGTTTCTTCTCTCTTTCTTTTTTTTTTTTTGGGTTGGGGAGGGGAGCTCTTCTTTAATTCAATTTCTGAGCGGAGTACAACTTTTGGACCATGCACCTTAAACCTGTGTCAAGCATGAAGCTATGGTTTTCAATTGAGCATGGTTGAGCAATAGTATGTTTCTATGCATCAGATGGTGGCAATTAACATTTTTTTCCTAGAAGAATTTCTGGATTTTTTTGCTGGGTTGAATGTTTCTGTTTTTAATCATCTTATTGTTGCATCACTATTTACTTTCTACATTGTAGCAAGTGGACCAGGGAGATGTAAGATTAATAATGGCGGCTGTTGGCATGAAGCCAGAGATGGACATGCATTCTCTGCTTGTTTGGTTAGTGATCTTCATAGTTTTTTCTTTCTCCCCCTCATCTTCTCATTTTCAGGTATTTTTTTGTTAAATGAAAGTAGATTCACATTATCATCATTGCTGTGAGCAGGGTAGGGAAAACACTAAGTGCCAGTGTCCTCCAGGTTTTAAAGGTGACGGTGTCAAAAGCTGTGAAGGTGAGATATGTACACAAACAAATTTTAAGCTAGATTTGAAACCCAATTAGCAAGGATGGCCAGATTTATTTTCATATTGGGAAATAAAATGTTTTGGAACCGGATTGCCATAGGACATGACAGTCTTACTGCACTGTTTGTTTTAAAACAATGCTTGGAATAAAGATGAACATTTAAACATGGATTCGCAACTTATAGCTTCTGAGTTTGGTGCTGTCTTGTCGCTAAGTATCCTTTATATACAGATATCGATGAATGCAAAGAAAAGAAAGCATGTCAGTGCCCTGAATGTAGCTGCAAAAATACCTGGGGGAGTTACGAGTGCACTTGCAGTGGGGATCTTTTGTACATCAGGGACCACGACACTTGCATAAGTGAGTCCACTGACCCTAGATTTGTAACTTAAACCTATCTGCTTAGAAAGGTGCAATATCTTGTGCTTGTATTAATGTTTATCCTGTTATATAATTGCAGGTAAGAGCTCTGGAGAAGTGAAATCAGCCTGGACTGCTGTTTGGATCATTGCGATAGGTTTGGCTCTAGCTGCAGGTGGAGCTTATCTTGTATACAAATATAGATTAAGGGTAAGCTCAGGGCATTGCATGCCTTTTATCCCCTCTACTTCTGTAGTAACAGTAGTGAATTCATCTCTGATGTCTAATTTGATCATCCATTTGGAATTTTTGTGCTCCCATCTGATTTTATCCTTATTGGCAATCATACTAAGGAGATCATGTAGTTACATTCAGGCATGTTTTGGACTTGGAAAGTCTGTCAAAGAAGAGTAGGCTCCATTATTATTGTCATCTTACAAAAAATATATTATTATGATCATGATTATCTTCATCCAATTATCTAATATAGGCTTTGTTAGCATATATAGTATATTATTATTGCTGAAAGATGTGATGTCTTGAGACAGTTTGAAGCTAAAAAAATTGTTTTTTGGTTCCAAAAAGCAAAACTTTTTTCTTTTGGAAGAAAAATTTATACTACTTTTTTTGCATTTGTTGCTTCTACAATCAAAAACCAAAAGTTACGAGTATCTATAATTGTGATTAAGTTCGGTATAATACAGTTGTTTCAATACAATGAGGCTTCATATTTTTGGGATAAGAGCTTGTCCATTCTTGACCTAGTTTAGTCTTTGAGTAGGCTTTGACTGAAGCTCGTGAGAATGGTTGGTTTTGTCGGAGTACCAAACTAGCCTAAGTTTCACCAGGCCAGGATGTATATGTTGAATACATTTTACAGCTACTATTTGTTGATTTATTTTATTTGTTCATTTTAAATTTTCTGTTGTTGTCTTTGCAGTCATACATGGATTCAGAAATCAGAGCTATAATGGCACAGTACATGCCTTTGGATAGTCAACCTGAAGTTCCAAATCATGTCAACGACGAGCGTGCATAAAAATCGAAAGCTACATCATTAATCTCATGAGGATTTCATGTGATGATATCGGACATGGTTCGCGATATGCCCTTGTCTAAGTCAATAGATTTTGAGTGTTGATGTTGTATCTCTGTACGATATATAGGACAATAAAGTAAGTGCAGATTAGAAAGTTGTTCTGTTGTTTATTAGGACTGTTAACATGCTGAAAAGTTGAAAGTAGAGGGATGAAAAGTGGGGGGCGGATCATAAGAGATTTAGCTGCAATGGCTGAGGGATTTCTATTCCCATCTCTTGAAATGTTGCCCTCTTGAAATGTTGCCCCTAATTTATATGGAAGTACTGTGGAGAGGCGAATATAGATGTGCTTATATTTATTTTCAATTTAAGGAGATTTAACACTTGTTTGTACTGATAAACAAAGTCTGTGTTGGATGCTGCTTGGCCTTATGACTTCTTCCAGTATGCCTGCTGTTAAAAGTTGCAACTGCTATTCGATGATTTTCTTGAACTGCTATTTGAGAATATGTATCTAATTAATGTGAAATTTTTACGCTTTTGTGTTATTAGGTTCTTAATACATATAAGCTTGCATGTGTTTTGTTGATAAATAAGGAGCCTTTTAATCCACCTGATATGTTTGCATGACATGAGCATCAGTTGCTCTCTCTTGGCATCGACAGCCATGGGCAAATATTGGAATGCACAAAAACAGAGCTGCTGTAGAGTTGACAAATCTCTCGGACCCTTCCAAGTGCCAACAAAGTTTTAATAGCAACTGGAATAGAGTTGTGATTTAACATGAATAGAATCAATTTGAAATATATTTGTGATTCCGTTCTTATGTTTGGTTTTATGCATAATAAATGAACGAATCCATTCAAATTCTAAATTTTGGTTGGATTCTTATAAAAAAGAAAAAAGAAAATTTGGTTGGATAGATTAGCAAGTTGAAATTGAGATTAGGTATGCTGAATGACTAAAACACTTCTAAATAATAAACTATTTGAATATAATTATACATTAATACATTTTTTATATATTAATTCTTACTTTATAACACATTCAATTTATTATATTTTTAAGATTAATTCTAAAGTTTTGTTTTCTCTATTGCAATGGGATCTATTGTGGTCCAACGGGTTAACTCTGTCGAGATCTATCACAGTCCAACGGTGGATCTTTCATGTTCCAACAACGAGATATATCGCGGTCCAGTGATAAAATCTATTGTGATCCAATGATGGGATCTGTCACAGTATAGTGATGGAGAAATTATTCAATATTATTTTTTTCTCACATTCATATGGAGTTCAATTAATAACTTTTTATATGAGGCCCACGTGAAAGTATTGAATAATTTATCTTAATGGTGGGATTTGTTGTGGTCTTGTGACGTGTATGTTGTGTTTCATGGCACTATCTACCACCGTTTAGCCGCACAGAGAGATGTTAGATTCCACAAATGGTCCTCCGAGTATTTAAGGGAATTCATTTTGGTCTTTCATCTCTCAATGGTTTCAATGCATTTATTGCACTTAGAGGTTGACGTGAGCTGAGTAGTTCGACTTACTCGAGAGGATGGGCTCGATTAAATCGGACGTAGTCAAATTCAAGTAATGATTTTAACTCATATAGTTAATTGAATTGAGATTGAGTAATATCGAATTTGATTATAATTTAATTGAATTAATAATTTTAATTATAATATATATTATATATAAATATTATAAAATAAGATTTAAAATTATATTAATTAATTATGAGATTTTAAGATTAATTAAATTAGTTTAAAATTAAATCGAGTCGAGCTTAGTATTTTCTTTTTGAACCGAATCCAAGTTAAAAAAATTGAATTCGAACTCGATCCAAAACTCAACTCGATTAATCTTTAATTCACGAGTCGAATTTGAGCATCCCTAACTCGAGCTCGGTTCAACTCAACTAGACTCAAATCTACTCATAATTGTGGTTTGGTGTTTTGTTCACTTTACCACAAGAAGTTTAGTTTATGTAAAATTACTTATTTGTTGTTTTGTGTAAAATAAAATTGTTAATTAACTTAAGTAACTAAAAAAATTAAATGATTAAATAACCCTACTGAATTGGTAAAAATTTAAAGATTTTAATATTATAAGAAACAAGAGTAGAGAAAGACCCAATAAAAAATTTAAACTTCTAAATTGTTAAACACTTTTTTTTCTCATTTTTTAATTTAAAAGAAATATTTTGGCATTTTCCCTTTTGGTAGACAGAAAATTTAACAATTTTAAGTGTTATGTAACCTCCTGATTTTATTTGACTTTTTCCCTATCATTTTTCTTTCCTGTGAGCATAGGCACTAAGCTGACCTGTTTAGTTCCTTTTGTTTCTTATTTTTAGATATTCTATTTCTAGATTCGTCTCAATCCCAACAAAACAATCAATTGGACCTTTTTGTTTCCTGCTAGAATCTTTTAGAATCAGCTAGCTAGTCAGGCAGCATCAAACAAATGTCTATCCTTCAGAGAATACAAATTATAATTATATAAACATCCACTGTAGGAGATCAAACTGATAGCCCCTTGAACAGGATATAACAAAGAAATAACTGCAAGATCAATGTGTTTCAATGGAGTTCATTATTGTGCGCCAGAACCTTAGTTCATACAAAAGGAAATCTGCTAAAAATCCTGTCTGTTATTATGGACCCATTACATAATGGCAGTGACTTATTTTGCTCATCTTTATAATATATAATTATTGATGGATTAGAAATTACAGCACCACCTGCCTCATTAGATCTTCTTTGATCATCTTGGCACGGTGAGCTTCAGATCAAGTCCAATGTCCATTCCATTGTAAGCAATGGGTGCATACATCCATAGATCGTCAGAGCTTAAGAGCTACAACAGTCAAAAAACAAAGAAAACAAATGATTAATTGATTTTGATAAATTTAGTTTTTAGTACAATTTCATAGCAGCAAAGGCAACAAATCATATTTTCTATTGGTTTCTCACCTTAATTTGGAGCTGCAAAAACTTCACATACTGAACAGCTTCCTCAAGCATTGTACTAATATCAACCTGCCATGTTGAAGACTCAAGAATTGAGAATTTCACTCACAATTGTAGACTAGAAAATCTATATTAAAAGTGTCACAGAACACAATGCCTACCTTTGTTCCATTAGGGACAAGGTTCTGCAAAATTCTCAGCCTCTCATTTATCATTTCTCTTCTTTTCTGCAAGATACAAATAAAGGAAAAATGGTTTAATCAATTTCACATTGATAAGAAGCAATGATCACTTAAATTTGATTGTTCTTGTGATAAATATGGATATATATTTAGGTAGTTACCCTTGCATATAGGCTCTGTGGGTCAGTGGCTGCACCCCTACTGGCTCTTGGTTTGCCATTGGAGTTGAGAGCTCCCGGCCCTTGGCTTGACATCACTCCTCCATTGAGCTCCTGAGAAGCATTAATGTCATCCTCCGAGCAGCAACTGCTCGAGCTCTGCCTGTTAATCCCACCATTAGTATCTTCATCGTTGTTGCTAGTTGAAACACTCTTCTGGTTCTTCTTTAATTTTAAGTTCTTCTTGTTCTTTTGAACCTACATCATTAAATCATCATAAGCAAAGCAACTACACCATATTGTTTAGGAAAATAAAATAAAAAAAGGTAACATCACTAATTAAGCTAAAAAGTAGCACCACATTGTTAATAATTTATACTCACATCTCCTGAACTACGAGATCTCTTCTTAGAATTTTCAAAAGGGTTGTTAGTTTTGTGTTCTTTAGCTGGTTCTGGTATCGACATCTCTGATTCCCTCTTGGCCTGCAAATTTTTATCAGGAATATCAGGTTCCGACTGGATTTTACCAGCTGCCTCCTCCGCGTTACCATCACTCATTTCTTGGTTGAAGCAATCATGATCAGCTTCAATTAGGTATGAGCTATTGTTTGTTACATCTCCAATGCAAAAATCCAATGACATTGGCCCATCATTGGCTGCAAAAATCGGATGTGAATCACTCATGTAATAGCTCTCATTGCTTGAAGAAGAAGGAAAAAGAATGCTACTACTACCAGCACTAAAACTACTACTCCCTTGTGGAAAACAGAAAGAACTAGTACTATTAGCAACACCCAAAGAAAAATACGAACTTTCTTCGACCCCCGCCATGTTCATTATAGATTCATGGCCAGGCCAAAAAGTTTGTAAAACACCGAATCTTGATCCACTTTCCAACTCATTGGGAAGCGGATAAGTTCCAAGCAATTGGGCCATGAAATCAGCATCCTCAGTGGTGTACATTCCACTAAGTGAGATCCATTCTCCCTCTGCGATAATTGATTCCATCTTTTTTTTCCCTGTTAATGGAGAAAAGGGTAAAGGGTATTTAATTTTTTTTTAAAGTGTTAAATAAGCTGCTAGAATTAAGAAGCTCTATTGGTTTCGAAGGTTGAAGATGAAACAAGATTAAGAGACATATTTATACCCAACAGTTGCAAAAGAATGTCCACAAAAGCATCGACTTAATTCCCTGTAACAATATCTGATTTCAAAATTACCAATTATTAGCACATGAAATTAAATAAAAATAATAATAACAAGTCTCAATTCCCTGTAACCGATTTGCAAAAATGTCCGTAATGGGGCCAAGTACAACTCAGACAGAGACTAAGTTCATGCAATGATGGATTTAAAAAATTGCAGAACCTTTCAGTAGCCTAAAACGTCCTCTTAAGTACATAAAACTACTTTTTTAAGACATATGTAACACAAATAATTAGTGTTTTAAGTATATAAATTAAGGGACTTAAATTGTGATTAATTAGGATAAAATAAATAGATCAATTATTTAAGGATGAATATTAAAACTGAGATTTGGTGCAGATGGGGAAGAAAGAATCACACCTGGCAATCCAGAGAACGTGCGGGGTCTTCTTCAAAATGATAATCCATAAGTAGACACTTAAGCTAAACAGAATTGCTAACGACGTCAACAATGAGCGGCCAGATCGTGGAGATGAGTATGACATTCTTGAAACTAACTGAAACCAGACAGTATTATCTGTTTACTGGATATTTGTCTCCTCTCATCATTGTTGAATCCTAACTAAGTTGTTTTTTAACCTTAGTATCTGTATCAGATAAGAATTCCAAAAAAATTTACACCTCCTTTTACTCTGATATATAGGCATATAGAGAATCATGAGCCGAGCGACGCCTGATCCGAGCAATCCTTGACCCGATTGATTCCTACTGGCTTAGTCTAGTGAAACGAACCTCTCGCTTTGAGAGGTTCGGGTGGCCTTGACCTCTCCTTGTAAACAAAAAAAAAAATTGATGGTAAATAAATGGGAGAGTAGCCAAATAAATATAGTTTTCCTTTATTTTTAACATGTTTAAAGCTTTTGTTACCATTTATTAGAAAGAAAAAAAAAAGGTTTTGTTACCATTAATCATACAAATATGATATGAAGATTTTAGCAGATCCAGAAAAGGCAGCCTTCCACTTTTTCATATCCTCCACCAATCATTTTTAAACCTTAAAATAATAAATCAAATCTGTGCCTCTCCCCTTGCCTCCCTGTTAACTGTCCTACTTTCCTTCCAAACACCTTATTAAAAAAATTGAAAACCCATTTTCCATAAAAGTAAGAATCTAATTCCTCCATCAATTTAGCCAACATTAAAAACAATATCTACCTTTCTACTTCTAAATCTATCTATCTATCTATCTATATCTATATCTAATCTACATCTACCTACATAATTATATTTTAATCTTTTACTAAAAATATTATATTTTATATTTTTAGATTTTATCACACTACTAAAAACATCAAAGTATTTTATTTATATTTGATTTCAAGCTTTTTAATTGTATGTTTTTAACCGTTCATGTGTTACAAGTAAAATGTTATTCTGTAAATTTGTAAAAATAGTTCGGTAACCAATAATGGATCTCGAAAAACATGTCACTCTCATTAAAATGACATTTTATATTTTAATACGAGTTTTACTCCACTTTAATCTTGTAATACGTACTACTTGATTTTACATTACTATTTTTTTTTGGGTTATGTTAATGGGTGTCTTTAAGGCGCCTATCATCCTAGAAATCTCCAAAATTGATGAAAAGTTAAGAGAAAATTACTAGTTAGCTTATTGCTTCTAAACATACTTATATCCAATTTTGGATTAAATTTTCCTACAACACAAACAATAATGAGGAAAATGCTCCAATCCATATCACCCCTATGATCTTGCATTGCAGATTGTTTTTATCAATATCAATACATAAATTGCAATTGATAAAATGTAATTAAGCATTTAACAAATAAATCATTACCCATACTCTAATTACAAAAATTCACACGTGATGATGCATTTTCCTTATAATTTTTTTTGCAAAACTTGTTGATTGCATGCTAAGAGTTATCTGTTCAAATCTTTTCCCTCCATTAAAATAGTGATTTAAAGTTTGCAAATTCGTTGTCCAACTAATAACCATCCAAGTGTAAACATTTTCCTTTTTTAATTTTCTCTTGGATTAAAGCCAATGCAACTGCATGAATGTATAAGCACCGAAAAATGGGAAGTAGTCTTTGGGGGGGGGGGGGGGGGGGGTGGTTTCCTCAAAATTCCAAACTAATATTCCGGCGATTCATACGCGTAAAATTGAGAAAGTTTTCTTTTTCTTTTTAATTAATTAAATAAAGATCAAAGGAAGGTTCCCATAATTCGTAAGTACTATATATAATAAAATTAGTAAGCCGGCCATTGCACGATGTGTTGTATTAATGTTTAAAGCCATTGATAAGAAGAACAAAGCCGTGAGAGGAATAAAATCTTAGCATTGCAAAGCAACAATGGGAAATCATCAAATCTGATTTTGTTCTTCAAAACATGAGAAAATAATTGCTTCATTTTTATTTTCGTTTTTCTTGATTCTTGGCCGGCCGGATTGCACGACCCATTTTGGGATACTTTGGCACTTTCTTTTTCGTTGAAAGCTGTCAGTTGGGTCTCAGCCCTGGTAATTAAAATGAGCCAAGAGGGCACATTCTATATCCTCTTACATTTACGATTTAGAGGAGATCTAAGTACAATACACGTTCTTTTCACTTTAATACCTGGTAAACTAGTTATTGATCCATGTGATATTAAATTAATTTTTGTAAAAAGAGACCGTTATTGAGGTTTTCATACGTTGCACACGCACGTGTTGATATACTAATTGTTTATAAGTTTATAAATTACTGTAGATGATATAGCTCATCGGTAATCATATATTATCTCATCATTGTATGAATTACTTAGATTAATTACATCGAATTTTACATTTTAACATTTTTATTATGCACGTGTTGAGATGGTAATTGTTTATAAGTTTATAGATTACCATGAACAATGTGCCTTATCAGTAACTATATATTATCTCATAGCTACAAGATCTACCTGTGCTAACTGCACCAAATTTCATATCAACTTCGTTTGTTTATTTTTTTTTTCCTTTTTTAGGTACGTATAAGAACTATACGTTTATGTTATATAAATGCAATTATACTCCATTAGAGATCAATTTGGACGGTGTTGGCATCTGAGCATCAGACACAATTATGCTTAGTCCAAGGCCACGTGGTATGGATATTATTTTGTAATTAACTAGTAACTAATAATATTATGAGAATTAGCATAATTAATTATCTTAGACTATTAATAAAATGTAAGTTAGTTGTTTTATCATGATAGAAGATACTTCAAATTAATAAGACAAACTCATATCATGCTTGGAGCACATTTTAGCAAATGTTTAGAAGAAATAAAATTATATATTCTCAATATTGTTAGTTTTTATGAGCCTGGGAAAAAAGAAACAAACCCAAATTAATAAAGATTATCTTCAAATATTTGTGAGATGGAGTATTGTGATTTGTTCATGTATAAACAAACTACTAATTATCTCACTCTCTTTTTTCATCAAATGACAGAAATATCACTATTTTTTTCTTTTTCTTCTTCCTTCTTCTCACTTTTCCTTTCAACTAATCATAACCTAAATGAAGTTGCAAGGGTTGATGATGTCTTGGTTCATTGGTTATAAAAACACCAAGATTAAGGTATTAAGACTATAAGCTTTTGATTCGACTTTCACTAATTATGTGTAGGTTATTTGAATCTATTGGGATTAGACCCAAAAGCTGTACAGTAACTAAATACACCCTTGAAGTATCATATTTTTGTGAAAATTTATTTAACCGTATCAATTGTTACTAAAATCTATTGTAAAAACCGTTTTATCAACTATAAAAATTGACTAATGAAGAACTTTCTGTTTACCTACAAAAAATTAAAAGAATTAATGAGGTTCAGATTAGCCAATTATGATCGAGAGACATGCTGATAAAAATGTTCAGGCTTTCATGATATTGTTTTAATTGTTAATATTTGAAAAAAAAAATACACTTTTAAAATACTTTTCTCTTCCGTGCAAATTAATGAGTTGTCCAAAGGGATGCTTGACCAATAGTTGTCTTACACGGAAAGCTTAGATGAGAAAATAAGAAATTTTCCCCTCATATAAATGGAAAGCTGTCCTTTCCTATTAAAAAAAATGAAAGGAACTTCTACTTAATTATTTACATAATGTTTTAATTGGATTTATCCATGAAAACTTAGATATGATTAATTAATAATCCAAATTTGGTTTTGGTGCTTTTATTTACAGTCACAGTTCAACATGGTATTTGCCATTTGGTTTTCAAAAGGGAAAAAGAAAAGTGTATTAATTTATAAAATTAAATATCAAGTAATTCGAGTGCATGCCTCACGAGGAATTATGGCGACTTTCGGAAAAATTTATGGGCAAATAGAGATTTTTTAGAAAATCCGAGAGTAAAAATATTATCGATCAAAGTCAAACCAGATTATAGTTAGGATTGATTTAAGAAGTTGGAATGCCCCAGCTTCTCAAAATTCACTTGTTTTTTTCTTAAATTATAATCTCCCAAAAAAATAAATTATACCAAACAAAGAAATAGAATGAGATATTAACTTATAGGTTGATTTAACCAGCTTATAAACTGAACCAAACAGGTTCCTACCGGAACTTCTTCAACTAAATTAATCACTTGTAGGAGTTTTGCTGTCGATATCAAACATTAGATATGAGATATTCATCAAATTATTTTCATTTGGTATGTCTAAATCACTTAATCACACCTACAACCATTAAATTTATGTATAAATCTTTTTCTCAAAAAAAAAAAAAATGTAACAAATCTGAAGGGAAGTGATTTCATCAAAGCTGTCAAGGTACTAATTAACAACATGATCCTTAAACGGTTTGCCGCGTTAGAGTTGAAAGAGCAGCCACAGTTGAAGAAGCAGTCTTACTTGTCGACTCTTTAACATTTATCATCTTCCTACCCATTGGCCATCACTTAATAAAAAAAAAATATATTCCGTTTAGATTCTTAGGCTTTAGCATACGACCTAAGGTTACGATTTGATTCAAAGTTTAATTATTTCATATTTGAAGAGTATTGACAGTTAAGATTATTGTTGTTTGGGTTTGATTTAAATTTATTTATTTTGGTTGGGCACAGAGATGGCCTTAATTGGGCTGTATTTAATATTTATAAAAATATAATTATAATTTATAAAGTTGGTTAAAAATTAAAATTTTAACCTAAGCCTAAGATAATAAGAGTTCAAAGACATACTACAACGTATCTATATATTTATATCTATACTATACTATATATTTAATAAAACCAAAACTCTCGTTTTGTGTCCACCCTTCAAGATGTCTTATAAATCCCTATTTAAATAATTAAATTTATCTTAGGACTGATGTTTGTGTTGGGCAATAAATTATAAATATAATTATTTTTGCTCAAGAAAAAAACAATCTTAGTTTTATGCTCTAAATTAAGAGTAAGTAAGAATGAAGCTTAAGAATTTTCTTATACTTACTTTGTAGTTATAGAGCATGTACACGGTGTTTTATATATATATATATATATATATATATATAAAATGGGATTTCAGGAGTAATTTTGGTTCGATTCTATTAAGAGTATTTTTTTTCTTTTTAAAAATTTGGGTATAATGTCAACTTATGTTTTAAGTATGGTAAATTAATATTCACAACACATAACTTTAAATAACTATAACATCTTAAAAACATATTCCTCTTTTGATATCACTTTGTCAGACTTTTAGAAATAATTAAATTAATTACCGTCAAAAAAAATTAATTAAATTGATTAAATGGAAACATTAATAAAATTAGATGATTAAATTATAATAAATTAAAGTTTAATGACCAATTTTGAAACATTAATGAAAGTTTGATGACCAAGATTGTATTTAAGGCAAATAATTTCCTTTTCCAATCTTCCTCAGATCGTGCTTGTTTGCTTTGTAATGCTTATATAGGGGAGTGATTATGTACTTATGCATATTATAATTTTGATTAGACCGCGTGGCTTCCTCGTGCCACTAATTAATAATTGGACCAACCTAGAAAATTGGAAGACAAAGGTGAGATAAACTACTATTATTTTTTTCATATCAATAAAAAATAATAAATATCATTCAATAAAAAAAAACTGTAGTGTCCTTTTTCTATTAGGTTGAGTAGATTTTTATTTAAAAATTCACTTTTTGGCATAAATTTGATTATCATTATCTATTATCTACACATTTATCAACAGAAAATATATATAAAAAAGCAACTTGTTTAGTTTAATATTGGATCTAAACTCTATTTTTTTAAAAATTAAATATTAGAAATTTATAAAATTTGAGTTAAATCATACATTAAAAAAATATTTGTAATTAAATCTTTATGCAGTTCAATATATTTCATCAAGTTTATTGAATATGTAATTTTATTTTATTTTTATTAATTTTTTTAGAAAGTCCTAATGAAGCTATTATAAAAATAAAAATAAAATCTCTTACCAGAAGAAAAAAGATATATTTAATTCTGAAGATTTTGTTATTGGGGTACTAAGGAAGCAATGACTTTTGGGTATAATTCTCTGTATCAGTGCTTGAAAAAAAAAATAATAATGGTTGTTTGATGTACAATTGGTTTTTGTTTCTCAGTGGCTAACGAAATGAAGCTTATCTTTTGATAAGGAAGATGACATTGAGGCTCTAAAAGCAAGTCTTTGCCTCTCTGAACTTTTATGCCTTAGCGCCAAAGAGCAATAAGATGATTTTGAAATGCCAATATCATTTGCCTCCAATATATCATAATTAGAGAGGATGTGGAATATTAGGGTTGTAAGTGAACTAGCCGTATACAAATAAGTTTGTGTTAGAGACTGTCAGTGACTCATTTATATTTATTTATTAAGATAATTAAACTAGTTTAAACAATAATCTGATGTTCGGTCGATAAATAAATCAAACTTAAATAATGTGATGTTTAATTCGATTTGATTCGTGTATATATCTGTTTTTATGTGTTTGGTAATTTCGTTTATTTGTTTATATAATCATTTATTAACTCGTTTGCTCATTTTTATAAGAGTTTATAAACTAACGTAATAAACCCTAAACACCTTAACCCTCTATTCTCTCACTCTCTCTTCTCATATGCGTACACAAAAGCTTTGTTTATTTTCATTTATAATTTGTTTATTAAGTTGTTTGGGCTCGGTTGGTTTAAAACAAGCAAGTCAAACATGAATAAATTTGAACTCTCCAAAAATTAAACGAGCCGAACACAAACAATGTTTTAAAAGCTCAGTCTGGTAATGAGCAAACTCGAACAAAGCTGTCAAATTAACGAACAAAATCGAACAGCCCACTACAGCTCGTTTGGTTCGTTTGCAGCTCTTCACAAAGAGTGAAACATTTGGTGTTAAAGCCTTAAACGTTCTTTTATAATTCTGCAACAGAAAAGAAACATAAAATAGTTTTGATTCCACATGTTTTAAGTAGCCAGGTTGGACATTGCTCGAAAGAAGGGTAGATTAGTACATAATCCTAGAACCAGGTAAAAGGTTAATAAGAACCAGATCAACCATGTACTGCTTTTGAGGGGTTCTTTCATTGCAACAACATAAACAGAATAGTAGATTTATTGAATTAAGTTAATCAAAATCACAAATTCATAATAGCACAATGATGTCACAGAGACTCTTTCTCCAATAAAATGACACATCTGAGGATATCAAAGATTGTGATTTGATGACAGTAATTCCAAACTGACTGGGAAACTAGGGTTTATGCAAGTGTTACTAACTGAATAATGATTACAGAATAACCCAGTTAAAACAAAACACTGCCTTTCAACTGGTTCTCCAATTTAACTTGAAATAGACAACAAAAAACAAGAGGGTTGGCCAAAAAAGGCTATGACACCCAGAGAGATCTGCGCTGAAATGAGAATTCTTTAGTATCCACTGCTATCCTGAGAGAGAAAAAAAAAAACCTATCCGCTTGTGTATTTCACTGGAAACTCTCGAAACTGGCAGCTGGTTGACACAAAGTGCCGAGTAAAAACATGCAACAACAGCAGAACAGCGGCCATACCGTGGAATCAAGTACTATAATGTCACCCAAATTCCATCACAAACTTCAATGTTAGTCACTGCTGCTCGTCACCATGAAGCCCTTCACCAATAACCCGTTGTGCGAGTCTGTAGTACAGAATTCCCATAGTTGCCATGCATGCCCTGCATATATGATAATAGATACTAAATCAGTGAAAACAGCAATCATTTTACACTAAGTTGCTGAGTATCAGAATGTGTGGTTTTCTTTAGGAGTTGACAGTTAACCAAATATTTGGCCTGACGGATATTCAACAACCACCACAAAGTGTGGGAGACCTTAATTTGGTCCATTAATGGCCCACATCCAGCAATATAAAGATCTATAATGCTTACGATTCCCTTATTTATTCTTAGTAATCACACAGAAACTCCCACACACACACACAAAAAGGCAGAGGCCAGAGGGGATATCAAAAAAGTGATGGCAATCATGCATCCAAAGGGGTCTTAACTCTTAACCTAAAACTTATTTTGACCTTCAATCTAAATTTATAGAAAACAAACAAAGAATTGAGACACAATGAAACAAAACCAACCACGCAAGAACTTATTCTAGTTGCAACAAGAAGGGAGAAAAAGGAAAGAAAGGAGGAGAAAGGAATAATTCTGTTATTCTTCTTTTCCTCTCCACTTCTTTTCTGTTGTCCCACTTTCACCCTATTATTATCCCACCCAGTAAAATAAAGTAACACAGATGGCAGTGTACACGAGCGCACACACACTTACAACTGTATACAAGTAAGAAGCAGAGACATTACATGATTGCTATTAGAAGAAGGATTTTCCTTGGATCAATCCTTGATGATCTTTGGTGCCGTAAACGACCCTCTGGAACATCATCTGCATTTGATGCATCTTTGCGTGGAGGTGCCGTCACTGGTAGAGTTGGTAGTGCACTTGACCAGAAAGGAAGCAATGCTCTGAGAAACTTATGACGGAGTGGACCTAAAATGATAATATTATTGAGTTCAATTTTGAAACTTAATTTTAGCCAAAGGTATTCTAGAAAATGAGAGCAGATCATCCACTGAATAAAAAGAGAAGTTAATAACTGGTCAACAAACATTCTCATATTAGTTTCCTTTCATGCGTGTCTGTCTGTGTGTGCGTGTGTGTCTGTCTTTGAATGTGTTGGGGGCATCAACAACAATAATAATATTAGTAATAAAAATTGGTTTCCTGTTCACCTCTTCGAGAGTACTTCTTATGATTCCCATCTTCGTCATCCGCATAATATGAAATTTCAGAGTTTTGTCTGTCAACACTGGTTATAGTCTTACGTGTTGTAGCAACAGGCTGGGTTACAATGCAATGTCAAAATAAAATTATTCAAAATAACAAATAAAATAAATCTAGGAATATAGTTTAAAGCTCAATAGACGTGCATACGAGCAGAGAATAAATTGACTCAAATATCTCATATTAGATGCAATTAGTACTACAAAATCTCTTACCGCAGGACTCGAGTTTTTTATGTAACTCCCAGCCGGACTAGGACCCTCTATCTCCATAATTTCTGTGACAGTATGTTTAGAAGGTCCTCCAATTGCCCCTGATGGAAAATCTTCAGTGATGTTTGTTCCGGTAGAAGATACATTAATCAGCGGATCTGAAGCAAATGCAGGTGGAGGACCACGGGACTCCATCGCTGACAAAGAAACAGGATGATTCCCAAACAAATTCTTTTCCAGACCAGTCTGCATTATAGCAAACAGAACAAATTCAATATCTAATATAACTGTATCTGGAGAAAAGTAAGCCTCACGACTTCAAAAATTGTTTAAAATTCTTCTATTTACTGTCAATAAGGTAAGTAATTTCTCATACAATCAGAGAAGCATATTTATTACAAAGGCGCATATAATTTGCACCTCCTGATTATCAAAGCCATGACTTACGGAACTGCGACTGCAACCATCAGATGATATGAGACCGTAAGTGAAACGACCATATACTCATGACAGCAAAAATTTAATGCACATTTCAAAATAAGCTCTTATTTGGCGGAACTCCCTGCCAGTGGTTGATCAAAAGCATAATGAAACATCTAAGGGCAATCCAGGAGCTTCTAGGCTGGTAGCATAATAAGGGATATGACGAATTGGATGCATTTCACCTTCAGAACCCTTAGTTGCTTGTTCTGTAGTGGGCAAACCTTGGGCTGTATTTTGAAGTTTAAAAGAAGCATGATATATGGGCTTTCAAAAGGTTTCCATTCAGTCAAAATAAAAATAATTCTGGAGTGGGAAAACTGAGAGTCTTTGACCCTGATGAGGCCCTCATCCAGATTGGAAGAAAATCTTCATGCCAGGTGGCACACATACAAACAGCAGCAAACTTAGACGGACAATCAGGCTGTGCATTCTGAAAACCCCCTGATGGATATAACTATTAAACTCTCCTCTCAACGGGCTTAGTACTCACCTCAAGACTGATACCAGAGCCTTTGTTTAAATTATAACAAACGCGTAATCACTCTTAAGCTTTATCAATCGTCAAACCACCCAACCATCAAAGAGAACTAGCTGTATCAACTCACAGTAAAATGAAGCATAAATAAGGGCAACTGCAGAAAGACTTCCATAGCAACTGATAATGATAATATATAAGTATATCATAATTATTCTTGCCAATTTCACTTTATAATCGGATCTTCTTAAACATTCTCAGAGCTAAGCACAAACCTCACCTGCATAATAGCTTCCTTTAGCTGTGAATGCAAACGAGATCCTGAATCTTTCACACTCTTGGGAGGCCATATCTGCACCAAAAAGAACCATGTTGAAATGAAACATGCTACGTGCAAACACTGCTGAAGAAAGTTCTAACCACCACTTCACAAACTTGTATCAGTATCCAAATAAATCACACAAGAAAAGGCAGGAGATCACAGAATCTAATGGTAAAACCTAGCTGCACATTATTGATCACAGGGCACAATTTCAAAACATGTAATAATCCCAAAAACAAGCCTACATATTTTAATTTTCAGATAATGAAGTAAACTATTGAAGAACACCAAAATCCAGCATCTATTTACTTATAAGTATTTCACACTTCACAGTGATAATGTATTAGAAACTTCATATCAAGTTAAAAACAGCAAAAATGGGGTGCAATCTTAGTAGACACAAAGTATGCAAGATACTCGAAAGAAGAAAAAAGATAAAGAAAAGAAATATACAACAAAATCCTAACACTAAAAACACTGAGAACTACAAAAATGACCTGAAAATATCATCTGAAACAAATAATCAACTAATATAAGGATTCCATCTCACAGCATTGCCTCCTTAAATACTGGCATCATAGTGAATGATAACTTTTCGGATGATGATGGTATAAGTTAGCTTATTATGGTTTAATATTAAGGTAGAGAGTCCAGCTCAACTCAGTTCACAGCATAAGTAAATGAGTCTTGAGTCACATAAATGCTTATGCCAATAAGCAATGTTGCAGCTCCAACTGGTATAACACAATTTTATTTTGTTACCCTATTTTCTAATTCTGATAACTAGCTTATGAGTCAAGCATTCAGAATACTGAGTATGCATCACTCATAATATCACTATGTTTCCAGACAACAGACAATAAAAAACAGGGATGCTTTTATAACAAAAAAAAATTGTATTTTTATAAGCCACAACAAAAATTGTTTATTGTTCTCATTTTCACAAACATGCATTTTGACAACAAAAACTATAACAGAAAAGCAGAGATACCCTTTGGATCTCATGAAATTGTGCATTTGCGCTCCAAGTTTTCCAATTCTCTTTCTTCATATTCACAAATATGCATAGTGCAAGCTTTGAACTTAAATCTTGGCATCATATGTCAAAGCTTGTCACAGACTAATAAAAAGAAATGAATATAAGGCCAACTCCACGAATTTTCTACCAGTATTGGAAAGGAAAGACGCTAAAATTGTAAAACTGTTTTTTTATAAATAAAAAGTATATCCACTAAGTGCACCAAGGGGGTGCAAACTCAATTACAAAATCATTTACAAACCAAAAATTAAGAGAGTGAAGCCATCTATCTTTAACCACCCCTAAGGGTATGTTTAGTAGGAGAGAAAAGTGAGGAAAAAAAACTAAGATGATTGATGTTTTCCGCTTGCATGTATAAATCATAATCCTCCAAAATAAGGATAATGAAAGGTGGAAAATATGATAGAAAAGAGATGAGATTGTCAATTTACCAATTAATCCCCGTATAATCTCCCACATTAATTTCCATTAACATTACGAAGAATACAATGGTAAAACTAATATTATTTACATTTTCTTTCCTCACACTTTTCCACTCTACTAAACAAAGGTTGGAGAAAACTATTTTATTTCCTTTTAAGTTCTCCATCATCTCTACTAAACACATTAAAGAAACATGCATCTTCTTAGTTTTCTTTCCTCTCACTTTTCTCCCCTACCAGGGTGTGTTTGGGTAAGGGATTTATGGTTTCATTTTGAGAGGTCATTTAAAAATACTTTTTCATGAATCTCATATGGCTAAATCAATGGAGTATTTTCAAAATTCAAGGATTTTGAGGGATTTGGGGACCTAAAATCCCCCTAAATTTTTTGCCTAAACACACCTTTTTTCAAAATCCTTCCAAAAAAATCACTTTTGTTCTTCTTTCTGACATCTATAACTTGAAACCCAAATAGCCCTGATTCTCCCTCTTTCTCTTTCTCTCCTCTCCCTTCACCCCTTTTTTATAAGTAAAATTGTATGAAAAGCACCAAGGGAGTGCAAAAGATACGCCTATCTACAAGACAACAAATCTATAAAATCTGGGAAATCCTCCTCATTTACGAAATAATTCCCCCAGACCAAAAACAAAGAGTATTAATCCATCTGCTCTTAGTGGTATCAATTGAACTCTCTAAACTATCAAAAGCCCCATCACATCCCAAGACTCAACACTCCCCTAAGCTAATCCCAGAATCAGCCACCAATAAAAATATCCAGAAAGTATATATAAATTCAATATGCATATGACATGCAGGGATAAGATTTGAAAATTTACCCTTAACTACTATGATCACATTCCTTATTAAGTTTGCTTAGAAAAAGAAAAGGAACAAAATGTGACAAGACGGATGATGGTTTCTTATTGGATCCAATACTCACCTTCACCTATGCTCTAAGACACAGGCACTATCAAGAACTGGGAAGCGTAGGCAAATTCACAACACATACAGTGCATGAAAATAAGATTCCAAATCGCAGCCTTACAGAATATAACTTATATCTTACCTCTCATTTGACGTTGCAATTAACAAAGCATGTCAGGCATCAGTATGATTATCTTGACACTCATGTCTGTATCTAAGAGACTATGCTAAGATTCATAGATTTTTATTTTCTTTTGGGCCCAGATAGCTACTCAGCACCAGCCAATAATAAACTTACTCTTTCATTTGGTAAATATTTTGAAAACCATAAAAAGTAGTAAATGCATGCTACTTTTATCACCTTAAACACTACTACTCATAAACTTCCAGGAATAATGTAATAGGAAAAAGGAAATAAATAAAATGAGCTGATATATAACTCTTCAAATAACTTTTAGAAAAATCTTACAGGAGTGGAACATGAAGGACACACATATCCAGCAGGAGTAGTGTGTTGAGGAAAAGTTTTGACATGTGAAACCAAGCAATTTGTATGTATAATATCTGAAATGAACAAAAATACACATGCGAGAGGTTAGGCAATAATGATTTAAACATAATTTTTTCCAAAGGAAACTTAGAAGTAACTATATCTGCAAATTAACATACGCAAGCAACCCAATCGAGTGGTTTGAGAGTCAGTCCCCTCTTCAAGCACAGCTTGGCATTGGCAACACTTAGGAGGCCAATCATACTCTCCATCTATCACCCATTCTGAGTAAGTACGGACCTACAAAAAGTAACGAGAAAGATATGGCATGAGACTAGAAAAAGCCAAACACTACACTGCCTGCCGGATATTCTTTTTTTATTAGAAACCAATGCAGCAGATGCACACATACATTGTACATATATTTTTGATAATACCGTATGATTAAAAGAAGCAGTCAGAAAATATTTTCTGAAGGAAAACAAAATTTCATCTCTTCCTGAAGAAACACACTGTTGAAAGGTGCACTGCAATTAAGAAAAATTGCAGGGCATAACATCTTCATCATAGTTATTGGAAACCCGGTATGTTTTGGTTCTTGTTACGGGTAGAGAACGTGTTACTTTACCTACTCAGTAAGTAGGATAATAGGGGCAGGCTTAGTTGGCTTATTATGCATGAAAACATATATAAATTTAAGAGTAAACATGTATTTATGAGTACAGCCTGAATATAGAGATCATATAATATACACTATAACACTTACAAGGATAATGAGTTCTAACAACTAGTGAAGTCAATAATCATAATCTTAGTCAATAAAGGTTTTAAAATAACTTATAAGGTACTCTTTTCTTCCTTTCTTGTGTCTGTAAATCATAGTCTTTTTTCAATTTTTTTTTTTTTTTTTTTTTGGGGGGGGGGGGAGGGGGTGTGGTGCTAGAAACCTCTCAATTATCTAACTAGTAAGAGAAATTAGGGGTCGACAATTCTAATGATCCGGTGCGTGAATGTACCACAAGTCGGAACAGGGGATCCGGATCACGATGCCATGAGGAACATGGATCCTGGTAACTATCATCTTTGTAATTAAAAAGTTTCTATGGAGAGAAAAAGATCCTGCTCTTCAGAAAAGAAAATAAATTGTGGAGAATACTCGTAGAAAACATGGACTAAAAGCATCATAGGCTATCTGGTGGGGAAGCTAACTGTGAAAGAGTAAGTCAGAAATGGCCTGAGTACCAAAGTTGTAAATTAACTCAAACATCATCCAAAAAAAATCTTATCCCAGTGAACTATTTGGCCAAATTAACTCCAAGGAACCAATTTGATAACCATCAGACTGAAAGTATCATTCTGCAAACCCTGACCAAACTAATTGGCAGAGAATATTGACATACTCAACTCAGTAGAAACTACAGAAAAAGTAAAATCCACACATGCATGAGTACACATGTATGCACAGATATTTGTAGAAACAATCTTGTCTGAGCACTTAGTTTCTTGTCATAAAGCAACAATGATTCCAACAACCATCACAGACACAGTGTGCATCACGAGAGAGAGAGATTAATGAGAGAGAATACTTTTCCCCTTGAGGGATTGAAAGGAGCTTATATTGTTTATCTTTCTTCCCCTTCCAACTAGGATTAAGTGCACATTGATAATTTATATTTAATGGTGTACTTGATTTTCCCTATGAATCACACGTGCCACATATATTTAATCTCATTATCCTAAATATTTCACAGCTTTGGGCACCCTCAAGCTGGAATACTGAGGGCCAGCTGTTTACTCTGTCCCCCCTCTCTCCCACCACAGAGCAGCCAATGAAGAAAAGAACAAATAGTACCAAAACCTCAAGTTTGATAAGCTCCGTTCATTGACTACCACTTAGATTCCATGTACTTTATCCCACTAAGCTTAGTGAGTATTACCATCGTATTCTAAAAATCAGGATTCCAAAAATTCACACAAGAAAATGCCAATATTACACCATTTCACACACAGCATAAGAGTATGATAGATTCATAGAGTTGACCCTTATCCTACATCTGGAATCTTACACATCTCAGTTTTCACAAAAGGCCTTCTCCATGATTATCTCTAAATAATGTCCACAATTTAGCTTCCCTTACTCAACCAATTGTTACCCCTGTATGTACCTATTCCTAATACTGAAACCACCTCTTCATAACCCAAAAATCAATTTATATCAAAATATGTATTCCAAACAAACAAATGAGCAAAGAAATTTTGAAAATGTACCACACATATTTGGTGCTCCGGGAAGCAAATGCATTCCCCGCAAACGGGGACCTTGTGAACGAAACAATACAACTTAGTAGCCTGGAAACATCCAAAATATGCAAACATTAGAATTCAGTTAATCAGTTCAATCATTGTAAAAGCACAGGAATTAGCTCTCAAAATAACCAAATAGCTCATAACATATCAAGCTACATTCAATCAAGAACCTACGAATTTAGTGTCTATTCTTCTTTTTCCTCTCTGTTTACCATCTAAAAACCGATTAGTTGTGCCATTGAACACCAATTTTGAATCAAGCCTATTGCATTAATTCAAGTAAATCTAAAACAACAACAAAAAAAGGCAATGATCTAATTACGGTGCTACTGATTTGCAAACAACCAAATTAGGGGGAAAACCGACACGCTCTTAACATTATGGATCGGCTTAGATTCCCATCTGAAAACTAAATCAGATCCAAAACCTCCAACTAACTGCACGTCTCAACACGTATTGCATCGGAGATCAAAAACAAAAATCTCACCCGATAAGTCTGGATTTGAATCGTAAATAATTTCAGTAGATAATCAAGTGATCAGCGAAAAGAAAAATTCATATGTACATAGAGAGAGAGAGAGAGTACCTTTCGGCATTTGCAGACCACCATTGCATAGAGAAGTGCGCAAGCAAAGGATCGATCAGTTCGAGCTCGAAATTAATTGTGTTATAAAACTTGGATATAGAGATGTAAATATGTAATTATCTAGTGTTTAAGGTGGATCAGAGATCAGAGAGAGAAAGAGAAGAGATCTGTATCAGAGGAAAAGGGCAAGGTTTTATTATCAGATTATTGTGTTCACTCTTAGCTCTGCTATAACTACAGATCGCAGAGGAAAAAATAACGTTTGATTTTGCAAATTTTTGCCTCAGGAGAGATCTTTTTTCCGGTTTTCTTAGTTTTTTTGGCTAAATTTCACTTACAGCCCCTGACTTTTGCATAATTATTTAATGTAGCCTATGCTCTCATCCTTTATAACGTGGAGAGATGGTCACGACTCATGTCACTACAAGTCGTTTGCGACTTGTTGGAAACTTGGTGCACGATAGCTCGACTCCATAAGATTTTTAAATCAAGTTTTAGTTTGATCCGTAGCTTATTTAAACAGACTAAGTTTTAATTGATTGGTATTCAACCTGTTAACTCATGAGTTCGGCTCAAATGTTTTCATGCTCAAAATTTTGAATTTATTAAATTTAAAATTGATTCCAACTCAAAAAATATTAATCAAGATCGAGTTTTGAAATTTTATACTCGATTTGAGTTCAGTTAAACCACAAGTGAATCGAATCAACTCAAGCACTTAATAATTAGTTTCGACCCATACTCACCTTTAATAAGCTAAATGTTTCACATCAATCAATTTAGTTGTTATTCTTAAAAAAACCAACAATAAATTGAAGGAAATTGTCATGTGATTCTACATGACAGCAACCAATAAATTTTTAACCCATCATCTTGTATATAAAAAAAATGTTGGGTCATGACAGTTGTAAAGTTGACACGTCTTTTATAAATGCTTATTCTTAAAATGGTTTATTATTATTTGGATTTTATGTACTTATTATTATCTTTGGGCTTATGGGTAGGAGTGGACTTAAGCCAAGCCAAATCCAAATACTAGGCTCGAGATCAAGCTCAAGTTCGATCAGTTTTATGATGGTTTGAGCTCGGCTAAGCTTGAGCTCGATAACAAATAAGCATATTCGAACTCGATCTCGAGCTTTAACCTTAAATTATCCATTCGAGTTCGAACTCAAACCCAAACTCTCATTTTAATAAATATTAATATTAATTTAATATAATTATTTACTCGAACTCGACAATACCTTATCAAACTATTCAATAGCTTTTCTACCTTAACCTTGAGTTATTCGAACTTGGTTTGATAAGCTAATCGAGCCTAATTTTCAAGTTCGAGTTCATACTCGAATAGCTTGATAAAAACTCTGTATGAGTCCACCCTTACTTATAGGTTTAATTATTACTTTATAGGCCTATGAGTTTCACTACTAACCCTTCAAAGTTTCTCCTCTCATATACACGCGTCTTCTCCTCAGACTAACATCGCAATATAGAGCATTTGTCAATTTTATTATTGAAGTGACGAGTTTAAACACATTGGAATGTAAATGTTGTTGTGCCTCTAAAAATGAAGGCATGCTCTCGTTTCTATGTTTCTCTCCCTTCCCAAAAAATGAATTAAATGATATGGTGATATTGATAAAGTTTAAGTTAAATTTAAAGTCAACTTTAAATTGAAGTTTATTTTTAAAATTTAACAAAAACTTAATCAAATTAAATCAAATTTTAGTAAATTTCATTAAATAGCAATTAAACATCAATTAATATGTGGTTTTACAAAATTTATAGTATATGATATTTACACCTATCTATCATCTCATTAAAAAATTATAATAATGCATCTTAGGATGTTTTTTTTAAAAAAAAATATATCTTAAAATGAGTAAAATAAAAATAAAAACATGATATGAATATGAAGTCATGCAGCTATAACTAGAGTGGAGAAAAAAAATATAAAATTCATTTCAAAAGAAATTTACTATACAATTGAGTTAATTTATTGTAAATTTTATAGAATTTACAAAATGAAAAGTAAAAATTTATATCAACAAAAATATTTTCTCTTCCCCTCTCTTATTCTTTATCTTTTTCTCCCCTTTGCCTCTTTCTCTTTTATCATTTGAAATTTTCATTTATTTTAAGTACTTTAAATATAAGAATTCAATTGAATTCTACAAATTAATCAAAAAAAATTAAAATTCATTTCATTTTATTTATAAATGAATTTTATTTTCAAAAAAATAAAATAAATTTTATTTTCATTTGGTTTTAAAACAGATCATAAACTATTATAATTTTAAATTAAAACACTTAATTATAATTTTAACTTTAGCTAGTTACCTTCATCAGGCAACAGTTACGTAGATACATTTCTTGTTCATGTTTTTAATGTTAGCAATTAACGGCATTGTTTAACATAAGGTACCATAGAAAAACTTGATTTGAGTTCAAGGTGTTAATTGATAGATATTTGAATTGGAGGAGGATATTAATAGACGGATAAAAGTTAAGGGGTGTGATGATAATATCCTTAAAAGAGTTACTCTATTACCGTTTCATTATCTGTTTTCCTCCACTTGTATCACAATTCAAACAAAGGTAACCATGTGAAAATTACAGTAAAATTCAGAAAGCTTATTAGAAGCCAGTTCCCTGCTCCCCCGACTTCTCTTCACTTATTTTTGAATTCAAAACAAATCCCTCCTTTCTCTTAAATTTAAAACTTCAAGACCGCTGAACTTCATTTTCAAATCTCCTTCCCTCTCTCTCAAAACCCTAACATCTGTCTCTTTCTCAGACAGTCGCATCACAGACCAATCAAAGAATGACATCTGTGGCGCCGCCAACACCGACCTCCGGGCGCGAGCTCTTGAACCCACCCACCGACGGGATCACGAACCTCCGATTCTCCAACCACAGCGATCACTTACTCGTTTCCTCATGGGATAAGGTGCAAACTCATCCTCATTTCCCCTCTCCCTGTGTATTTATATATCAAAAACCCTAACTCGCTTAACATTAATTAACTCGTAATGTAGTAATTTTGAGCTTTGATCATTTTGATTTATTGGCTATTTATTTATGTAAAGAGTGTGCGACTGTACGATGCGAGCGCCAATGTGTTGCGAGGAGAGTTCATGCACGGAGGGCCCGTCCTCGATTGCTGCTTCCATGACGATTCCTCCGGGTTTAGTGTCAGTGCCGATAACACCGTGAGGCGGTGAGTCCCTTTCTAATGTTTCCTCTTTCACCTTAACTTTCTTTTCTTTCCTTTTCTTCCCCCTTTTTGGTGGCCAAGAAAGTGAAAGAAATCAAGAATACGCATTTAAAATTTACGAGCTTAAGAAGTTAAATCTGGAAGAAGAAATTTCAGTTGAAACTGAGCTTAGTAATATTACATTGCTACTAGGTCCGTAGTGTTATGGTGGCTGTACTATGCATTGAGTTGGTGGGTGATTTTCCTTTGACCATGATTTTCTGTTGAAAATGAAGGAAAATGGAAACAGAGATATCGGAATTTGGAAGCTTAGAGTTAAAATGAGAGGAAGAAATCTTATGTTTACTATGCTTTCCAGTTGATTATACTATTAGGTCAAGTCTTGAGTGCTGTTTCTCTCCCTGGTTATCTATTCAGCTTATGAGAGACAGCAGGGAAATGAATTATAAATGGAATGTTTGAGGCTTTGGTTTTATTTTTTTCTTCTCTTTTATTTGTGCGGACTTGGAAAATCAAAGGAAGAAACCTCATATTACAAAGCTTAGTGATAATGCAGAAGGTTCTCGGGGTTCAGTGCTGGTGCTGACTATACCATGAGGTGTTGAGAGCAGTTTTAGCCTTAAGTTTCTGTTTTGTTGCTGAGGATGTGTTAAGACAAACAAAACATGATGTCATGATGGGAAGCTTATAGACTTAAAAAGAAAAGTAAATACCGACCAGCACATATTGGAGGCTTTTGATATTTGTCCAGACTCCAGCACCCTGAGACTAAATTATCAACCGTAAGAATTTGTTGGCTGATTGGTATTTGAATGAAACAAAGTCAATTTTGAAAGAATCCCTGTGAAGTTACATCGAGGGTAATGAACGATAAACATTCGTGCAATCTCAGTCAAAGGAAGATAAAAGAAACTTAGAATCATCCAGATATACTGAAGGGCCTGGTTCTCCTTACTGAATTTACCAGTGCTTCTATTTCAACAGTGGGCATAATTTCTTTTTTCATGATTTTTGGTTCTTTTACTGTCTATGGTGGTGCTTGTGCTGCTTTCATTGTGATGAAGAGCTTCCAGTGATCACTTAACAATACCGGCTCTTTGTATGAACCCCTATGGTTCCTGTAAGTACTATTGTCCACGTCTATTAAGTGCTTTTCCCATATGCAAGTTTATATAAGATGACATATATCAACTTTATCTAGATGTGTTTTCTTTCACTGCCGTTGCTCTACCTTCCATATATTTGATTACTGATGCTTGCTTCTGGTTCACCTAAAATTGAATCTGGGTGTGATTTCATACATTATAGTTGTGATGCTGCTTATTCATGTGGAGACATTAATTCTGTCAAGCTAAAGATTGTAGAAAGATGACCATAGGTTTTGTCAGGTTTTGGAAAGTTTGTGATACTGCTTGATCCATGGAGACATTATATTTTCAAGCTTACGAGTGTGAGTTAATGTTTCAGGCTAGTTTTCAACAATGGAAAGGAGGATATTTTGGGAAGGCATGAAGCACCTGTGCGTTGTGTTGAGTACTCTTATGCAGCAGGTTGTTTAGATTGGTGTTCATATGCTCCTCTTTTCATTTAATTTCTTGTACTTGTTTATGCTGGTATATGATGATTTTAGCATCTTATGCTTTTGGAAAATTAGATTTTTTTCTCTTCACATTGTCTGCTTGTAGACTTCATTAGAGCATTAATAACTACAAATGTGGAACATTAGAAATTGAAAAGCAATGAACAACTAAAGGATATTTATTTTAGTACATTACATATAAACAGTAAACTATGATGTGTAGTGTATTGGTGTAACAGTGGTCGTGGCATATATGGTGTACATGTAGAAGAAGTTAGTACCACCAAATGTGGTATGGTGATTTTATGGGAAGGGAATTTGAAGTCCCAAACCTGTTTATTTCTAAAAATTTTAGACATTGTTGAGTTTCAATCTAGTGTTTAATTTGGTTGAACTAAAGGTAGTCTTAAATCATGATAAAATAATTTGCATCATCCTTAAAGTGCCACAATTTTGTAAGAGTTATTAGTGAGTCCTTAAATTTGTTGGTGATCCTTGATATTATATGAATGGTTGTTCATGTGGACAATCATCAGCGAAACCAACTCAAGAGCTGTTATATGCTCATCAAGGATAGCTAAACGTACATTAGAAGGATTATTAGTTCAAGAAATATCAATTGTATGCATACTTGAAATTTTCCAAACACAAATATGTTTTAATTTTTATGGTTAATTAGTTATTTGGTTAACTATTTAACATGCTTCTATTACCATAATGGGTAAACTAATTGTATATTTTGTAACAAGTACATACACCTATCCCTTGAAACAGCCTAGAATATTCATGAAATCGTAAAAAAAAAAAAGGAAAGTGAGGCACCCCAAATGTTTAGAAATGTAGTCTAGATCCCATATTCTTTTGCCATAGATGACTACCATATTTCTAATCTTTTTAATTTTATGACTCTGGCTGTATCATAAGATGTCTGCATCAAAGATAAATGCTACTAAAAGACCAGCAAGCTAAATGTAGGCATTGAATATACATTCATGCGGCATATTTTCCAGGGTATCATTTTACCAGATTACACCCATCTATTTTGAAACTGAAGGGTCAAACTAAAACATGAAAACCCAAGAAGATCAAGGTGAATACTAAATGACATCATTTTGTTTCATAACAATTAAGTATACCCTTCTAAAGCTGTGAAATCTTTAGTTGCATACCTGAATATATGAGTTGGTTCACAATAGAACTAGCAAATGAAATTTCGTACCATGAACATCTTGTCAGTTTTGGGGCTGTGAGGTCTAGGCTCATGATTCCAGGTCTTATTGGTTTTCGATATCTTTCACCTGATCCATCTATGATTTTTATTAACAAAAGAAGGGATGAAGCTGCATAACATAATTGGATGGTTTTAGATTCCCTAATAATAGCAAATGGCATTTTATAGGATGCAACACAATCCTAATTGTAGTGGAGCACAAAAAAGGAGAACAATAAAGCACATTTTGTTGAAGTTGCATAGACATTTCTTCTGACCATTATGGTTATGGTATAAACATAGTGTATTATAACAATCTTATAGTGAACAGAGAACATGTGAATCTTCAAGTATAAGTTTCATTGAATTTATCATTTCAATATACCATGTTATGTTGAAATCTTTACAATCTTTTGAGGTTCAAATGATCGAATTCATGGTTTCTTTCCAAATTGTGAATATTCATCGCTGACCCAATGGAAGCTCAAGCTACAAACTCCATTAGCATAGAAATTAAGTCATAGTACTGATGGGATCTAACAGGCTGGTTGGATGTCCGACTGGAAGTGCCATGGTTCTTCAAGTTGGCTTAGACCAAACTTGTATTCTTGTTCTGCCTGCTAGTAGATCCATGTAATACTGGTGTCTCCTTTATTCTTTGGTTTATATGATATTATTCTTAACTTTTACATACACTTGAACTAGTTGGATACAACAGTATTTAAACTTCTGTATATTAAAATCACATTATCCTAATTTTACTGTATATATGTCTTAGATGTGGTTGGGTTGGGAAGCAGGAACTTCTGCGTGTTCTAGTTTTGTTCCTCCAACCTAAACCAATTTTAGGGATCATTTGGCAGTTAGTAAGGGCAAGAGGACAGAAACCGAAATCAGAAGTTGGTTGCAATTAAAAACTTTTTTCTTGTCGTTTGTTTAAGAAATCTATTAGGGCTAATGACCAGGAAATGGCATGGCTGGTTACTGTCTGTTAACACTGAAAACAGCTGTTGATGACAAATCTTGTGATGAGCAGATTCTTTTGTGGAAGAGTTCTGAGGCCCCTCTACTATATGTTGAACTTCTTTATGATGCATGCTGTCCTGTAATAGATGCATGATTGTTCTGGATGGTTCTCGACGCAAATCATTTTGGTGGTGGCATTTTTATTGTACCATCGTATGTCCTTTTATTTCATAAAAAAATGAGTTGTGATACTGCTATAAAATGTAGCATTCAGGAATGAAACCGTTAAATGTCAAATATGGGCCTTTTGTTTCCATTCTTAGAAAAAGATTGCAATGCTAACAAGTTTTATTCTACTCATGATTATAGGACAGGTGATCACAGGTAGCTGGGACAAAACACTCAAGTGTTGGGACCCTAGAGGTGCAAGTGGACAGGAGCGCACTCTTGTTGGAACATATCAACAACCTGAGCGTGTTTACTCTCTATCTCTTGTTGGAAATAGGTTAGTAGTGGCAACTGCAGGGAGGCATGTGAACATCTATGATTTGCGAAATATGTCTCAACCTGAGCAACGAAGGGAGTCTTCGTTGAAATATCAAACTAGATGTGTGCGCTGTTATCCCAATGGAACAGGTATGTACTTGAAGGTCTTGATCCCTGGAATGGTATCTTATAAGTTGATAAACATTTTCCTTTTGTATAGGACAAAGTAATCATAGGCAGTTGGAGCATATGCGTGCACTGTATCATAATGTTTTTGTTTGTTGGATTCATTCTTCTACTGGGTATAACTTTTTCTCATCCAGATAACTTTATGCAGGATATGCTCTTAGGTCTTGATCCCTGGAATGGTATCTTATAAGTTGATAAACATTTTCCTTTTGTATAGGACAAAGTAATCATAGGCAGTTGGAGCATATGCGTGCACTGTTATCATAATGTTTTTGTTCGTTGGATTTATTCTTGTTCTCCTGGGTATAACTTTTTCTCATCCAGATTACTTTATGCAGGATATGCTCTTAGTTCTGTTGAAGGAAGGGTTGCAATGGAGTTTTTTGATCTCTCAGAGGCTAGTCAAGCCAAAAAGTATTTGTCAATCTCTCTCTTGTGCTTTCTTTTTAGTGCTTTTTGCAAATTTTTCATCCGTCTATTTTGGTCTTATTTATTATGCACTAGATATCTGCCCTGCAAAACTTGATATTTCTGCATGATTGACAATATCTCTGTCTCTTTCATATCCTTACTTTACGAAGGAATGCATGTCTAAACATTTTGTCGAGTGATACTAATTAACTAAGGTGCTCTTTGGTCATCTCTATAGACTTAACTCACTGGCTAGGGCGGAGCTGTGTAACAATGGGGGGTCCATGGCCCCTCCAAAGTTAAATTCTTTTTCCTATCAATTATGTATAAAATTTTGAATCCTATAACAAGTATACAAGCTTGCCCCACCAAATTAAAATTCCTCCCTCTGCCTCTGTTCACTGGATTGAAAATCATTAATGCTCTGTGTCATAAATAAAGGTACTTGTATCAGGAAGGGAAAGTCTCCCTTCAGTTCACAAAAGCTACAGTTTTTGGCTTTTATTGCTTTTTTTCAAATGTCAGTGGTTCCTCTGTTCCTTCACGGTGATGTACACCATAATTTTATGACTGTGCAAACTGGTCATGGAATGGTCCTGCCGTTGTAAGGCTACACTATTGCATAGACATGCAAGTGTGCCCATGTCTGAATACTCTGCACAGAATGTCTTTCATGAATTTTTCTACTACTTATCGATTGCTCTGAACTTTGTGCAGATATGCATTTAAATGTCACCGAAAATCAGAGGCCGGAAGGGACATTGTCTATCCAGTAAATGCCATTGCATTCCACCCTGTGTAAGTTTGTGCTTTTAGTTTTTGCCTTTTTTCTTGATGGAAACTTTTATTGATATAAAACTTTTCACCCTCCCTCTCAAAATAATAAATATAAAGAAGTTTATCCATGGAAGATTTGAGGGAGGCAAAAGCCTAGGTACTCCATCAGAGGTGTCCTTATTAAACTATAATTTTAGCTTGTGTTCAATGGAAAAAAAAGGAAAATATCCATGGAAGGTTTTAGGAGAGGCCAAAGCCCAGATACTTTATAAGAGGTGTCCTTAGTAAACTATTATTTTGGTTTGAGCTGTCCAAGAATTCTAGTTAGATAAAAGTGCTCAAAACAGTAAGCCAATGCAGACATTAGTGGGCATGGTAACCTGAAACTAGCTGAACAAAACTTGAATTGGAAACTCAAGCCACTTTGTATTTTGAGATCTTATATATAAGCATGCTAAGTTGAAAACTGCGCTTAACCCATTTGGGTTTTCGTGTATTACTGCATTCATGTGAACAACATATAGTGAGTCTAGAATTGTGGACTATTCAATGGTGATGTCAAATGGGAGTTCTTTTTACAAATCAGTTGTGCTTTTGCTTATTTAGTTCGGGAAATGAAAATCTAGTACTATGGTAGCATCTAGCGTGATTCTTCAGAGGCCCGAGAGAATTCCACTTTTATATAGGCTCGAAACAAACATTGCGTTATTGATAAGCTTCCTTGTGAACCAAGTAAATCATGGGATTAAAAGTAGCGAATAACAGCTGCTACATTATTGTATACTCACATAATTGCTGGTCATTTATATCTATGCTTTGAAATTCAACCTGCAGCTATGGTACATTTGCAACTGGGGGTTGTGATGGTTTTGTCAATGTGTGGGATGGGAACAATAAGAAGAGACTGTATCAAGTAAGTGGTTGTCAGAACTGTAATTTTTTTAATTTCACTTGTCAGAAGCTTGCAATTTACTATAATTGACATTACTCTTTTTATGTAGTACTCAAAGTACCCAACTAGCATTGCGGCGCTTTCATTTAGCAGAGATGGCCGTTTGCTGGCTGTGGCATCAAGTTACACATTTGAAGAGGGGGAAAAACCGTAAGATGATTCTCTCTCTCACTCTCTCTCTCTCTAAAATTGTATAACATGTGCGTGTTTGCTTTAATATGCTTGCACATTTTTTGCAGACATGAACCAGATGCCATCTTTGTACGCAGCGTAAATGAAGTTGAAGTGAAGCCGAAACCAAAGGTTTACCCAAACCCTCCAGCATGAAGTATTTAATGATCAGATTATATCATCAGTAATCTTTTTACGGTGAAACCAAAGGTTTACCCAAACCCTCCAGCATGAAGTATGAAGTATTTAATGATCAGATTATATCATCAGTAATCTTTTTCCGGTGAAAAATTACTTAATTAGTAATTACCATTCACCGATTTTTGTACAACATTACTATAACTTTAGTTTGATCTCCAATCTTGTATCAATGATAATTTACCCACTGCTGAGTTGACAACGATTTCATGTATTCGCACTATTGATTCAATTTCTTAATCTTCATAGATTTAATGCTATCTTATGTCCTCAAGTAGCATAATCACTGGTACTAATCTTAAAAAAAGTAGTATAATCACTAGTAAACGAGCTTTAACAAATTGAGCCCCAGATTTAGGGTAAATTAAAATAAATCCTTTGAAAGTGATTTGCTATTATTCCTAGTAAATACAAGTCATTCCTTTGGAGGTTGTCAACGATGCAGGTAATAAATAATCCAATAAAGTTGGGTTCACTTTTAGGTAGTACAAAAAGACTTATAAATTGGTTCAACGGAAATCGGATGAAATCCATCTATCCTTTCTTCCTCACATTATGTGTTTGTTTTTTGAATAATTTCTCAAAAAAAATCCTTTGGGAAAAAAAGAAATTGCTTAAAATAACAAAACCCATACCCATCATGGGTTTTATCATTGTTAAAGCAGCCTTGAGAAGGTCAATATATATTATATATGCAGAGTTATTAATTGCTGAATTGCAAAGTGACAGTATGGTAAGAAATCTATCATCGCAGGGGATGAGTACATAACAAACTGGGTAGTGCCTTAAGACACTGCTCACAGTGGGTTACACTGCAGAAATAACTAAAGATTTGCAGCATCATTGATGGGAGCGAAGCAAAATATGATCTTTACTCTCTTTCTTAGTCATAATTTAACATGGCCCTTCGTTCAAAATATACATGTATACAGCATTTAAAAGTATGTACTTCAGTCGGTGCTACCTTCTTACAGAATGGCACATTCCCATTTCTGCACTTTAACCAAAGGCCAAAAGATAACCATCTCCTCCATGGCATCACATATTGAACAAAAGAGTTGAGCAGCTTAAACTCTTCCTTCGCATGTTCATGAGTTACAACTGCTTTCTAATTACCTAAATCCTGAAGGAGCTGCTTGCGGACCAGCTCCTGCTCCTCTCCTTTTCGACTGAGCCAGCATCCCATCATAATCCTGATTGCAGTTGCAGAGTTCTTGTTAGTGCCAATGTCCGTACATAAATGTACCAGAAAACAAAAGCCAATTACAATATAAAACATTACCCGTCTTTCATATGCCATCTCCCTGGAGTCAATTATTTTGTCTGCAATGCCATATTCAATTGCTTCTTGTGCTTGGAAATATTTAGGTCGCTGGATGTCTTTCTCAATTTCTTCCATAGGTTTCCCAATTCCTTTTGCTAGCAGCTCAATGTAATATTCAGTATTTGCATCCAGTTCCTTGGCCTGAGAGAAGTTTGTTCAGGAAAGAAAGAAATACAGAAATAAAGAAACAAAGAAGAAGAGGGAGAGAAAGGGCACCTTTATCCACATATCTATAACTGCCCCACTTGATCTATTTACTTTAGGCAGATATAATTTTGCTGCGTTTCAATATAATAAGCTGTCAGAGATCAGAATAGGAGTATGAAGCTCACATCAATTTTCAATGACTTATAAGCAGCCTGCATGGGCATAAACATATCAACAATCCCACTGGCGTGAAGCACATTTACCCCAAAAAAGAAAAGGCAGAAAATCCCCATCTTAGAACAGTACAGGAAAACAGGAATGGACATTCTTTAGTAGGAAACAAAATTCAAACAGAAAGCAAATGGCCTAAGCTACTAGATACATGAAAAGCAGACAGTCATCTAAATAATATTATGGTTTCCATATCCAATCTATTAACCACCGTAGGGTTCCAAAAATGTAAAAGGGATGCAACAAGCACACTGGTGCACGTAATATTTGCATAAGATATTTAATGTTAAAACTTCTGAACTTCAAAGAAAGTTGAATCATACTAGATGAATTTGGTTGTAGAGCACGATAACCCTTGGTTCCAAGAGACAGAAGCATTGCTGCTTGACCAAATGCCATACCGCAATTCACAGTGTAGACATCCGATTTGCAGTACTTCAGGGCAGAAAAAAAGATGAATAAGTTCAATTTAAAGCAGGTCAATTCACTAAATAAGGAAGGAACATTAACCTGAAATTCCTATAACAATAAAAAGGGCTACTCAATGAGCCTATTTGTTCAGAAACATAGTACAAACAAAACACAGTAATGACCTGTATTAAAGCTTTTAAAAAATATTATTAGATGTAAATACTACAATGTATTATTCATAAATAAAAAATTCTCGAACTTCTGGCACCACTTTGCTTGTTTGATGATGTAGCAGAAGTAAATAATAGCACATATGATTGATCATGTCACTTACAGCCATCATGTCAGCTACGGCATAGGCCTCAGTCTCAGATCCAACCGTCTCCATCTTCTCATTCTAAATTGCATTACAGAACCAAATTAACATGGATAGGTACCCAAATCTCAGGAAAAATCAGATTGCTAATGTATGCAGCAAATCATATAGGAGAAAACACTAACATTACGAAAAATACAACTCTTATTCTAACCTGTGTCCCAGATGAATTTATGTATAAATATATAGGCTTGGAAGGGTTATCGTAATCCAACCACATAAACTGAGCAACAAGAAGTTCAGTAACTGCTGGTACAATCTGCAGCCATGAGTCAGCAAATTATTGAGATAGTCCTCATCAAATAGAAAGGAAATGTCAGCAACAATGAGAAAATTCTTGTCAGTACGCAAGGTAACTATGAGATATAGTATAGGGATTAGGGGCTCACTGGCATGCCCAGGTAGCATATCCGAGCATCTAAGAGCAAAGAAGGCAAATCAGGAGGAGCAGTTCTAGGTCTTCCATATCCTCTGGCTCCTCCACGGTACATGCTTACGCTCATACTATACTTTGAAGGACCCCTATCATTCATTCCTGATAGACTCCACATCCCTCCATTGTCCAAGTAGTTTTGGGCAGATGAGATGTTTTCCTATCAAATATTTTACAAAGTTAAGAACCCCTCTACATAATTGGCATGATCAACTTCCAATAACCAATACAGAAGGGATATACATACAATTTTGCTTATTTTATCACCACTTGCCACTTAGGTGATATCAAAGAGTATATAAGGTGAAAAAAAAAGTATGTAAGAAGAGAAAACCTCTGTAACTCTTTCTGACTGCCGACGAATAGGATTATCTTCAGTCATGAACATGTCCATTTGTGAAGGAGTGAGGCCATAAAGATATTGGGGTACATTTTTGAAATTGTCCATCACTACAAAACAGAAGATAGAGAGGAAGTCAAGAATTGAAGTCACCACACTTTTGGGTATAACTAATTGAGAGTCAAATCAGACTCAAAGCACCAGAAATACTTTTACTTATAGAGAGAGAGATAGACTCAAAGCACCAGAACTTTCAAATTCTAACATGCAAGGCCACTATCTATTCATAAAGAAATATGAAAAGAATATTGCAAGAAAAGTTTGGACCAGATATATTTTCACTGATTAGAGGAAGATTAGGTGCCAAAAGCAAATCATATGATTTGTAGATCTCTGATATTCACTGATTGATTAGAGGAAGATTAGGTGGGAAATGAGCATAGAGAATACTGCAAGCAAATCATATGATTTGTAGATCTCTGATATTCACCGATTAGAGGAAGATTAGGTGCCAAAATGAGCATAGAGAATGCTGCAAGCAAATCATATGATTTGTAGATCTCTGATTCCCAGGTCAACAGTTACAGTATCCTTGAAGACTGTATGAATCTGTTTCTGTCCAGGTTTTAAATAACGGCTCAGCTTCACTAGCCTCTTTCAAAGGTTATATTCCTCTGTTGTCATATTCCCTCCCATCCCAATTTTCACCCGGGGATAAAAAGCAGCATAGAGTATATCAAAGGCTAAATTTATTTTCATCAGATAGTGGTTTTCGGATAAATTTGGCTTCTGAAGTATACCCTAATTTTCATGATAAAAGTGGATGATGTGAAAACGATAAAAACAATAATTAAGCAGTCTTATTAGTTATATATATGATGCAGGAAACCTGAACAGGAATTCTACTGCTCCATCCAGAATTTCCCATAACAGCAATATGCATCTCTTTAGACATATGACATAATATATTAATGAAATTATTTTAAGTTGAAGGTACCTTATGAATTCTTTTTTTTTATTGAAGCAATGTTATATACAAGTAGTACAATGATTGATTTTATTACAATATAAGCCCGTACTATCACATTCACAACCCACTTAAGTGGGAGAAATAACTGATATATAATTAGAAAATAACCCAGCCTTAACCACTTAGACCAAGGCCTCATTGGCTATTCTTAATAGACCGATAAAGGTTACGATGGAACTTGGTACTAATCTAAGGATTTAACAACAGACTCAAAAGGGCAGTTTCCAACATTTTTATTCACATGAAATGGAAAAGGCAACATTTAATTTTCCAAAACCTACAAAATTTCTATCAATAAAGCACATTTAATAAACTGCTAAGACTGATGAGCAGTGAAGCAGCTTTCAATAATTAGTATCACTCTAGGTATTAGTTTGTAATTAAATGTCTGACGACAAACCATTTCAACAAAAGCCTCAAACAACTTTGGCGCACATCCAAAACTAATATCTTTGATATGGAGGCAAAATATCTCAGATTTAAACCCCAATAGGATCCTCTTAAGATGGGTGATTGATACCCTTGTTGCAATTTCAGAATTATCATCAATCCAAAATCTTCCAAATTCGAATCTAAATCAATTAAATGGTCTGTGGTATCACAGCCATAGCATCACCATTTTCCTTCATTAGCCAGAGGCGGTCTCCACCTTCCATTATTGAGAAGCAAGATTTCACTTCTCCTATTCCTCATTGTCTCCACAAAATGCACTTCTCATGGCATTGCCAAACAATAGAACTGCAAATTAGAAACATGGCTTATTTTGTTAGCATCATAGTGAAGAAATAAGATGGTTTCATCTTAACTAAGATTACCTGACAATTTACATTGATGGACTGATTTTGCTGCCCCCAGGAACCAGCAAATAGCGTCTTCTAACGCATCAGCAATTAATTCTATGTATATACTTCTCTGCAGAGACACATTACAGTCTTACCATCGTCAGAGAGAACTTACTTTTCAATCATCATTCTAAGGAACCGTAATGGCCATTTGATGCACCCCAATCAGCAATAGACCACTCAACACCAAGGTTCCTTGTCCAGCAGCAATAATATTCTACTATGCAGAATCCATCGCAAGACAACTACTGATGCCTTGCCAATAGTTTCACTTGAAGCGTTAAAACCTATGCAACAGTGTACTTTCAACTGTTGACTTTATGGCTAAGCATTTCTATCTACATATTCATACACCATAGGTTTTTTTTTCTTTTTACAATAAAGTCTGCTCTTAAGCGTATGAAAAACTTCTTCGAAATTGTGATTGAGGTATGCATCTCACATTAATTGTCTCAATACATAGGAATAAAATCATATGGAAGGGAACATGAATATAATGGAAATGACTCTCACTTTTTTAAGGCCTTAATATCTTCAATCAATCCCAACCCCGACTTTGCCACACTGAAGTATCTCACATTAATTGTCTCAAAACATAGGAATAAAATCATATGGAAGAGAACAAGAATATAATTGAAGTGATTCTTCACTTCTTTTAGGCCTTAATATCTTCGATCAATCCCAAACCCGACTTTACCACACTGAAGTAAGTGCTGCAAAATTCAACCATTCATTCATTTATGAGTTATTGCTGCAGGAGCTCGCCTTGCTTTTCCTCACAGGTTTGACAAACTAAGCTCCGAGCCTCCATCATGTGCCTTTTCTGGCCAGCAACAATAGTGTACTCAATCATAATTTGTCCATATACTGATAGGACGTGTCACTATCTCAATGTACTTTTATGAATTATTATTTTTCCTCACGCTAACAGTCTCAATTGAAACCATACCGAACATCCAAGTAAGATTGTACTCCATTTTTGAAAAGTTCACCAAGTTCTTTAACCTCAAATAAACATCAGCACTCATCTCGTCATTCTATTAAACCTGAAGAGGCCCTGGTCCCTCTTTCCTCCACTCCACTTTACATCTATTTTATCATTTTATTAGCCATCAACCAAAAGAAGATAAAAAAGGATCCTTGTTAAATGTCACAAAGGATAGCATTTCACCAACTCCCTCCAGCTAAATTCAAAGACACACTCAGCACATCCATTACTGATTAGCATCACGTTCTAGCTAAATTAACCCGGGTCCTGGACACCTTTACATCAGTGTTGTTCAATATCTTCAGGAAACAACCACATAGAATACCATGTTAGACTGAAGACAGATTTGAGATAACACAGACAAGTTAAGATGACAACTTCTTAAAAGTGGGAAAGAGAAAAAAAAAAAGGACAAATGGGAAAGCTAGAATTGGATATGGTCTCGCATGAAACCCCACTACCACTAGTGCCAATATTTCTAAACCACCACACAGCACCAGAGCCACATATGGCCATTAGTGCCAAAAATTTTGTATATCACTATAACCATTTTTTGATAAGTGTATATCACTATAACCCTTCAATTGCATCTTCATTTTTGTCAAATATCCTACCTTGCCCCCTCCCAAATCTCAAATTCTAGCTCAGCCCCTGCCTTAACACCCTCTCCCCAATTTTTCTTGGTGCTCACATGGAACGTTTAGAAATGAACTATAGCTCCATTTAAGACCTTACTTTGGGCACTTCATAGATTTTGCACTCCCAAGTATCAGTTGGCAAGCGCCTTCTTACTACTGATTCCACGCTAACCTTTGAGTGTAGAATCCCAGCTAATTTTTATTTTGAGCACATAAAAGATTTTCTCACCAAATAAATGAATAGCCAAGACCTTAATATAATACAGAGGGAGAAAAAATACAAACAGAGAGAGAAAAAGAGAAAACAGACCCCATAATGTAAATTTTTAGGTTTTATGTAAATACTGATTGAAACTCAACAGCTCACAAGTCACAAGACAAAAGTTTGTTCCATGTATGCTCGATTAAGTTAAAAAAAAAAAAAAAAAAATTGACTGGGTGCTAGCTCGGCAGTTGCACCTCTCCCATGTGAGAGTAAATGTCCCGGTTTCAATCCGGTTGTCATCGCGTCAATTAAAATAAACAAGCAAAAAAATTTGTCACCTCAGAAGTCAAGCTTATCCAACCTTTTCTCAGCGACCAGGCATATTCTAAAACAAACAACCCAATAACTCAAAAAAAGTAAAAAGGAAATAACCCACAGGTTATATAAACCTTTGAAGGACTTCAAAATCAATAGCCGATCAATCAATAAAATAAGTGAAAAATCCAAATATAATAAAACTAAAAGAGACGGTTATGCTCGGAAATTGAAAAAATTAAGGAGTAACTCACATCCATCTTTGAGATTTTCTTGCCTGAACGGCTTCGGGATGTGGTCCAGCGATTTTTGGGCAAAGGGAGACTGGTAGCATCTTTGAGCTGCGCGTCTTCTTTGTCCAGAGATTGAAGGTGTGTAAAATAAGATCTTGGAGTTGGAGAGAAAGTAGGATTTTGGGAACCCAGTGGTGGAACCCAAGACTTCCGGGTTTGGTGCAGTAAGAGGATAGAGCAAAGAGGTTGTCATTGAGAGAGAGAGAGAGAGGGAAATTAATGTGCAGAAAACTTGAGTGAAGAAGGAGGTGATTTGGGGATTATTTTTGGAGTAATTTAGCTGTTTAGATTGATGGGCTTTGATCTACTAACTCTTTTTTTTTGTTTTCATTGGCTTAAAGAATCAAGCCCATGTTAAACAGAACAAAAAGGAAAGGCCCAATTTGGGTAGAAAGGGCTTGGGCTAAATTAATCTTATCAAACAGGGTATTGGTGAAGGGGCTTGGCCTAAAATAAATCCAAGCAAAACTCAAACTGTGATATACATGTCATGCATGTAGGCTGTAGAGGAGGACTAAAGGAGCTTGGGCTATTGGTGAAGTGGCTTGGGCTAAATTGACCTTATCAGACAAGCTATTGATTAAGGGTTCAAACACTCACATAGGCTAAGCTTGACCCATTTAACCTAATTAAATTGTGGCACTAGAATGTAGAGAAGGATCATCTTCTTACATACAACTTTGGGAAAACAAATTTATCACTAAAGTTTTATAATTTAGTCCGTTTGAACTTAAGTTTTGAAAGAGTGTTAGTTTATCTTTGAATTTTATTTTTTAGGTCAAGTGGATCTTTCATCCAATTTGAATCGTTAAAAAGTACGTGAAAAACAAATAAAACTCATGGGCAAATTGATATGAAAAATAAAGTTTTGACAGGTTTTTCACGTGTCTTTTAATAATCCAATTGGACAGAAGGTTCAATTGATTTGAAAATTAAAATTCAGTGACAAATTAACACTCTTAAAACTTAAAGTCAAATTGATCTAATAATAAAAAGTCAAGAATAAATTTATTTGTTTCTTTAAATATTTTGATGACGAATATTTAGAATTTCATATGATAAAATAAAAAAACAAGCTAAACTCGTCAAAATATTTTTTTAACTAAAAGTACTTTTCATCGTCACGTAAAGAAGGAAGAAAAAAAACATCTTCCCTCTCTTCGTTTGATAGTAAAAATTGCTTTGGTTCAAAAAAAATTAGCTGCATTTGTTGATAAATAAAATAAAATAAAATTGCATTTGACTGTTTTCTCTCTTCTGGCAAAATTTGAATTTTGTGAAAAATCAACCCTTGCTAGCCTGGCCAGATCACCATGTTTAAACTTATCACCGAAACTGAATGAAAAGACTTTGACTTTTCCCAATTCATTGACTTTTGATTATTGCATTGCATTTCTGTTATGCCAACCAAAGTGCAGCCTCACACCTACTAATCTGAACTAAAGTAAGATTAAAAAAAAAAAGTAAACTTTCTTAATTTTTTCATTCAAAACAATTTTTTTTTTAATTTTTAAAACTTCATTGATAATTTTGAGTAAAAATATTTAATGATAATTTTTAAAAATTTTATTAGTAATATTATTTTTTTAATCTCATACTTATATTAAAGTTATTAATAAAAAAATTTAAAATTATTAATAAAATTTCTAACGAGACTCTAGCCAAACAAAAAAAAAATTTATGTGCACATGTGAGGGTGGCTATTGCCAAATTGAAGGATTATTCAACGCAAAAAAAAATCAATTCAAATTTATCATAAGCTGCTTTATATTTTTTGTTATAGTCGATCAATATTTCAAGTCTCGACCAGTAAAACATTAGAAAGTCGATCCCTTGAAAACACAATTACAAAATTTATTGCTCAATTCTTCCTTAGTTCTTGAAGTTTCCATTAGGCTTCCTAGAAAATTGAAGGAAATGCCAAGAAAATTTGACTACGTACACAAATGAAGCATCCAAGTAAAAACAGAAGAAACAATAAACAATGATTTATAATATTGACCTTATGATCCACTGGAAGTGATCAATTATGTGAGGCATGACTTCATCATTTTCACTTGTGTGTCTTTTTTACTTATATGATAGTATAGTGATAAACAAAACAAATTTACTTTTCAATTACTTGGTGGAGACAAATAAGATGATATATCAAATTAAATGAAAACAATTTTTTTTCTTCTCGAAGCCTATTAATCTTGAAGAAAGAAAGGATATGCTATACTTCTGACGGTTTGTTTTTATTGTAAATTTTTATTTTAATGTTACCAATTTCGAGCAATAGTAAAATTATAAAGAGTTCGTTTGAATTAGCACAGAAAAAAAAAAAGTTGGTTCGTGAAATTTATGTTACAAAAAACAATTGAGTTATAAACTATTATAGTTTATAAAACAAAGGTAAAAATATTTTTTTCGACACAAATTCAATCTAATAAACATAATCATTTCATAAATCCTTTAAAAATCTTCAGAACTTCTTTTTACATCTTTTTTATTACCCACAAAAAAAAAAATCAGTATTTTAAATTAAATTACATTTCTCATTTCTAGATTTTATACTTGATTTTATTTATCATCTCATTTCAAAACTATGTGAAATAATTATTACACTTTAACATCTAAAATGACTCAATTGTAATAAGATTATAAATTCAGTGACTCGATTGAAACAACCAAAAAATAATAATATAAATAAAATCAAACGTAAAATTTAAGGTCGAAAAATGTATAAACCAACATTTTATTTTGCTTCTTTTTGTTTTATTTTTTCATCTTCTTTTACTTGTTTAACTTCTTTGACAAGCGAAAACGAAGAACATATTGTTTGCTAATTAGAAATTTAGGAGTCTAAAGTGTAAAAGAAAATATATTTTTTTTTATTTTGTGATAAAATATATATTTTATAATAAATTTATAATTTTAATGATCATGAATATTTTTATATTTATTATAAAAAAATATAAATTTATCATTAAATATGTATATTTTAACACAAAATATATATAAAAATAATTTTTTAATATAAAAACACCTTACTAGACACCAATTTAAAATAAAACTCGTCGACCATGAAAAACTACCTGTGGTTTTACTTTTACTCGTCCAACTTTTGAGTCCTTGACGCGCTAAAGTTTGGCTGTTACCGTACCTTGGGCCACAAGAATTTTACGTACGAATCCACTCTCTTAGTCAGTCTTCCACCCATTCTATTGGCCAAACCTCGTAAGAATGACGACATGACATGTCGTACGTAGCCGACTGATGTAAGTCATGGAAAGTTGCAATAAGAGGAAACTCCACCGTTTTTTTTTTATTTCCTAATTTATTTAATTCAAGATCAATCCCCTAATCCCTAGCTTCCTAAAGATGAATAAATGCATTGAACTTAATAATCTCTTGGATATCATGCAAGCTGGAGTGTATTAATGCTAATATTAGAGGTGAGAAAGAATGAGTCTAAATTAGATTTTATAAATAGGTGGTTAAAGAATACAGGTTAAACATATTTATTTTTTAATTGATTTTTTTTTATATTTATATTTATGTTTTAACAGGTAAGTAACGGGTCAAAAACAAATATTAATAAAAATTCTTTTATTTATAAGAAAAAATAACTATTCAGACCGGATACAAATTGAATTTTACGAGTAACGAATTAAAAATATTTTTTTTAACTTATTTTATTTTTCATGCTCGCATATGTATTAAAACGAGCGAATAACAAATTAAAAATGAATACAGACTAAAAGTTTCATCTCTAACTAATATGTTATTATATATAAATTATAAATAGAAATTTGAAATCAATTCTATTTAAAAAAAAAAAAAATAAGGTACCCAAAAAAGAGAGTAGCAATAAACATAAAAAAAAAATATCTACCAATTTGTTTTTTTTTTTTGCAAAAATCAATATAATTCAAGTCTTGAATTTCCCATGTGCCAATATCCCAACAACTTCTAATAAAAGATCAATTTGAAAAATGAAAAACCCAAGTAGGTCACTGATAACATCAGCATTCACCCAACAAGTTCTTCTCAGTCAAGTCATCCCCAACCCTCACAAGTCACAAGCATGCCTTCTAAACCAACCTTAACAGATAAGAAACAACTAGAACTCTCTACTGTGATTCTCTACCTCTAGAACTTGACACGTGATTAAATCCTGGAGAAAATAGTCGCCGCGTGGCGTCTTTTGAGGGAGTCCCAACTCCTCGACGGTTTATGAGTTGAAGTGGATTACCCTTTTTATCAGTTGCTTGTCTGTCATCTAAGGTGCCACGTGTCAGTCAATGCTACAGAAAGCGCGTTTCGTGCTTTATGCCCTGACAATAGTCCAAAATCCAATCTCTCGCGCACTTGTGAGCTAAACTGTAACATAATTTGACATAAATACCCTTATTTGATGACTATTTTTATTGGTTGATACATTACAAATATCCTTATTTTATGACTTATTTTCCTTGGTAATAAATCACTGCACTATCTTAATAAGAGATGTAAGGGTCTGTTTGGTTCTTTTGAGGTCTTGAATTCAATTTTTCAAATCAATTACCTTATAGATAAGAAAGATTGTTGTATGAATAGATAAATTACATCATCACTATAAATTAATACTTTTAGAAAACTTTTTTTGATAAAAGAAATTGAAAAAAAATTAAAATGTGTTAGGAAAACTGATTTAAACAATTGTTTTACAATTTTTTTTTTAAAAAAATTTAACTTCACTATTGTTGCACTAAAAACCGTTTCAAAAACTTTTTTGACGTAAGATTCAAAACCAATTTTGATAGCTATAGATTGAAACTATAACTTCATTAAATAGATTTAGTTCATCTTCACCTAAGAAAATGAAATAAATCAAGTTTATGGTAAAATTAAATGTCATATCATCAAATGAATATGATTTAAATTCAAATTTATCATGGTTCAATCTAACAATGAATTTGATTTTTATTTTAATTCTCAAATAGAGTGGATCTAAATCCTGGCTAAACAGCGCTTAAGATCCTTTGTATGATTGATTATGTTTATGATGAGGTAGTATGTTATCTCATTTAAAAATTGAATGTAACTACAATTAAGTCGTACTGTTTTATGTGATAAAACAATATGGCATTTATTTTCTTAACTATAAGCTTGCCAAAAATAATGGTCATATATTTTATTTAAAAATTGAATCTGATGTAGAGGAAAATTCATTTTCTAATAACCTGATGACAACTAGCAAAAGTTATGAAAGTAATTTTATCGCAAGATTGTTATCAGCACGAGGTCGTTACCGTCAAGTGTCCTGCCACATACCGAAGCGTAATAACTCGCACATCGTTTCCTCTTGTAAATAAAATGATTATGAGTAACCGAATCGATCCCTCTACGAGATTATAAATAAGTTTTTCAAGGCACGCATAAAGACCAACTCTCAATTGCAATTAAGTCATACTCTTTTATATGATAAAGCAATATGTTAACAATTATTTTCTTACCTATATGCATGTAAAACATAATGGTTACATATTCTCCATTGGAAAACTGAACCAACAAATAAATTTCAAAAGAAGAACAATTCGATTAGAATCACAAAAAAAAAAAATAAGAACAATTGAAAATATAAAAAAGATAATGAAAAATAAAAAATCAACGCAAATTGAAGACAAAAAAAATAACAAAAATTCTGTTTTTATTAATAATAATTATTGATATAAATATACCGTCGTAAAACCATGAATAAATTATGTGATAATGTTATAATGTGTAATTAAAAGTTTCTCAAGGCATATTAGTAATCGTTTTCGGTGAGTGATGAAATTGTAATTATTTTTTTTAAAAAAAAATTGAGAACAAACGAGGATAATCAATCATAGGTCCACTGCCTAACACGTGTCTAAATAATGGATAACTCACAAAGTTTCCAGATAGCAGCCAACCAACAAGAAAGTAACAAAAGAGAAGCACAAAAGTTTAATGCCAAACGGCCTATGTCTGTAGTGTAAGTGAATAGAAACCAACCTGCTCACTACGACTACTACAGGACTACTATTCAATAGAGGAGAAAGCCAAAATAGTAAAATACTGAAAATTGGAATAATGTAAAGTAAAAGTAACACGTTGCTATTATCCCAAGTTTTGGAATTACTATATCCAATGTGACATTATTGAAATTTCCATTTTATTTATAAAAATAATATAACTAGTGTGTACATGTAGCTTTAAACAAATGGGATTTGACTTGAATTAAATGAATTTTTATTTTATAAATAAAAATGATATCCTTAATTGTGCGGAAGGGATTTTATTTGAATTAAAGTATATTCAAATTTGTTTGTCAAAAATTATTATATTAGATTTTTCATCAAATATTTTAAAACTTAATCGATGTCTGAATCTATAAGAATTTTAATTATTATCGAATTATTTGATTACAAAATAGATATAAAACCTTATTTGACTATAACTTCATACCTTATACTAATAAACAATTAATTGATTAACAGATTTTAATCAAAATCGAATAATAGATCAAAACTTTTATTCACATTCAATTATATTAAATCAAATACGAGTGGATTTTGAATCAAATTCTCATCCATTAAAATGGGCACCTAATGTGTGACAGGTTGGTTACATGGGTATATTACCTTTCAAATGGAACGTTTTAATTATTATATTACCAATTACAATATCAAGACATGCGATTATCAAATTTCTTCATATTTTTATGTTGATTGTCAGAAAATTCATCTTATAATTTATAATAATTCTGTTAAATTATGTTGTTCAATATATATATTTTTTATTGAAATGATATTATATATAAATACAATAATTAATTTGATCACAATATGAGTTTATAGTATATCATTAATTCATCTAGAAGCATACAATATTAACACAATCCACTTAAAAAAAAAAATCAATATACAAATTAAACAAATAATCCACGTTATAATAGGAATCAAATCTGAAACCTTATGATTTTATAATTTCAACATTGATATTTTTTTACCCGAAAGTCTTTCACTCGTGTGAACGTAAACTCATAAATCTTCTCTTTTTTTTTTACAGAATTTCCAATTTCGAGTTAAAACAATTTCCATCATTTTTTTGTCGGATTTTCATCTTAAACTTTTGATAAATTTGCCAAAAACTAAAAAAACTAGCAATTAAAATGAAAGATCCATGAGGATCAGCAAGATCATGCTGAGATCGGTTACCATGAATAGAAGTAAATAACAAATTAAAACCATTTCTCGCGTGAGTCATTCATGACTACTAATCGAGTCGCACACGCCTTAAGAGTTTAAGACCGTAACCCGAAACCCACAAGTGGGTTCGGTTCGGTTTACCATTTCTGTTGGGTTAAAAAAAAGAAAAAAGCTGGCGTATTTGTTTTGACTTGGAACCATTCTTCACTCCTCACAAAACCAACCAAAGCTCAGTCACCACCCAATCGCTTAGTTGACCGACTTCACTCTCCCTACTCCACCAACTAACCTCACCCCTTACGCCTCCCTATATATTATACCCCCCAACACCAATCCCACTCCTCACTCACTCCTTTAGTCTCTCCTCCAAAAGTAAAAAATAAAAATCCTCTCTTTTTATAATCTCTCAAGAAATCAACAATTGAAGATGGCGCTTGAGGCACTGAATTCCCCAACAACCACCACTCCTTTCACCTCCACCATCACCACTACCACCACCAAGAACAAGATCAACAACAGTTACGGAGAAAAAGATCAGGAAGACATGGAAGCTAACTATATGCAGGAGCCATGGATCAAGAGGAAACGCTCAAAACGACCCCGTTCTCCTGAAGAATCAGCTCCCACCGAAGAAGAGTATCTCGCTCTTTGTCTCATGTTGCTCGCTCGCGGCACCACCACCGCCACCGCTGTGAATTTACCAAACAATCATCAACCGTCACCACCACCGGAGAGACGACAACAACAACAACAACAACAGTCCCCTGCATCTTCTAAGCTTTCTTACAAATGCACTGTGTGCAACAAGGCTTTCCCTTCCTACCAGGCCTTAGGCGGTCACAAGGCGAGCCACCGCAACAAGTCAACCTCCACCGACACCACCACCATCGCTGACAACAACTCCTCCACCACCGCTGCCACCAGTGGTAAGGTCCACGAGTGTTCGATTTGCCACAAGGTGTTTCCCACTGGCCAGGCTCTCGGAGGACACAAGCGGTGCCACTACGAAGGCGTCGTCAACGGCGGAGGAAGTGCGGCCAGCGGAAGCCATAGCGTTAGCGGTGTGACGCTCTCGGAAGGACAGACTCGACGTGGATTTGACTTGAACCTTCCGGCTTTTCCTGAATTCATTTACGGAGAACAGGAGGTGGAGAGCCCTTTGCCGGCTAAGAAATCTCGTTTCTTGATCGATCGTAAATCATCGTGATAAGGATGTTTCTTTGCTTAATTAGATTTGATGTTTTTTTTAGGGATGGAGTAGATTACATGAATTACACAGACCGTTGGATTTTTTTTTCTTTTTAATTGTTGATTTTGTTTTGGTATTTTTTTTTAATTGGTAATGAATTGGTTCTGTACAGTGAATTTGTTCATTGTTTGTGGCAACTCAATTCTGTTGTAAGGCTATGATATTGATCATTTATCGATTATTCCATTTTCGAAAATTGATTAATTTACAAAAATTACATTTATGGAGTAATATTTATTTTGGATATGCATGACTTTTTCTTAATATTGAATATTCAATACCGCCTTTGATGTTTGACTGAAGTGTGATTTTTTTTTTTTGTTGCAATTCATTAATTCAAAAAAAAAAAACAACTTAAATGGTAGTAAGTGAAATAAAAGATATTTTGGTTTAGCTTCTAAAATCTAAACATAAATTATACCCAAAAAATATTACCAAAAAAAACTTAAATATAGATTTTAATTTTTAAGTAGTTGAATTTTTATTGGTTTTTATTTTGGACTGTTTTTTAATTTAATTTTTATTAAATAAAGTTGAAATTATAATTAAGCCAAACGCCAAATTTTTTTAGTGCAGATAAATTGTGTGAGTTAAAAATAACATAACTTAAATTGTGATTGAGAGTTTAATTTAATGATTACCATTTTCAAATAACATAAGTTTTAGCAAAGAAAGTTTGGTTTTGATCTAGATTATTATTAGGGATGGTAATTCGTGGTTTTTTTGTAATTAATCGACTTGAACTACATCCGTTTAAATAGTTATAAATAAAAATAAATGAATTTTTTATGATTATAAATAATTTTATATTAAAACAACAAAATAATTAAGTGTTAGTTTAGCTGTCGTCATCCCTCAATTTCTATTAACGATTTGGCTAAGATTGAACGAGTAGAATTGTGGTTTTTGATGTGAAAAAAAAAACAGAGTAAAACTCACGACTAAGTCAAGGTTTTTGCTTTTTGCTTTATTTTATTTTGTTTTGTTTAAAACTCACATGAATTTCCAAATGTAATGGTGGTTGACGCGTGAACAACGCAAGTACAGCAAGCAGGCAGGCAGGCAACTATGATGCATACGGTCTGGTCTCTTTATAAGGCTGTTTTAACAAACATAAGTAGGAGCCAAAAAGGGCATGTTAGGATGATGGGTTTAAATTTAGGCAATACATACCGTACATAAACATAACCCATGTGAGTTGTTCATGCCTTTAATGCACATGTTAGCATGCATAATCACAAATGATAACTACATCTTTTGCGTGACTTATGACACTTGTCTTTCGTTAAGAGTTAATGAGTTCCCGCACCTTATTAATTTAGCCACAGCCACTAAAAAATTAGTTCAATTCTATAAATTTTATATAAAAAAAATCTTTTTTTTCTTTAAAAGAATTTTGAAGACCTTTTTCTTAATAATTAGGTATGGGTGCATTTGATCCGTTAAAAATTGAGTAGACAAAATACCAATACCTTCGTATAAAAACCTTTGATGACTTAGCATGATTATTGATCAAATTATTAACATTTGTTAGACAAAATTTTGGACGAAATGAGATATATGTTCTTTAAATATCAAACTGTGAATACAACGAAAGAGATAAATTTGTGTTTTGAAAAGCTAGAGAAGTAAACCACTAAGGGATGGCTCAGTGGTAGACTTTTGTGAGATCTCAAATTTGACATTTCCTATGATTTCTTGTGGTTACCACAAAATTATTTTAATTAAATAGTCTGCTTACTCGGTGCATGAAGTGTGGAGGGTCCATTTTGAGGTTTAAGGTCTAAAATGCGTTCATCAAAAGTGATTGAGATCCGTACCGATTCCTCAGTTATAAAAAAAAATCTAAAAAGGGTAAGTGCTTCGAGAACCACCATAATAATTATAATGTTAAAAACTGTTTAAGATTTATTAAAACTGTTATTAATTTCAAGTTTACAGTATTATTCAGCACATAGAATCAAAATGACAGATTAAATTTCCTCTTTAATCTAAAATTTTCTACCCCACCAATCACGGTATCAAGTTATTGCCCTAGAAGAAAAGTTTTGTACGTAAATATAATTAATAAAAAACAAAAACAACCCTTAAAAGTTGAGTGTCGAAGCAGTACACTACTGGATTAGGTGATTATTATGCAAAGGGAGGAAGTAAAGAGAGTAACTTGAAGAAGTCTCTATACTTACCATGCGTGTCGTGTCATCAAATAGTAGCTTATCCAAACACAGCACAATTTTTTCCTCTATAAAAAATAATTTATTTAGAATATATATATATATATATATATATATATATATATATATATATATATATATATATATTCTTCACTTAACTAGTGAAACAAGACAAGGAGACAAAGTTGCTTCCTTGGACAGTTTTCTACACTCTTAAATGAAAGATGCTTAAAAGCAAAAGATGAAGAAAAATACATAAGTTGATTAGTGTTCTTTGCGTATGGGAGGTGGTAACTGGTAAATGTATATGATTAATCCGTATGTGGACAATTTATGAAAATGGACTGAACTGAAATTTAGGTTACTACTTTTACATTATCTGTACGCTGTTTGTTAGCAATTAGTTCACATTTCGGACAACCTAGCTAGCTAAAAATAATAGGCATAATGACGATATTTGGTTATCATTTTATATAATTTTAAATTAATTAAAATTTTAATTGAATCTTATTAAATTTTATTAAATAATAATTAAAATATCAATTAATAAATTATTTGATTTGATTTGATTAAATTTTTAAAAAATAAACTCCATTTAAAATTGGTTTAAATGAAAACCAAACATTACTAATATTGTTTAACAAAGTTCAAAATAATAAAATGGTAAAATTCAATTACGTCTCTCAAATAATTGATACTAATTAATATGATATTTCTTAGACATAACAATTAGATCCAAAGTATTTTATAATAGACAAAGAAAAAAGTAATGAATTTTTTTTATAACAACGCAGTATTGGATTTGTGGTGCTGTGTTGAGACGTAAGTTTTTTGTAATGTGACTGATTTTAATTAGTTGAATGACATTTTCACGTTTCTTCACTTTTTCTGTTAAATTTTAGAGGTAAAAAATAGACAGGTTGGGACGGGTACAGGTTGAGTCTTATGAGTAGCGGGTTAGTGAGTACAAGTTAAAAATATTTTTTTTCTAACGGATCTTATTTTTCGTGTCTATACTCATGTTTTAACAGACGGATAATGGGTATTAGCAAAAATTCACTATTTATATGAGAAAATTGCGATCCGGATCGAATATAGGCTGTGTCTTACAGGTAGCGAGTCAATGGGTATATGTTAAAAATGTTACTTTTTCAACAGGTTTTATTTTTCATGTTCATACTCGTATTTTAGCAAGTAAGTAACGGATCAAAAAATAAACAGGTTAAAAGTCTCGCCTCTATTAAATTTCTTGTTAGTGGGATGAGTTTATTGTTTTGTAAGAACTTGAGATTGAATTGAAATTACTATCAAATTTGAGAGATCTACTTTTATTTTACCTTAATAATATTTTTTCCTCTTCAGATGGTCAAATTTATTTGTTTTGGGGGAGGGGGGTGGGGGGGAAATTGTTATCTTTTACTTTGCAGAGGCTGTGGCTTATTTAATGATGATTTAGTGTTTCCTAGTCAGAAACTGATATGAAAATGAATAACAGACATTCAAAGCAAGGCATGAGAAATGTGCTGGGAAAAAAAAGAACACTACAAACGTTTATGATATGAATTACATCATTCTATGTATCATAAATCAATTCACAATCATTCAGTTTCACGATTTTTATTGTCATATATTTTTGCTTTTCAATATGTGACATGATGGAATTTAACACAAAATCAACAATCACAATAACTAAATAAATAAATAAAATAAACACAATAATTTTAACGTGGTTTGACATAATTTTTTTACTTTCATCAACGAGTCCATCATTATTCCATTTCTTTTGCAATTTTTGGATAGAAAAAAACTGTTAAGACTCATTACACGATAAAACTGTGTGAAGACTCTCTCCAATTTCATAACGAAGTATACCCAATGTTCACTCAACCCTTAAATCCCGATAAAATCATCTTTTACAAGTTATATTGATGCATGCATTACTACACTTAACATCTGACCAATTATTCTTCCTTCAAGAATAGGATGAGAGACTATTTCTCTTGATGCCCATAGTTATAACCTTCACTAACTTTCCCATCAAGTTTTTTTCTCACAAAGCAGCTTGTTCTTCACAACAAGTAATTTTAGAACCCACACCAATAAATTATGAGCCAAAAAAATCTCAATATCGATCAAGTTTTCATTAGATTGGTTCACCATGGATCTAATCAAAACATTTATGTTTTAATCGAATCTTCAATACTGCTTAATTAGATTTTGGACTTAATCCAACATGATAAACATGAATCTCATACCTTCAATTTAATAAACCAATGATTGATTCTCTAAATTGTGTCATTTCCCTTGATACAACATGTCAAAAATCATTCCATTCTTTGTAAAACAGTACTGAAAATTTTATCTTCATCAATCAAAATTTCTACTTTTACTTCACTTTGCCTCCTCTAGCAGCTTAACCAAGCATAGACACCATATGCTAGGCTTAAAAAAATCATACATTGATAATTAAACAGTAATTATTTTTCAATTGGATGATCGGTGAAGGCGATTAGATTAGAGTCTTTTTGTTATAGTAAGGTGATGCAAGCTTTTTTTCGAGCTTTGATATAAATTAACATTTATAAAAACCCACACAATTTTAATAGAGACGTCTCGTTTTCTCTCCCAAAGCTTTTTCTGTGTAAAAGAAAATAAATGAGTTGGGTACTTTTCTTTGCTAAATGAGTTGTTAGGTAAATTTAACAAGTCAATCGTCGGTGCAAGACTCGAAATTAAGAGAAGCGGACGGTGTTCCAGTATGGCAGGCTATGAGAAAAATAGTCACTTAAAATGGGCAGAGACCTGTGTTACAAGGTCTTTTGGATGCTTTCTTGTGTTTGAACTTGGAAATTCCTTATTGCAATTTTGCCTACTTTTTTATTTGCGAGTGGCAAAAAAAAACATTATATGTCTGCCTAAAATTGAACATGTTTTTTTCTTAACAGTGTGGGTAGTTACAGGCCAAACATTTTAGGCACATAGTTTTGTCCGAAGTTGACCTTTGCTGGCGCAAAAACACACAACTCATCATGGATAAAAATAAGCTAGTTTTCTTAATACTTTATAAAGTTGGGTACTAAAGGTAGACAAAAATATAGAGATACAAACAAATGATGGGATTAGCAAATGAAATTCAAAGAATTTGTCTAAAATATCTACAAGATGTGGGGATTCAAGTGGACCACTTGAAGAGGGGGGCGTATGCATCACCATAAAAATTGTGGAAATTGGAAGGAAAATAAAAGAAAAATGTGCATAGTGAGCTTTGAGATCTAGTGCCACTTGCCTTGTATTGTCGTCTCATCACCATATGTGTGTTGCCCAACTCTTGTCCAATAGGCTTCACTATAGTGCCACATGCCAATTGTTGCCTTATGGAGAGAGACAAGAAGTATCCGGGCACTTATTATGATTTAGATGAGACGGTCGACTCTAAATCATCATTTTCATTTTTTAAGTTTAAAATACAAGTATATCTCTCATATTTAATATTAATTAGAACAATTTAGTCTCAAAATTTTTGAAAATACTTTAAATTTATCTCATTGTTAAAAAGGTTAAAAAAACCGAAAAATTTGCAAATGTTTTTAACCTATACTTATCACATATGTATAACAATCAATTCACATTTCAATGGAATAGTATAAAGCAATGATGTAAGTTTCAAGTCAGACAGTGTTATAGTTTAATTATTTAATTGAAGCGTTCTGGTTTCATTATGTTTTGGTGCACCGTTTTGGATTTGATTGTATTTTTAAATACATACTTGCTAAGTTATATATATTTTAAAAAAATATAATTATAAATATAAATTATAAAAAAACAATCATAATTCAAATATATAAATTAATCATTCCCAATTTTTTAAATTAATTATAAATCTTTTTTTGATATAAATCCAAATTGAGATTTTGTTCTACTATCATATCAAATTACATATCTTTCAAATATATATATTATAATAAAAAAATTATCATTCAAACATCAATCTCAATTGAAAAGACGTGAAAATTCTCAACAGATCGAAACGATCTAAACAAAAAACGAAACGAGTATGGGAGTGTTTCGTTTCGGTTTAATATTGAAACCGAAACGTTGGCCGTTTTAATCGGAACGAAACGAAACTAACAATATTGGTATAGACTTATTGTTACGTAACTGTGAGAAAATAATTTTGTTTAATTTCTGCTTTGGCTATTAGCTATTTTGAATGTAAATTTTATATTAACTAAAAATTTTACGAAATTTTTATTAAATTTGAGTAATATAATTGTACTTCACTTTTTAATAATAAATTGTTAAAAAAAAAAACATTTTTATTAATGTTACGTGACTGTTTTTACTCGTAAACATTACTTGTAAATAATATATTAAATATTAATTTATATCAAATCGCGATGTAAGATCTGACTCATCCTTCTGTAATAAAAAAAGACTCGACAAGGAAACTCTGTTACCGCTAAAATTTGGTGGTAATAATAATACGGGAGTCTAAATCATCATTTCCCTGAAGTGTTCAACCACCAAAGAAGGATCCAACTTTATTTGGGCCACACGTACACTTTAGCGGTATGAATATAATTGGGCTATACAAAGTGTTAAGTTTTTGGATGAGTTAGTTAGAAAGCCCTAATCAGCCTTTCCTTATAGTACGAGCACTTTAACAAAAGCAATTTATTAGTTAGAAAGCCCTAATCAGCATCTTCTTGTTCTCCATTACTAGCCGTCATGTTGGGTACTAGTATTTAATCACAATTAATTCTTCGAGCAATAACACAAAATTTAAACCACACTTTATTTAAAATATTTACCATGAACCAATCCGTCATTGATAAAAGAAATCCCGCATCTACATATTTTGATCTTAATCAGTTTATTATGAAATTGAATAATTCTAATACTTAAATATAATAATTCCAACATTCAACTATATTGTTTGGCATAACTCAATCAATTTAAAAAAAATCATCAGCAAATGTGAAAAGCATTAACTTAACAAATGTGAAATACCAAAATTGTCCTTATTGCCTTTTATTCTCCTCCAAATCATTCTCTCTTCAAGTTGAAATTCAGCAAAAACTATGTGAAGCAAGAGGAACACGATTACCGATTCAGTGTGTTCAAGGTCAACCTACACCGAGCCAAGCGCCACTAGATGCTGCACTTCGCTGCAGTCCATAGCATTACCAAGTGTTGATGCCAAAAACGTGCTGAAATAGAGGTCGCACCGGGGTACCTGCACAGGGAAAGAGAGGGGCTATAGGGTCGACGGAGGGGATGCCTCCGAGGATACTCCGATGCTTAAGTTAGGGCACAATTAGGTGTATTGGTTAAGCTAAAAAAACGAACTGCCTTTAGAATGCTAACCTAGTTCTTTTTATAAGGTTTCGGAGGCAGTATCGGGCCAAGGGTGGCGGCGACACGGTATCCCAACTGGGTTGGGTAATGATGCCTAGGAGGCCCAGCTAGGTGGCTAGGGGCCGTTCGCTGGGGCTTTTACCTTGCTGGCTCGATCAGGAGCCCTTCAGATATAAAGGTGGTTGATCACTTGACAGCCCAACTTGGTTTCGCAATTATGCCTAAGAGGCCCAGTTGGGTAACTGGGGGCCGTTCGTTAGGGCTTGGCCTCGATGGCTGATCGTGAGCCGTTAACGTGTCTAGAGCAGTCTGCCGACCTGACACCCAACTTGGTTGGGCTATGATGGCTTGGTAGGTGATGGTGACGTTGAAGCCTAGCGAGGGGCGGCGGAACCTTTGAAAGCCGGTTATGACCTAAGGGTTAAGCTACCCGGTCCGAGATCGTCCACGTGTCTTCTTGTAACCTACTGTCAAGAGGATCCACGCGTCGTCTTCCTATTGGAGGGGTATTTTCGGCTGTATCAGAGGCCCCCCACTTCCTTAAGTGCAGCACTGTGGTTGAGGAAATAGCAATCCATCTCATCGGACCTTGAAGAGAATAGGCCGAGGACTTGTGGATCAATCCATCTCCTCGGCTAAGAACACCATGAGTCCGAGGACAAGTGGAGCAATCCATCTCCTCGGACTTTGAAGAGAATAGGCTGAGGACTTGTGGATCAATCCATCTCTTCGGCCAAGAACACTGTGAGTCCGAGGACGAGTGGAGCAATCCATCTCTTCGGACCTTGAAGAGAATGGGCCGAGGACTTGTGGATCAATCCATCTCCTCGGCCAAGAACACCGTGAGTCCGAGGACGAGTGGAGCAATCCATCTCCTCGGACCTTGAAGAGAATGGGCCGAGGACTTGTGGATCAATCCATCTCCTCGGACCTTGAAGAGAATGGGCCGAGGACTTGTAGATCAATCCATCTCCTCAGCCAAGAACACCGTGAGTTCGAGGACGAGTGGAGCAATCCATCTCCTCGGACTTTAAAGAGAATGGGCCGAGGACTTGTGGATTAATCCATCTCCTCGGCCAAGAACACCGTGAGTCCGAGGACGAGTGGAACAATCCTTCTCCTCGGACTTTGAAGAGAATAGGCCAAGGACTTGTGGATCAATCCATCTCCTCGGCTAAGAACACCATGGCTCCGAGGACAAGTAGAGCAATCCATCTCCTCGGACCTTGAAGAGAATGGGTCGAGGACTTGTGGAGCAATCCATCTCCTCGGCCAAAGAACACCATGGGTCCGAGGACAAGTGGAGTAATCCATCTCCTCGGACCTTGAAGAGAATAGGCCGAGGACTTGTGGATCAATCCATCTCCTCGGCCAAGAACACCGTGAGTCCGAGGACGAGTGGAGCAATCCATCTCCTTGGACTTTGAAGAGAATGGGCTGAGGACTTGTAGATCAATCCATCTCCTCGGCCAAGAACACCGTGAGTCCGAGGACGAGTGAAGCAATCCATCTCCTCGGACTTCGAAGAGAATAGGCCGAGGACTTGTGGATCAATCCATCTCCTCGGCCAAGAACACCGAGAGTCCGAGGACGAGTGGAGCAATCCATCTCCTCGGACCTTGAAGAGAATGGGCCGAGGACTTGTGGATCAATCCATCTCCTCGGCCAAGAACACCGTGAGTCCGAGGATGAGTGGAGCAATCCATCTCCTCGGACCTTGAAGAGAATGGGCCGAGGACTTGTGGATCAATCCATCTCCTCGGGCCTTGAAGAGAATGGGCCGAGGACTTGTGGATCAATCGATCTCCTCAGCCAAGAACACCGTGAGTCCGAGGACGAGTGGAGCAATCCATCTCCTCGGACTTTGAAGAGAATGGGCCGAGGACTTGTGGATCAATCCATCTCCTCGGCCAAGAACACCGTGAGTCCGAGGACGAGTGGAACAATCCTTCTCCTCGGACTTTGAAGAGAATAGGCCGAGGACTTGTGGATCAATCCATCTCCTCGGCTAAGAACACCATGGCTCCGAGGACAAGTAAAGCAATCCATCTCCTCGGACCTTGAAGAGAATGGGTCGAGGACTTGTGGAGCAATCCATCTCCTCGGCCAAAGAACACCATGGGTCTGAGGACAAGTGGAGTAATCCATCTCCTCGGACCTTGAAGAGAATAGGCCGAGGACTTGTGGATCAATCCATCTCCTCGGCCAAGAACACCGTGAGTCCGAGGACGAGTGGAGCAATCCATCTCCTCGGACTTTGAAGAGAATGGGCTGAGGACTTGTGGATCAATCCATCTCCTCGGCCAAGAACACCGTGAGTCCGAGGACTTGTGGATCAATCCATCTCCTCGGCCAAGAACACCGGGAGTCCGAGGACGAGTGGAGCAATCCATCTCCTCGGACCTTGAAGAGAATGGGCCGAGAACTTGTGGATCAATCCATCTCCTCGGCCAAGAACACCGTGAGTCCGAGGACTAGTGAAGCAATCCATCTCTTCGGACTTTGAAGAGAATTGGCCGAGAACTTGTGGATCAATCCATCTCCTCGGCCAAGAACACCATGAGTCTGAGGACAAGTGGAGCAATCCATCTCCTCGGACCTTGAAGAGAATGGGCCGAGGACTTTCGTCTCCGTACTGGCGGTGGGAGTGACACGTGGCTGTATTTAGCGTAAAATGGCGGAGCACAGCAATGATGGTTTTCCCTTGGGAACTGAGAAGCCATCTTTTGGGAAAACGGCGGTTGCTTTGGGGAATAGAATGTTGGTAGGGAAGTGTGAGAGATCGCTTTGGGCTTCCCAAAGGTCTCCTGCTTTTTCGCCCGCATTAAATACTCTTCGTTTATCGTGTTCCATTTCCTATATAAGGAGGTTGTGGCTTTTCTCCCTTCATTTACTTTCAATCTGAGTTAGCTAGTTTTCGAGAACAAAATATTGAGAGTCCTCGTCCAAGCCCTAGTTTATAGTAACTTTTCTTGAGAGTCCTCGTCCTCGCCCGCAGTCTTCTCCTTTAGTGCTAGGGTCTGTCTCGGTGTTAGTGTTTCGTGGTCTGTGCTGAGGTCGTGAAGAGGGGTTGTCTTTCAATAATTTTTAGAAGCTTAGGAGGCGTTTAAGTCCAAATTCTTCAGACTTTGGTGAGTTCGTCTTCCTTATTCTTTACTCATGTCTTCATTTGAAATTTATCGCGATAGGCCTAGCGGTAGCAGTACTAGTAGGAGTAGTATGGGAAGTACTTGTAGTAGTTGTAGTACCGAGGACGGGGAGACATCCTCGTCCTCGTCGAGGGGAGAACGTCCTGAAGGGATCGGGCCATCTCCAGGTCCTTGGACTTTAGTGCCATATGTCCCTTTGGGGGAAGGGTATGGGTTTAAAGGTAGCCCTTCCTCAGGAGAGAGAGAGGTCAGGGTTGTGGCAGTTAGGGATAGGGCTTTGACTGAGATAAGAGAGACCTCAGCTGGGGAGGAGCGAGAGGAATGGCACTATGCTGCTATAGAGGTCCCTAGTCAGATCAAAAGTGAAGACTTAACAGTGATTTTCCAGATGAGTACGCTCTCCGGCTACCTAGAGTAAGGGAGAAGGCTTGTGATGTTCTTCCAGACCGAGCCCCTTACGAGCTTTGCGTCTATGAACATCAGATGCAAGCCGGGCTACGGTTCCCTCTCCATCCCTTTTTCCGAAGTATCCTCCGATATTTCGAAATCGCGCTATATCAGATTGTGCCAAATTCGGTGCGGTTGATCATAGTGTTCCTCTATGTTGGCGGGGCAGTGGGTAGACCGTTGACCATGGATGTGTTCAAAGCTCATTTTCTCATCAGTAGGCACGATCAGACCGACTGGGTAGTTTTTAGTACTCGGTCGAGAAGAAAGTTGTTGCAGAAGACACCTTCGTCCATTAAGAGATGGAAGAAGAACTTTTTCTTCGTTCAGTCGGATAAGGACTTTGGCCTTCCTCGATCCTGGAGTATAGACCGGACCGGGAAGTGCAAAAAGGTGGGTCTTCGCCCTTATGAACAGGAGACTGTAGATGCGATGGTGGGCTCACCTATTGACGTCCAAGTCCTCTATGACAATGAGGCATTGGCTCGGCGAGGTCTCTGCCCTCCCTGTCCTGGGCCTTCCCTCGAGAGTGGTACATTTTTTGTTCGTCACTTTTTCTTTTCTAGCTTATTCGTCTATGCTTTACACTTTGTTTTGACACTTTTCCCTTTTTATGTGGGCAGAGATGGAGGCCGCAGCTCATGCGAAGGAGTATGCCAAAAAGGTGGCCCTGGAGAAGCGGAGGGCTGCCCGGGCTGAGAAACAGCAGGCTTCTGGGTCAGAGAGCAGGAAGAGGTCGCGGACCCAGCCCCCCGTACCCATAGAGCTAGAGACTTCGTCGAGGTCCCAGTCTCAGCCAGAGATAGCATCCGATCCTATCGTTCCTCTACCATCCTTACCCATGGTCAAGCCTATCCCAGCTCCAGCTCCGAGTCAGGGGACCGCTGCTGAGACCCCTGCGTTCATACCCGAGTGGGCTTTGAGGTCAAACGACTTCGTTTTCATGCATCCCCGAATAGCACGTGAGCATCTGACGAAGGGGACTCTTCCTCGAGACGTCTCGGAGTTAGGGCGGAAGACCACCGAGTCCCTCTGCGCAGCTGCTGAGACAGTGGCATCCCAGGTATGTTTTCTTCTTTCAGTTAGTCTTTTAAGTCTCGTTTTCACATTTCTAGTTTTCATTTCCCAACATCTTTTTGATGGATATCAGATGGGAGCCATTATGGGTGCGACCGCTAGTCGCTGTATGGAGACAGCTGAGCTTCTGTGGTGGGCCAGCGCCAGGTAGAGGAGAAAACCGAGGCAGTATTCCACTTTCAGGTTTTGTTGGAATCTGCCATCCAGGCTCGGTCTGATGTTGAGACCCGTACTCGGGCTGTCGAGGAGGAGACTGAGTCCCGCATTTGGGCCACTGTGGAGGAGGCAGAGGCTCGCGCGCAAGTGGCTATGGAGCAGGCTCTAGCTTTGTTTAAGGAGTCGGAGGCATATCAGTCAGCCGTCGTCGCCGAGGCGGGCCAACAGTACTATTTTGAGTTCATGGATACGAGGGGGAAGGCTGAGGCCTTATACCTTGAGCTTGATTTTTCCCACCTGGACTTACTGGGTCCCGAAGACGAGGAGTTGGAGGTTCTGGACGAGGATCAGGAAGAGGAGAAAGAATAGCATGGGGATCAAGAGGAGCATCTAAGCACTGGGTCTCCGGCACAGGGTGTTGCGCCTTTAGACTGATCGGACTCTTCATCTGACCTCAACCAGGAGTTTTGTATTTCGGAGCCAGTAGTGCTTCTTTTGTTTTTTGTATGGATAGTTCCAGTTTTGTATGTCGGAGCCAGTAGTGCTTCTTCTGTTTTTTGTATGGACAGTTCCAGTTTTTGTATCGAACTCCAAACTTCATATATATATATAACGACTATGCTTTTATTGTGGGTGTTTAAGCTTTTACACTTGTGTTTGACTGAAAAAAACGTCAAAGGTGCTCGGCGTTCCATGTTCGGGGAATGAGCTTCCCACTGAGTTCTTCGAGCTCAAAAGTTCCAGGTCGACATATCCTTTTGATTCGATATGGCCCCTCCCAGTTAGGGACCAGTTTGCCTGATTCTCGAGGCTTGGATACTTCGTTCTTTCGTAAGATGAGGTCATGGAGAAAAAAGTGCCTTACTTTTACTCTTGAATTGAAGTACCTAGCAGCTCGCTGTTGGTAAGCGGCAAGTAGGATTTGGGCTTTATCTCGGGCTTCATCGAGAAGATCGACGTTCATGCGGAGGATTTTCTCATTGCTTCGCTCCTCGAAGCTCTGTACTCGTAAGGAAGGCACTCATATTTCCAAAGGGATTACTACCTCGACTCCATAAGTCATGAAGAAGGGGGTTTCCCCCGTAGGTGCTCGGGCCATAGTTCGATATGCTCAAAGTATGTTGGGTAAATGGTTTGTCCACTGCTTATCTATTTCGTCTATTCGCCTCTTGATTCCTTGCAGGATCGTTCGGTTGGTCACTTCGGCTTGTCCGTTAGCTTATAGGTATCCAACCGAGGAGAATTGATGGTCGATGTACAATTCATCGCAAAATGTTTTGAACCAAACACTGTCGAACTGTTTGCCGTTGTCTGTTACTAATACTTGAGGTACCCCAAACCGACATACGATTGACTTCCCTACGAAGGCTCGGGCTTGATAGTTGGTGATGCTGGCTAAGGGTTCAGCTTCCACCCATTTTGTAAAATAATCTATTGCAACTATGAGGTACTTTTGCTGGCCGGTTGCTCCAGGAAAAGGCCTGAGAAGGTCTATTCCCCATATAGCAAAAGAAAGTAGACTGATTATCGGAGTCAAGAAGTTTGCTGGTTGATGCGGCACAGTGGCATACCGCTGACAGCTTTGACATTTGTTTACCAGTTTCGTGGCCGCTTCCCTCATCTTTGGCCAATAGTATCATTGACGACGGATTTTGAATGCCAAGGCACGTCCATCGAGGTGATTTCCACATATACCTTCGTGGACTTCGCGAAGAGCGTAATTAGCTTCGGTTGGGTCAAGACATTTTAAGTAGGGCATTGTCAGCACTCGTTTGTACAAGCAATCATCCAGAATTGCGTACCGGGTGGCTCGAGACACAATCTTTCGGGCTTCGCTTTTGTCGTTGGGAAGATGGCTGTCACAAAGATATTCCAAGATGGGGCTCATCCATGTTCTCTCACCAACCACAGGCAATACCATTATTTCATCGATGCTAGGTATGGTTAGGGTTTCGAGGTAAACTTCCCACCTTGACTCGAGCTGGCGAGATGATGCAGGCCGGGCCAATGAGTCAGCCTTCATATTTTTCGCCCGCGGAATCTGGCTTAGGAAAAATACTTCAAACTGTGCAGCTAGTGTCTTTGCTGCTGCTAGGTAACGAGTGATTTTTTCTCCCCGGGCCTTGAACTCGTCGTTAACCTGGTTCACCACTAGTTGGGAGTCGCTATATATATGCAAATTCTGTACAGAAATCACCTTGGCTAATTTCATACCCGCGAGTAGAGCTTCATACTCGGCCTCATTGTTGGATGTTGGGAGTTCAAACCTCAAGGCGTACTCAATGGTGAAGTTGTCAGGACCGCTCAGAATGAGCCCGGCTCCGCTTCCAGACTCAGTGGCGGATTCATCGACATAGAGGGTCCACCGTGAAAATGGGCTTGATTTATGGACATCTGGTGGCGACTCCCCTTCCGTTAATGGAAAAGTAGTTTCAATGACAAAATCAGCTAGGGCATGCGCTTTGATAGCTGTCCGAGGCCTATAGCGGATGTCGAACTTGCCCAATTCTATTGACCACTTGACCATTCTGCCGGAAACATCTGGCTTGTGGAGTATTTGTCGAAGAGGCTGGTTAGTGAAGAAAATGATGGTATGGGCTTGAAAATAGGGCCGGAGCTTTCGGGCCGAGATTAACAGAGCATACGCCATTTTTTCCGTCGGGAGATATCTTGTTTCGGCATCGTGGAGTATCTTGCTGACATAATACACCGGTTTCTATGCGCCTTTCTCTTCCTGAATTAGAACGAAGGCTACTACTTCTGGTCAGGTCGAGAGGTACAAGAACAGTTCTTCGCCGACTACAGGTTTGGTAAGTATAGGGGGTGTCCCCAAATATGTTTTCAGCGTCTTAAATGCTTCTTGACAATCTTCGTTCCACACAAAGTTCTGGGTCCGATGAATGGCCTTAAAGAAGGGTAGGCACTTTTCGGCGGATTTTGGCATGAATCGGCTTAGAGCTGCTATCCTCCCAGTGAGTCGCTGGACTTCCCTTACGGTCCGAGGTGGGCTCATGTTAAAAATAGCATCGATCTTTTCTGGATTGGCTTCTATACCTCTGTGAGTTACTATAAAGCCGAGGAATTTTCCCCCAGTGACTCCAAAGGCACATTTCGTGGGATTCAACTTCATGTTGTGATGGCGGAGGATACCAAAAGCTTCTCGAAGATCAACCTCGCGGTTTTTGGCTTGGACACTTTTGACCAGCATGTCATCCACATATACCTCCATATTCCGGCCTATCTGTCCTTTGAATATCTTGTTCACCAACCTCTGGTAAATGGCCTCGGTGTTTTTTCAAACCAAACGGCATGACTCTCTAACAATAGAGGCCTTGTTCTGTGACAAACACTGTTTTCTCTTAGTCTGGCTGGTGCATGAGGATCTAGTTATACCTAGAGTAAGCATCCATGAATGTTAACAGTTCATGGCCGGATGTTGCGTCAACGAGTTGGTCAATCCGGGGCAAAGGAAAACTATCTTTTGGACAGGTTTTATTTAGATCTGAAAAGTCTATACAGATTCACCACTTGCAGTTTGCTTTTTTCACCATTACTACATTGGACACCCAATCTGGGTAGCTTACTTCTCGGATGAAGTTAGCCGACCGTAATTTGTCAACTTCTGTCCAGACAACTGCCTGTCGCTCAGGAGCAAAGGATCTTTTCTTCTGGATGACTGGTTTATGGGTCGGATCCACACTTAGGTGATATACGATGACATCCGGGCTGATCCCTAGCATATCTGCAGCAGTCCAGGCGAATAGGTCTTGGTTTACCCGTAGAAGGGCTAACAGAGATTCTTAGAATATGATGGACAGGATTGAACCAATTTGAACAGTTCTGGTGCTGTCTTCGCCGAGGGGCACCGTGAGTACATCTTCTACTGGCCGACCTCTTAGGTTTCTCGTTTCGTCTCTAAGATCATCCAGTTCAAGTGGTAGGGCTTCCGTCTTCTTGCCTTTTACTGCACTGAGGTAACACGATCCTGGCGATTCGTTGATCTCCTTTGATTTTGCCTACTCCGTCTGCCGTGGGGAATTTGATTTTGAGATGATGGGTTGAGACAACCGCTCGGAGTTTATTCAGTGTAGGTTGTCCAAGTATTATATTGTAGGAGGAGGGTTGTCGAACAATTAGCAAAGTGGAGTGCACAGTTGTTGTTTAGGGTTTCGTCCCTGCGGTTACTGGGAGGGTTATACTACCTTCGGTAAAGATGGGTCCCCCTGAGAAGCCATAAAGAGAGGTGGAGACAAGCTCTAAATGTGTATCGCCCAGTTGCATTTGTTGAAAAGCATCATAAAAGAGAATGTCGGCTGAGCTCCCATTGTCGATCAGGACTTGTCTTATTTCGTGATTGGCCACGAGGAGTGAAATGACAACAGCATCGTCATGTGGGATCTGCACCCCTTCTAAGTGTTCATCCGAAAAGGAAATGATCTCTCAGGTCTTAAGTCGTTTATGAGGTCCAAAGACAGAGGCTATTGACCTGACATAAGACCTACTGCGAGCATGCGACCCTCCACTAGCTGCGGGTCCGCTGTAAATGGTCTTGATGATCTTTGCCACAGGGGCCTCTGGTTTTTTCTGGCTAGGCTCCTTATAACTTGGCCCTGGGTTCTTCCGACTTGCTCTTGTAGGTCTGTTTCGCTCGAGAGGGCGTTCAGGGCTTCTGCGTGCTCTTTCATCGAATTTCTCCTGTCGTGGCCCGACGTATTCTTTCAGATGTCTCCGATTGATGAGGGCCTCGATCTGGTTTTTTAAGGCCTTGCATTCTTCCGTGTCATGGCCGAAGTTTCTGTGGAATCTACACCAAGTGTTTCGATCTGGGTTGAGGTTTGGCGGTCTTGGGGGCCATTGCAAGAGGTTCCTGTCATGAATCTGCATTAGAATGTTGGTCCTGGAGGCATTCAGTGGTGAATAGTTATGGATTTGTCCCGGAGTTTGGGTTCCAGTTCTGAAGGTTGCAGGATTCCACGGTCAATCCTCGAAAGGCCTGAGGGTTCTGGGTTTCTCCTCGCGAAACTGCCGCTTAGTGGGCTCACGGCATGGACTAGTGGGGCCTATCTTCCTCCTTTCCGTGTCTCCTTCGCGTTCTCTTCGGAACGCCTGATCGTCCTCTGCCAACATGTATTTTTCGACTCGCTCCAGGACTTCACTCATATCCATAGGCGGACGCCTGATGAGTTTTGAACTGAAGAACCCGGATCTTAGTCCATTTTTGAATGCCAAGAGTTGAACACTGGGATCAAGATCTCGGATCTCCCAAGCTGCCGTATTGAATCTAGAAATGTAGGCACGAAGCTTTTCTCCTTTTGACTGGACTATATTGAACAGAGACTCTGAGGTTTTCTTGGATCCTTTGCTGTTGATGAAATGAGAGGTGAAAGCGTAGCTCAGGTCTTTGAAGGTGCGTATGCCTCCTGGTTTCAAACGAGAATACCACGTCCCGATCGCTTTCTCGAGGGTCAATGGGAATGTTCGGCACATCACGGGGTTTGAATGTCATTGGAGGGTCATTGTGGTTCGGTATGTTGGAGATGATCCAGGGGATCAGTGGACCCATTGTAAGGTTTGATTTGCGGCATTCGAAAATTTGGTGGGAGGGGGGCATCAAGGACTTCTTGTGTGAAAGGTGGGTCCTGTACATCGAGATCATCACTAATACTGCGGCTGCGTTCTTTAAATACCTCATTAATTCGCCCCTCTATGTCCTCGATCCACTTGCCAAATCCTTTGCTATTTTTGGACATGAGATTTTCTCCGAACTTGGCTGGGGGAGGTGAGTGGGTTGCCGAACAGTCATCTGCTGGTGGGCGACGGTTGGCAGAACCATAGTGACCTGGTTCCTCGGACGGGAGCGGTACGGTACGCTGTGGTCTCCCGCGGACTTCAGCGGCCAGATCAGCTACTAGTTGTGTGAGCTGTGTGAATTGCGCCTGGAGCATGCCTTCATTTGGGTGAGCCTCAGGTTTGACTGAGGACCTTGCTCCCGACCGTGGTCCCGACCGTAGTATACGAACGCCTAGATCCCTGGCGGGTATTTTAGGAGGCATGATCACAGATGAGTTCTTTTGGTTTCTTCGCTGTTACTGTCAGTGAGAGATGTGGTTTCCCACAGACGGCGCCAATCTGTTGATGCCAAAAAAGTGCTGAAATAGAGGCCGCACTGGGGTACCTGCACAGGGAAAGAGAGGGGCTATAGGGTCGACGGAGGGGATGCCTCCGAGGATGCTCCGATGCTTAAGTTAGGGCACAATTAGGTGTATTGGTTAAGCTAAAAAAATGAACTGCCTTTTGAATGCTAACCTGGTCCTTTTTATAGGGTTTCGGAGGCGGTATCGGGCCAAGAGCGGCGGCGACACGGTATCCCAACTGGGTTACGTAATGATGCCTAGGAGGCCCAGCTAGGTGGCTAGGGGCCGTTCGCTGGGGCTTTTACCTTGTTGGCTCGATCATGAGCCCTTCAGATATAAGGGCGGTCGATCACTTAACAGCCCAACTTGGTTTCGCAATGATGCCTAAGAGGCCCAGTTGGTTAACTAGGGGCCGTTCGTTAAGGCTTGGCCTCGATGGCTGATCGTGAGCCGTTAACGTGTCTAGAGCAGTATGCCGACCTGACACCCAACTTGGTTGGGCCATGATGGCTTGGTAGGTGATGGTGACGTTAAAGCCCAGCGAGGGGCGACGGAACCTTTGAAAGCCGGTTATGACCTAAGGGCTGAGCTGCCCGGTCCGAGATCGTCCACGTGTCTTCTTGTGACCTACTGTCAAGAGGATCTACGCGTCATCTTCCTATTTGAGGGGTATTTTCGGCTGTATCACCAAGTTCTCGAATCTGATGCCGTCAAAGTTTTGACATCAGTTCCTCGGATTGAAGCGGCTCTGGCTTCAGCTCCCAACTGATGCCGGAAATGCCCCTGTCCTCCCTACAAACGACAAAGACCAAACCAAATGCAAAGCTCATATGTAGTTCTCCAAGAAACCAAACCCAGCTAAAACCCAATACCCTTAAAAAAGAAACAAAAAAAGGGAAGGGAAGAAACCAAAGAGGAAATTTTAATGAGTTTGATTTGAGGATTCAGTCCCACTTTGTACCCTGTTTTTGGTGTGTGTTGGTCTGGCCGTATCTTGGTGCGAGCGTTGGTCCTATGACCAGGCGTGGGCTTTCTATCCTTTGGTTTAGGTTCGCACCTAGCCCGAGCTTTTCTGGTTCACGTGCTAGCTATCTGATCGAGCCTAAATACGCGAACCAGAGCAGTGTGCAACGAACTAATGAAGACACGAACCAGCTAAGTGTAAGTGACCCTATCAAAGAAGAACTGACCAGCAAGGAAAGGACCGATTGACTGGTGAGGTACCAGTCGGCTTCACTTCATTAGCCATGATAACCAAAAATTTATCTTGCAAAACCTGTGGCTTTGCTTTCTCTGCATCCTTTCCTTCTCCGCTTTCCAAATCCCTCTCCTCTGTTTGGCTCTTGTTGTTTTCAAGATACCCATAAAGTTTCTAGTAAGAGCAAACAAGGATCAAAAGAGCAAAAACAATTAGACCAAGCATGGCTGCTAGGCCACTGAAAAGGTACGACACAGGAGAGTGCCATGCCGAGTGTTGTATCCATGTTGAGTTGTTATTTATTGTTGTCATGTTAAATGTTTCACTTACTACCACTTTTAATGTGAAGATAGTAAATTGTGAAGGAAAAAATGTGAAAAGAGAGAAGATTAATTGAAAAATGGAATACAGGTATTGGATGCTTGTTTTGTTTTACTGTTTTGGTCTGTTTGGAAGCCGAGAAAATGAGGAAAACAGAGAAGAAGAGTTTGATGCAGCAAGGAAGAGATAATGAGAGTTTTGCCCTATGGATTGGGGGCATAATTGATATTTTGATATGTTTTTTTATGTTTCCCATTAGTTTTTGTCATGGCATCATACGTCTAAGACCCAATTGTTACGATGATGGCAAGTTAACAATCCGATTGTTTAAAATGAAACCATAATGATCCAATTGTGATTAAGTCCAAACCTTAAGACTAAAATAGATATTTAAAATGAAACCATAATGATCCAATTGTATATATATCAATTTAATTTTTTTATTGTTTAAGTGGTTTTTGTCCAAGTACAATCTTTTGAATGTAACAAACCCCATTAAATAAACAACAATTTGAATTTTGATAATAGATAATAAATTTTGCGATTATTATCACTAATGGAGGATATAATACTGTTAATTACCTTATATTTACCAAAAATATTATTTTGATTTTAATATTTAATCTCATACTCCACATTAAACCTACACCATTTCAAAATTATTTACAACTTTGTTTTGTTTATATTGTTTGAGACATAAGTAATTATTATTTTATGCATTTATATGTCTTTAATTTAAATGTTTGTTTTATAGGCTTTTTGTGTAACTTTTATTAACTCTTTTTATTTACTATATGCTTTGGTATTTATTTAACTATTGTTTTATATCTACATGGTTAATTTATTTTGTTGGATATCTCATATAATTATTTTGATATTAAGAAATTTTGCAATAGAATACATATTTTTAATTTATCTTATTTTGAAATATTAAGAACTTTTATTTATCATATACTTTGGTATTTGTTTAACTATTGTTTTATAGCCACATAATTAATTTATTTTGTTAAATATATGAAAATCTGCAGTCTCATATAATTAATTTGATATTGAGAACTTTTGCAAGAGAATATATTTTATTATGAATTTTTTATCCGTATTAATAAAGATTCTATTATTTAAAATTAGATATATTTTAATTAACGCTTAAAATATTTTACTTGGTATTTTATTAACTCTTTTATTAATCACATGCTTTGGTATTTGTTTAACTATTGTTTTGTAGACTGAGGTTCCAACCCAAAAGGGGTGAATTGGGTTTTTAAAAACTTTCGCTAATTACTTACAAGTTTATAAAAACAGTTAAATGCACAAGCGTATAAACAAGTAATGTGCTTTAAGTAAAAGAGTTTAAGGAAGAGAAAATGCAAACTCAGTTTATAGTGGTTTGACAATATCAGATTCGTTCCGACCCTACGTCTACTCTCTTCAAGAAACCTCCTTGAAGTGATCCACTAATACTTTTAGTCGTACAACTTTACGGGTGTTGTACAAACCTTACAAATAATCCCTTCCTCTCGGAAGTTAATCTCTTTCTCTCGGAAGCTAATCTTTTCCTTGCGGAAGTTAATCATTTTACAATAAATATGAATTGCTGTAAAGTAAATGGTAGAGAGATAGCAATGAATGCTTTTACAAATGAACAATATCTCTCTTTCTAAGCAAAGCTTGAAGAATGACTCAACAATAAATTTTTCAAAGCTTTTGAGTATTAATGAGCAAAGTATTGATTGAATGTGTATTCTACTTCTTTTAAATGCTCATTGAAGTGAGTTTATATAGCCTTGGATTAATATGGTCGTTAGACATTGACTTGGTAGGTTGGGTGCATTAAATGCTCAAGTCTGGCGTCTCAAACGGTCATATTTTTCGAACTACCAGTCGATTGGGTCTTAGTACCAGTCGACTGGGTCAAGTGAAAAAGTTCACTTTTAGGCTGTGGGAGAGTACCAGTCGACTGAGTCCTAAGCACCAGTCGACTGGAAACTCACTGTCCTAGTTGCAAGTCAACTAGGTACATTCTGTCCCATATCCCAGTCGACTGGTATAAAGAGCCAGTCGACTGGGTTGCCTTCAACCCAGTTTTATTTGTTAAAAAATGTTTTTGACTTAGAAGAGTTTGAATGAATAGTTTTATCAAAATACTTTTATAAAAAGAGCCATAAGTCAAGCTACTTACTTGAACTAAAAAGATTTACAGTTTGTTTCAATACCTTAATGCCTATACTATATCTTCTGTCTTGACTTGGTGTTTGATATGGGTTGAGTTCTTGCATCTTGATTCTTTGCTAAAAGCTTTTATCGTTTAAACACTTTTATAAAACTGTTAGTACAATTAGAGTAGTATTTTGTCATTATTAAAATTTAGATAAGGGTCAACATGTTTTATAGTTACATGGTTAATTTATTATGTTGGATATATGTAAATATGCGTTCTCATAGAGTTAATTTGACATTAAAATTTTTACAATTGAATGTATTTTTTTTTACAAAAATTTTGTTTATCGTGAAATTTTATTTATTTGTATTAGTAAAGATTATATTATTTGAAACTAAATATGTTCTAATTAACACTTAAAATATTTTACCTAATATTTTTATTATTAACTCTTTTATTCATTAGATGCTTTGATATTTGTTTAACTATTGTTTTATAGTTACATAGTTAATTTATTTTGTCGAATATATGTAAATTTGCAGTTTCATGTAGTTAAACAGATATTAAGTATTGTCACAAATGAATATTATTTAAAACTAAATGTATTCTAATTAATGTTTAATATATTTTATCGAATAAGTGAAAAGAGAAATGAGTAAAGAATAAATTATTGTTAAAAAAATTATATGGATACTCACATCCTCGTGCAAAATAAAAAGAAACAGAAATATCTTGTGATGACTTTATAGTTGATATATTCCAAACAGAAACATATAATTTATATTTAGTTTTAATTGATTGGGATTTATTTATTAATTTAGGTTTCTATAGAGTTTATGAGTTGAACTTTATATCTCAATTAATTATAAAAAGAAAACAACTTAACTTATTGCTTAAAGTTAAAAAAAAATTGAACACATGACACCAAAGTAATTACGTTTTTGTCACGATAAAGATAAATTTATCAAAAATAGAAGCGTGAGAAAACAAAAAGGGACATGTATGGCAACAGGAAGCAATTGGATTCAGTTTTAATATAAATTAAAATTGTGACCTAAATCATGTTAATGAAATTTTGGTTCAACAGTAAAAAGATTAAGGTTTAAGTTTTAAGACCACAAGATTGTTAATTAGACTCTTAATTGAGTGGTAATACCATAGATCCGATTTCGTAAAAATTATCACGAAAAGGGAAAAGTTCATTAGTAATAATGAGAGAAATTGAGTAGTAATTTCGGTATTTATTTTTTTAAAACAATTATTATTCAAATTTCTTGTCATTACTAGTGGACTTTGTTCATCTCTTTGGTTGCATATTTTTTCTAAAATAAAAGAAAAAAATGGAAATTAATTAAATGAATCATATCTAAACATAATAGTTAAGTTTAGTGAGCAATTATCTTTGTAGTTATGTAATTAAACATGCGGAGGTAATGGTATGATTAAAACTAAAACTAATTACCTTCCCCACTGACATTGCTTCTTATGCTTTGAAACTGTAATCGAGAGCAAAAGGAAAAGATCATTAAATAAATATCAAACGTAAGTGCTCATGCAGGGTGTTTATGCATGCTTAATTACTTTTGCGTAATTAATTAAGCATGAAATCTTGGCATGGCTTAATACGTTTGATATTATTAATTCATGCCTAAAAGGCAAAAAGGGAAATTAATGATTCAATTTGTGGTGGTCCAGCCTTCATATTGATTCATTTTACTGAATATTTATTATAATTAAAGTGCAATTAAGGACTAATTAATCTTCTACTTTGACACATGCCATTTGATATAATACATTGATTCATGTGGTTTAAACCTCGATTACGTGTCAACACATCAAAACCAATGGCTGTCATGATTAATTAGGGTATTAATCTTAATTAGCATTGCTAATTAAGCATTGTGATACCTCTGAAAAGAATCTGCTTAATTCAACTAAGGTATTGGTGGCCATGTGCATTGTGTTATACACTAATATGGTGTACATGTATGAGTTGTAATCCTGATTAATATATGTCATTACTGTTTAATTCAGGTTTTAAAAAGGAAGAAAGTACTCATTGATAAGTCCTGTTTGGTCTAGTTATAGTTACGATTTATGATTGACAAAATAATTTTTGATAAATCAATTATAGAGTTAAAAACTGTTATGAACTAAACGCGAAAATAACTGTTTTGACATAAATTCAATTTTATACTCTTTTCAATTTTTGATTCTTATCAAAAATTATTTTTTTTTAATAATATTTAACTTAGCTTTTGTTTATAAAAAACAATATCCATTTTATAAACTTTACCAAATGGGACCTTTAAAGATCCTTAATCACAATATCTTAGACAATTAGGCAGATACTTGGATTCTCCCAACTAACATTGTCTTCCTACAAGTATCTCTCTTAATGTCACTGTTAGAGACACTAAGCAAGTAGTAGGCTGTCATCTTGATACTCCTCAATATTAGGGATCTATACAAGCTGGGGGAGATAATAAATCTCAAAGAGAAGCTTTTGGCAAATATTAGCCAAATCATATCAAACAAACTGGTGGGTCAATCAAAAACTTCAAATTTAATATAGCTTGGGAACCTATTTGCAACAAGTAGCAGCATATGTGACCATAAGCTAAAGGAGGTAATATTCCTTTTGAGATCCTAATTATCAACAATTAGGCAGTGTAGGACCCATGTTAGCATCCTGCTGACTAATCAGTATTGAGAAACCCACATCACAGAATCACTTTTGGTAAAATTGTGCCTAAATTAATCTTTGGGGTTTGAACATTTGGGTTCAAAGTGGAAGGAATCAAGTGTTCTCTAAGGAATCAAATTTTTTATCTTAAGAGAGAAAATCTAGCAGTATTTATAGTGATACAGTCAGCATCATGGGTGGGAGGTGATATAATTTTTTGTTGGGTTGGGTTTATTTAACAAGCTTGAAGAGTCTTTTCTGATTAGGTTTTTATTTTGATTTAGTGATTATTTTTAAGTTTTTTTTTATATTGACGACATGGGATCAATTCCCCTAATGTCAATGTAAAAAGTCTTTCATTTTTTGATCGAAAGCAAGCAAAATCCTTTTTACACACTTATTGATATATACTTTATGCCTCCATATTTTATTGTGTGGTTGTATTCCATGATTTTTTTAGAATGTCGTTGATCTGTGATTGAAATTGTGTGGATTTTTTTAAAAATAAATTTTCTTTAATTTGATGTGAATGGAAATGTCTCACTTAAAAAACAGTTACTTTGTAGTAATTAGATTGTTTTTCTAAAAATTAGTTCCCATGGATCTAGTTTTGTTGCCAGGCAGCGCATAAAAGTTAATCATTTCAATATATTATTGCAATATTTTGAGTGATACATATATATATATATATATATATATATATATATATATATATATATATGGAATTAAGTAATTTTTGAAAGCATATTCAAATAAAAGTGGAAATTATCTAAACAAAAGATTAATCATAAATAGAATATAGATAAAAATATAAAGTATTAATGGAATAATTTGATTGCTCCTAAACATTGTAAGCCATTTGTATACACACATGCTATTATATTTCAAAAAATTGACATGTTGTTTGGAAGTGAAGCCATTTAACCATTTTAATGAAAAAAATCATTATTACATAAATATATTGTATTATACTTAAGACTATCATACGATATAAAAATACTCCCATCTAAAAACTATCATGTAATATTTGTTTTCTCATCAAAAATCTTCCTCATTTGTTAATAAGTTTTTATTGTAATTAATCTGATACATATGTTTTTTTTGGTGGTATTTGTAAACAATATAACATTCACATCATCGTATCTAAACTGTAAAATTGTAAATCACATCACTACATTAACAATATATAATGTATATATTTATGGTGAAATGTTTTATAAGTTAAAATTAGGATCGGTTAATTTGACAAATGGACTATTTTTTAATAGTCAAATATTTGCCTTGCCTGTTTTTATACTAGAACAATAATTCATGGAATGCATATAAAGCTTATACAAATCGCTTTGTCACGAAAAAACTACAACTATATGAAAACAAATTAACTTTGGCCTCTTTGGCACTTTCTCAATAATTCAAGCACATTACTGTTTTGTCGATGCCATTTGATCATCAAAATGAAAGGGAAAGTTTTAGTTCTATAGCAAATTTTTTTTCCCTAAATTCAAAAGAAAAAATTGGGTCTTAAATTGAAGTGAAAACAGATGGTGATGGGTTAATTAGGACGCAAGTAAAGGGTCATTTAATACTCCAAAGGAAGAGTGGCAACAACTCAACAAGAAAGCTTTGTGTCAGCTTTGGCGTGCATAACTGAGCAAAGGTAATGGTGAGTCCCTTAATGCCACACCAAAAACTGAATGAATATTTTCTACTTTCTTCCCCAATACTAATAAAGACATTACCAGTACTGATAAATGAAAGTAAAGTGAAAGCAAAATTTTGTGACAGAGAGAGAAAGCAGTAGTAATAACACTGATAAAAACATTTGGCAACAGATTGGCCTTTAAAGTTAATTTTTTTTGGAGGGGTGTTTGATTCTTGGTTTTATTGGAGTAAAGATTCTGAAACAAGAAATCAGCTCTTTTACTAATGGGTACTTCTAGGTAGTTTTTTTTTTTTTTTTTTTTTTTTTCAGTTTTTGGTCTTGCTGTGTTTTTGTGAAAATTTTGTATTTTTGGTGGGTTTTGTACCATGGACTCAGTGCTCATGCATGAACTACTTGTAGCTCTGTAGATTTGATAAATGGGTATTGGGTTTTGTTGTTTTTACACGGAGAGTGGCTTTTGGGGATTGTCTTTCTGGTTCCAAGTTGATTAAGGGCATATTTCTATTTCTGTTTCCAATTTTGTATTTTTGGTGGGTTTTGTACCATGGACTCAGTGCTCATGCATGAACTACCTGTACTGTCGTCAGTCAGTCAGTGTTCTAACACATTATAGAAGTGAAGTTATTGAAATGGTGGTGTAAATTTCTGGATAGGTTTTGCTTTTCCATTTCGAGATCTCTCTATCTCATTTCTTTTTTGAAATTTGATTCTTCATTGAGGTGGTTTTGGTTTTTTCAAGGACTGGGTTTTGGCTGATTTTGCTCATACTTGAAATAGGTTTCTATTTCTCTTAATGTTGGTTAAATATATTTAGTTAATGCTCTAATCTAATGTAGCTCTGTAGATTTGATAAATGGGTATTGGATTTTGTTGTTTTTACACGGATTGTCTTTCTGTTTTCAAGTTGATTAAGGGCATATTTCTTAATGTGGGGTTCTGGGTTTTACACTGTAAAGGACAGTATATGATCTAAGGCTTCCATTATTTAACTAGATTTCTGTAATATATTCTGGTAGATTCCTCAGATTTCTGTTCAATTTTGTAGTGATTTGTTGTTGGTTGTTGATATTTGATTGTTCATTACTATATAAGCTTTATTTTTGTGATCTTTCTCATTTATTCCCACTTTTGCCCAAAAAAAATTAAAGAAGAGATGCTTGTTGTCTACCGTTTTGGTGGTTTCTTCAACTGATACCAAGATGCTGTTTTCCGTTGCAGGTTTTCAAACTTCAACAGTTAAAAAAATATATAAGTATTTAATGATTTGTATTGTATGTGTTGAAGTTGGAACTTGAAGCTTTAAAGAAGGCACAAGAGGTCTCGGTGATATGAATCTTTTATAATATTTTAAAAAATTAAAGTGGAAAAACAAAGAAACAGAGTTATCAGATGGAGAAGAGATAAAAGAAATAGTGTGGGTGGAGTCAGATTTGTGCTTGTGGGTGCGTCTGGTTTTTGAGGAATTATTTAGTGTAGAGTCTTTTTGCTGTCTCCTGGTGTAACTAGGTGCGCCCGAGCTCCGTGGGCTTTGCCGCCGACCAAGGAAACAATCTCTTCTGTGGCTCTCTTGCCATTCAAGAGAACCTTTAAAAAATTGCTTAAAACCTCACATCTTGCCAATTATCTATTCCCTCTCTCTTACTCAGACTCCCTGCCTCGATTGCTGTCAAGATTCGGTCATTCCCTTCGCGGCATATATCCTTCCCTTCGTCTCTCTTGAAGCCCAGAAAGTTAGTTATATTCAGAAATTTGGTCCCCACAGCTGGGGCATCCCTTTCCTTTTAAGAGATTTTCCCCTCAATTTTGGTTTTTATGTATGTTTCATTGGGGATGTGAGGTGGTGACTAGTGAGTGAGAGGTATTTGGTTTAGCAGTGATCAGTTGAGTAGGGAGGAAGGTTTGTTTTTGAGGTTTCAGAGGTGCGAATCTTTTTTGATTTCCAAGATGAAGTTTATGAAACTTGGATCAAAGCCGGATACTTTTCAGACAGATGGAAACAATGTTAGGTGAGAAATTTTGGAGCCTTATATATGTTCTCTGCTTTAGTTCTTGTCAAAAAAATTATTGTTGCCACTGTCACAGTCGATACATTGCAGTTTGCATAAGACATGCAAATGATTTCTTATCTCTTTTAATTGGTGTCTTCTTCATTGAAATTGCCTGTGTCCTTCTCTTCTAGGGCTGCAGGATACTGGAGCCCTCAAGATCATGTATTGGGATATTGTAACTAGCTGAACAAGTTTCATTGCCAAATTAAAAAAAAAAAATTCTCTTTGAAAAGTGAAAAAAAATTTCTCTTGCAAAAAAGGCATACTCATGTTCGTATAGTTTTCACCTTGTCCTTGTGATTTGGGTGAATTATTTCTCGTAGCACAAGTGGGTCCATTTCTGGGAACTCTTGCGTGTTAAGATTGAAAAGGCAGCCTGCTGTTTTCTTGGGAAGGGGGCAAATCAATCCTGAATATGCTTTGATAACTTATAGTTACTGGTCATTCCCGTTCTATAATTAAAAGTATCAGCTAACACATCTCACGGTATGGTGGAATCTTAAACATTTTCTTCAGTATAAGATAATTGTTCAACATTGATGGAACTGTCGTTTATTAGTTAATGAGTCTGTGAAGTTCAAGTTTTACATTGTAGACTTCAGTATTATGATATCAGTATATCATAGCTATATATCAGGATTGAAGACAGTAGTGTATCAGTAGAAACTAGCTAAATGTCCTGCATAAAGTTTTTCAGAATAACTTTGTAGTAACTCATAAGTACATCTATATAGAAGCACACTGAGGTTTCAATTTCCGAGTACATTTCAAGAAAAGGGTTCTTTTCCCCAGTCCATCGGTTAGACTTCCGGTAAACCCCTCCTAATCCTGGGTAAGGTTAGGATTTGATTCCAAGTTCTCGGTAGGATCAGAAAAGGACTTTGCCAGCTATGCAAGGGATTGTTAAAGTCAACTTTGAATGTGCTATTCTAGCGTTTGCAATGAATAAAGATTAAGGATGTATACGGATGTGCTTACAAGTGTGTCATTTGTGATGGACTGAGGCTTGTGTTTCCCTATGAAGCTAGGTATGCAGACTATTATGTAAAAACAGCCTTCAAAAATATAAAAAGAAAAAAGAAAACAGCCTTTTAATGTAAATGTAGCTTTGCTAGGAAGAACATAGTGTATAACTATACCCTTCAAAGAAGCACTTCTTGAATGTAGTCAAGGTAGTTAAATCTTTTTTTTGGCTATTTTTCGGGACAATTCAAAAGATACCACTGTTTGCAGTATATCACTGCAGGCATATAGTTGAATACTCTTTAGAGGGCATTTTGGAAAACTTTTCTTGCTTCATGAAATTGAGAATAGGCTCAGATAAATAGAGTATAGATATAGTTAAATATTCTCTATTCCTTAAAATAAGTTCTGGTTGGACTTTGTTCATATGTATCTTTTCTTGTATATATGAATTATAAAGATTTCTTCGTAACATTTTCAAGCCAACATACCCCCCTGTAGGTATGCTGCAAGCGAGTTGGCAACTGACATCATAGTTAACATTGGGGATGCACAGTTTTATCTACACAAGGTATTATTATCTTAATCCAGTACATGGCAACAAATTTGTATTTTTTTTACCATCTCTGGATATATTCTTTTTGCACCAACACCTACATCAGTCGTTGCTGGGTTGTATTTCTGGATGCAGTCCCTTGCTTAATGAATTTGAATGTTTGATCTATTCCTTTTGAGTGATCTTTAGTAATTAGACATTTTCACTAGTATATAAAAACTACCGGAAGTAGTTGTATATGTAAGGTGATGATGGTATGAGCTACTTGAGCTTGATTTGAAATCAAGTTAGTTCATAATCACCCGATTAGTTGCCATAACTCAGTTTTGATTGATTTATCTAATTATAAAGGAACTGATTATCAGGCTTTAATTTATCATTTGTGATGATTGGGGGTGGGGGGGGGGGGGATTTGAACAAGACCTCCTCCTTAGAGGAATGTGGCTACTAATTGGGCTATGCCATAGCCACAGGACTGATAAAGGCTTTTTGATGAACACAAGTTGTAACACTGATTGTCTTTAACCAAGAATCAGGCTTTAGTGTCAAATTAAAACAAGAAGATCAAATAGAGTTGGGCAGGCTTAGTTCAATTGAACTCATTTGCATATGTAACTATAGATTCCAATAATTTGTGTGCCCTTGTGATTCTGATAGATTGAGAATATGCTATGCAGTTTCCTCTCCTGTCAAAGTCTGCCTACTTTCAGAAGTTGGTTGCAACCACTAATGAAGAAAAGAGTGATAAGGTTAATATTTCTGACATTCCTGGTGGGCCTGCTGCCTTTGAGATTTGCGCTAAATTTTGTTATGGCATGACTGTCACCCTCAATCCTTACAATGTTGTTGCTGCTCGATGTGCCGCTGAGTACCTAGGAATGCATGAGACTATTGAAAAAGGGAATCTCATATATAAGATTGATGTCTTCCTAAACTCTAGCATTTTCCACAGCTGGAAGGATTCGATCATTGTTCTTCAGACTACTCAGTCTCTGTTACCACAATCCGAGGAATTGAAGGTGGTCAGCCTTTGCATTGATGCTATAGCTTCTAAGGCCTCTGTTGATGTTTCAAAGGTCGAATGGTCATATAGCTATAACCGGAAGAAGCTGCCAGAGGAAAACGGGAATGATCCAAACTGCAATGGTGTCAGAAATCGATCAGTCCAGAAGGACTGGTGGGTTGAGGATATGTGCGAACTTGAAATTGATTTGTATAAACGTGTTATAGTGAACATTAAAACCAAAGGGATACTTCCTAATGAAGTGATTGGAGAAGCCTTGAAAGCTTATGCTTACAGAAGGTTGTCAGGTTTCAGGAAGGGTATGATCCAACATGAAGATGTGGTAAAGTATCGATCAACAGTTGATACGATTGTGTGGCTGTTGCCGGCAGAGAAAGGGAGTGTTTCGTGTAGTTTCTTGCTTAAGTTGTTGAAAGCAGCCACAATTGTGGACTCTGGAGAAATGGTGAGGGGACAGCTGGTAAGGAGAATAGGGCAGCAGCTGGAGGAGGCTTCTGTCAATGATCTTCTGATACGAGCACCAGAAGGGGAAAATACAATGTATGATGTTGACACAGTACAGAAAATAGTGAGAGAGTTTCTGACGCAAGATCAGAATTCTGAAATCGAGTCGAGAAAAGGACTTGAGGTTCAGGAGATAAGAAAACCAGGGATTTTATCAGATGCTTCCAAGCTGATGGTAGCGAAACTGATAGATGGGTACCTCACTGAAATTGCAAAGGATCCCAATCTGCCTTTGTCGAAGTTTGTTGATCTCTCGGAGATGGTGTCTAGTATCTCTCGGCCTGCTCATGATGGGCTTTACCGGGCAATTGACATGTACCTCAAGGTTAGAGTTTTTCCCATAATTTTCACTCAATGCACATCATATCGGTTTCATGTATTACATGACAAAATAAGGCTTAAATGGTGTGCTGTTTGCTTTGCATTTAGAGGGCAGAACCTTCACTTGAATTTGCATTGTGATTGCTCTTATATTTCTTGGACTTACTGTGCTTTGATGCAGGAGCACCCGAGGATCAGCAAGAGTGAGAGAAAAAGGATATGCAAGCTGATGGATTGCAGGAAGCTATCGGTTGATGCTTGCATGCATGCTGTGCAAAATGAGAGACTGCCATTGCGTGTGGTCGTGCAGGTACTCTTTTTTGAGCAGGTCAGAGCCGCTGCCTCATCAGGCAGCAGCACACCCGATGTACCTAAAGGAATCAAGGATATAAACAGCGGATCCCATGGGAGATCGAGGTCAGCAACAACCAACGTGGAGGAAGATTGGGATGCTATGGCCACAGGTAAGGAGCTCAAGGCCCTAAAAGAGGAGCTAGCTGCATTAAGATTGGGTAATGGTGCAGGAGGGAGTGAGAGAAACGGTGGTGATAGTAAAAATAGTGTCGATAAGGCTACCATTAGTAAAATGAGAGGGTTGCTCAAGTCCAAGAAGATCTTTAAGCAGCTCTGGTCAAGCAAAGGGGGGCAAGGTGAGAATAGTGGCTCGGATTCATCGGAAAGTCTTGGCTCGGTTAATCCAGAAGAAGTGAAATCAACACCTTCCAGAAATAGGAGGCATTCAGTATCTTAATATGAAAATGAATCACTTAGATTAATTTTTTGATGGGGTTTTTTTGGGCTTAATCTCTTAATAATATCATAAATTTCTAAAACTAGTGTTTATGTTCTAGTTTAGCAAATATAAAGCATATGTAGTTTGGAAGAAGTGACTTGCAAGGAAATTTGCTGTTCTGTAGGAGAAGTGATAACCTGAAGTGAAATAGAAAGAGTAATTATTTTGTTGAAAGATGCACGCCATAAGGCAGGCTCTCTTGCTATTTATGTTAGTCTTTGCATTGTATAGAATAAGTGGGCAAGAAAATCTTTCTGCCTTAAACTAATGCTAAGTTACAAGAAACAAAGCTTCTCCAGTCCCTAATTTCGTCTTCTTTATAGTTTACATTTTTATGCTTGCTTCTTTCTTTCCTGCGGAGAGTTCTGCCCATCAAATGCACGGGCAGGAATGGCAACGGCATGGGAAATGCATTCCTCATCTGCTCTCATACCCTTCTAAGATTTTTTCTTATTCCTCTTTCTTGATTGGGATATAAATCCTTACTCTTCTTTCCTGATATAGATGAAGTTCTCTTAAAAAAATAAAATAGAAGATCAAACTTTTCAATTTAATAAAATTCATATAATAGATAAATACAAAAAAATTAAACAAAAAATATAAATTTAATTAATAATTTAACTCATATTTTATTAACGGTTCAAAACTTATCAAATTTTATGTACGAAAAATTAAAACTTAAATTAAAAGTTAAAATTTATCAAAATATGTTGATTTTTTATAAATGTTAAATTCTCATTAAAATATTTTAAATGATAAGTCAATATCATTAATTTTACTTTTATAATTTAAATTTACTAATAAATTGTGACAATCAAATATTAGGAGTATATAATAAACCATTGATAACCCAAGTTATAATAATCTCCCCTCATCAAAACAAACAATAAAAAAGTTAAATCCAAAAAGAAGTCTTTGAAACGATCGTCACCACAGTTAACTTCTTCCACCACCCATTTTCCGCACACGGCATACCCCTTTTGATTTCATTTATCTTTAGGTTAGATTTTATTCGGCCAGAAAGTTTACTATGTAACTTGAAATTAAATAAAATAAAATTAATGTTAACTTCAATTAGCTGTAAAAATTGAGAGCTTGTAACTTTCCATATATCGTTTATCTGAAAGGGCTTTGGTCTGCGCTTTTAGAGCACCTCCAGTGACATAACAGACATATCCAACTACTGAAGTTATTTTGTTGATCGTTTATTACAAAGCATTTGTTAGCAAATTTTAATCAAATTGGATTTCAAAATTTTAATTTGGTTAAATAAGTCTCTATAGTTTGATCATTTGATCAAACTGATCTTTAAAGTTTCAATTTAGCCAAAAATGTCATAGTTTCTATTATTTAGGATGACCATTTGGACTGAATTGCTTAGTTACTTAGCTAAAATTCAGTAAGAATCATCTCGTTTAAACTTCACATGAAAATCAATCTGAACCGAAAATAATACTTCTTTACTGATTTTTCCCCTTTTTTTTCGAGCTAATTATGCAAACTTAACATTTGAGTGTCGTTTTAATGTTAGAAATATAAAATTTTAAAATATAATTTTGAAGACTACAAACGGTGGTTATGAAAATTTTTACGCGTGAAGTTTAAGTGAAAGAAATCACGCTACATTTTTAAGCTAGGTTGTTCAGCAATCCAGTTCAAGTGACTATCTTAGATGACAAAAACTAACAGAGTTAATGGAGAGATACGAGGAACATAATTTGATCAAGTTGAAATTTTGTGAATTTATTTGATTAGAAGGCCAAGTTTTTGGAACTAATTTTATCAAATTAAAATTATGGAGGTTTATTCGATAAAATTGAAATTTTGGGAACAAATTTGATAAAAAAATCAAGTGTATGAAACTTATTTGATTAAATTGAAAATTTGGAACTAATTTGATCAAAGCTCAAAGTTTAAAAATTTATTCGGTTAAGAAGCCATGGAGCAAAGTGACATAAAGCCAAAATTGGGTTGTGATGGTTGTTTGCCCAATACACTTCCCCAAATCTCATTTGTCTCTCTAATGAATGGAAGAGACACTCAACAAAATAAGAATTTGAGTTTGCACAAATGAGATTTAGGGGAAGCGCCAAAAAAGGTCACTCTCTCACAAAGTCACAATCTTTAAGCTTTGTGGCTCTAGATACGGCCAACCCAACTTACTGGATGACCACACTAGTTATACAGCACCTCTACCTAAACAAATCTTTTCTTTTAAAGGAAAACAAAACTCATTTTTTGATGATGCATGAAGCCAAAAGAGACAAGTTAAAAGTAAAGAGGCAATGCTAGCTAAGAGAAAAGGTCAATACATGGATTGAAATCTCATTCTCCACCAACACTGAATTTTATTTTGTAACATTCACTTGACATTTTTTAATTTGGATATGTATTTTTTCTTCTTTAGGCGGTCCATTGAGGATAAAGATGCCACGCACTCGAGTCACGACTAAAAACTTCAATTTGTCCGCTTCATCTGCTTTGTCATCCTCGTATTCGTCTTTTTTCGTGTAGCAACTTCTTCCCAGCACGGTCACTCTCTTCACTCTTTTACATAAGACGAAAACTTTAGTCTGTGTGCACGGTTTTTTTAATAATTATATGTAAACTAGCAATCTCTTCGATTATTAGCACTAGTATTTCAATTAAGACCGAGTATGGATAGATTTGGGTCGAGTTATTTTAAAATTTTAATCTAATTTATTTATATTGAGTTAAATTTTTTTTAACTCAACTCAACCTATGAATCCATCCAACCTCAATTTAACCCAATTCATTCTAATCAGTTTGGGTCACCGGGTTGATATATTTTTTTACTAAATAATTAAACTATACATATTACATAATAAAAGAATATTTTATTAAATCCAAAACTAAATCCATTCATATTACAAGTAAAATATGTGTGTCTGACAGCACAAAAAATATTTGATAACATGGAAAAGATAACAATTGTCTCATGGACTACAATAGTTGTAGGCTATATTAAATTTGATTTTTTTGGATACTGCTAAAAATGATTTTTGATGACATTCAAGAGAAGGATGTTGTGCCATGGAATGCCATAATTGGAGGCTACTTTGAAGCCAAACTTGGTAAAGATGCTTTGACATTGTTTCATGAAATGCAAGCGAGTAATATAAAGCCTGGTGAAATGACCATGGTCAATTGCTTATTTGTATGCTAACAACCTGGAGCCCTTATGTTAGAATATGAATTCATTGTTATATTGAAAAACACAATCTTCATCTGAATGTTGCGCTAGGAACTGCTTTAGTTGACATGAATTTAACTTACTTTAGAAGACTGTTCAATTACGAAGGAAATTTGGATTTCTGCACAGTTGCTAATAATATATTTTAGTAACTCAGTATTTGTTGGCCAAGCTAATGCTTTCTCACTAACTAATCTAATTTTTAGACTATGCTTTAATGCACCTGGAAGTGACATGAGGGCTCTTAAAAGGTCACAGAGAGGCAAATTGAATGGTTCAATAATGTTTGCATGAAAGGTTTCCAGCAAGTTAGTATTATAAAGCTTTATCATGCATTCAACATTTCTTCCATCAACATTATGGTACATCTTTTTGGAATATAAGTTTATCTGCATACATTGATCCTGACTGGAATCTTGTAGGTTAAAGTGTTAATTTTTATGTTTATTTTATAGTTACAACGATACGAGAAATCAAAATTTTGTTAGTATAAGTTAATTGTGCAATAATTTATTCTGATTGAAGTTATGCTTAAGAATAATTATGAAAACTATTTCATAACTCGAAATCAATATTTGTTTCTAATGTAAATATTTGAAACTAAAATCTGGGTAATTGGAAAGTATGAGACTTGTTTGGACATTGGAGAATCTGCTACATATAATTTTACACACTAATAGTAATTAGAATGAACATTTTATGATTATATTTTCTACAATTATACAATAATTATTTATACACTATTTTATATTCAATAAATATAAAATATATAATGATATATTTGACAGGGTTACCGGTTTGGGTCGGCTTGAAAATTTTGAACCTAACCCAACCCAACCCACCGGGTTCAAAATATTTTAAACCTAACCCAACCCAATATCTAAAAAGACACAACCCAACATAACCCATATACCGGTTTATGTTAGGTTCGAGGGTCAACCGGGTTCCATGCTCACCTGTAATCTCAACATGTACGTATCTTATCAGTACACGCGTGTTGATGTGATATTAGGAGAGAAAAACATAAGAGAAAGACGTGAGAAGTTGGAGTAAATTTAGCTACATATCTAACCCTATTTAAATATTTGGGTTATATACATTTTGAGTCGTGGACACCAAATATGTCTTGTGAATATATATATATATATATATATATATATATATATATATATATATATATATATCTCAACACGCGTTATGCACGTGTTGATATGCTTTTTTATCGGATTAAAGAACCTAACATCTCGGCACGTGTGTATTGATATGCTATTGTTTCGAAATTTTTTGTTGGTTTTCTTCCTCCTCAGCTATTGTGTCGAGAGAAGAATCTCTATTATTTATATCCAAAAGTATATCTTCTGCTAAACTCTAATTTTTTTATTTTTCCTTAAAGTTGATAAAAAATATATTGATCAATGTCGGAAAAAAAGAAAAAAAAAGAATTTTCAAAATGAAAAATTAACATAAGAAAAAAATGAAGAGGAGAACAATACATAAGAATAAATTAAATGATTGCATTTTATATAGAGAGATTGAAAACTGAAGAAAGAAAAAGGAAATTTTCAAACAAGAGGATAGGACAGAGGAAAAGGTTTGGTGGGAGTGGGAGTTATTAGGTCAGAGAGAAAAGAGAAGTGGGGATAGTGGGTTAAAAATTGTGGGATGATTATTTGGTGATTTTGTTGACAATTTTATCCTTAATAATACATTGATTCCTTAAAAATTCAACTTATTTATTGAATTTTCCAGAATTTAATATGAAGGACACCAAACAAGGGTTCTAGCTTTATTAGAAACAAAATTATCTTCTCATTCATAAGCATATGAAGTTGTAGTAGGTCACATATAGTCTCCTGCAGGTTGATTAGCAAACCGAACCCTGGAAAGAAACCCCAAGAAAGAGATGATCAGGATAAAATTATAAAAAAACAATTGAAGGGACTCACAAAGAAATATAAGCAAAAGGGTGAAACAGAATGAGAGACTATAAAAGAATCACCTCGTAACAATAAACCAAGCCAATTGAAAAAAAACTTGTATATTCTAATAAACTATACTCATAGTTTATCAAGTATGGTTAACCAAACAAATACATGTGTCATTTTTTCATTAGTATAGCTTATTTATCAGGTGATGGGTGCTACACACACCTAATATTTCCATATTGAAACTGTTACGAACTAGATTTTGGATGAGATGATGATTCTTGGTGGTAATGGAGATGAATATGGGTTTTGATGGTGAACTGTGGGGAAAGTGATGATGATTGACACTAATTAATGGATAGTGATTAAACTCCTAAGAAATATAGAGAGATAAGAAAGAAATTACAAACTAAACGATTTTTTTATTCTTCATTGATTCTATAAATGGGTGTATAATGTCTTATGTAGGCTATGCGGGATGAATGCAAAGAGTAACTAGCTACAATTCTAACTAACTAATCAACTACTTGACAAACTATTAACCAACTACTAACAAACTAACTAATCTCTTATTCAACTGACATGGTCTCTAACACTAATTATATTCATATCATTGCTCAACCCATCAAATGATCCTTGTCTTTAGGTTCAAGTAATGCCTTCATTAAGAACCTCATCATCAACACCATTAGCTAATATCATGAAATCAAATGATACTATTGTAGACTGAGGTTTCAACCCAAGAGGGGGGGGTGAATTGAGTTTTTAAAACTTTTGCTAATTAAACACAAGTTTATAAAAATAGATAACAAATAACACCACAAGCATATAAACAAGTAATATGTGCTGTAAATAAAGAGTTTAAGGAATAGAGGATGCAAACTCAGTTTATAGTGGTTCGGCAATATCGGATTCATTCCGACACTACGTCCACTCTCTTCAAGGAACCTCCTTGAAGTAATCCACTAAGAAACTTAGTCGTGAAACTTCATGGGTGTTGCACAAACCTTACAATCTCTTCCTCTCGGAAGCAAACCCCTTCCTCTCGGAAGTAAACCCCTTCCTTTTGGAAGCAAACCCCTTCCTCTCGGAAGTAAACCTCTTCCTCTCGGAAGCAAATCCCTTTACAATAAATGCTGCAAAGTAAATGGTAGAGAGACAACAATGAAAGCTTACACAACTGAATAATATCTCTCTTTCAAGGTAAAACTTAAAGAATGGTTCAACTTAGATATTTCAAAGCTTTTTGTGCATAAAAGAGTAAAAACTTGATTGTATGTGTATTCTCTTATGTTTGAAATGCTCAATAGTGTGGGTTTAAATAGTCTTGATGTAATATGCCCATTCTGAATTGATTTGGTACGTTTTGGTACAATTTGTGTTGAAATCTCGTGTCTCAACGGTCATATTTTTTGAATTACCAATCGACTGGGTCTTAGTACCAGTAGACTGCATTTATTGCCTTTACAATAAATACTGCAAAGTAAATGGTAGAAAACAACAATGAAAGCTTACACAACTGAATAATATCTCTCTTTCAAGGTAAAGCTTGAAGAATGGCTTAACTTAGATATTTCAAAGCTTTTTGAGCATCAAAGAGTAAAAACTTAATTGTATGTGTATTCTCTTATGTTTGAAATGCTCAATAGTGTGGGTTTAAATAGCCTTGATGTAATATGCCCGTTCTGAATTGATTTGGTATGTTTTGGTACAATTTGTGCTAAAATCTCATGTCTCAATGATCATATTTTTTGAATTACCAGTTGACTGGGTCTTAGTACCAGTCGACTGGGTTCACTTTAAAAAACCTATTTTTAAGGCTATTGAAGGTACCAGTCGACTTGATATGTCATACCAGTCGATTGGGAAACTTCTGCCAAAGTACCAGTCGATTGGGAAACTTCTGCCAAAGTACTAGTCGACTGGGTTGTTCTTACCAGTCGACTGGGGACTGTTTGTCGAGAACACCAGTCGACTTGTATGAAGTATCCAGTCGACTGTGGACATACTGCCCCATATACCAGTCTTCTGGTATATGTATCCAGTCGATTGGGTTGCTTAACAACTCAGTTTTCATGTTTTGAAGAGATTTTAACTTTAAAACATTTTATTAAAAGGTTATGTTAAAATGCTTTTCAAAAAGAGCCATTGGACAAGCTAATTACCTGAACAAGTGAGACTTACATCTTATTTTAATACCTTAGACCTATACTAGTTCTTCTGTCTTCACTTGATGTTTGATTCGGGTTGAGTTCTTGCACCTTGATCCTTGGTTGAATGCTCTTATTGCTTAATACACTTAGATAGCATCGTTAGTATAATAAGAATTGTGTTTTGTCATAATTAAAATATAGGTGAGGGTCAACAACTATATTCTTATCATAGTCCATATGTCTTGCCACTCCAAAATAACCAAACCATATATGGAATTGTTGCTCATCATGAAATGGCCACGTGGCTATGGTAACCGAATTGCATGCTTTCCAATTTAGAATTCTTGACAAAGCCGATTTGTTATCAAGAAATATCCTATGAGCCTTAGGACAAATAGTCCCTTGATAGAAACCACATCCAAAAGTGGACCACCAACATAAACTTCTTGAATACTTGTATCATGGATCAAAATTTTGGCAACATTAGATTTTGCTATCAATACAGAAGCATATGTGTAACGACCCATCCTAGGTTGGCCACCCCCGAGACAGTGTCGTCACATTTTGAAATCCCAGTACGACACATATATACAACAATACAAAAATACATCAACTGAAATTAAAAATTTCACCAATCTTTAACTCTTCTCAGAGAAGATACCTCATCATCCTCTTTTCTAAAACAATATATACATATAACAAAATGGATGAAAAGATTTTTATTATAAACTTTTCTTTCTTCTTTCTTACAATGTCTGAGGACTTGACCACGAGACTTACTTAAGGTAGTTTCTCTGCTATCAGCTCTAAACTTTATCTACCCTGCCCACTACTTGAAAATTTTCAACAACGAGGAGTGAACTTCACAAGCTTAGTGAATTAAGTTTACTAGAAGTACTTGATTATATACTTCCAGTCACATCTTATAATTCATTCTTTTCTAATTTACCAATATAAGTTATCTATTTCTTCACAGATGATCATTCAATCTTTCAAATAATCTTCCCATAATCATTCATCTATTATCTCATATAAATCAATAATGACATCCTATTATAATTTCAATCATTTATCAATCTCATCTTAAATTAATCATCAAATATATCAATTTTTCTTCTTATATATTTAATCATCTTGAGATTATCAATTTAACATCATTATCTATCTCGTTATGAGGTTTACAATATATAAACAATCAATCAAATAAATTTTTATCATATCATATTATCATATTTCTTTCTCATCATATCTGTCTCTCTGTGAGACTCATTTGTTTATCAATAAATTCACAATCAAGAATGATACTTTAGATTCTCAAGTAATGATAATTGATAAGTATAATTTTTACATGATTTTTATTATTCTTTTACTTATTAAAATTGTTAGTTTTCATTTATTTATTTTGATTTGATTTGCTTGTGCCACACTTTTTCCTATTTTGTGTTATATTTCCTTTTAGTTACTTTTCTATTTTATGCTTTCCTAGTAGTAGAAGTATTTCTCATTTCAATGTCTTTCTTTTTCCTATGCTGTACTTTTTTCTTATTTTGTGTTATATTTCCTTTTAGTTACTTTCCTATTTCATGTTTTCCTAGTAGTATAAGTATTTCCCATTTCAGTGTCTTTCCTTTTTCTAGAAGGAGTAGTATTATTGTACTTTCCTTTTCCTTTTTAGGAGTTTGCCTAAATAAGGTCGACTGCCCTTGCCTTGTAAGCACAATAGATTTTTCCTAGATAAGAGAATAAAGAGAGAAGAGAAAGAGGGCAATTGTCAAGTCTCAATAAAGAAAGATCTTCAACAATCTTGAATGCTTCATCAACTTATTTCAAGCAAAAGAGTTTTATTTTCTTCTCTTTAGTTTTCTTTTAATGTATTCCAATATGAACATGGTTGATTTCAGATTTGCTATGAATTAATTTTATTTTTCTAGGGCTTTGATATAGTCTAGCTTTGAACACACAATTTAAATTCTAACTTATTTTATTTCAATTTTTTTATTTTTATTTATTTTTTATGTTGAGTGTTTATCTTTGATCTTATTGCTTACAATTTTTTGGCCAATTATTGTTTAACTTATAGAATCATAATGAAGCCGAGAGGTAATTTGTGATTAGAAGCTTTTAGGATTAAACACCATTAGTTGAGCGAAAGATAGAGATGTTTTACTGCGACTAGTTTGATTTTAGATTAAGAAAAATCCAAAGAATTTAATGAATCTTCAAATAATTTAATTTACATAGAGATATAATAAATTATTAGGTGGAGATATTTCTAATGTTATTCGAGAGAAAACACTGAATAATTAAGGGATTTATTTTTCATCAATTTGAAAAATTAGAATTTTATAACAAGGAATAATAAATTGTGTGGGATTAGCTAGGTGAAACTGAAAGCTCTAGATTTATTTTTATTATCTCTACAACCTTAAGTTTTATTCTCTTTTCTTTTAATTTATTTGTCAAGCACTTTAGTTTAATTTAGGTGGTAAAGTCTTTAAAATTTTGGTTTTATTTCCAAGTAGTAAACAATTTGGTAAATTTCAATACTCAATAGCATAATTAGTCCTTGTGGGTTCGACACTTTTTTCTTTAAAACTTTACTACTTGTAGCGATTTTGTTCACTTGCAAATATTTTCATACAAATAATAAATATTTAAAACAAATGCAATGAATGAATTTAAATTATCAGATCATTTCATATTATCATTTGGGAACGTCTTCTCACATGTCGACATGTTTCAGCTTAGACCAGCTGCCTCCCTAGTTCTTTATTTTCAATTAGACCGGCTGCCTTCCCGGTTCTTTTATTTTCAGCTAGATTGATTGCCTTCTCGGTTCTTTTATTTTCATTTAGATAGGCTACCTTCCCGGTTCTTTTATTTTCAGCTAGACCGACTGCCTTCTCGGTTATTTTATTTTTAGCTAGACCAACTACCTTCCCATTTTTTTATTTTCATTTAAACCAGTTACCTTCCCGGTTATTTTATTTTCATTTAGACCGACTGCCTTCCCAGTTATTTTATTTTCATTTAAACTAGCTGCTTTTTCGGTTATTTTATTTTCATTTAGATTGGTTGTCTTCCTGGTTATTTTTATTTCATGCATATGAACAATAATATGAAAAAAACAGACCAACTGCCTTCCTCGTCTTTTATTTTATGCATATGAGCAATAATATGAAAACAAACATACATTCAGGAATTCAATTTAGCTATCCAGCTCTTTCTCAAAATCATTATTTTTTTATTATATTCATTAAATTATCTCTTCATATATCATATCAAATTATCAATCATAGCTTGTCAATAATTTCATTTATCCTTTCATTAGATATTTCATCAACTTATTATTTCATTAATATAACTTCTCATATAATAAAATTTTAACATATTAATTATTCATATAATATCAATCAACCAACTTTCATATATCATCCAATTATTATAGTTCAAAAATTAATTCAAATATCATCACTTTATATTTCATATTTATCTCGATTACTAAAAGTAAATCTAACTCTCAACGTAACACTTAAAACTACCCATAAATCACCTCCTTGCCTTTCCTACTCCTTTCAACAATTTCACCCAATTGTTGATCGTCAACACCTGACATAATATTTATATTAAAATTTCAGATTTATTCTTTGATTCTTCCATATTTCAAATCCTTTAAATTTCTACATCAAATTTCGGGTAATTTCATGTATGCATAATTTCAAAAATAAAATTTACATTATTACCTTTTGTTTTTCTTAAAGCTTCTCTCGAATCTCTTAAAAATTCTCTCGTAAACTTTTTCGAAATTTCAATCTTTCAACATTTCTTTGAGTCCCTAGGTGTTTAAAGAAAGAGAGTAATTTGAATTGAAGAAAGAAGGAAACCAAACAGATTTGGTAGGAAAATAATAAAAACCATTTTTTATACGAAAACTGTCCCACCGTTTTTGTTAACATGTTGTCCAACATGCAAGAATTTCATGTTGTTTTGACAACACCTGGACTCTAGGTGTTGTCCCCCTCCCCCCTTCATTTTTTTTTAACTACCTGCTACACCTGGACATTTTTTTTTCAAAAGAATTATTTTTATTCAAAAATAAATCTTTCGTATATATATATATTATTTTAATTCCATATAATATCTATCAATTTACTTTTTTACCCTTACTTTAAGAATACGAGTATTACAATTCTACACACCTTATAAAAATTTCATCTTCGAAATTTTCTTACCTAACTCATGAAAAAGTTGGGGGTATTTTTGCCTCATACTCTTAAGTAATTTCTTCAACATCTTTGTTCTGCCATAATACTTAAATCAAATGAATAACTTTGTTACGTAAGACTTGTTCCTTTCTGTCTAGAATTCTGACTGATACTTGCATAAAAGTCAAATCTTCTTGAAGTTCTATAGCCCGATTCAGAATACTATAAGATTCATCATGTAAACACTTTCTCAAAAGTGAAACATGAAATACATTATGTAATTGTTTTAATTCTGGAGGCAAATCCAATTTGTATGCTGCTGGTCCAACTCTCTCAATCACCTCATATGGCCCCACAAATCTCGGACTCAATTTTCCCTTTTTTTTAAACCTCAATACACCCTTCTATGGAGATATCTTCAAAAATACCCAATCATAAACCTGAAACTCAAGATGTCATCTTCTATTACCAGTATATCCATTTTGTCTGTTATGTGCTGCTCTAAGGTTCTCTTTAACCAGTTTGATCCTCTCAGTAGTCAAATCTATCATTTCTGGACCAAATATCTTTATTTCTCCAACTTTTTCCCAACACATTGGAGTTCTACACCTTCTACCATATAAAGCCTCAAATGATGTCATCCCAATTCTAGTTTGATATTGATTATTGTATGCAAACTCAATCAAAGGTAAATAAGCATCCCAGCTCACTGAGAAACTCAATACACTTACCCTCAACATATCTTCTAGTATTATGATGATTCTATCTGTCTACCCATCCGTTTTAGGATGAAAAGTTGTACTAAACTATAATTGCGTACCCATAGCTTCTTGAAAACCCCTCCAAAATCTAGAAGCGAATCTGATATGATGCTTAAAGGTATTCCATATAATCTCACAATTTTCGCTACATACAATTCAGCCAACTTTTCAGGACTCGAGGTAGTTTTAATAGAAAGGAAATGCGAAGACTTAGAAAGTCTATCCACTATAACTTATACAACATCATAACCTCTCTGGGTACGGGAAAAACCAGAAACAAAATCCATGCTCACATTCTCCCATGGCTATTTAGGTACTGGAAGAGGTTGTAATAAACCTGCCAGATGTCTATTCTTAGATTTCACTTGTTGACAAGTCAAACATCTAGAAATATACTCAGTTATATCCTTCTTCGTCCCTAACCACCAATAATTCTGTCTTAACTCCTTGTACATCTTATTATTACCCGGGTGAATAGAATACACAGAATCATGAACCTCTCTTAATATCTCATTTCTCATCTCTACATCATTGGGAACACAAACCCTATGTCCCAATACCACCATACCGTATTCTCTAATTCTAAACCCAGTCGGCTTCTCACTCAATACTTCATGTTTGATCATCTTTATCCCTTCATCTTTACTCTGCATCTGTAATAAGCGATCAATAATAAAAGATTGTACCACCATATTTTCCATCAATACTCATCTATCACTGATACTCAACTGCATTCTTATTTCTTTCAATTCTACCATCAAGCTAATATAATGACTCCCAATGCAGCTAATCTCCCTATAGATTTTCTACTCAATGCATCAGCTACTACATTAGCCTTCTTTGGATGATAATGAATTGTATAGTCGTAATCACTAATAAACTCCATCCACCTCCTCTGCCTCAAATTCAACTCTTTCTAGGTAGGTAAATGCGTCAAACTTTTATGATTAGTAAAAATTTCACAAGTGGCTCCATACAGATGATGTCTCCAAATTTTCAAAGCAAAAACTATGGCAGCCAATCATAAATCATGAGTCGGGTAATTCCTCTCATGGTTTTTTAATTTCCTAGAAGCATGAGCTATAACTCTCCCATGTTGCATCAACACACATCCCAACCCCTGATGTGACGTATCACTATATACCACAAATCCTTCATGCCAAAATGAAGCACTAATACCGGAGCAGTAGTTAATTTCTCTTTCAATAGCTGGAAGCTCCTCTCACCTTATCCTCCGAGAAGGCAACCGTTGCGTTGATTGTTTGGCCAAACAAGGAGAATTTTTGAATGTTGTCCATGTTTGGTCTCAAGTTCCAATTGAGGTTACTCAGTTTTTTAAGAATGATTTGTCAGGGGTCTTTCGACCTAGCAATGTTATTGTCTAGAGCGTTTGTCACCCCATTCAACTAAAAAATGATCTTAGCCTTAAAAAATAAAAGATAAGAAGAAATTTTTTTTAAGAAAAATCAAAAACTGAAAAAATAAATTTTAAGAAACTAATTGTTTTATTAAATGCTAAACTCTACGATACGTTAAATTAACATCATGGCTTGTTAAATTATCATATGCAAAAGTTTCATAACCATTATATCAAACACTAAACTCTACGATACCTTAAATTAACTTCATGACTTCTTTGCTTAATATCGTTTTGCAAATAAAAAATAAAATAACAGTTAACAATTTTTTATACTCACCATGAAATCTTGGTTCAATAATAAAAATTTTAAGGTCGAGCCATAAAATTTTACTTAAAAGAACAAAATTATATCGATCCTCGCTCTAAAATACTTAAATAACGGAAGGAAAAAAAAAAAAAGAGAGGGGAAAAAAAATCTAAGAGATGGATATTGGATAAGTTTGTACGAAACCTTCCTCGCAAGTACGATAGTGAGAAAACAAAACAAAATTACAAGAATATGTGGAGTCGTAGATCTCCACGTAAGAAGCAATCCAACGGCTGAGAGCTCTCAAAAGTCAAAACCTGAGCATTCGCGGAGTCACGGAGCCGCTCTCTCGCCCGTTTCTTTGGAACCCCCAACCAAAACAATCCTCTGATCCCAAGTCCCAACATTAACATACCACCAGTACCAACTTAACCACAGTTAAAAGAAATTAACCATGGTTACTTTAAAAAAAAAAAAAAACAAACCAATAATTACCCACTTTCTCTCCATCCATATCGCAGCGATTCCTCCTATATATGAACACAACCTCACTCACTCTCTTTCCATACTTCAATCATTCCAAATAACAATAATCACACATCTTTTTCTGCTTCTTCACTTTCTTTTATTGTAGATTTTTTTTGTTTAATTTCATGTTCTGTGAAATCTGAGAGCAAAATGAGCTGCAATGGATGTCGAATCCTTCGAAAAGGTTGCAGTGATAATTGCATACTTCGACAGTGCCTCCAATTGATAGAAAGCCCACATGCCCAAGCTCACGCCACCGTCTTCGTCGCCAAGTTCTTCGGTCGCGCCGGCCTTATGTCCTTCATTTCTTCCGTCCCCGAATTACAACGGCCTGGTAGTCACTTAATTCAAAGCGATCTATATATATAGTTTTTGGTAATTTTCTGTTGAGAAAGGTTTTTGAATGTGTTGTGATTTTTGCAGCTTTGTTTCAGTCTCTGTTGTTTGAAGCTGTGGGGAGAACAGTGAATCCGGTAGGCGGAGCGGTGGGTCTTCTTTGGACGGGGAACTGGCACGTGTGCCAATCGGCGGTGGAGACGGTGCTCCGAGGCGGCGCGTTGCAGGCACTGCCAGAATTTCTCGGAGCGGTTTCTTTACCGGATTGTGAAGATGGCTCGGAATCAGGTGTGGAGGAGTTTAGGTCAGCGGAGGCAGATTCAAGATCAAAGCTGCAGGGAGTTGAGAAGAGGAAGGGATTTGATGACGTGGCAAAATATAGACCGATCGATGTAGATCTGAGTTTGACTGCCGGTTTTCCGGAGAAGCGGCGAGCGGTGACGCCGTCGGAGGAGTCCGATACGACGACGTTGGGGAGTGGTTCTTCCGGGGCTTGTAGTGGCGGAAGGCAGCTTCTGAGACTATTCATTTGAGAAAAGGGGCTACCGGGAAAACCGTTTTCTTTTTCTTTCTTCTTTTTCTCTTAATTTTGGTATTTGACGGATTTTTAGTATTAGTAAATGTTGAAGACAATACTACAAAGTGATAGGAGCGTAATTACGGCTCACGCGATTTACCATTTACGGACAAGTTTCAAGAAGAGGTTTTCTTAACCTTTTTCTATGTAGAGAGGGATTATGAGTTGTTAACTTGAATAAAAAATAATAATTATTATTATTATCTTACTGAAATCTTTTTTTCATCCAATTTTATTAGTGACATAATATACGAATTTATTAAGCTTGACATTGTGACCATTGAAATGGAACTGGCTTTTCAGTACTCTAAAGAGTAGCCTAACAAAGAAAGTTGGCCAAAGAAAAACCAAACCCACCAATGAAATCCTTTTTAATCTAAAAAAAGCAAAAAAACCACCAAAGAAACAATACATTAAAAAAAGAAAAGTGGTTGTTATTGACACTAAAAAAGAATTTATAATAATACTTTTAATTAAGTTGTATTTTTAGAAGTATTTAATTAAAGTTATTATTATAATTAAACAAACAAAATGAATATCAATAACAATATTTGAAATGTTAATAATACCACCCAAAAAAACAAAGGATGAGAAGCATGTCATACATTAGATATCTTGTTTTTGCCCTCTATGACACCATTAACAATTATAGGTAAGGCTTTGTGCCAAGAGTAATGGTAATAGTCCATTCTCGATAGGCATAAAAATGCATCCGGATCTCTCAATCAATAAAATTGTCACACAAATGTAAAATGCTTTTTTGTAGTCCCTATATATTATTAGTGGAGTTTTTCCACATTATTAATAAAATTTAAGGCAATTATCAATAGATTTTTCAGACAAAATAAATCATAAACCTATTGTATTATCGAAATATATGTGTATCATTACTATTGTACAAAATGTATTTCTCCCAATTAGAGTTGAGGTGATCCATCGCTTATGCATTTAAGTGGTGATAAACATACAACAAAGGTAGCCAACATAACAGTCAAGAAATTCAAATTGTAATTATGAAGAGATCGAGAAAAAATAAAAATCTCACTTTCTTCATATCATATGAAGTTTTTTCACCGATCGACACGTTGGTTGAAAATTTTAATTGTTTTTGTTTCACCAGTATCATTATCATGTGCATTTAGCAAATTGATCTTGAGCAACATCATATCATAATTGAATTTGTTGTGATGGACCCCAAAAAACCTTTTATTTTTCTAGTAGTGAAAAAGGGGAGGGTAATGAATTTCTTTCTAAACCTTAGTACCCACCACTTTCTTTCTTTTGGTGGCCCTATCCCTCCCAAGTTTCTCCCACTATTGGCTACGAGTGAATTGAGTTAGGAATTCGTCTAGTGTACAGATACAAGTATACTGAGAAAACAATTACTACATCATTACACACTTCTGGAAATGTTATAGCTTGTTGATCCTTACAACAAAAGTACTTGTACTATACCATTGCATTTATTTTCTTCTTCTTCGTTTTTTCAAATTGTGGAACTATGTTTAATGCCATACTTCTTGTGACGAGCAGTGAGAAAATGGATGCCCTTATGCCCAATAGAGAAGATTTCTGAGAAAATTCTATGGAGTGCCTAGTTAAGATGCAGAGAGGAGATGAGAAATTAAGAGCCCACTTTACAAGATTATGGGCGGCCCAATTATAATCATGAGAAATTCACAAAAAGCCCATTAAGGTTTAGACAAGATTTTGGCCTAATTATCCAGAATAGCAGGCCCAATAGTTTCCAGGGCGAGTCAAGAACAGAAGTTTGGAGAGGTACTCTTTTGTAAATTAATTTATTTATTCATGGAAAATAGTTTGGCAAATTACAAGTGAGGAGAATTCATGACTATGAGCCTATTTTTTAAATCTCCTATTGGAATTAGATAAAAACAAACAATTAAAATTAATTGAATTTTTGGAGTTATCTTCATGCTTGTTACAGAAACAGAAATTCAACAAATAGTGGCAGTGAATGGTGGCTCTATTCAGCTCACAGAGGAAAGCAGGCTTTAGTTTTTGTGTACACATTCAAGGCTTAGATGATACATTAACCTTCACTGGATCTTTCAGATAAAAACAATCAAGCTGCACAAGAACATGTTCATATGATAAAATCTAGTAGACCAGAAACTACATGATAATCGGTGAGAAATAAATCTTACATATGTACATTACTTTCCTATTGACAGAATAACAGATACTTGTTGTATACAGCTAATTAGTTAAGAGGAAAAGCCACTTCCTGTAATCTTCGAATAGAAAGATACATGAAACACATAGCCGTGGAAGACTCAACTGGTTTAAAAAATGCCCAAATCAGAAGCCAAAACTAGCTATTAGATCCATTCTTATTACCTCCAGTTCGCCTCCACCCGGTAGAAAAAAGATGAGGTTGGGTGTGTAATGTTAGCATTTAGAGTGAGTTGTCAAATAAGATCAGTTCTACACACGTGTTGTCAGGCTGCTGGTAGCTGGTACACGACTTAGTTGTATTATATGCGTTCTCAAACTACAGTCCTTAACCTGTTGGAAAGATTTAAGATATTGCATAAGCAGATAAAAGTGGAAAACATCTTGGAAAGACTAACCAGACAATAACATTTACCTGCATGGCTGCTAATTTCGACAAGAAATCTTTACTTTGATCAAGCAAAATCCTTTCCTTTGCAGTGACATTCACAAGTTCCGCGATTAACGAATTCAGTTCCTCCACCTATGAAGCGGAAAAACTTTGAGATAAATACACAGATGTGCGACTAAAAATCAAGCAGAATCCAAATAAATGGTTTTCAGATAAACTATCTAAAACCAATTTTCTCTCCATCCCCTTGTTTAACATTAGCTGAGGTAGCTGAAAATAATTTATTTTCTTATGAAGGTGGAGACTTTTGCCAGAGCTGCCAACTGATGTTTGGGCAGCAAAACTAGATACCAACCAAGCAAGAAAACATTGGGCAGTAGATTCCTTTAGGTTGGAAAGAAGGCAATGTTGTGAAAAGAAATTTCAAGGTAAACCACTTCACTAATATCTTTGCACCAAATAAGAACAGCCCATTTCCCAAAGTTTAAAATTAATACAGAAACTTGGATCTGGTTTTAAGTCTTGGAATCGCTTTCCGGAATCCAGTTTTGGTGTTTGGAAAGGCAATTCTAGCTGGTTTAAGGATCAGCAAGAGATTCAGTTGCAACAGGATGTTTCAGTCAGAGAGAAGAGGGAACCATTTTTCAAAGTCTAGAGGTTAATAGTTACTCTAAAAGGGTCATCTAAGGGACGAATGATACCTTTCTATGTTGTAGAGGATTACATGAAGAATTGACATTGACCAAATAAATTGCCTTAAATAAGAGTTAATCGAACATTTTGTTTTGTTTCTAGCATTCAAATTGATAATGCTCACAAGATTGACTTTACCTTTGATGATAGTGAGCATATTGAGGATGCCATTGCCTGCATTACATCAACCGCTGAACCAACAGCATCCTTCAGATTTTGAATATCAGCCTATCATAAAAAGGAGGGGAGAGGGAAAGAGAACGAAGAGTAAATTTTGTCAACCTCAAAGGAACTATTCAGTCAAACCATTATAACACTTCAAGTTAGCTATGAATGCACGTACTATTGCTTTTCCGACAACTGGGAGACGGAGAGTACTGGCCTTTAAAGCTTCAGTAGCTCCCAGCAAAGAACTAGAGTGGTCTCTGTCAAGAAGACCCCATTCGTCCAAGTAAGCCACCTACATTCATCAATTACAACAAATTCCAGTTACGAAGAAGATAGAGTTGATGGTACATATGTTAGCATCTCAAACCCAGAAAGAAAAAGAAAATGTGTGGCTGTGCACAAGAATAAAAATTAACATTCATCTCAAATAATATTTACAGTATTCAATTGTATCAATTTAGACCCGTTCGAGAAAAACACTTTTTCATTATTACGATACAGATTTCATTATGAAAATAAAAATATCATCATAGTCTCCTCCAAATGGGATGAAAAAGAAGAAAATTCAAAACTATAAAGCAGATAGACAGGCAGAGAGTGCAAGAGACCAAGGTGGAATCTGAATAGGAATTCAACTCTTAAATGAGGATAAAGAAACTAAAATACCTACATAGTCGGTGCTACTATTGCCCATCCCTCAAACATATGAGCATATATCCACAGGATTATTAAGTAACATTATCTAGGTTGTCCTTCAAAATTATTGTAAAAGTGTTCAATCTTCCGGATTTCTACAACTTTATTTGCAATCTAAATGTTTTGCTTACACTACTTCCCCACAAACAGAAGTACAAACTGATCATCTTTTGCACGAAAATACTATTCCCAAGGAAGGTTTCACAGGACAAAAGGTGCTTCACGGTCAAGTTTAGTCAGAACCACACGTTTCTTACAATTTATGATCCTTTTCTAGGGTTCCTTCAATTTAAGAAGGGAAAACTTTCTTGTGGTGATCCAATTTAGCGAACAGCATGCCTCATCATTCAATGAAAAGTCTCAAAGAGGGAAGACCAAGGCTCTAACAAAAAGGAAAAAGCAGAAACTCTAAGGGTGCGTTTAGTTGTGGAAAATGTAAAACATTTTCCATCTCCATTTTCCTTTATATTTTCTTCAACAATTTACACATTCTTAACATAATTTGGAAAACAACACTTCTCTTTCCAACATAATATTGAAAAAGTTGGAAAACCTGAAGAAAGTCTGAAGAAAAATGGAAATGGAAAATGGAAAACATTTTCCACAACTATACGCACCCTAAATTTCTCTTTTTTATTGAGGAAAAAAGCCCTTTTTATGCCCATTTGAAGTACTAATTTCTACAAGTTTAGTTCTTTACTATGGCTCCCTTGATTATAAAGAAGAGAGAGAGAGAGAGGGAGAGAACTTTCTCAAGAAAAGATAAAACAACTAAATGAACCATATGGATAGAACCAAACCATATGGATAGAACCATTCCATTTCTAATTCAATATCTTATCCTCCTCTATCTTTAGTTATAAGCAAACTCCCACCGGAAGACATAATGAACCACCATGGGCACCATAGTAGCAAGAAGTCAAGTCCAATGCAATTATACTCTTAAATCAGTGAAAGGCATGTAAGGGTATGAAGAGTGGGTAATAGTAACCAAATAATATACTCAACAGAATTGTACAAACACAAATAACGATGAAAAAAATGACCAGAACTGAGAAGCAAAGAAACACAGAGTAAGTTTGCAACAAGTTGGAGAAATTATTGCTCTGAATGATAAATAAAAGAAAAATTCAAGAGGTATATCCTAAAGGGCTGATTGCCTAGGCTGATTGAAGAGCTGATTTTATTTTATGTCAAAGTTAATATTCAATAAGAGGCACTGTGGGGGTGCAAGTGCAACCCATTTACAAGAAAACTATCTACAAGACGGTAAGTCTACAAAATCAAGGAACTCATCCTCACTTAAAAAATAATTTCCCTTAAACCAAAAACAAAGGGTAGTAAACCATCCATTTTTAATGGACAGGTATAATCAATCATACTACAATCTTACTTTCATGGTGTAGTGCACTGATCATTATAAGCAGACCAAGAATTATTAACTTCCTAAAATATTAGAAGACTGAAAACTATACAGGTTTTATGTTGAACGAAGTGTACAGTTTCTACATGGCTATCAGATTTGACTGGAGACAAGGGCGTCAAAATGGGGGAACATTCTTCCCAACATGATACCTTTTGTTGGGCATGAACTACTCTGATTAGATATTATAAAGAGTAATAAAATCATCCGACATATCTTGAGATCCATGTATAAGAAGTTGGTGAAATCCATGCAAAGGGCTAGTACTTGAATTCGTTGGATGGTCATTAGTGAATATCGCTCTAATTAGACACGAGAGTGTGGAAAGATGGTCATTTGCTTCCCCGAGAGAAATATCAACTGAATCTCACATTGAAAACCCTACAGATTTTATGGTAAATCTTGATGAGGTAAATAAATAGACAGTGGCTTGAAACAGTCGAAGTCCTATGTAACTTATCAAGAAATCACAACTAATTAACTACTTAGAAATGCGAATAAACTATTGACATTGCCAAAACCATTTACAGATAAAACTTAATCAAAGATCCACTAGGAGCCTCACAGATGAGTAGGAAGATATAGCAAGAGACTATTGTATCCTGTATAATTGCACCAAAAATTCCTAATGAGGCAAAAGCATGGATTTGGCTCCCTGGGTCAAATATTTCTAAGAAACCTAAACCTTGTTCTCTTTATTGAAATCAAGCCACAGAGAATCATTTTGGTTTTGTATTCTACAAACACAAATAAATACTTGCATGCTGAAACTATTATTGATGGCAATGGCAGTACTAGAAATTTTTACATATATGGTCGAACATGCCAATAAGGGCGTGAAATCAGTGGGAAGAAGAGTTTATAAGGCTAAAACAGGATTCAGAAGGCATATCTGTGTAGGATACCCAAAATCAATCAAATCTTAAGACTTCAGATAAAAGTAGGATGAAGTGTGAATGCATTGCCTGGCCGTCTAATGTAGCATTGAGAACTTAAAGCAATCACATCAGTAATGGACCAAGTAACGTACGGGTGAGTTAAAGATGACTTATTTTTAGACATTATTTTTTCAGTTTTCCAAATATCCAGCGTATGAGGGTTCTTTAATCAAAGATTTTCTACTCTTTGAACTAAAGCTTGTGACACTTACCTTCTTTTATTTTATTTGATTCTTTCTTATTCTCTCTTTTCTTTTCTTAGTGTCTGTCTCCTATAATTCCATGTACGCTGGGAAGGGGTCCAATGCTGGTACATGGAATTATAGGAGACAGACACTAAGAAAAGAAAAGAGAGAAGAAGAAAGAATCAAATAAAATAAAAGAAGGTGCATTTTAGTGTTCTTTTAGTTACCTAAAAAGAAATGGTGTGCTGCTTTAGGGATCAAGATTAGGGTGCCTGATAAGGAAGAAGTAATGGGCTTTGGTTGTGTTTCAAGGCTGGGACACAGGATGAGTGATAATAGACAATGAATAGAGAGTAAAGGAAAGAAAAAGTGAGAACACGGGAAACCAAACGTCATATTAGGCCCATAGGCATCAAACCTAGCAGAGGATGCATCACAAATCCAATGTAGCATGGAACCACAACACACCAGTGCACCACAGGGAGCTAAAGTTTCTTCATTTCTTCGCTGCAATAAATCATTTTATATAGACTACATACACATTATAAGCACGTAACCTAGCTGGGCAAGCTATTAGGACTTGGGCCAATCAAAACCCTTTTAAAATTAACTGATACAAAACCAACTAGACCAATGGAACCTTCAAACCCAACTAAACAGTTCCTAAAAGGCTAAGATACCTTTGATGAGGAGATTAGTAAAAATGATTTTATGTCAGATGGGCCAGCAACTTCAATCCTTACTTCATATAAACTAAGACTCTAAATTGTCAATCATATGGTAGCTTGTTAACACCTTTGTGATCAAGTGTAAATTTCAAAGGGTACTGAGTCCCTCCTTAAAACAAAACTAATTTCCATTGTTTCCAGTTCTTTAAGTTTTTGTTTGCTCCTTGGCAATCTGGATTATATATTTCTTTTTCCTTTGATAAATGGCTATTTGCATAATATATACAAGATGTTAAGCGAATGAGGAAACACAGTCATGGTTACATCACAATTGTCTTCTTCATAGCCATGTCTAACTCCTCAAATCTGTGATAGATACCAACAACCATGTCCTTATGGGGTTGTAAGAGACTAAATTCCTCCTCATCTTACCATGATATCTATTTCTCATCTCTTTTCTATCTCTTCTTTTTGCTCTAGCACTCTGACTTTTACGCATAGATCACACGCATCCTGATTCACCATTATGCACATCTGAGCCTACTTAGAAATTCCTAACTACCAGACAGAAAACTATCCCCCTTTGTTCTTTTGAAAAGCAATAAAATTAAAAGCACCAATTGCCAAACAGAGGGGGTCCAATACTAATATACAAGACATTTAAAAAGAAGCACCAAAGAGAAGAAAAGGTACAGAGCTTCGATTGAGAAAGGATCGAGGCAATACATTTCTTATGTATGCATAGATGCTATACTGGATTTGAATCAGATTTTGGATCGATCTATATCATTTGACTGCCTCCATTATGTTGTTGCTAGCAATTACAACTATTTTGGGTTTTGGATCTTCCAAATCATTTTTTTTAACAAAGCCACCTGTTATGGTGGGGTTTTGCAGGACTCGACCAGATTATTAAATAAAAAGACAAGCAGTACAATAATTAGGGGGGGGGGGGGGGGCATGAACCAAAACCCCTACACAATAAAGCCAACAAAAATAAAAGAAATAGAAACTAAATGACTACCAGAAATCATAACCAACTACTAAAAAAAGATAGGAGATCTGGACCCATTTTCTTCTGATTCTTTGATAAAAAGATTCATTTTCTTCATAAAAAAATAGGAGGTGGAGGTAGAACCAATAAAGATTTCTTTTTCAATTCATCCCTGGAGTTGAATACCTTGTTTGGACAAACTGTAGCTTGTACTTTTGGAACAAGGATTTAATAATATTTTTAAAAAAGTTATATCTCAAGTGGTTGTATTTATTTGTAAGTCCAAAAGTCTAACTGCTAAAATTATAGTTTCAACTTTTATGACAATAAAATAGAACTTGGTCAAATTTTTTTCCAAAAGCACTTCTAAAACTTAAATGTGTAAGGATTATTAAGAAGCAACAAGCTTTATTTCTTTTATGTTTTTTTTTATTCTCTTGTGGTGGCTTATCAGAATAATTGTTCAGTACCTGATCCATCCAAAAAGTGAATAGCAACTGCTACAAAATCAGATTTGACTTTAGTTCATAATTAAGTAGGACATCTATAAACTTTGTTGTAGAGCTTGAAACGAAGAAGATGACCGAGACGAGGAAATTTATATGCTGTCAGCGCTCTTGTCAAAAACCAGAGGCGACTCTTTAGTGGCCAAGACACAACTCCAATTACATTGACCACATGCCAACAATTTATAACAAGATTTCTTTTTTTTTTCCTCTTTCATTTATGTTGCACTATCTAAGAATAATTGTTTAGTACATGTTTCCGGATAATATCAATGAACTTCCTCTGTGGTGATATGAAGTGTAAGTTTCAAATAAAAAATTTATCCTAGTTTGCATCTTCAAGGGAAAAACAGAGGATTTTACTAATTATTTTCAGCAGCATGAAAGCCTACACAGACAAGAAATACAAAGTGTCTCATAGCTCACAAAAATAACTGTCTCCCAACCCTTTTTCCACTGATTGGCTGTGAATTATTGTTTCGCTTACTCCAGTTTACCTAACTGCAGAAGTTGATAATATTTCTACAGATTTCCATGTTTAAATCCACCATGTATTTCAAGAGCCAGCAACAAATATGGAATGTAGTACAAATAGCATGTTAAGCATAGTTCTTTAATAAAAATTCTACCAGGATTCAATATTTTAAGAAGAGTAAAGCTCTGAATCTTACTTGTCCCTTGAGGATGGAAGTCAGTTTCAATTTTTGCCTCAGCAATAGTAACTTGATTCTTTTTAGAGTGACAGAATGCCGTAACTCTGAAATTGTTACCCATGCATTCCACAGATTTTTCTGGTACAAAAAAAAAACATTTGGATGATAAACCACAGTACACACACACATAGTTGCAGGGCATTTAGAATCAGGTAGAAAGCACTCATATGGTTGAAAGAAGCAACAGTTATCAACAAAATGCAAAACCAGAAGCAAAGTACCAGAAGAAAAAAAGAAATATCTAAACCTGAATTCGGTCTGAGAACAGATCAGCTGAAAGATTCAAGATTAGCTCACAAAAGATTTATTGTTTGGTCATATATAATCAGGTCCACAAACTCAAGGATTAGCAATACCTATCTAAATCTAGGATACCTTACAAAAAGAAAGATACTTGAATTCAAATTTCACCATGAGAATAGACAAAAACACCAAAATTGATGAGAGGCGGTGATGGGGTACATAAGAATATAGGGACAAATTTGTAATCATGAAAAACTTAAGAGTTTTAAGAATTATATTTTAGTAGTGATTTTAGGACATTTATTTGATTAGAATTTAATTTCTTGGTATAGGATTAGAACATAGTATTTGATCAGTATTGAATTTATTTATTTAAAGTGCTGGAGTAGGATTAGGATTCCTAAAGAACTCTATATAAGAGATCCTTATGTTAATTATCAGTTAGCTTTGAATGAACAAAAAATTGATATCCAGTAATATTGATTTCCTCTCATCCTCCAAGGTAGCCTAGTTTATCTTCTAATCCCCATGGTGGCCTAGTTTCTATTTCTTCATTCTTCTTCCTTGTTCTACATCAGGCAGATTCAATTTTATGATTCCTTTCCTGCATCTGCTTTAGCAAGTAATGTCACTTATTGAACATAATTTATTTCCTTAATTAGTCATACCAAAATACTCTAATCATCTTATTCAATCCCATTTGACCAGTTAACACCATAAATAGTCCTACTTTTTCTTCCTGAAAATTTCTTACACCCTAATGCTGCAGCATCTAACTGAAGAATAATGACTATTCCGAAGGCCACTCAAGACCAACTTGGTGCTAACCAGCCCTGGCTTATAACCAAGCACGCACACCCTCAGTTGAGACTGATACTGGGGTGAAATACCATATACCAATTCCCCATCCTGCATTGTTCCGACAGGTTCAATGGCCTTTCAGCATGATATACAACATTTACTTGATTATCAAACTAATAAGCCTATATCCATTCTATGAGCACAATGTAGCACGAGTAAAAGAGCCACTTGATATTCCAAACCATTCATGCTAGGATAAGACTTACTTTGGGCCGAAGCACAGATAAAGGCAACAACTTAGTAAAGGCAATAACACAGCTGAAAGCAATTTAACTCAGTCAGGCCTGCCCAGTTATCACGATCTACTGCTTGATGTCACTGATTTTAGGCCAGCTAGAGTTGTTTTCTTTTCTTCTAGTCCTTCTTCTGTTGATCCATTCTACTTCATTTAAGGCCCTTCTCTGTGAACTACATGCCACCCCACACAATCTCAGACCAGATCTATTATTGCCTTTCACTTGTCATCAACTTATGTGAAATCACTCATTATCATGATAACTGGGCAGGCCTGACTGAGTTAAATGGCTTTCATACAAGCCAACTTTCTCCATCATATCACTAATTGATACGACAAAGACCAAAATATTAATAGAGAGCAAATTCTCATATTATGGATACTCATGAGAAGAGATGACACTTCTTACATATCCTTGAAAGTAAGCACATATTTTTTGCTACAGATTGGCATCGAGAAAAACTATCAACCATAGGAACTTTTTCAATATTTATAACAAAATGAGAGGAACTGTGTGATACGGGCACCACTGGCCAATTGATCACTAGTAGCGGAACCTAAATGTTTCCTATAAATAATTCCTTAATAATCTTTCTAGCTCTTTCTAACGAGTCTGCTTAATCAATCCACAGTGAGTCAACAAAAGTTCATTTAAGACAAGAATGGGGACCCAGATAGGCAATATTTCGTTTATTTTCCATGTCATATAAGGAAATTATTCAAAATATAGTAATTTTCAGTAAAATTTGGTCAACCCCTCACACCATGTTGACATCATATAACATCTCTAAACAGTTCCCTCAAGTCCTTGATTCAAGGTCCTTAAACCACGAAACTTCACTTACATTTTGCTTAAAACAAAGAAAGCACTTGGCAATAGTGGTGGCAAGGAGTACAACACTCCTAATCTTGCAGAAAGCAGTTCAATGTTTAGGCTACCTGCCAAGCTGTAAAGGTAAAGTTTCAAACTTTGCTCATAAGGGTCAAAGAATTTAAATACTAAGAAGAATAGATTGTAAATACAAAACTCCTTGATCCCACTGACAATGGAATATTCTTTCATTGATAATACTACGCAAAATGTTGTTTTCAGTGCAATATAGTCACTGGCAGTTAGCCAACCATTCAGTCACCTAAAGGACTTCGATATCCACATATGCCATCGCAAGTTGCCTCAAGATCCTTCAATCTACAATCCATTCAAAGAAATCCCAAATACACAACTATAAACCTTGGTTATGTCATTATGTGTATTTCATTAAGCCCTTTAAATGCCAACTCTATAAATTGATTCTTGATGCTAAGTACTGCAAACAAATTATACAACACCAAATTGGAGAGCTGATACTAAATATTTATCATGAAAGAACATGGCTGCGATATATTTATGGATTTTTTATAAGTATTTCAAAGGCAACAAGGAGGTACCATCCAATTACAAGAAAGTACTATATACAAGATAGTATATCAATAAAGTATGAAGTCATCTTCATTTAAATTTCTCATTAAACCAACACCCAAAAGTATTGAACCATCCTGATGGAGGCTATAATTTTTTCCCTCCATCAAAAGCTCTCATGTTCCTTTCATTCCAAACCACCCAATAAATGGAGAGGGGAATCAAGGAACAGGCCTTTCTCATATTTATGAATTCAATCAATTAAGTTCAGTAAGAAAAAAGTAGAGCAGAACAAGTTCAGTCAATGAATAAAGATAGAGCAGAACAAGATTCCCAGTTGTAATACTTGCATGGAACACTGTTATGAAATAGATGAGCATATTAAATGAGAAAAATGAGTAAAACCAAATTGAAGCACATATCTACTATAGACCAGTGAAAACCATGTTCAGGCAACAAAGAGAGACTAAAATCAATATACTGAAAAAGAAGCTTAGGGGTGATATATCAACGACAACCATACCTCGGCGATCAGTCTCTGCACAATAAAGGTAGCATCTGCCCTCGCATTTACAAACCGCCATTGCAAGTAACGGTTATACAGAAGCCTCAACATGTGTGCATCAACAAAACGATCCTCCCCTATCTTCCCTCTCCGAATATCAACGGAGAAACTAAGAATTGAAGGTGAAGGTGTACTACCATAATTACTACTCACTTGGCCAGCAACAGCATTTCTCACCCGAGAAGGACTAGCAATCGCCCTTGATGGAGACGAAGCTGAAGAGGTCCACAGCTTACTTGGCGAAGCAGGCCTAGTAGCTCCCCTGACAGGAGAAGCCATGGTCCGCGGAGATGACAATGGACCATCACTAGAGAACCTTTTTGACTGAGTGAACTTAGATGGGGCACCCATTCTTGACCCAGGACTGGTCGATAAAGGTGAACCCGGATCCTGTAACCGCCTTAATCGGCTATTGGTCTCCTGCCAAAACCTGCCAGACACAACAATGCCACGAGGCCCACTCTTCCCTCTCGAAACCCCACCACATTCTTGCGCACCATTAGTGCTACCAGATGACACACTATCAGTATCAGATGCAGTAAGATCACAAGAGACACTAGAAGCCAATTCATTTCCAGAATTGGCATCTGGGTTTTGTTTAGCTTCCTTCATTGACAATAACTCTTCAGAATTGCCCAAGTCCAGACTTAATCTCCCATCAAGAGACACCCTCCTGCCATCATCAATCATAGATTGCTGCAGTGATTTAACCACCATCCCAGATCCAAACCCAACCGACTTCCTCTTCTCACCACAACAATCCAAGCTCCTCAACAACGGGTTCGACCCCGAATTCCCTTGCTTGATTCTGCCAGGCCACCGAAGCTGGTCTATTGGCCTCGAGTTCTCCCCATGATCTCTCACTGGGGTCGCTCTGCGCCGCTCTGGGGTTGATTTTCGGTGCAAAGTGGGGTTAGTTGCCTCCTTCTTCTTACTTATCGGGAGAGAAAACGCCTCTCCTTGAAAGGAAACTGACAAACTCCTTGTAGAAGTAATCAGCATCTTTGTTGCCGCTGATAATTCAGTGGCATTGCTTCCAGGGATCGGAGTCATGGGCCGAGAGGTCACAGGTCGCCTCCGGTCCACTGATTGGGACCGTTTAGGCAACAAAGAAGGCGTTGTTGTGGTTGTTGTTAAATTTGAATTGGAATTAGTAGAGCGAGAAAGTAAAGGAGATGGGTATCTCTTGATTGTTGTTGTTGAGGAGGAAGAGGAGGAGGTAGTGTTAGAGGAAGAAGAAATAGAAGGAGAAGTAGTAGAAGGCGAAGGGGACATGTACCTAGAGGGAACTTGTCTGCCTCTGGGTCTTCTTTGAGTGAGGCTGTGGCCATTGTCTTTCTCTGTTGTTGAACGTAACAATGGAGGTCTTGCTGCATTCTCTTGTTGATGGGTATTTTGTTCTTGTCGATTTTGTTGGTCTTGTGAGCACGATTTGTTATTGTTGTTGTTGGGGTTTCGTTGGATAGTACTGGAAGTTGCTGCTTGAGGAAAGGCAGCCACCATCATCAGCCTCTCAAGTTTCCTCCTCACATTGCCTTATTGGTTTCTTTTCTTGATTTCTTTCACTTTTTTTACCCAAAAAAAAAACCAGTGCTGTTGTTCATGCATCAAGAACCTGCAAAAAAGCAAATCAAAATATTTCACTGGGAATGAAAATCCCATGAAAGGTTTCTGAAGGATTTAGCATTTCTGTGGGAGAGCAGAGAACGAACACTGCAATGTGGGTTTTGAGAGAGAGGGAGAGAGAGAGAGAGTAGGTAAGAGGAGATTTAGGAGAGGTGAGAGAGAATTGCAGAGTGGGCTATTTGGTTTGGGGCTTTGTGAATCTTTGTACAATTGTACTACTTTCGTAGGGACGTTGTGGGGTAATTTAATCTTGTTTTTGGATTTCAACGGAAGTGTTTTTGTAAGTGAAATAGTGAATAGTACTACTAATTTATAATGTAATGTCTTTTAATCCCATGTCAGTATAAATTATGGTATACATTATTGATTTTTGTATATTTTGATATAATTGAAGCATTGAAGAGGAAATGATATCTTATTTCTATAATCAAACACTTGATTCATAAAATCACACTTATTTATCTTCTAATAAATGTCAATATATCACAGTATAAAATTTGGTTATCTATGTTTCTTATTTCTTTATATTTTTTAATAAATTTTTAAGAATCATTCTTAATATTTATTTTAGTATTTGCTTTAATAAGTAGTTATGAGTTGAGCTACTCGGAGCTCAGCTCGATGGGATCTTCAAGTTAAGTCTAAGCTCGCTCTTATACTCATTTAATATAACAAGTCGAGTTTGAGCTGATAGTCATTCTATTAGTCAACTTGCAAGCTTTCAGTTCGAATATTATATATATATTTATATATATACTTTGACTATAAATATATAATACCCTCAAATATTAGGTTTTTATTCAAAATTTCTAATCCGTTCTCTCATTTTGGTAACTCTTTGAAATTTTTAGAGCGCTCTCTCCTCAATCTGCTTGAAACTTAAACTCAAAAATTTGAGCTCATTGAAATAAAAGTCCGAGTTTGTTTGAGCTATAAGCTGTCTCGAGCTCGAGAAAATGAATATGAACCGAGCTTGGGTTTGGATTTTCGAGCTTAACTTAAATTTGAATAGACCACAAGAAATCAAGCTAAGTTCGAGTATCCAACAGCTCAGCTCGTGCCTATCCCTATTAACTTTATCAAACTATTTTAACATGGTTAAAAACATGCATACTTATTTATAAACCATATCTATAGCAAGTGAAGTATTAATCTCTATTATTTCATGCTAATTGTTTCATTATGAAGACCTTATTAAATTCACATGTTATTAAGTTTCGAGTTTTGCCGATAAAGTTTTGGTTTAGTCATCAAGGCTGAAGTCACAAAGTTTTATATTCGATTTTCATGATATGTGGGTTATTTATCCGATTTTATATCTGTTATTTCTTTCACTTTATATGGGCTATAATAGTATTGTGTGCTTCTGTATGTGTAATGTGATAATATGAGCTTATATTGTAATCAAATCAATCATTATACTACTTGTATATAGTATTGTTTCAATAAAAAAACGAGTTTTTTTATCTTTTACGAAGGTGTATGTTTTTCTTGTATAAGTTTTTCCTTTCATCATTGAGTTTGTGGAATAAACAACAGAAAAGTTACCATTTTTATTCTTTATTTTTTAATTTATGGTGTGAATGAGATTTGATTATAGATTTCTTGCGTGAAGATGGATAATCTTACCAATACACAATGTGAGTGAGATTTTATATAAACTACAATATCTACTCATATATCATATATGTGAGATCTTACGTTGAATTACTAATTAAAAACTGTTAATAAATATACAATATAATATAAATCAAATTATATTAGATTTTACTTTATTACATAATAATAAGGTGAATTTTTATTTTTCCTTCCAATTTTTTTATTGATATTGATATGTCAAAATTAATTTGTCCATTATTTTTAGTATATTTAATGTTTATATAGATGAGTGTGAAACCACAAGAAATCACAAGAAATGTGTTTTTTGACACCAATTTTCATCACAAATTTAATATACTATATCACTCTTATTATAATATTGGATAAAATCATAATTATCAAAATTGGACTAGTCAATCATATGAATTAAATTGTGAATTTTATATTATATTAGCATAATTCGTCAATTGAATCATTTTACAATTGAACACATAAAAATCGATCGACTCAATCAATCTAATCAATGAATCAAAGATCAAATTGAATCAATTGTTTAATTTGACAAAAATCAATGTAATTAAATTCGAAGATTTGAATTTAAACATTTTTTTGTCAAAGAGAATAGTATTTTTATCAACCTACCGCTACTTAAAATTGATGAAAATATTCGAAAAATTCGAAAAATTTATCCGCAACACATCTAAATTTCTCTATCCATTTTATTTGTTGGTTTCTTTATTTGTTACTCACCCAAAACATAAATTGATATGTAGAAGAAAGTGAAAAGTGAAGTGTCAATTGCTAGTTTCCCAAAAAAAAAAAAAAAAAAAAAAGAAGGAGAAGAAGAAGAAGAAGAAAAAAAAAAGAAAAAAGAAAAAAGTAAGAAGTGCCAATTGCTAGCAAAGTCAGTGCATCATGCTAGAAAAGGTTAAGATCATGGAGGAAGGTTTGCTCAATTTTCGCAGCAATTGACATTCATTGCACCAATTGTGCCATTCCACACGCAGAGACGTCTTTGTCAATTCATGAATTGAAATATCAGAATTAAAGCCAACAACACGACGTTACTAAGGTCGACAAAATGACATTATCAATCCCTTAAATTTGTGTAACTTATTTTAGGTGAGTGACATTAATATCCAAACTAAGTACTCATAAGGGCTTTTTGCAATCTTCAATCGCACTACTTGAAATGGAAATAGCAAGCATAGTTAAAAATATTGAGAACCATAACGCACTAAAATAAATAAATAAATATATTTATTTTTTTCTTATCTCTTTTCATTCGATAAGATATTCATCATTACGATTTTATTTTAGTACATTAACGGAGAAAGGGTTCGAATCCACGTGGGCTCCCTTGGACATTAGGAATTGACAAGGAGAATTTATCACGGACACGTGAGTATCTATTATCACACATCAGTTAAATAGGGAAAAAGAATGAGCTTACATAATGGGTTGGTAACTCCACCTATCAGGCTAGTCTTTTGGGTTGGAGCCCAACTTATAACAAGTTGTATCAGACTAACATTGACTTTCATGTGAGATGAGAGATACTGCCACACGTGACGTGGGTCTCACACGGGTGTGAACCCCATGCAAAAGAGTGTGAGCCCCTTGACAATTATTGACTAGTCTTTTGGGTTGAAACTTAACCCGTGACAAATGATAGTCTCTTAAATATAAAACTAAAAAGTAACCGTTTGATCAAAAGATTGAAATCTATTTGTCACACTATAATTAAGCATATTGCCCGTTCCCTGTTCTAATCACAATTACTAAATCATATAGTTATATTAACTTTTTGTTTCTTTATTTTTGGATAAATTGAATCAAGGGTTAGTATCTTTCCATGAGAGTGATCAAAAGCAGATTGTGTCATTATGTGTGCGTGTGTGGAGCATTAGACCCTAAATCATCAATCATCAATCAATTTGGTTGCTTGTGCAAAAACAATGAAGTTTTTATTCCTCTTAATTAGCTTTTGAGAGAGAGAGAGAGAGAGAGTACCTGAGGAAAGACATGAATCAGCGAACCTCCATGAAAAGAGCTCTCAAGTAGAACAGCAGTAGTTGATGGTGTCAATAAAAATGCAACAAACTTATTAAAGAAAATTTATTAAAAAAAGACAGACAAAGACAATGCCTTGTGATTATTGCAAGCTAAGCTATAACCCACTGGCTAATTAGTTTTTAATTATAAGATTGCAATGTCTCTTTTGATCTCTCTCTGTCTCTCTCTATCTTTATATCCCTTGCTTTCAACGCATTTTGCTTTCTAGAAATTATCATATATAAATAACTTTTCTCTTTGTTTTAAGCCAGTTTGCCTGATGCACTTAGCATATTGCATTCCCAAACTCTCTACCTTGTACATTTGTGGATAGATATTTTATTAATATCAATTTCTTGAGACTTTGAAGCTCAAACAAAATGGTGTAAACGGGTGAATCAAAGGCTAGCTTCAGTAACATACTTTGTCTCTATCTATCGGCACATGCTAAATGTTTTACTCTATTAAAAGGCTTCAATTTTTAGCAATTTTAAGCATCAAGCAAGAAATGAAGAATAAAAAGGGACAGCAGCTAGACAAAGAAGAGACAAACAAGTCATGGGTGGTTTATTAACCGACCAATTAGGAACCCGTCAAGGCCCCCCCTCCCCTTTTTCAGTTTATTGGATGTTGGTTAGGTTTATGGCCAGACTATATATACAAGAGAAGATAGTTTTCTCTTGGTTTCCCTTATTTCGTTGAATTTTCTATATCATTTATGTAACGATGAGTGCTTTATCAATTAAATGTTAATTGACACAGTTCTAAGTTTATGTTATTCATCTTATAAATTTATGGATTAGTTTTTTTTTTTGTTTTTTTCATAAAGTTTATTGGAGGTTTATTAGATTTATGACTGGACTACATAAAAGAAAATAGTTTTTTTCTTCATTTTCCTTATTTATTTCGATCTTTTATGAGGGCGAGGTTTGATTTCATATAATTTATGTTATTAGAATATGGGTGCATTTGGAAGTGCTGTGTTATAGCTACGTTAGTACCAAAAGTGATGTGAGAGTGCTGGTACCAAAAAAACTTTGAGAAGTGTTGTTGCTAAAAGCTCAGTGTAGCGTTTGATAAAATGTTTTGAAAAAGTAATGTGAAAATATTATGATCAATAATAATGTTTGGTAATTGTAATCTTAATAGTACTATAAAACTGCAAAATTATTAAAATAGACATGAAAAATATACAATTTTAATGAATTATTTTTCTAACTAAAGATGTATTATTTATTAACAACAAAAAGAAATTATTTATTATCTAATAATAATCAGTAAATTTATATTAATAATAATAAACAATTTTATATTAATAAACTCATTTATTACTTAATTATAAAATAAAAAATATCTACAATCTTTATTTCCTTTGGTCGTTTCTCCTAGTGTCATTTCCATAACCGAGTTCGTTGTTTCAATAAAGAGAAATGATGATTAAGGTTTAGATAATTTGAATATATAAAGAGTTATATGGAAATTAGTGAAATGTGGTAATGGCAGTTTCAGTTTTACATAAAATTCATTAAAACTTTAGGAGCTATCCGGTCCAGCATATTTTAAAAGCTCTCTCACCCTTACTTCTAAAAAATAAGATTTTTAGCTTTCCCTTACAACAATTTTTGGAAAAACTATTGTAGTAAAATTTTACCAAACAGTAATTTTAGAAAAAACAATTAAATCTATTCCCACTAGCTCTTTTTTTTGTGAGAAAAATCTTTCCTAAATGCACCCATAAGTTTTGATTACTTATCTAATTTATATTTGTCATATACGACTCTTTGTACCACCATATACTATAGTATATTTGTAAATTAAGATATACTGAATACAATTCTTCTCTTCCAAAACTTTATTTCTCTTAGTTTTCTAACATGGTATCAGAGTCATTGCTGATATTGCAACTGAACTTCTCTGGTTTCGTTGGTTACTCAAGAATATGAGTTTTACACATCCTGTTGTCACTGTTATTTATTGCGATAATTGGAGTGTCATGACTATTGCTCATAATGATGTTTTTCATGAATTGACCAAACATATTAAGAATGATTATTATTTTGTTCGTCAACATATTGATCCTGGTACCATTCGCCTTGTTTCTATTCGCTCAATTACTCAGATTGTTGAAATTTTCAATAAAGCTCAAGCTCAATTACTTAGTCGTTTTCATGAGTTGATTGATAAACTCAAGTTGATTTTTATCACCTTGAGTTTGCGAGAGGAGAGGGGAGGGAGTTGGAATATATTAGGTTGATTGTTTAATTAGGTTTTGATTATTTATTTAATTTATACTTGCCATATATGAGTTTTTGTACCAATTTATATATCATGGTATATTTGTAAATGAAGACATACAAAATACAATTATTCTATTTCAAAATCTTATTTCTCTTGGTTTTCTAACACATGCAACCACGAGTACCTTTTTTATCAACTAAATGTTAACGGACACAAGTCCAAGCTCATGTGATTCACCCTGTAAATTCATGGAATATTGTTTTTTCTCTTTTTTTTGTTCTTTTTAAACATATGCACAAAAAGCAAAATTAGCATTGATCAATCCTGTTTGTTAAGCTATAACTATATTATGAAACGATGTGGCGAGTTAATTGATTTAGAAGGAAGAAACCCCCACTAAGTGAGACTTCGCAGCCATGTGAATTAAGATAGACTCCACAGATATATAGTTAATTTATTTAGAAGGAACAACCCCCAATAAGTGAGGTTAGTTTAAAAGGGTAATATTAGTTAGCCTGCTTTGAGAGTGATCACAAACTTAAGAGATTGATTTCTTCACACCTATAGCTTTCCAACTTTGCTTCTCCTTTCCACTTCAACCCCACATTTTATAAATTGTGATGAATTTCTATATTCTTTCTCTCCCCCAAAAAACAATAATAAATTCAACAACTAAAGAGTTGGCCGGTGTGAGGATGGCTAGTTATGCATGTAATTTTTTTTTTTTTAATATTTATAAATAATTTCTTAGAATTGAATATGCCAAGGTAATAAGGAAATATCTCAAAAATAAAAAATTTGAAGAAGCTCACGCAACCTCTCTTTTCAGCTGTGATTTGAGATGGGTGACCTGTACAATTCAGTATAAAAGCTTCTCATTAATTTTCTTATGATTACACATTTGAATAAAATATATGCAACCGTAATTATAACATTCCAGAGTTCTTTTTTTCACATATAAAAAAAACTGTGGTTTACACTGTTAATATAAAATGGATTTTTGTTAATTTCATTTATCTATATTTATTTGAATACGATATTAACATATTTTAATAACTAATAAATTCTATAAACCATTTAAATACTATCTTAAAATTTTCGAAAAAATTCCAATCGTATACATTTTTTTTATATAATTTTTCAATCTATAATAATAAAATAATAAAAAATATATTTTCAATTATAAAAAAAATCTTATATTTTCGTTATAATTGATCACATATATCTTTGCATGTGTACAAAAAATCGTATCTGAATTTTTTGTCTTGCTAAAGTTTTTAAAACAATTTCATATATAAATAATATTTAAAAAATTTACATTGCAAACCACAATACTTATATTATGTACTTAAAAAAAAATCAAAAACCAAACCAAAAGATTATACATTAATTTTAGCCATTATGGCTTATGCAAGACCATGTCTTGACAAATTAATATGTTGGGTACAGCTGTAATGCTTTGCATTAGATGTAAACTTGGCAACGGTAGTTGCTAATCTTAACATCACCGAGGGGACTGTTTTCCTTCGCTTTCATGTCAAAAGAATAGCCTCTATACACAGTTCGACTTTAAATTCAATTCAATGTATGAAATATGAAGATACCCAACTAATAATTTAGATGAATCTTCATCATCTACTAAAAAATAAGATGCGTATAGAAGTTTCTAGACAAGCTCTGTATTGTGTACTATTCTTTCATAGCAACCTAAAATCAAAAAACCACTTATAGATTCATACAGTTCTCCATTTTGTTTTCAGTTGTAGATGGCTTTGGTGACACCAATGGGTGGTTCAATCATCTCTTTTCATGCCAATGCAAGAACATGTTTGCATCCCTTCCTTTGTGCAAAGAAAAAAAATTATCTAACATTCATGCTAAATTCAGGTCAAAAGTGAACGATGCAGTACCTTGACCTATAGAAAGTCTAGAGATAATAACGAGTGGGAAGACTGTCCAATCAAGACTGCACGTGTGTATGTGTACACCAATTGAGGACAGAATATGCGGACAAAGCATATGCAATACACAATCAATCGTTATAGACGATCACATCCCGAAAATTTCTCTTAGCATAACAATTGGGAACTGTATGACTAGCTTTTGGAAGCACCTTCTTCCTAGAAAGAAGGTGTACCCTGAGTTTGCTTTCTAAAGCAAGAAGATGACTCCATAATGCTACAAAACCAACACATTTGATCATATAAAATATAAGTGCACAACAGCAACTTAGAAAATCAAGAGTAGAACATGAAGCAAATAAAAAAGTCGATGGCAACAGGGATCATTTGATTGCCTAACAGACATAAATATAAATAATAGAAGAACACCTTAACCACCACATAAAAGAAACATTTTTAAAAGAGGGGCAAAACAAAAGCTCAAATAATGAAATTTGTTGAAAACGACAAATTCGCACAAATGAATAAAAAAATAAAAAAGAATTCTAAGACCCTACTGCCTTCAGAGGACAAATAGAGAGGACTTGATATTACTGCCTATTTGTCTGATAACAATACCACAGACAACAGGGTTGTTTTCAAGACAACCACAAGCAGACTGCTCTGGCCATACACTTCCACAGCTACACTACTTTAGATTAGCGATTAATAAACCATGAGATAATCTTATCAAAAAAATAAACCATGAGATAATAAGAAATATAAAAAGATCCAGATGAATGATAAAAAAAAGTACTACAAAGATGAGAAGAGAGTTTGATTACTTCAAACAAGGTAACAACAAAAATCTTTTAGTCCACCATCACTTCGTTCAATAATATATCAACTTAAAACACAAAACATGTAACCATTACTAGGTTGCACTTGAACAAAATCATCTACTCTTCTGGCACGCACTGCATTGATACATCAACGGTACTGCAAAGAAATAAATTTAAATAATAAAAACCCAATGCAAATAATAAATGGTTATACAAAAATGCATGAAAACAAACTACAACCATTGGCATGCTGAAGGGTTACCTTAATGAACCCAATTTCCTTGGCATTGCTACGAAAGCACTGTCTGCAGCACATGAGCCCATACTTCCGGATCAGCCCATGGGGGTTCCCACACACACGACTATCAAAATGAAAAAAGAAAACAACACCAAAGTCTGAATTCTGAAACATACCCAAAATGCGCACTAAATCGTGGAGGAAGTTTTTCAATAAATGATAAGTCATGAAGGAAGATAATGAACAATGCTAATACATCATTAGAGGACTGCTCATAAAGCTCATTAAAAGCATCTCATCCAATTCAAATAATTAAAGCATTCTCAATGAAAGAAACAGACAAAGTTAAAATGCAAATACAGATTTTTTCTTAAAAAATAGAAAAAAATTAACAGCAAAATCTACTCAAATTCAATAGCTAAATTCTTTATCCAAAATTAAGAGATTTAAGGTCACAGATTGTTGCCTGATTGACAAGACATCCTTCATATTTTAAGCACTTGGGAAAGAAATACATTTGGACCACACGTCTTTTCCTTTCGGATGCATCAATCTTTAAGTTTCTTGTACTAAAAGGTAAAACTAGAATGGAATTAAGCACCCTAACAGATAAACTTTCCATTGTATGCCCTATAACATGTTTCTTTTTTTCTTTTTTTTATCAGTTTCACTTATACCACGGTCACCATAATGTACTTTCTGCATTGCAATTAAACTTCACTTTGAAGTGTCTAAAATCAAATGACTGTATTTAATTGGAGCATATATTCAGGAACCCAAATATGCAAGGAATTGACAACTAAGAACAAAACAACCCTGAGAATCAAAAGCAGCCTTTTCCAATTAAAAGATTCATATCATACGCACATGTTTTGCTTTGGAATCACCAGTAATATTATTTTAAAAACAATCTACTAGTAATATATACTATGAGTAACGCAAAGTAATCCTTATAACTAAGACGACCAAAAGAAAAATGGAACCATAGAACCCATCATAAAGAGAGCAATAAACAAAAGATATAAAATTAAGGCCGAAAAGTGGAAATCATTGAGGGTACCCAAAACTTCTGCTACTTGATGAATTGAAAAATATAAACATCTAATTAAATCGGCCCAGTAAAAACAAACCTCAAACGAAACACAAGAACCAAATAGCGTAAAACATTAGCATCGAGATAAATAATTTGTTAATCCATCATTTTCTCAGAAATCAAACAGAGAGAGGAATTGGTACCAAGTGCGAGAACCAGGGCCGTAGTTCTTGGGGTGAGAGTTCCACACGTTAGAGTGACCCATGATTCTTTACTCCTCGGTGAAAGCTAGGGGTTGGAGAGCTGCGACGGGTATATTCAAAACCCTAGGATTCGCAGAGGATGGGTCAAAAGAGAAAAGTTAATATATATATTGGAGGAGTCAAAAACCCTAGTTTTCTGTAATGGGCATTGGCGGCGTACTAGTATTACGCATATGGGCCGTAGGCCCGTAGCTATCAGCTTGGGCATGGTATATCCAGCTCGAGTTATTTTGTTTTTTTTTTTTAACATTTTATTTTGAATGAATTACTAATTCTTGAATTTAAATCCTTATTTGCACATCGGCCAATTCAACACCAACAATTATTCCATGCCTTGCAATTCAATCTTTGTTGTTAACTTCCATCATGAAAACTATTGAAAACACTGACGTGTGCATATGTTACTTTTAGTGATCAAAATGTTTTAAATGTATTTGATAGTTTAGACGATAAAATGTTAAACACATAAATTTTTTTTTTATGTTTTTATTTTAAATATCGAATAAATAACCGTTGGTATCGAGTTACAACATGTTGATAGTGGGGTGTATCTACTATGCTCTTTCCTGCTAAAATGTGTTTTTTTTATATAAATATTTTTGTTTGCATTGATTAATTCTCTTAGAATTGAATATTAAAAGTTAAAAAAGGAAATATCTAACATAAAAATTGAAAAAGCTCAAACAACCTCTCTTTTCAGCCGTGATTAGGGATGGGTGTCCTGTACAATTCAGTATATAGGCTTGTCATTAACTTTTTGATGCTCACACATTAAGAAAAATAATGTAGTTACTATACATAAACTAGCAAAGCTGTTGCTATGCACAAACAAATTTTCAGCTAGTTGTCTAAGCCAGTGAAAGAGGGAAAGAAGAAGTTCACTGAAATTACAGGTTTTGGAATTTCAAGCGAGAGAGAGAGAGAGAGAGAGAGAGGAAGTTGATTTAAGGAAACTTATCAAGAACTACTAATCATTTATATCCATCATTGCAGGATGGTAGAGGAAGTTAAAAAGAATTGACCTACAATTCCTTTTGGAGCAGAAAGGTAATAGAATGCTTCATACTTCATAGTCAAACTGCAAATTGTTACTTGCAGAGCGAGACATACCAAACCCAGCAAATATATACCCTTATTTGAGAGGGAACAATGTCCCAATAATGGACTCATAGTCTCGTACTCGTTATGGGTACCAAAGTGTAACTAGGTACTGAGTCAGGAAGTAGAGCCATAATATACCCGACGTGAAATCAAAACCATATAAAGCAGAAAAATGAAGGCCTTCTTCAAACAGTGGCCCTTGTGAAAAATTTGCTTAAAAACATGAAACGCCACCAAAAAAAATATGAACCAATAGACAGGCTTCTAAACACCATATATTTTCAAATAGAATCATTATAGTATGATCATTCATATTGTACAAATTCATACAATATTTACTCCTTTGCTTTCAATCTGATCACGTCAACTGGAGAGAGAGTTAAATAACCTGCTCCACCACAACTCATTCCTAGAATCATGCGGAATAGTAGAGACTTTAAGAGCTTTATCATTATGAGGGTTAAACCCATGCCAAATTAACATGTTAGGTAGAGCTGTATTGCTTTAACATAAGATATAAACTTACCAACAGTAGTTTTAAACTTAACATTCTCCAGAAGAATGTTTCTTCGCTGTCATGTCAAAAGAATAAGCTCTTTACAAAGTTCAACTGCAACCTCAATTCACTGAATGAAGATATCTAGCTCATGATTTGGATGAATCGTTCAACATCTACTCAAAAATAAGATGGGAGTAAAGAAATTTCAAGACAAGCCTCTATTGGATATAATTCTTTCATGGCCAACTACTCAAAGATCTCCGTTTTGTTCTCGGATGCACATGCAAGAACATGTTTTTACTTTATTGTACATACACTTGATATACATCCCTCCTTTGTGCAAAGAATAAATAGTAACCCATTTTTAAACTACAGTCCTCATCAAAATTCGAACAATGCGATACATTCATCTAGATAAAGTCTAGAGATAATTACAAGTGAGGCGACTGCCCCATCATGAAGTTCATGCATTGCATGTACGTATGTAAATGCATCGAGGACATGTGAGGACAGAACATGCAATACAAGCACAATCATGATTGAGCAATCACATCCGACATTCAACAGGGTCGATTTCAAGACAACTATGAGCATACTGCTCCAGCCACACGTTTGCATAGCTACACTACTTTAGATTGCCAATTACTAAACCATGAGATAATAAGAAATATGCACATGGATGATAATAGAAAGTACCACAATAAAAGAAGAGTGTTATTACTTCAAACAAGGTAGTGACAAAATACTTTTAGTCCAACATCACTTCAGGTTTAATAATATGTCAACTCAAAACACAAAACATGTAACCATTACTAAGTTGTACTTGAACCAAATCCTCTACTCTTCCAGCAGACACTGCATTGATACTTCAACGGTACTGCAAAGAAATAAATTTAAATAATAAAAACCCATTGCAAAGGATAAATGTTGCTAGAAAATGCATGAAAACAAATTATAACCATTGGCATGACTGAAGCCTGAAGGCTACCTTAATGAAACCAATTTCCTTGGCATTGCTACGAAAGCACTGTCTGCAACACATGAGCCCATACTTCCGGATCAACCCATGAGGGTTCCCACACACACGACTATCAAAATGAAAGAAGAACAAAAAAACAAAGTCAGAATTCTGGACCATACCCAACATATGCACTCAATCACGAAGGAAGTTTTGTAATAAATGATGTAATGAATTAAGTTAATGAACAATGCTAATACATCTTTAGAGGACTTCCCAAAGAGCTCATCAAAAGCATTTCATTCAGTCCAAATAATTAAAGCTTCCTCAATGAAAATAACACACAAAGTTAACATATAGATAATTATTTTTTCTTAAAAATTTAAGAAAAATTAACATCAAAATCTACTCAAGTATAATAGCTAAATTTATTATCCCAAATTAAGAGATTGAGGTCACAGATAGTTGCCTGATTGACATGATATATTTTATTCATTTTTAAGCACTTGGGAAAGAACTACACTTCGACCATCCACATGTCTTTTCCTTTTGGATGTGTCAATCTTTAATTTCGTTATACTCCAATATATATAATTTTATAAATTTAAAACTAAAACGGAATGAAGCACGGAATGAAGGGATAAGCTTTGCATAAACGATTACCTCAAATCAAAGTATGATTACAGAGAGACTAGCTAATGCTATGCCCTATATCAGGATTATTCTTTTTATCATTTTCGTACCGTCACTATAATGTACCTTCCACATTACAATTAAACTTCACTATGATGCATCGACTGAAATCAAATGATTGTATTTAATTGGAGCAAATATTGGGAAACCTATATATGCGAGAAAATAACAGTTAAGAACAAAACAACGTTGAGAATAAAAACTATCTTAAGCACAATAAAATTTATTTTGAAACCAATCTATTATTAATATCTACGAGCAAATCAAAATAAGCCTTATAACTAAGATGGCCAACAGGAAAATGAAACTACAGAACCCAGAATAAAGAAAAAAAAAACAGAGAAGCAATAAAATAAACAAAGAATATAAAATTAAGAACAAAAAGAGTAGAAATCCTTTTGGGTACCCAATCCTTCTGCTATTTAATAAGTTAGAAAATTATATACTTAACTCAGCCCAGTAAAAGCAAAACTCAAGCGAACAAAACATTAGCATCAAGAACAATAATCTATTATTCCTTCATTTTCCTATCATTTTCTCAAAAATCAAATCGAGATAGAGATTGCTACCAAGTGCGAGAACCAGGACCGTAGTTCTTGGGGTGAGAGTTCCACACGTTAGAGTGACCCATGATTCTTTGCTCCTCAGTGAAAGCTTGGAGTTAAAAGCTGCGACAGAGCTCTGCAAAACCCTAGGATTTGCCGAGGATTTTGGTAAAAAGTGAGAAGTGAGTATTTATGGTAGAGTCAAAAACACTTGTTTGCTATAATGGGGACTTCGTACCGTTACCATTATATAAATCAATCGCTTATTTTCCTAACATTAAAATTATTGTTTAATAAAATATTATTATTAATTTAATTATTAATATTTTATTATAAAATTTTAATATATTAATATTTTACAAATAATAAAATAATTTGATAAAAAACTTTTAAATATTCAAATAATATTTATATATATTTTTAATAATTCATTTTTTAAAAATAATTTTAAAATTTATTTACTAAACACATTAACTAATTTAACTAAATATTTTACCAAACACCAAATTATTATAATAATTTTTTTAGTACATTATAACAAGAAGTTAAATCTATGATTTTAAAATCAATTTAATTCAAGTATTTTGATGAAATCTAATTAAGAAGAATCTCTTTGCATGAAAGTCGGCAAGGGTAATTTGATTTCTTGTGGGCTTGCATTTCTACTAGTGGTACCTTCTTTTATTTTTTCACAGCGTTCTCAAATCCGGTACCTCAAAAGCCGAAGATCACTAGCATCACTCAAAGAGTCTGGTCGTCACTCAATGGAGAACCAAGCACCGTCTTCCTCCTCTTCTCCGCCGGTAATCTGATTCTATTACGCTTCGTTTGGATTGTAAAATATTTTGCTTCATAATCGATAATTTTTTACCCTTTTATTTCGTTCATTTTCCTGGCAACCAAACTGTGCGTTTTATGTTTTTCTATCACAGTAGCTCGTTTTAGGGCTATTGTTTAATTTCGTGCTACTTACTATATCTGTGTTAGGGTCTCCAATTTGGAGAAGAAGAAGAGTTGATATACGGAGCCGAGTCAGGTTGGGTCGAGGCCAGAACGTGGTGTGATCACTTGGCTTCGTTGTCGTCTGATCTGGTTCACATACCAACTCCTGATACTCCCTGCAACAAGTTAGTTTCTCTCGTCTTTTCTTTTTGTCCATTCAATTTCTCAAGAATTGAAATTTACCTGAATTCTCTCCGATTGAATCCCCATGGTTGCGTTTGGGAAGTTGGATTTGAATTTGTGTATGGGGTGTGAAATTCAAATGCTCATATTGGAAATGCATGCATTTAAAAATTCATTGTTTTGGTAAAGTATGATGACTAATCTTTGAAATGTACGTATTTAGTAATTCAGTGTTTGGATGCTTTAAAAGCTCTTGAATTAGAATCTGGTTCTTCACACTAAAGAATAACTGATTTACTTCTTATTCTTAATATTATTTTATTGTTAATTATTAAAAAAAAATATTGTTTTATTGTTAATAAACCTCCATAACTTAAAAATAAAATTAGTTGAGCTTTGGCATTCCATAGTCTTATGAAACTTTATTCTTCCTTTTATTTTTCCCACTAAAAGCAATCCATAACTACAAGTATGATCCACATGCTGTTCTGTTTATTATCAGCATTACATTCTGTTTATTATGGTCATCAATGTGTGCTTAAATATCGCGGTGAATATTGGGGAAATTTGAAAGAATGAAGATATATTGTATGGATTATAGTTACGTTTTGTGGCGGAGTGATTAGATAGACTAGAATTCAATCTAAAGAAGTACTGTAGGTTTATTATAACTATAAACAAAAATGGAAAACCAATATTGATGTATTTTCTATCAAAAGAGTATCATGGTGAGTCCAACAAAAAGTGGGAATTTGTTGGTAGCCATTGTATGAATTATTGCAGTCATCTTTTTTTACTTAAATATTGTTGTAAAATTGGGGCAATTTGAATGGAAGTGGCCTAGTGATCATTGTTATGCTTTTGCAGATAGTTCTTATAGTTTAGTTTGGTTTTAAATGACGGGATATTTTTGTGGATAAAAAAATTGGATTGGTAGAAGAATACTAACTTTTTAGGATATTTTAAAAATAGTTGTATTGTATGTGTGTGACATTTTCATGGTTGTTGATGGACTTATGTAGTTAAGTTTCTTCATTTGTAGATACTATAAAGGCACACATTTTCATAAAGTGAAACAAGTACAGGTAAAACAATCCATTATTTTAATCTTTTCGTAGTAGTAGATGGGCAAGAACTCAAATTGAGGAAGACTGCACGTTGATCACCACTGTAAATGCAAATGGAAAACTAATTTTGGTGTATAACCTAGTAAAAAAATACTGAGATGAGTCAATCAAAGAAGTTAAATTTTTTGTTTGGACATCATTGAGTGCATAGCCATTGTTTGAATTATAGTTGGCATCTATGTGCTTAAATATAGTGATGAAAATTAGGGTGATTTAGAAGCATAGGAATGTATGGTTTTGGTCATAACAACTTTCTATGACCGGGTCCTTAGTTGCTTGCTTTTGAGGATAATTAGTCTGATAATTGAGTCAATAGCATCAATTGAATGAAGTTCTTATATTTAGTTTAGGGTGTACAAATGTTTGTGTAATCTTTTTGTGGTTTAGTTTGGTTTTACATGCTTGGGATATTTTTTGTAGATTAAAAAGCGGATTGGAAGAAGAATATTAAATTTTTAGCATATTTTATTAAGATATTAGAGTGTAAGAATTTTTATGTAATCTTCTTCAATCTGCTTCTTGATCCACAACAATATCCCGAGCAGCTAAAACCAAACTAAGCCATAAGAAAATTTTATTCATCATTCTCACATCCTCAAAAGCAAGTTAGTGAACATCCGGCCACAGAACATGGCTTATCAATACTAGATAGATCTATGCTTCTAGATTGCCCCAATTTTTATCTCGACATTTAAGCACAATGACAATAACAATAATTCATACAAGGGCTATGAACTCGATAATACCTAACAAGAAAATTTCAGTTATTTTTTGTCTCATCACGCCACTCTTTTGGTTCAATCTGCTTCTTGATCCACAACAATATCCCGAGTTGCTAAAACCAAACTAAGCCATAAGAAAATTTTATTCATCATTCTCACGTCATAAACAAAATATTAGAGCTTCCTTCAACTGAAACTTATAGAATCGATTACAAGAACAATTATCCTCAAAAGCAAGTTAGTGAGCATCCAGCCACAGAACGTGGCTTATCAATACTAGATAGATCCATGCTTCTAGATTGCCCCAATTTTTACCTCGACATTTAAGCACAATGACGACAACAATAATTCATACAAGGGCTATGAACTCGACGATACGTTACAAGAAATTTCAATTATTTTTTGTCTCATCACGTCACTCTTTTGGTAGGTCATACACCAACAACAGTTTTTCATTTTTATTTATTTTGGTACAATATTTCTTTGATTCGAATTCTTGTTGATCTCATACTCTGATAAGATTGATATAATGAAGTGTTTTACCAATGCTTGTAGAATTTTATGTAAATGTTTGTCCGCATAACATTTACGAGCAAAGAGCTTCACTGCGTATGATTTCAGCAGCCATAATAAAAATGACACCCAAATATTCTCCAATGTATTTGTAAAATATCAAAAAAACTCTTCTTTCAATCTGCTTTTTGATCCACAAGAGCATCCCAAACCCCTAAAACCTAACCAAACCATAAGAAGATTCCACCCATCATTCTCACATCTTAAAAAATATAAAAACTCCCATTAACTAAAACATAGAATAGATTATAAGATTAACTATCCCCAAAAGCAAGTCAGCACCTGGCCTCAGAACATGGCCATAATTACACAAGATATGAGTTACTGTCGTCATCATTGTACTTAAATGTCAAGGTAAAAACCGTAGCAAATCTAAAAGCATGGAAATGGCCATAATTAACACAAGATATTTCCATGCTTTTAGATTTGCTATGGAAATGGCCATAATTAACACAAGATATTTCCATGCTTTTAGATTTGCTATGATTTTTACCTTGATATTTAAATACAACGATGATGACAGTAATTCATATAAGGTCGATGAACTTGATGATGTCAAACAAGAAAATTTCAATCATTTTTTTACTCATCACTTTTCTCTTTTGGTAGGTCATACACTAACATTGGTTTGCCATTTTATTTATAGCAGTGATCTATCTATAATGCTTCTTCAATTTATATTCTTGTCTACGCAATAATGGATTGTTTTACCAGTACTTGTTGATTTTATGAAAAAATTTACCCACAATAGTATCTACAAGCGAGGAACTTAATTGCATAAGTTTTCAACAACCATAACAGAATGATACCCAAATACATTCCAATATCTTTTTAGAGTATATTTTTTGATAAATATCTTTTTAGAAGATTCAAAGAAGGTTAATATTCTTCTCCCAATTCACTTTTTGATCCACAATAATATCCCGAGCACCTAAAATTTGAGAGTGTTTTTGTGGAGTTTCTTCATTGTAAATAGCCGTTGGCTTTGAGTTGCACCCTCTTGGTGCCTTTTAATAAATTTTTTTACTTATCAAAAAAATTTTTGAGTGTGTTTTTAATGAGGGAAAAGGGAATGTAGAGGTACTATGTACTCCATTTCCCTTCAAATTGTCATTTTTTTTCTTCTTCCTCTCAAATTGGGAGGATTTGGAGAGAGAGTATAATTTTTTTTATTGTAGTCATTATACCCCAAAATTTTAATGACCTTGCTTTTATTAATGCAAGGAAAATAGTAAAGTGCATTATATCATTTTCTTTCAAAAAGAGTCATTTCCTTTTGTTATTTTTAAATATTCAAATAAGAGATACATGTACCTCTTCATTTTTTCTTCTTTCTTTTGCCTTCATATATTTTACTTTCCTTTCCCTTCAAACTTCCAAATGTACCCTAAAATTTGCCTTGTATTTCCCGGAAATTAAAACTCATAGTCTTCAAAATGAGCCTAATGGTGAATTTGTATTTTGGCCTCCAAATTCAAATTCACTTGGGCCAAGTCCATGGTCCCAAACAAACCATTTAATAGATTTGCGATCGAATCATGCGTACATGAGTTTGTTTGTCAGCTCGTTTTATATTTTTTTGGTTTCCTTTTTTTTTCCTTATTGATCATTTATGTTAAAAAAAACCTCCTATTTAACAAGAAGAAACAACTCAATTCATTTTTTTTATGGACAATCTATCTTTTTTAATTGTGTCACATAGAGATTGGGTTACCCTCTTTGAGGCTAAATATTCAGACAGAGCTGTGGCAGTTATCAACAGTCTCTACCGGGGGTGTGCTTTGGTCGGTTTCATCATGGAACTTACACTAAGTCGAACTTCATCTATTTGCAAAAATTACAAACCATAACCGAATCGTATTTGAAAAAAAATCGGATCAATGGTTTCCGCTTTTAGATTGGGCTTCAAAAGACATTCTTTTGTATTATATTCAAGGCTTTTGACGTGAAAGAGAGGCCTATTGGAGCAAATTAGAGATAGTAAAAATTACAATGGTAGTAGAGTAATTTCTTCTAGTGTAGCGTGTGTGTGTGTGTCTATATATATATATATATATAGACACACACACATGCTGTAAAAAAAGATTGCACCAAAATGCAAGGTAGATTTTTTTATTTTATTTTCTTTCTAAAAGCAAAATTTCGAAGTAACCGGTTTTTTAGTTAAAAAGAAATATAGTAAAAGAACTTCTCCAAAAAAAATTGAAGCAATTAGAGATAGATGGTTTAGTTCCCATGTTTTTTGATTTAAGGGATTTTTTTTGTTGTAATTGAGGATGACCTCATAGATTTTGTGGATTTACTATCATGTCGATAGCTTTCATACATGGGTTACATACCCTTAGCGCTTTTTTTTAATACAATCTTTACTTATAAAATACATATTAGGAGATATTCTAATAAAAAAATATATATTAGGAGATATGATCGTGTGTGAAGGCACAAAAGAATTTGATGCTCATTTATTGACCAATAAAATGCCATGCATGTTGCATTAAAAATATTTAAATATACATGGATATGTAAAAATATTTTATGGTTTAGGTCGGTTTCTAAGCTAGCGAAACCGTAAACCGAATTGAACTCTTGGGAGAAAATTCTTACTATTGATAATTTACAAATGAGGAAGTGCTTGTTAATAGGTGTTACATATGTAAATGTTGCGTCAAGTCCGTGTTTTGTGTGTCTCTCGGGTGGTTGCCGGCTTCGTAAAAGATGAAGGGTGGGCTTGGAGTGTTTTATTACAAGCTTCTAAGGAGCTTAAAAAGGTCTTTGAACTTATAAAAAAATGCTTACTTTTTTATTTCTTCCTCTATTCTTTTGGTTTGTGTGGAAAGAAAAGAATCGAAGAGCTTTTAATGGCAAATAGAGGCCTATTGAAGCGATTAAAGATAATTGGTTCAATAATCTTAATTTTTGGTTTAAAGAGAAATTTTTTGAGAATGATGTAGATCTTTTAGATTTCTTGCGGAGTTGCTATTGCATAGATAGTCTTTGTTTTGTGGGTTGTACATTTTTACTTTAAAAAAAGTTTGTCAAATTTGCATACCGTAACTAAATCGAAGACAGAAGTTCGAACCAAACCTACTATCCAAAGTGGTTGGTTTAACAGTTGGTACTCCTTTTAATACAATTTTTACTTTAAAAAAAGTTTGTCAAATTTGCATACCGTAACTAAATCGAAGACAGAAGTTCGAACCAAACCTACCATCCAAAGTGGTTGGTTTAACAGTTTGACCAAAACCTATGCTCCGACTATTCATTTTACTTGAAGTATTCGTGACAGGATATGACACTGGTAAGTGTATGATTACTAGACACTGATCTAATGGAAAATCTATTGAAAATTAATGAATCTAATGCTCTGACACAGATTCATACCCGACATTCGTACTCAAATCCGAGCAACGTAGACCCAAACTATTGCAATCATTGAAAACAAGATAGCGAGGCTATAAGTATGCATTAAGAAAAGAATAGGAAAATGAGTAATGAAATAATATGGTTGTCTATTTAGTTTTCCTTGCTACAATTTTTGTCTGTCTAGAGGGCAATGGCAATGACGATCTTTCCATCTCCGTCATTGACCAAGAGTTACGGAGGGAATAGGTGGCTAGGGACAATGGTCCCTTTGGGCCTGTAGCCTTTGAATCGAAAGAGTTATGTAACATTTACTATGATAAATGATGCCCCCCTCTACTCTTATAGGTTTTATTCCTTTTATTAGTTACTAGTTTTTAAGATGATGTAATTATTATCAACTAAGTAAAAATGTTTGACGCATGATATTATTTTATTAAATATGTTTTGTAAGTATTACTAATAATGTTGTAATTTTAAATTATTCTATTGGGCTTTTCCTCTACTTGTCAAGTATCTCAAACCTAAACTACATAGTAGAGTTCTTTTATACAGTCATTTTTTTTATTGAAATATTTATACATTCATACTTTATGAACACAAAAAGGCTACTTTTTGCCGATAACATGTTTGTCTTCACCAACTATAGGGGAAAAAAACGGAGTACATTGCTATACCCTGGAGTTTCTAATATTAATCTTTTAATGTATTAGTGGCTTAATAACTGGTAAGTACTATAAACCGAAGTTTTTTATGTAGTTGATAGATGACTCACTCAATTATAAATGAATTCAGTACGATGAAGGAAAATCATGTGCAGCTAAGTAAACCTTAATTCTTCTAATGAAATAGTATGTTTTGAACTTTCTCTTACAATATTTATGATAAGAATGTAGTTATCTTTATATTTTATTATATTACATTTGATGGAGTTTTTTAGAGAATGAAAATTTGTTAGTCTGTGTACACCCCCCCCCCCCCCCCACCACCACCACCCCCACCCCGGTCCCAAAATTTTATTTTAGATCCATTACTGCTTGATCCAAACTAAAGCCGGTGGCTAAGGCATCCAGAATGGCATTTCCTGTGCTTGTGGAGTCAGTCCACCAGGAGGGACTGTGATGGCATGGCCATTCACTGTATTATGGACAAACATAATTTTAGCAAGATAGTTAAATACAGCCATGTTCTTTCTTTGTTCTTTTTTTTTATATTTTGTTTTCTACTCCTTCATTGCTATCTAATTTTGAGTGGAGACAGCTAGTTACTGCCAGCTCTGTTTAACTTCTGAGCCATAGAGAGGCACCCCAGTCTCTATGTGAAACAGTGAAAGGAAGGCTGTCCTCCATCTTAAAAGATATATGATGTGTTAATAACATGGTTAGATTAGGTTTTCTTTTCATGGAAACTGAATAGTGGAAATTTTGGCTTTGGTTTTTAGGCATCTTTTATTTACTTTCATTCAACTAATTATTTCAAAATCCAATTTTTATACCCGTAATAAATTGAATTGTTTTGTTCAATACCTTGTGGTTTGATACCTTTTGTACTAAATGTCACTACACTATTGCTACGAGTAAGTTGGATGGGTTCTCTATCCTCTCTAATATATTGACACTAAAAAGGAACCCACAAGGAAAGCACTGAACCATACGGAGTATATGGAAAGATGAGTAGTTGTAAGTTTGTAATGTTTTTGCATACTCTCTGGAATGCTTACTATCAGTTTTTGAACCTGTCAAATCCAAAAGTTGAGTACTTATTTGGAGTGGAGTGCAAAGTCTAAGCTCTGTCTTTCCCCTTTTCCCTTGCGTGTGTGTCAATAATGTGTCGATTGATCAAAAGAATGAAATTAAATGCTTTGATCTGTAATTCTTTGTGTTATCACTGTTATCCCCTCTATATTTTCCACCTATTCTTTGAAGACCATTATCGTTAAAGATTAAGAGATTTCTATTATTAGACATCCATTTTACATTAATTTAAGAGCCAAATATCACATTTCTTAATCTGCGGACAATTCATGTGTATAAGGTGCCAACAGCCTAGCGAGAACTGGTTATGTTTGTGCTGTAAGGACGTCTTTTGCAGCCGTTTTGTAAACAAGCATATGCTTCAGCATTATCAACAAACAACTCATTGTCTGGCTCTCAGTTATAGGTACTTATCAACATGGTTTTCTTTAATTGCTCTCCCTTACTCTCACCTTCTTTATATTCCTGGGAAACATATTTTCAAGTTTTATTGGTATTTTTTTGTGTGGAAAAACAGTGACTTGTCAGTGTGGTGCTTCTCCTGTGATGCATATTTAGATGCTCAAGTAATTCTGCAACTGAGACCTGCTTATGAGACTGCATACATACTGAAATTCGGTGAGGCTCCTCCATTTCGGACAGTTGAATAGCCAAATGTAGAATATAAATGAGCAGAGGGTATGCCATCAGGCAGTTAAATTTCATTGCTAAAACATCTGGGTTTTTCCCCATATTTTTTTGTTCAATGCTTTTGGGTTCTGGTGGTGGAGTTGGGTGTGTGTGTTTTGGGGAGGAAGGGGGGTTGGATTGAACTTCATGCAAGGACACAGGTTACAGATATTTAAATATGAAAAATGAGGAAGATTTCTGTATATTTGAATTGATTTTACCGGAGTTGAATTCCCTCTCATGAAACCCATCTTCATGTGTCGATTGATGTATTTGCCCAGTAAGTAATTGTGGGTATTACTGATTTGCTTGCCAGTAGGTACTTCAGGGTATTTTCTGAATTGTCTGCCTATATTTTTGTTTCAGCATCCTTCCTACTTGTAGTAACAAGCTCACTACTCTGGGGTGACTGCAAAAAAAAAACTTATAATAAACAAAATTGTGATTACTGAGCTGCTTGGACGTGATACAAAATGCCTCATTTGGTTGGGATTTGACAGTGGCCTTGCTTGGGAAGTCGCTTAAATGAAAACTTAATTTTAGCTCATTTCTGAATTGGAACGCTTGTTCATTAGTCACTTGTCAATTTTTTTAACTTATAAAAAAAAAAACATTTGTTCATCAGTTGCCACAGTTGTTGGTTCACCATTACGATACCAAATTTAAGATAAGTGCAAGTGATGTTGAAGAGGCACTCAGTAATCTTGCAGCAGCTCCACATGGAAACTATCTTTGGTTCTAGTAACTACACTAACAAGAGAAAACAGCATTGTCTGAACTCCCTAGTTTTATTTTTTTAAGAAGGATAGGGACTATGGGTTATACAATGGGAGGAAACTCTTCTCATACTTTATCCCTTCTATTTTTTGTGAGCGGGATTTAATAACCAAGCTGGTTGACACAACTCCATAATTCTACTTTGCAGAATGAAATTCAACGTCAATACTAATGTTGTAATTTATTATTAGAATCGTTCGTACACAGATGGCCAAACCTAGTTCGTTTGACTGTATACGAAATACACCAGTCTATATGAAACAGATCATGAGCTTATTTCAACCAACTGGTGCATCAAAGTACAATGCCCACAAAATCAATAGAGTGCTGCTCACTATGATTTCCTATTGATAAATCAATATGATCATCTGCATTCACGTAGATGACAATATTTACCATAATCAAGACACATCCAGCATCCATTGGTAAATTACAGTAGCTAAATCTACCATGTTTATTCACCAAAATTTGTTGTAGTCCCTTGTAGGTCACAGGCACGATGCTCGCACTCAAGCTTGCCCCACCTTGCATCAACACGCTCACATGGAAATACCAATTTACCAAGGCTGTTAAAATCACCCACACGTTAACAATAAATCATATCCGCACATGAGAAGCAGTGAAAACCCATCATAAAGAGAAGCCTAAGGTTACCTTCTGTTAACAACATTGTGCACATGACAAAGCCATTGGGAAAAGTCATCATGAGATCTGGCTTGTACGGGATTTGCTCTGTCAAGCATGTACTAAAAGTTTAAATTATTGGTGAGTGAAACAATAGTAGTAGAATGATAAAGAAAACATTAGTATTAAGGGATGTTTTGAGACCCTATGAATCTAAAAGGAAAAATGGTTCATCTTTCATAGCACTTGAACGCATAGAACCACCCAACACAGTAAAACATTGTGAATAAGGTGGACAGCACCAAAAACAGCCATGCACTCACGTTAAAATTTTACAGCAGTGGTCGAAAAGTGCCCATAAAATGTTTGATCCATATGGAATAGGGTGAAAACTCAAAAGCCTACCTTCTCCTGTTCTCAAAACTTCCAGTGATATTGATAAATAAAATTTTACTTTTTATTTTTGACAGCTTTATATAATTGTATGCATAAAAACCAAAGAAGTAGATTTCTAAAGATATAAACACATTTGAAGGAAATGGCATTACTCATTTTATTTAGATTTAGAAACTTTTAATTCTAAGGCGAATGAGGTAAAAGATATCTTATTTTATTTTTTTAAAAAAATTGGGTTACACAATAGGAGTTAACCCTCTCCCATCCCTTATCCCTGCCATCCCAGGTGTGAGTGAGGTTTGATCCCTAGTCTCGTGCGCAATGACAAACAACTCTACCAACTAAGATAGTTGGCACCCACAAAGATTATCTTATTTACTGTCCAAAAAAGCAAAAAGAAATTTCGTATATTTACTCAAGTTTTTGTAATAATGCCATTATGAAGGATGAAGGCACGATGTCGGTTCCAAATATCACAAGGAACAAGGAAGGCACAATCTCAGTTCCATGGACCAGCCAAGCAACTATTAGCCTTTTTTAGCACACATTATGACTTAGCATAACCATGGTGGCTGCTCTCTTCTTTTACCAAAAAAGAATAAAAATAAAAATAGCCATGGTGGCTGGGCACAAGAAATACAATCTGCCATTAAAAAGACAAAGATCCCAATTTACAACCAATAGCAGTGTCATGATATATAGCCTCAGAATGAGAAAGTCTTGCCAAGAGATATAGAGTATTGAACATGAATGCATGCAACTGTTAAAGCTTGAAGGACGGTTAATGTTAATTATCATGATTTTAAGTGAAAATTCTGAGCTCAGTGTTTATTATTTAGTTTTTTCCCTTTGTTACTTAAGAGTTGTGGGAAGTTTATCATGCCAGGGTGAAGATATTACCCAAAAAGTCCACCAATAGAGAGGAGGTGGAGAAGAGAATAGCATACCTTAGAACTTCTTTAAAGTGATCTGCACATTCCTTGCAAGGATACATCCGAGATAATATTGCCATCTGAAAGCCAAATGCAACCCTGTTAGTTCGTCTCAGTAAACAATAAGGGCAAGGTTCTCTTCTACTATAAAATTCCCTTTTAGTCCTCTTCCAAATCGTTTATACAAGTGTAATATCTACAGTACCAATAACATGATTGCAATGGCTACTTGTTAAAAAACACTTTTCAAACCACATACTCATGGTTTCAAGTCCCACATATGGCATGTCAATCTCTCCATCTTAATTTATCCTCAAGACGGAAAAAAACACTAAAAGGAACACACACACACACGCACACACACATATATATGCTTTAGTAAAAATTTAATTTTACATTTGTTTTTTGCTTAAAATAAGTCATTTATAGCCTCACAGAGTGAAACGGTATGATACATTTCATTTGCTTTACTCATATATCAGAGTATATAGATAATATAATTTCAACATAATGAAAAATGTTAAGTGACCAACATATAACACAATCACTTTGTTGGAAATCACCTTAACAAGATGCCCAGGTGGTGATCTTCCAAACACCTAAGTCTAGAATGACTTGTAAAGAAAAGATACAGCAACCAAAGCAAGAAAGAAGACAAGCAATTGTTATCGAGGTTCGGCAATAGCCTACGTCCCCGTGAGTTCCTCCGAACTCTCTGCACTAAATCAATGGTTCTTCCAATCACAACAACCCCTCTCCAAGAATCCACAAGTTCTTGAAGAAACAAAGAAGAGAACAAGAAAGTGATAAGGTCTTGAGATACCCTGGAACTTTCCCCCCTTGGAAATTTCACTTACAAGTCCCTTGTATCCCCTTTCTATACTAATCTCTCTTTACAACCAGCCTCTCCAATGAGTCCCTCTTGTATGTCTGTGTCTTTGCACTCTCATACAATTCTCTCATTCACATGTTCTGTCATAAAATATTGTTGAGAATGAAGCTAGAGGACCCTTTATATAGTGCACCAACTTCTTAACCAATCTTGAGTGTCATTCTCCACCCTTAGATCTTGATGACCAATCAACCATGGCCCTCCATCAATCCTAAGTGATGTGCTGCGTTTTGGACTTGCACCCACACACTTAACAAAAGGCTGAATCAAGTTAATCATGTGTGCATCAGTGTGCCTAGCGCTTAGGCACTAAACAGGGCGCGCTGCAGCCTTGGGCAAAATACCTTTTCACCACTTTCTGGGCGCTGCAGCCTTGGGTAGGGGGCGTCGCGGTCTTAGGTAGGGGGCGCCGCGGCCTTGGCCTTCCTCCAGCATCCTCACTTGCTGGGCGCCGCGGCCTAGGAGAAGCAGGGCTGCGGCGCACACTGATGCTGGACCCTTCAAAGCTGTGCGCACTTCTTTGTCTTGCTGAAAAGAGAGGTGTGCACACACCCAAAGTGAGGCGCACACTTGTGTGCACTCCTTTAACATGCTGAACTTCATTCTTCCATCTCTTGTTTAAATCTTAACTATGTTTAAACCTTAAACAAATACTAACAATCTATACCTTTTTCTAAGCGTTTAAACCCGAACCATTGTGCAGAGAACTTCAGGATCCAAACTCATCTTGAGTCATCATATCAACCGACTCCAATCCTAAGTAGTCCAAGACAATGATTGAACTTACTTAGAAGTAGAACCTTGACGCCTAAATCCGCAGGATTTTCTTCCGTGGCTACCTTATCCACATAAATGCATCATTCCGTACCATTTTCCGGAATGTAATGATACCAAACATCCATATGCTTTGTCCTCTCATGGAACACCGAATTCTTCCACAAGTGCCACGCACTTTGGATATTCGAAGACACCAACACCCGCTCTTTTAGGACCATCCACTCGTCCAACAACCCTTTGCACCACATAGCCTCCTTTATGGCTTTCGAAGCCACTATGTATTCTGTCTCCGTTGTTGAGAGTACTACCACCGGCTGCCACTGAGCCTTCAAATACCTTAGCAACCACTTCATTCCAAGCCAATGCTTCTTTCCGGGATTACTCATACATCTGTTGAGAACACCCATTTCCTGAGAAATGTCGGGTCTAGTGCTCACCATCATGGACATGACTGGTCCAACCATACTAGAGTAAGGGACCTTTACCATTTCCTTCTTCTCCTCATCCATTCCAGGACATTGCTTGCTGGAGAACTTGAAATAACCAGCAAGGGGAATCTTTACTGGTTTACCATCTTCCATTGAAGACCGAGAAACCTTCAACCCATTTCTCTCCCTTTCCCGAATTCTTCTCATCTCAAGGATCTTTTGTGTAAGGCTAAGATCCTTCCTCTCGAACTCCTCACTGAGTTGAGATGCAAACCTTTTCATCCTCTTCCTGCTATTCCGAACCAACGGCATATCATTGGCATAGATGAGGATAATCACCACTTCATCCACCTTATGTCCAAGTGAGAAGGTTTCTGTGAAATCCATGCCTTTCCTTTATGTGAACTCTTTCGCCACCAGCCTAGCCTTGTTCCGGACTTCATCTCCTGGAGGGTACCCTTCTTTGATCTTATAAGTCCACTTACAATCCACAACTCTCTGTTTTCCCAGAATGTGCACTAATTCCCAAAAGTTGAATTCCTCAAAGAATCCATTTCTTTCTCCATAGCTAGCTGCCACTTTGACGAATCCTTACACTCCATGGCATCCATGTAAGTTTCTGGTTCAACCATCCCTCCTTCTGTCCAAGGAGCTGTTGCATCCGCAAAACCATATCTTGAAGGTGGTCCGACCAGCCTTCTTTCCCGGTCTCTTATGAGCTGATAGTCCTTCCGACTCCCAGCATCATCCTCTTTCAATTCAGCCTCCTCACGAGTGTCCTGAGCTTGGCATTCATCAATGGACTCTACTTGGTCCGAACCCTCTTGCCTTCCTTGCTCTACCTGAACCGAATTCTCCTTGATGCTGTACTCCACAAATACCGAACTGGTTTGCTCACTAGCCCCTGCAGGGTTAGTTTTCTCCAAATAGGAAAATAACAATTCATTAAAAATGACATCCCTATTTATTATGAGTCTTAATCCTTCTTTCTCGAAGGACCACAACCTATACCCCTTAGCCCCTTCCCCATATCCTAGAAACACACATTTTCTAGATCCTGGGCTAAGCTTATCATCCTTTTGATGTGCAAATGCAGCACACCCAAAAGTCCTAAGGTTGTCCAACTCAGGTGGTTTACCACTCCACATCTCTTCGGGAATCTTATGGTACACAACCCTAGAGGGTGATCTATTAACCAAATATGCAGCAGTAGATACCACTTCCCCCAAAAAACATTTGGGTAATCTGAATCCATCTAACATGCACCTAACCTTTTCCATAAATGTCTTATTCATCCTCTCAGCAACTCCACTTTGCTGAGGGGTTTTCACAACCGTTCTATGTCTTAGAATGCCATTTAACCTACAAAATTGATCAAGTTCTTGGTTAAAAATTTCTAAGCCATTATCGGTTCTTATCCCCTTAACTACCCTGCCCATATGAGTCTTCACCAATTTTTTCCACACCACTAATTTATTCAGACCATCTGATTTATTTTTAACCAAATAAACCCAAACTTTTCTTGAATAATCATCAATTAAAGACAGAAAGTAAAAGTTACCTCCCTGTGTTGGTGTTCTTGCTGGTCTCCAAAGGTCCGCATGAATGTAGTCAAGAATGCCCTTAGACTTGTGCACTCCGGTGTTGAAGCTGACCCGATGTTGCTGCCCAAGAACACAACTCTTGCAGAAATCAAGTTTCTCTACCTTGTCACCATCAAGTAATCCATTATTGCTGAGAACTTGCAGGCTCTCTTCGCTCATATGTCCCAAGCGAGTGTGTCAAAGGGCTGCTTTCTCCATCTCAGCCATCAAACTTGCTGCTTGATCCTTGATGTCCGTGTCTCCGATCATCTCATAGAGACCATCCTTCATTGCTGTTTTGATCACCACCAAAGATCCCTTGGTTACCTTGATCTTTCCTCCCTCTGCTTTGTATGTGCACCCCATGGAATCTAACTGCCCCAATGAGAACAAATTTCTCTTCACATCCGGAAGATACCTCACATTCCTCAGCAGCCTTACAATTCCATCAAACATCCTCAACTGAATGTCTCCTATTCCCCTCACTTGGTAAGAAATATCATTCCCCAAGAAGACCCTTCCATCATTGGTTTTCTTGAAATTCTTGAACCAATCCCGACGAGGGCACATGTGATGAGCGCACCCGGTATCCAAGATCCATTTCCCACTGCCTTCTTGCCCCTTGCTCACATCCGAGCACACAACAAGAACATCATCTTCTTGCTGTTCTGTTTGGCAACCGAAGCCTCTCCATTCTTGGTATGGCTTCTTCCCTCATCCCTCATCCCTCATCTTCTCCTTGCAATCTTTCTTGACATAACCCTCCTTGTGGCAGTAGTAACATTTCTTCCCTCCAAATCTCAATTTAGAATGCATTCTCCCATGGCTTTCTCCTCTACCTCTGTCCCGGTAGTAGCCATGTATGTTGCTGTGCACTCTTCCATGGCTCTCTCCTCTACCTCTATCACGGTAGTAGCCATGGATGTTGCTGTGCACTCTCCCATGGCTCTCTCCTCTACCTCTGTCCCGGTAGTAGCCATGGATGTTGCTGCCATACCGAGTTGCTGGCCTTCTTCCAATGAACAACCCTTCTCCACTTGACGCACTCCTCATCTTAGCATCAAGATCATCTTGCAACTCTTTATTTGGATCAAATTTAAAAGCAAAGATTTGTTTACGAAAATAGCTCTTATTAGGGAGAATCTTGGCAAGAAACAACTCATCTAGTTTCTTCCATATGACAGTTGGATCTTTCGAGTCTCCGCACTCCCTTGTGACATTATCCGACATGTGCAAGAAGATGGTGCTGTATGCCATCTTCTTCATCTCATTCAACTAGTCCTCCGAGGTACTTGCTGGAAAAGCATCATCTTCTCCAATCGCCAAGTCCACTTTCTGTTGCATAAGAACAGCTTTGATCTTCCGCTTCCATAGGGAAAAATCTCCCTTTCCATCAAACTTCTCAACCATGAAGTTTGAAGCCATCTTGCGGAGATGATCCCAGATTTGTGCAGCACCCACAATTGCTCTCCAACTTCTTATAAATCTCAAGAACACAGATCGAAGATTGATCTCAATACCGTTCTTAAATCAACCTCAAGAACACGATCAGATCTTGATCTTTACTCCGTTCTTCAATCACCCTCAAGAACACGATCAGATATTGATCTTAACTCCGTCTTGATTCACCTAAAAAACACGATCAGATATTGATCTTAACTCCGTCCTTAATTCACCTCAAGAACGCGATCAGATATAGATCTTAACTCCGTTCTTGAATCACCCTCAAGAACATGATCAGATATTGATCTTAACTCCGTCCTTGATTCACCTCAAAAACACGATCAGATATAGATCTTAACTCCGTTCTTGAGTCACCCAATAAGTTGACCTCCGATTCTTGGAGTCTTGTTCCGACACCTTCTCTTCTTGCTCCGATACCTGGTTGTACTAGCTCTGACACCACTGTTGGAAATCACCTTGATAAGATGCTCAGGTGGTGATCTTCCAAACACCCAAGTCTAGAATGACTTGTAAAGAAAAGATACAGCAACCAAAGCAAGAAAAAAGACAAACAATTGTTATTGAGGTTCAGCAATAGCCTACGTCCCCGTGAGTTCCTCCGAACTCTCTGCACTAAATCAATGGTTCTTACAATCACAGCAACCCCTCTCCAAGAATTCACAAGTTCTTGAAGAAACAAAGAAGAGAACAAGAAAGTGATAAGGTCTTGAGATACCCTGGAACTTTCTCCATTGGAAATTTCATTTACAAGTCCCTTGAATCCCCTTTCTATACTAATCTCTCTCTTTACAACCAGCCTCTCCAATGAGTCCCTCTTGCATGCCTGTGTCTTTGCACTCTCATACAATTCTCTCACATGTTCTGTCACAAAATGTTGTTGAGAATGAAGCTAGGTGACCCTTTATATAGTGCACCAACTTCTTGACTAATCTTGAGTGTCATTCTCCACCCTTAGATCTTGATGACCAATCAACCATGACCCTCCATCAATCCTAAGTGATGCTGTGCGTTTTGGACTTGTACCCATGCACTAAACAAAAGACTGAATCAAGTTAATCATGTGTGCATCAGTGTGCTTAGCGCCTAGGCACTAAACAGGGCGCGCTGCAGCCTTGGGCAAAACACCTTTTCACTACTTTCTGGGCGCCGCGGCCTTGGGTAGGGGGCGCCACGGCCTTAGCCTTTCTCCAGCATCCTCACTTGTTGGGCGCCGCGGCCTGGGAGGAGCAGGGCTGCGGCGCACACTGATGCTGGACCCTTCAAAGCTGTGCGCACTTCTTTGTCTTGCTGAAAGGAGAGGTGTGCACACACCCAAAGTGAGGCACACACTTGTGTGCACTCCTTTAACATGCTAAACTTCATTCTTCCATCTCTTGTTTAAACCTTAACCATGTTTAAACCTTAGACAAATACCAATACAGTTGAGCCAAACTCAACCCGAAGCAAATTTGGTGAGCAGCAAATTCTAAAACTGGTTAAGTTGTTGGTCCAACTCCTGTAGTCAGATTAGATTTTCCACGAACCAGATAAATCAGATGCTCTATTTTAGATTAATCAAGATACTATAATCAGAGAGAAGAAACCAATGTAGTGTGTACACAGTCACAAAGATGAAACAAATGTCAACTGGCTTGAACGTTTTGTTGATATGAGATAAAAGCATTTGTACATCAATTTCCCTCCACGACGAGGATTTCTCCAAAGGAAACAGAACCGAGTAGGACCACAGCATCAGCTCCCAAGTTTAATATGAGGTTCGTTTAGGTCAAACAAGAGCCTCCTCAACAATTTGGACAGGGCCTCATAAAACCAGCTCATGCTGCAGTCCGGCTTTGGAGTTCACAAGTAAACAAACTTTACAAATATTTTATTTTGCATAGAATTATTCAAGAAAGTTCCTTAGGAGCTCATTGACGCCATAAACTGCTCTCACTGCTGATTTCAACTCTTGCTTCTTCCTCTCATTCCCCTTCCTTCTCACTAGGATGGGCTTCCCCATATTGGTAATGAAGTATAAATTATTGGCAATGCAAAGCTAACTAAAATTTTCCTTTCAATATCAAACTAAAATAGAAATTCTGAAAAAATAGCTTTGAATATGAAAATTGAGAAGTTACGCTGGTTGAGGCAAGAGTGTCTCATACCAGTTCTTTCACATCCTTCTTTTGTTGCCTTGTTGGATTTTCTGGATACTGAAAAGAACAAAAGGATATCAAGTAAAACCCAAGAATTTATATGATACAAAGCATACTAAAATGAGAAAAAGTATCATTTGTTGTGATTAAGTGAAGCTGCATTGTAAATTTCCATCATGCTTACTGAAGTCTCGTGCTTACTAGCAGCATTTTATTAGTTGACAGGAATACTGAAACAAAGTAATAACTAACCCACTTAAAAAGTTGTAGGCCTAGGAAAAAAATATAGCACACATTTAGGTTAAGACAAGGAGAGCTACTAGAATATGGTAATTTACAGCTAGACATGCATAACAACTTGTATGCACTCTTAGTTGTTATTAAACCTACCGCTCTGAATTAGGAAAGGACCAAATAAGAAGGTAAGTGCTTGGACACTAGTAAATTTATAGCTAGGAGATGCATAATAACCTATATATATTCTTAGCCGTTTATTAACTGCTGCCCAAAATTAGCAAATGATCAACAAAGGAGAGATTAGAGAAGTGGTCGAACACTAGACAGTGTATGGCAAAAAGAAAAATTGGGTCTTCTGTGATAGACTCAGGCTGATTAAGTTACAAATAAAAAAACCAACACTTTGAGAAACATACCTCCACAAAGTGTTTAACTGATAAGATATAGAAAAAAGGCAAGACAAAAAATCTAAATTAAACATCAGAAAGATACTAATTCAGATCTGAACTGTTGACATCTCTAACCTATAAGAAAAATTATTTTGTATTTACAGGTGTCAATAAGAGCAATCAAATTTATCAAGGACAAAAATTGTGCATAAAAAATAACAATTATTAGAATCAACAAAGTTTCTTCAAGAAAAGAACTAATGAAAGAGAAGCAAAAAAATCACCAAAGCAATTTAAGGAGATGACCTGTGCAGCAAGAGTATGAAGAAAAGTCCAAGTGGCTCTTCCGAGCTCTTCTTTAGTCACAGGCCCAGAGGATTTTCCCTGAAGGATAATAACAAGAATTAAAGCAAGTACGATAGTATTTATAAAAATTGCCTTATGAAAGTATAGAATCCATGAGTTTATTCAACTACATCACATTAGGCCTTGTTTGGGTGCTGAGAGAACAGAGGGAATGAAGAAAGAAGAAATTTAAATTTTACTTCCTGAAGTAACAAAAGGAATTACAAGACTACTGCTAGGCTAATTTTTTCTTTCCTTTTTCCTTATGTTAGAAACCAATGAAGCACTAGGCTTGCAAGTTAATGAAGCACTGTCACTTATCATCAACAGAAGCAATAATCCTGAAAATGTGCATTCCCTTGGTTATAGGAACTCTATAAAAGCCCTCCAATCGCCTTATTTAGGAGGAAAACAAGAAAGAAATATATATTGGACAGAACATGATATATATCTTCCTTCTTTCTCTTTCTCAAACGTGTCTTCGAAAATTGTCAAATCACACCCAACTTAACGTTCCTCGCAAATCCATATATGTTTCTTCTTACCGTACACTACTTTATCAACAGTCTGGAACTCTGGATATATAATGTGTATGTGTGCGTGCATGCACGTGTGTGTACATATACGTAAATGTATATTTTACAGGTGAATAAAATTTTGTAGTGGAGAAGAAGCCACGTTTACAGATGCGTAAAATTCACAAAGGACTCTTCATTCGGGACTTTCATCGAACAGTTAATAAGCTGAAGCTACATGGGCAAAACAAAAAGAAAAGAAAAAAAAGCACCCAAATGATTCAAATTCAAGTCAATACAAAGTAAATGAGTAAGAATATAATATGGGAAGATAAGCAATTACCTTCAGAAGGATATGGATAGAGTCAGTGTTTGGTGATGAATTTACTTTGGATGATGATAATGAGGAAGATACAGATAAGATAGACTTGTCATTGGAGAGCAATGGATGGTGATGTTGGCCCATGAAATTGAAGAGATGGGTTTGTACGGAAGTCGAGACTTTTTCAAAGATTTGAAAGAGGGACTGCAATGGATTCTGCGACATCAGAGAGAGATGGCGGGAAAATAAGGGCTTCTGACACGGTAACGAACTGAGGCTGCTGGTCTTCTTGAGTTCTGTTTTTGAATAATTACTTATTGGTGAAGAAAAATGAAAATAAGGTTTTCTATAAAAGTGGAAAATTAAGGTTATCAATAAAAAAATTTAGATGTATTTTAAAAATCGAATGTTATTAAAAAATTATAAAAATTGAAAGTGATTCTTAATATCAATAAATCTCTTGTAAATAAAAGTGTAATTGTTAGGTGGGTAAAGAATGAAATAAGTTATATCATTGTAAATTAAAAAAAAAAACTTATTAATATTATTATTAATAAATTACTCTACATTTCTAAAGGAAAGCTATCATATCTACAAAATTGTTTTATAAATTTTTGTAATCGTATTTAGTATTACCATTATCTTTTAATTTGGAATGTGAAATATGTTATTAAAAAATAATGATTTTTTTATGATAATCATTGCATAACCGAACCGAGATGTGGCACATCATAGATTGTACATTGTATTAAAAACCATCCAATAAATTTTTTTAAAAGAAAATATTGAAGTAATTACTCTAGCTTTTCATATCTACTAATGGATCTTCACAGGTCATTAGTGCTCTGTGTGATCATCACTCATTATCAAATACTATTATTTGCCAAACGTATACATGAAGATAGAGGATAATTATAGAAACATGACAAAGATATAGGAAATTATATTAATGATCATATTTAACGTAATAGAATTTATTTACTTTTAACGGAATTTATGAATTGTTCAAGTTATTCTTAATTAAATTAAGATTTAAATGCAAATAACAAATCCCTTTATTTTGACTGTCTAACTAATTAAAATTAACCCCGTGTCGACTATGCATTGGCCTCATAAAAATAATAAAAAAAATTTCAAAAATCGTTAAAATTCCTAAAATTCTTTCAAAAGGTCTAAAAAACAAATAAAGCTCAATTAAAATGGAAGAATAAAAAAATCTGAAAAAGCATTTGACACCTCCGTCATCTATTAAAGTTTGTTCTAATAAATATGGTGTTTGTGATTTCAGGACATGAATTCTTCCTTCAATATTTTTATATTCAAATTGTTTTTCGAAGAAAGATTGCTATGATCATTCCATAAAATTCAAGCTCAACAAAACGCAATGCAGACTTTTCTTCTTTGAGATCTTTGGTGTTGATAATTTCATTGAATTGAGCGATTTTTTTTTTTAAATCTAAAATAAAAATGTGAATTTTTTTTTCATTTTATTCTTTTTTCTGATTCTTCTTCCCTCCTCAATCTCAGCCCTAACATTATATTTTTATAATTTACCATTTATTTAATCAACTAATCATCTCTTTTTTTTATGTATATAAGTTTAAAAAATATATGAGAACAAGAAGAAGAAAAAAAGACCCAATCTAATATGAGTGTCGATTTATTGCAAACTTTCCTAAAATTAAAAATCCCGTGGTAAGGCCTACCTTATTAAAAAAAATTGAATTCCAAACAGGTAAGAGTTCCGACCCTACACTACCTTACTCTACAGACCAAACACAGCCTTAATCATTAACCAGTACTGGGGGTGATTGGCATTTGACTAGAGAGAATGGTCGGTCGGTCGATTAAATAAGCATGTCGCCCACATTTCAGGAACTACTAATTCCACGCGCTTTAGTAGCGCTTATATCATACATCCACTAGATATTTTGACAAATCTGTATCAGCTTTGAGTGGCACTTCAATTAAAGGTCGGGATCGACAACTCCCAAAATTCAACTATCTTCTTGTAATTTTCCGGAAGAATAATTTATTGTAGCACAAATTCTCTGATATGACCAACACGAGCTCTCTCTCTCTCTCTAATTAGCTGAAGATCTTCATATTTTGTTTCTGTAACGAAATTCAAGCAAAACCCGTATCAGTAATCCTTCCAAAGCAGGTAGTTTCTTGCAACCGATTCATATGTTTATGCTTATTTTGGTTTGTGGGTATTGAAAAAAAGACTAGCTTTATGGTGCACAATAAACAGATCTAAATTTTTGGTAGAACCCAGTTAACTGAAAATCCATAAACTGTTAATAGGCCAAGTATCAATCTCTCTCTCACCTCTGTCAGTGGATGGGTGAAGAGGGAATGGTGAGTACTGATGATGTGAAGAACACTGTTGCCGAATCAAATCCAAAACTGACACTATTGCCTCTTATAGCTTTGATTTTCTATGAGGTGTCTGGGGGTCCATTTGGTGTAGAGGATTCAGTGAGGGCAGGTGGTGGTCCTCTCTTATCGTTGCTTGGTTTCTTGATATTCCCCTTAATTTGGAGTATACCAGAGGCTCTAGTCACAGCTGAGCTTGCCACAAGCTTCCCTGAAAATGGTGGATATGTTTTATGGATATCTTCAGCTTTTGGTCCCTTCTGGGGATTTCAAGAAGGATTTTGGAAATGGTTTAGTGGGGTTATGGATAATGCCCTTTACCCTGTGTTGTTCCTTGATTACTTGAAGCATTCATTACCAATCTTTAACAGGTTAATTGCTCGAATCCCGGCTCTTTTAGGGATCACAGTCTCATTGACGTATTTGAATTATAGGGGTTTGCACATTGTTGGGTTTTCAGCTGTTTCACTTGCTGTTTTCTCACTTTTTCCATTTCTTGTAATGGGTTTACTCTCAATTCCTCGCATTAGGCCTAAGCAGTGGCTAGTTGTAGATTTTAGGAAGGTGGAGTGGAGGGGTTACTTTAACAGTATGTTTTGGAATCTGAATTATTGGGATAAGGCTAGTACTCTTGCAGGGGAGGTTGAAAACCCAAGTAAAACATTCCCTAAGGCCCTTCTTTGGGCTGTGGTTTTGGTGGTTTCTTCGTACTTGATTCCACTTCTTGCGGGGACTGGGGCTCTGAGGTGTTCGTCTAGCGAGTGGAGTGATGGGTATTTTGCTGAAGTTGGGATGTTGATAGGAGGGTTTTGGCTCAAATGGTGGATCCAAGCTGCTGCTGCAATGTCTAATATGGGGTTATTTGAAGCTGAGATGAGTAGTGATTCGTTCCAACTTCTTGGGATGAGCGAGATGGGAATGCTCCCTGCTGTATTTGCTTCAAGGTTAGTTACTTTGCTAGGTTTTGCTTTCTTACTCCTAAATTAGGTTGCTTCTGTGAGAATATCTGTTTTCTTCCTTCCGAAATGAGATCAATAAATCTATCTAGAAACAACTTATGGCAACCAAAGTTCCATGGACTAGCTTACATTTCTGATGCCAATGATGAAATTAATTGAAGTTGACTGAACTAAAAGTTACCTCAAAGGTTGTAAAAAGGCCCACTGCATCAGATTGTTATGGAAGTTTGAATGGAAATTGTGTTCTGTCTATTTGGTTGGAAAGTCAAAAACACCATCCAGTGAACCACAAATGTTAAGTAGATTTTATTTGGAATGAGGATTTTCACTATTGTAAGCACTAATATGATATCTTTTCTCTTTTACAAATGCAACTTGCAGATCTAAGTATGGGACACCCACCATTAGTATATTGTGTTCTGCTACGGGAGTCATCTTCTTGTCATGGATGAGCTTCCAGGAAATCTTGGAATTTCTCAATTTCTTATACTCTATCGGAATGCTTCTTGAGTTTGCAGCTTTTATAAAATTGAGAATAAAGAAGCCTGATCTTCATAGACCATATAAGGTTCCCTTGCAAACATTTGGTGCGACAATGCTCTGCTTGCCTCCTGCAGTGTTGCTTGTTCTTGTTATGGGCCTAGCTTCTGTAAAGACATTCTTAGTAAGTGGGGCAGTTATTATTTTGGGGGTCTTCCTTTATCCTTCTTTAGTTTACGCTAAGGATAGGAAATGGGTGCAATTTGATGCAGAGCAACCAGCAGTTGCAGTGCCTTTGAAAGTCCATTCAGCTGACTCACAACTGCATCAAGAAGTTGCAGATGAGGCTTCAGTTAGCCTTCTTTCAGTGGCAAAGACTGATTAAGAAGCCTCTGAAATTATGCAGTAGTTCGAAAATTGGAGTAGGGGGTTTTAGTGTACTTTTGTACTATAAATTATGTGTAATTTTTTTTTCCTAAAATTATTTGTCATAAAGTAGATATTTCCTCTCTCTGCTTCTCCCTCTCCTATAAAAGGATTGCATGCTTCTTTGTTGAGCATATACAGTTTACATAATTATTTAAAGTTCAACCAAAGATGAAATCCTTTACAATAGCCTTAATTCTCATCATGGTTCTTATTTTCATTCACCAAGGTCTAACTTACAGGTTATTCTTGGATGTCTGCTTGGCCAAATAGTAAAAATTGTTAATGGAATGGTTTATAAGAAACAACAATGGAGTCATAAATTGTTTAATGGAGTCATAAATTGTTTAGTGTTTGGTAAAATAATAGTGAAAATAATTTTTGTGAGATAAATTTAAAATTTTATAAATACGAATCATTTTATAAACTATTTTAAGGGTTTTTTTTGTTAGTTTTTGTTTATAATATATATTTTATTGGTTTGTGATTCTGCTGGTGAAAGTCGCAAGGGACATCATGAATGCAAGAAGGTGCATGCAAGTACACCATCCTTTCTGTGCAATCAGCTACGATGCTACAAGGTCTGTGCAATCTGCTTGTGAAAGTCATAAGGGACATCGTGTATGCAAGAAGGAGCATGCAGGTCCGTGGACGTAGACTTAATTAATCGAATCATGTATGTTGATGCCAAAAATGAGTGTTGCTGAGCTGGATGTTTAGCCTGTAGAAGTACCTGCACAGAGAAAGGGAGATTAGCTATTGGGATCGACGGAGGGGATGCCTCCGAGGATGCTCCGATGCTTAAGTTAGCAAAAGCTCAAGGTTGTATGTGTTTAAAGCTGAAAAGCTCAGTCCCCCTCTTTGGACCGCTTACCAAGTCCTTTTATAGAGTTTCGGAGGCGGTGATATTCTGTGGCGGTAGTGGGTCGGGGCGGCTGTGACAGGATACCCCAACTGGGTTGGGTAATGATGCCTATGAGGCCCAGCTAGGAAGCTGAGAACCGTTCAGTAGGGCTTTTGCCTTGTTGGCTTACTCCAGAGCCGTCTATGCGTAAGACGGTGTTTAGATCTGACGTCCCAACTTGGTTGGGTAATGATGGTTCGGAGGGCGGTGGTGACGTGGAGGCCCAGCTGGGGCCAAGATGCCCCTGAGGGCGGTCATGACCTGGAGGCCCAGCTGGAGGCAATGATGCCCTGAAGGGCGGTCATGACCTGGAGATCCAACTGTCTGGGCCTGAATTGTCCGCGTGTCTCTTTGAATTCTGGGATCACGATGATCCACGTGTCCTCCTCCTATTGGAGTGTCATATTTTGGTAGTATCAAAGGCCCTCCACTTCCTTAAGTGCGGCACTGTGGTTAAGGAAGTAGCAGAACTAGGTTGGCGTTAGATCCTCTACGGAGGCGTGAAGTCTGGTCAACATTTGGCCCAAGGCAAGAGAGAATAGACCGAGGGCTTGTGGAGCGACTCCTCCTTTCGGCCAAGAACACCAGGGGTCCAAGGACAAGTTGGGCAAACCATCTTTAGAAAATAAGGGGCCGAGGACCAGTGGAGCAATCCATTTCCTCGGCCTTGAAGAGAGTGGGCCGAGGACCAGTGGAGCAATCCATCTCCTCGGCCAAGAATACCATGGGTCCGAGGACTAGTGGAGCGATTCATCTCCTCGGACCTTGAAGAGAAGGGGCCGAGGACCAGTGGAGCAATCCATCTCCTCGGCCAAGAAGACCATGGGTCCGAGGACTAGTGGAGCAATCCATCTCCTCGGACCTTGAAGAGAAGGGGCCAAGGACCAGTGGAGCAATCCATCTCCTCGGCCAAGAAGACCATGGGTCCGAGGACTAGTGGAGCAATCCATCTCCTCGGACCTTGAAGAGAAGGGGCCGAGGACCAATGGAGCAATACATCTCCTCGGCCAAGAAGACCATGGGTCCGAGGACTAGCGGAGCAATCCATCTCCTCGGACCTTGAAGAGAAGCGGCCGAGGACCAGTGGAGCAATCCATCTCCTCGGCCAAGAAGACCATGGGTCCGAGGACTAGTGGAGCAATCCATCTCCTCGGACCTTGAAGAGAATGGGCCGAGGACCAGTGGAGCAATCCATCTCCTCGGCCAAGAAGACCATGGGTCCGAGGACTAGTGGAGCAATCCATCTCCTCGGACCTTGAAGAGAGTGGGCCGAGGACCAGTGGAGCAATCCATCTCCTCGGCCAAGAATACCCTGGGTCCGAGGACTAGTGGAGCAATCCATCTCCTCGGACCTTGAAGAGAGTGGGCCGAGGACCAGTGGAGCAATCCATCTCCTCGGCCAAGAAGACCATGGGTCCGAGGACTAGTGGAGCAATCCATCTCATCGGACCTTGAAGAGAATGTGCCGAGGACCAGTGGAGCAATCCATCTCCTCGGCCAAGAAGACCATGGGTCCGGGGACTAGTGGAGCAATCAATCTCCTCGGACCTTGAAGAGAATGGGCCGAGGACCAGTGGAGCAATCCATCTCCTCGGCCAGGAAGACCGTGGGTCCGAGGACACGTTGAACTACGGGAAAGTTTCTCGTGTCTAGGACGGCGGCTGTGGAGACACGTGGTCTCACCTGGGTGGATGCCGCGTCATGTTACCTTGGAAATTTAAACAACCATTTTTAGGGAAAGCGGCGGCCACCTCGAGGGACGTAACGTCCCCTGGGAAAGTGTGTTGGTCGTTTGGGAGTTCTAAATTGTCCCCTAGATTCCTGCGACTGCATTAAATGCTCCTCGTTGGCCGTGACACTTCTCCTATATAAGGGGCTTTGGTTTCTTCTTCTTCCACACACATGCCATAATCTCCTTCTGTTTTCAGAGAGTAGCTTTCCTGAGAGCCCTCGGCCTCGTCCAAAGAAGCTTGTGAGTCCTCGTTCTCGTCCCTTCAGTGAGAAGTTTGGTGTGATCATTGCATTCGCGAGACCTTGGGAGGAAAGCTCTAGGAGGAATTCAAGTCCGAATCCTTCGGATGTTGGTGAGTTCGTGTTTTCTTTAATTTTCATATCATGTTTTCTTCGTTTGATACATACCGCGATAGGCCTAGTAGTAGTAATGGTAGGAGTAGTGTAGATGGTACGAGTGGTAGCAGCTCCGAAGAAGTAGAGACGTCCTCGTCTTCTTCTGGAGGGAATGCCCCCGTAACAGGTACGCCAGGGGCAGGCCCCATGGCGCTAGTGCCCTACGTCCCTTTGGGGGTGGAGAGAGAATATAAGGACGGGTCATCGTCTGGTGAGGACACACTTAGGGCGTTGACCGACATTAAGGAGACCTCGGCTGGAGAGGAGAGAGAGGAATGGAACTATACAGCCAACGAGATCCCTAGCCAACTGAGGGAGGAGGATTTGGAAGTGATAAGGAAGACGTACCGCATTCCGGGCGAGTATGAGCTTCGGCTGGCCAGGGTGGGGGAGAGGGCCTGTGATGTCCTCCCTGACCGGGCCCCGTTCGAGCTTTGCGTGTACGAGCATCACATGCAGGCCGGGCTTCTGTTTCCCCTTCACCCCTACTTTTTTACAATCCTTAGGTACTTTGATATAGCGCTGTGTCAGCTGGTACCGAATTCGGTACGGCTGATCATGGCCTTTATCTGCGTTTGCTTAGAAGTGGGCCGACCAATGACGACGGATATTTTCAAGGCCCACTTCTTGATCAGCCGGCATGGTCACACAGGGTGGGTGGTCTTTAGTACTCGACCGAAGAGGAGGTTGCTGAAGAAGACCCCTTCATCTATCAAAAGGTGGAAGAAGAATTTCTTTTTCATCCGATCTGCCGAGGACTTCGGCTTGCCTTGTGCGTGGAGTATGGACCGCACCGGGAAATGCAAAAAGGCGGGCCTTCTTCCGTATGAGCAAGAGACGGTGAACGCCATGGTGGCCTCGCCTTTGGACGTCGGGGTCCTATACGACAATGAAGAACTGGCCCGGCGAGGTCTTTGTTCTTTGTGCCCCGAGCCTTCGCTTGAGAGCGGTAAAGGCTTTGGTTTACCCTCTACTTTCTTTATTCTTATTTTGCATCATTATCCTGCGATTTGTACTTACGCTATTTCCTTCTTTCGTTTGCTTCTTTTGTTTGCTTGTGTTTTGATCAGAGATGGAAGCGGCTGCCCGTGCCAGAGAGCATGCCAAGAAGTTGGCATTGGAGCAGAGGAGGTCGACTCGGTCTGGGAAACAAACAGGCTCGACTTCGCGGCCTAAGAAGAGGGCCCGAGCCCCATCTCCGGCTCCGATTGACTTTGGGACTCCTCCACGGTCGTCGACCCAGTCAGAGACACCTCCGGTAAGCAGTGCCCCTATCCCCGGCCCTAGCCAGGGGCCAGCTTCGGAGGCCTCGATCTTCATGCCCAACTGGGCCATCCGGACAGATGACTCTGTCTTCACACATCCTCGGGTGGCGAGGGAACATCTGTTTAAGGGCACCCCCCTCGTGATATTGCCAAGTTGGGTCGAAAGACCACGGACTCTCTCTGTGCGGCGGCCGAGGCTTTGGCTTCTCAGGTTAGATTCCATTTTTGCTTTGTTATATATTGTTTTCGCCGAATTGTGTTTCACGCATGGCTTCTGGTATCAGATGGGCGTTCTGGTGGGCGCGGTCGCACGTCGATGCATGGAGACAGCGGAGCTTCTTGGGCGTACCCAGTGCCAGTTGGAGCAGAGGACAGAGGCTGTTTGCCAGCTGCAGGCTTCCTTGGAGTCTGCTATCCTGGCTAAAGCCGAAGCCGAAGCCACTGCTCGGGCCGCTATCGAGGAGGTCGAGGCCCGTCTTAGAGCCGCAGCTGAGGAGGCTGAGGCCCGCACTAGGGCGGCCGTGGAGGAAGCCTTGGCTTCTTTCCAGAGTTCGGAGGCCTATCGCCTGGCCGTCGTTTCCGAGGGTGGCCAGTAGTACCTTACGGGGTTCATGGAGGCCAAGGGGAAGGCTGAGAGCATGTACCCGGAGCTCGATTTCTCCCCATTGGACCTGCTGGGGCCCGAAGATGAGGAGCCGCTAGCTTCGGATGATGAGCTCGCTGATGGGCAGGATCGTGGCGGGCGATCGGGCACGGGGTCTCCTGACCTTGGAGATCAGTAGGGCTTAGGTCGAGGGTACTCTGTCGTAGTCCCCCCTTTTTGTTGTTTTATTGTTTTGGCCCAGCCGTTTTTGTGTTGTCTTTTGGGGCTGTTGGTGCACCCTTTTTGCCTTGGTTTGGGTATTTGGTTTAGTTAATAGGACAAATGTAAGTAAAGTCTTTAATATATATAAAACAAGACTGTTTACATGCGCGCAACGCTATTTATTGATAAAAACGTCGAAGATGTTCCGCATTCCAAGTACGAGGAATGGCATTTCCGTTCAATTCTTCGAGTTCAAACGTGCCAGGACGGCATACTTTTTTGATGCGATACGGCCCTTCCCAAGTAGGGACTAGTTTGCCTGATTCTCGGGGCCTAGATACTGCATTCTTTCGCAAGACGAGGTCATGAAGACAGAAACGTCTTACTTTTACTATTGAGTTGAAGTACCTGGTGGCTCGCTGCTGGTAAACGGCAAGTCGAATTTGGACTTTGTCCCGGGCTTCGTCGAAAAAATCGGCGTTCGTGCGAAGGGCTTCCTCATTGCTTCGTTCCTCGAAATTCTGAACTCGTAAGGAAGGTATTCCTATTTCCAAGGGGATGACTGCCTCGGACCCATAAGTCATGAAGAAAGGGGTTTCCCCGGTAGGTGCTCGAGTCGTGGTTCGATATGCCCAAAGTATGTTGGGTAAATGGTCTGCCCACTGCTTCTCCGCTTCGTCTATTCGCCTTTTAATGCCTTGCAAGATCGTTCGGTTGGTAACTTCGGCTTGTCCATTTGCTTGCGGGTATCCAACCGAAGAGAAACGATGGTCAATGTGTAATTCATCGCAAAATGTTTTGAACCGAACGCTGTCAAACTGTTTGCCGTTGTCTGTTACTAACACTTGTGGTACTCCAAACCGACACACGATTGATTTCCATACGAAGGCTCAGGCTTGAAAGTCCGTGATGCTGGCCAAGGGTTCGGCTTCTACCCATTTTGTAAAATAATCTATGGCAACTATGAGGTATCTTCGCTGGCCGGTCGCTCCGGGAAAGGGCCCGAGAAGGTCCATTCCCCACATAGCGAAAGGAAATGGACTGACTATTGGTGTTAAAAGGTTCGCTGGTTGTCGTGGCACAGTGGCATACCGTTGACAGCTTTGACATTTGGTCACCAACTCCATGGCTGCTTCCCTCATCTTTGGCCAATAGTATCCTTGACGAAGGATTTTGAACGCCAAGGCACGTCCTCCGAGGTGATTTCCACATATACTTTCGTGGACTTCTCGAAGGACGTAATTAGCTTCGGTCGGGTCAAGACACTTTAAGAAGGGCGTTGTCAACCCCCGCTTATACAGGTGATCATCCAGAATTGCGTATCGGGCGGCTCGAGACACAATCTTTCGGGCTTCGCCCTTATCATCGGGAAGAATACCGTCACGTAGATATTCCAGGATAGGACTCATCCATGTTCTCTCACCAACCACGGGTAAGACCATTATTTCGTCGATACTCGGCACGGCTAGGGTTTCGAGGTAAACTGCTCGCCTGGACTCGAGCTGGCAAGATGAAGCAAGCCGGGCCAATGAGTCGGCCTTCGTATTTTCTGCCCGCGGAATCTGGTTTAGAGAAAAGACTTCAAACTGCCCGGCTAATGCCTTTGCTGCTGCTAGGTAACGAGCGATTTTTTCTCCTCGGGCCTCGAATTCGCCGTTCACTTGGTTCACCACTAGTTGGGAATCGCTATATACATGTAAATTTTGTACAGATATCACCTTGGCTAGTTTCATGCCTGCGAGTAGAGCTTCATACTCGGCTTCATTGTTTGACGCTGGAAACCCGAACCTCAGGGCGTACTCAATGGCGAAGTTATCGGGACCGCTCAGAATGAGCCCTGCTCCGCTTCCAGAGTCGGTAGAGGATCCGTCCACATGAAGGGTCCATCGTAAAGGCAGGTTCGTTCGACTAACATCCTGCAGAGATTCTGCTTCTGTTAAGGGCAAAGTAGTTTCCATGACAAAATCAGCTAGGGCTTGCGCTTTGATAGCTGTCCGAGGCCGATAACGGATGTCGAACTCTCCCAACTCTATGGACCATTTGACTACTCTACCGGCGACATCTGGCTTGTGGAGTATTTGTCGAAGAGGCTGGTTGGTGAGGACCGTGATAGTATGAGATTGAAAATAAGGTCGAAGCTTCCGGGCCGAAATCAACAGAGCATACGCCATCTTTTTCGTTGGAAGATATCTTGTTTCGGCATCATGAAGCACCTTGCTGACATAATACACTGGCTTCTGTGTGCCTCCTTCTTCTCGTATTAAGACGGAGGCCACTACTTCAGGACCAGCTGAAAGATATAAGAAAAGGTTTTCACCGGCTATTGGTTTGGTAAGCACGGGAGGTGTCCCCAAATATATTTTCAGCGCCCTGAAGGCTTCTTGACAAGCTTCGTCCCATACGAAGTTCTGGGTCCGACGGATGGCTTTAAAAAAGGGAAGGCACTTCTCGACAGATTTTGACATGAATCGGCTGAGGGCCGCTATTCTTCCAGTAAGGCGCTGGACTTCCCTAACGGTCCGAGGCGGACTCATGTTAAGAACAGCATCAATCTTTTCTGGATTGGCTTCTATACCTCTGTGGGTGACCAGGAAGCCGAGGAATTTTCCCCCGGTGACCCCAAAGGCACACTTTGTGGGGTTCAACTTCATGCGATGATGGCGGAGTATGTCAAAAGCTTCTTGGAGATCTGCCTCGTGGTCTTGTGTTTTGACGCTTTTGACCAGCATGTCGTCCACATATACTTCCATATTCTGACCCATCTGCTCTTTGAATATCTTGTTTACTAGTCTCTGGTAAGTGGCTCCAGCATTTTTCAAATCGAACGGCATGACCCTATAACAATATAGGCCTTACTCTGTGATAAATGCCGTCTTCTCTTGGTCAGGCGGATGCATAAGGATTTGGTTATACCCGGAGTAAGCATCCATGAATGTTAACAGCTCATGGCCGGATGTTGCGTCAACGAGTTGATCAATCCGGGGCAAAGGAAAACTGTCTTTAGGACAGGCTTTATTGAGATCAGAAAAGTCTATACAAATTCGCCACTTGCCGTTTGCCTTTTTTACCATTACAACATTAGATACCCAGTCCGGATAGCTCACCTCTCGGATGAAGTCAGCCGAACGTAATTTCTCAACTTCTGCCCGAACAACTGCCTGTCGCTCAGAAGCAAACGACCTTTTCTTCTGAATAACCGGTTTGTGGGTCGGGTCAACACTCAAGCGATGTACGATGACGTCCGGGCTGATTCCTGGCATATCTGCAGCAGTCCAGGCGAATAGATCTTGGTTTGCCCGTAGAAGGGCTAATAGAGATTCCTGAAAAGTGCTGGACAGGTTGGAACCAATTTGAACAGTTTTGGTGCTATCTTCGCCAAGGGGGATTGTGAGTACATCTTCTCCGGGCCTACCTCGTAGGTTGCTTGCTTCATCCCTAAGGTCATCCAGTTCGAGTGATAGGGCTTCCGTCTTTTTACCTTTTATTGCACTGAGATAACAGGATCTGGCGGTTCGTTGATCTCCTTTGATCTCGCCTACTCCGTCTGTCGTGGGGAATTTGATTTTGAGATGATGGGTAGAGACAACCGCTCGGAGTTTATTCAGCGTGGGTCGTCCGAGTATCATATTGTAGGAGGAGGGTTGTCGGACAATTAACAAAGTGGAATGTACGGTTGTTGTTTGAGGTGCCGTTCCCGCAGTTACCGGGAGAGTTATGCTGCCTTCTGTAAAGACCGGTCCCCCTGAGAAGCCATAGAGTGGGGTGGAGACCAGCTCCAGATGTGCATCGCCCAGCTGCATTTGGTGAAAGGCATCATAAAAGAGAATGTCGGCCGAGCTCCCGTTATCGACTAGGACTCGTCTTATCTCATGGTTAGCCACAAGGAGTGAAATTACAACAGCATCGTCGTGTGGGATCTGCACTCCTTCCAAGTCTTCGTCCGAAAAAGAAATAATCTCTCCGGTCCTAAGTCTTTTCTGAGGTCCAGCAACAGAGGCTATTGACCGAGCATAAGACCTACTGCGAGCATGGGACCCCCCGCTAGCAACGAGTCATCCGTAAATGGTTTTGATAATCTTCGCCACGGGGACCTCCGGTTTTTTCTGGCTGGGCTCCCTATAACTTGGCCCTGGGCTCTTCCGGGCTGCCCTTGTAGGTCTGTTTCGTTCATAAGGACGTTCAGGGCTTCTACGCGATCGTTCATCACATTTTTCCTGTCGTGGCCCGACGTATTCTTTTAGATGCCCTCGATTGATGAGGGCCTCGATCTGATTTTTTAAGGCCTTACACTCTTCCGTATCATGGCCGAAGTTTCTGTGGAACCTACACCAAGTATTGCGATCTGGGTTGAGGTTCGGCGGCCTTGGAAGCCATTGCAAGAGGTCCCTGTCATGAATCTGCATCAGAATGTTGGTCCTGGAGGCATTCAGTGGTGCATAGCTGTGGATTTGCCCCGGAGTTCTGGCTCTGGTTCCGTAGGTTGCAAGAGTCCGGGATCTATCCTCGAAATGCCTCGGGTTCGGCTGAAGAACTGTCTCCCGACCGTAGCACGCGAGCGCCTAGATCCCTGGCGGGTGTTTTTGGAGGCATGCTAACAGATGAGTTCTTTTGACTTCTTCGCTGTTACTGTCAGCGAGAGATGTGGTTTCCCACGGACGGCGCCAATCTGTTGATGCCAAAAATGAGTGTTGCTGAGCTGGATGTTTAGCCTGTAGAAGTACCTGCACAGAGAAAGGGAGATTAGCTATTGGGATCGACGGAGGGGATGCCTCCGAGGATGCTCCGATGCTTAAGTTAGCAAAAGCTCAAGGTTGTATGTGTTTAAAGCTGAAAAGCTCAGTCCCCCTCTTTGGACCGCTTACCAAGTCCTTTTATAGAGTTTCGGAGGCGGTAGTGGGTCGGGGCGGCTGTGACAGGATACCCCAACTGGGTTGGGTAATGATGCCTATGAGGCCCAGCTAGGAAGCTGAGAACCGTTCAGTAGGGCTTTTGCCTTGTTGGCTTACTCCAGAGCCGTCTATGCGTAAGACGGTGTTTAGATCTGACGTCCCAACTTGGTTGGGTAATGATGGTTCGGAGGGCGGTGGTGACGTGGAGGCCCAGCTGGGGCCAAGATGCCCCTGAGGGCGGTCATGACCTGAAGGCCCAGCTGGAGGCAATGATGCCCTGAAGGGCGGTCATGACCTGGAGATCCAACTGTCTGGGCCTGAATTGTCCGCGTGTCTCTTTGAATTCTGGGATCACGATGATCCACGTGTCCTCCTCCTATTGGAGTGTCATATTTTGGTAGTATCAATGTAAATGTTGTGTTTTTTATTTTTGTGTGATTGTTTTGATTACTGCTTAGTTATTTCTTTTGGTTATTTTTATCGATCTCGTTACAACAATTAATAACCTTTCTAGAAAATCTTTTATTTTCCATTGCTCAATTATGGCGCTCTCCATAATTGAACTTGCTCTTACTGCCTCCCTTGCATTACTCACCAACTTGTTGCCATCAAGTAATTAAACCCAAATAACTACCTGCTATGTAGAGATCAAATTCACTCTTTAGTTGAAGGAGTTGAACTTGGGGACTTTGCCATTGATGAGACAAAAGGCAAGATAAAAATGAAGTTCCAAATCCAGAATTTACAAATGGAAGAACTTTCTGGCAGAGACGATTAAAAAACAAGAGAATTAACTCTTCACAAGATGAAGTAGGGGTTTTAGTCTACTATTGTACTAAAAATTATGTTCATTTTTTTTTATCTTCCACAAGATCAATAAATTGAATTCATTTCAAGATCAATAAATTGAATTCATTTTGTCGATTAAATGAATTGTCTTTCTTAAAGAGCTCTTGAAAGATTTGCATTAGCTGCTTAATTAGAACAATGACACCTGATAAAAAATTTTATCCGAAATACTAACGTAGTGATGCCATGAATTCGCTTTATAAAATTGCAGATTACTGAGAGAAAAAACAATGGCAGATTGTGATAAAACTGCAGATTAACTTATATTTGTGAAAGGGCCACGCTAATTTTCTCTGTATCATTCCAATTTTATAGGATATCTTGATGGATCACTCATGTCTTCTGGTGTTGCAGCTTGTAAAGGTTGCATTTTTCCTAAACCTGAAATAAATGCATTAACAGATCGGGCAGTCGACTGGATGATATATATGATGAACCACTGGTGTTATAGCTAGCAATCTCCAAAGCAGAAATTTAAGTCTTAAGGCATTCATGTGGTTTCTTTTGAATAATTATTTTGCTAATTACAGCGCTCAAGTCAATTACGAGTTCAAAATTAAAATGTATTTAAAGAATTTAAGAATATTGATTTTCGAATCTAATTGTAATAATTTGATTTCCTATTTATTGGAAACGTGGAGAGAGAAGTTCAACTTCTTTGACGAAAAAATTGTGAAGTAAAGTCTACATTATATCGTTTTTGCATATAGATTTGGACTAATTAAATTAATTTTGAGATATAATGAAGACCATTTATAATCAAAATTTATGTATATCATAGGTTTTACTTTACAATTCTTTATCGTAGAAGAATTGATCTCGTGGAGAGTGTGATTAATAACGACAATTTGAATCGTTGATTGAAAATCAAACGCACAGATAGCTCCATAGAGTTTAATATAGTTTTACCCTTTTATCTTTAAATGAGGTTTTATCATTTTAATATAAGTGAAAAAATAAATATTTTATCTTTAAATGTGTTACGTATTATATCGTGATCAGAGAATTGATTTTTACCCGTAACAATACCTGGTTAGTAAAAGAGGAATCTATTTCTAGGCAAAGGAGAAAATCAGAGAAATAAAGGCAGTAACAACAGGTTTCAATTAATGCTTTTGGTGACAAATATGAGCTCTATTTTTTGCAATTATGGCATAGAAACAAGTCCTCCTTTCGAGGTTGTGCGCATTACCTTTTCTAGCAATGTAATTCTTTCTCTTTTAATTTCAAGTTCAACTAAAGATGAAGTCTATTACATTAGCCTTAATTCTCTTCATGGCTCTCATTTTCATTCACCAACGTCTAAGATACAGTCTATAAGGATTTCTTCCCCAAAGTTTGCCATTGTCATTATCACTGCAGCAAAAATGCTCACCCTCCTTCTCCTTCTCTTTCTCCTTCTCCTCACATGCCTTAGTTTCTTTGCCTTAATTTTATTCAAACAGTGCTCAATTCACATTTTTAAAACACCAAACATATAATCAAGCAGAGTGTCATTTATATTTAAACTCGTTACATTCAATTGGTAGACACAAGGAGAATTTTTTTTTCAAATACTTGTAATATTTACCTATTGATATTACTAGCAATTTTGTAAGTGAAATGCACGTTAATACAAATTACTTGATAAATTATTTTATTACTATTTTTTCATAAAATGAAAAAGTAAAAAATAATATTATTTTTTCATATAGAGTAATATTTTCTTAATTGACTTGCTTATGTAGAGTAAATTAAACCAAAGCCTAATCATGTGAGAAGAAAAAGTTAATTAACTGATTTAATTACATAATGATTTGTTCTTTGTGAAAGTTTTGTTTATATAAGAAAGTGAATAGTAATTTTAAGTAAATATTTAAGTAGATAAGAAATATATGAAATTTAATTTTTTTTGTCAAATTAATTGATTTAACTTCATAATAATTAATGGTTGTGGAAATTTTTGTCATGATACAGTATTTTTTTGGTAAATGATTAAAACGAAAAGTTAATTTAATTGATTCACTTACGTATATTAGTAATGTGAGTATCAGTTGGTTTAATTGGTAGGGTTACTTATCATCACACAAAACCTCGTTTACATCAAGAATGAGAGATGACTACCTCTCATTATGTGGCTCATATGCCCAATAAATCTCTTTTTGAAAGAAAAAAATATGTGAATACGGTTTAAAAAAAAAAAGAGTCGTGAATGTTTTATCAAACACGAGAATCTTAATTTTGAGAAAAATAAAATAAAAAATAGTTAATCTAATAAAAATATATTAAGTAAAGTAGTTTTATCTAACAAATGTTTTAGGTGTTATTCATGTGAAAGAATTGGAAATGTTAACTTGTCACACTTAAGACACAAAATAATATTGTGCTTAAATTAATTTGGACTAATATATCTTTCAATATTTCTTAAAAATATTAAAATAATAAATTTTTAACATTTAAAATATAAAAAATAAAAGTAAAAGAAAATTCTAACTAAAAACCACCTTCACTAGTGCCTTGTCTATGCATGGGGTGCGTGCTCAATCGTCTAGTGACGGTTTATCGCCAAAAATTTTAGATGAGTCGAAATCTTTATTTTTGGATTGGTGGCAGTGCTAGTTTTTAGTAATAATTGTATAAAAGGTGCAAATTTAAAGTTGGTTCCCTCAATACACACGGACAGTTTGTAAGGGTAATCGATTGGACAGAAGGCAACGAACCCAATGTTAGAATGTAAATTTTATCAAGTTGATTTCAACGTACAATATCAATTGTACACTTTTTTGGACCACTAATTAGCCTAATATCGTGGAAAATATTCAAAGATTTAAAAAAATTAGGCCAATGTGTTTATCAAATTAACTAATTATCTTTTTGTATGTTTAAAAGAATTGAATTCTCAGGAGAATTATGATAGTAAATAACAGGACAATGTTAATTTGTTCGCACTTGTGATTAGTACAATGTAATTTTGAGAAGCAACAAAGCATTGTGCAAATTTTTTTTTACTTTCAAATTTCAAAAGCGCATAAGAAACATTGAGATCATTGCAACTGTTTATTTATTTATTTACAGTGATAATTTAATTTATTTTAAATTTTGTTTAAGACGGTAAACAAATTAAGTCGAGTTGAGTGGTTTTATGCTGATCAAGCTCAATTTGAAATATTTAAAGACAATCTCGAGTTAAGCTCAAATTGAAGTCGATTATAAAAATGTTGTTCGAGCTTGACTCATGAGTTTTTCGAATGAGTTTAAACTTGAGCCAAATGACAATAAGAAGAGTCGAACATTATCAATATATAAATATGTTAATATATTGATTTAAATCGAGTCGAGCTCTTCGAGTTGATTTATAGCTCTAACGTTACCATACAACAACTCTCACTATTCATATGAAAATTATTGATTTGGGGAATTAAATTCAAAATATCAAAACATTCAAATATATTTGATTTGAAACGATAACCAGTTAACTAAAATTTTATTTTTAAGTATATATCAATTTTGGTGTCTACCCCCACGATACAAATCCTAACTCTACCCTTAGTTTATATCAACTTTGCACACATTCCTTCAGTTATCTAAACAGGTTAAATAACCTCAAGTATTGACAAAAAACAGTTATTAAAAGAGCAAACAAATGGACCCTTAAAAGATCTCACATCACAAATTCAAAATAGCGCACGTGTGTCTGTCCTGAGCACGTCTCCAAAACCTTATAAGACATCACATCTTAATCTCTGTTTGGTCCGTCTTTGTTAATATAAATAGCATCAAAAAAGCCAAACAGACAAAAGTATCGATCACCAAAAACCCACAGGGCCCATATAAGAATTAAAAAAGAAAATCATAGCCAAATCGTACCTAGACTCGACTCGACTCGACTCAGGTTGGTATGTATCTCCACTTTCATTTAATCGTCTAATCGCTATTTGGGTTTTCGATTCTCATTGAAATCTGATTCGGGGTTTCAATTAGTTTTGAAGACCGCTGCTTAAATCTCTCAAATTTTGTTCGATTTCTGTTTCTGTATGTTTAATTCTTGAATTGCACAAGAACTTGGTGTTTTTTTTTTTTTTTGTTACAGTCGGCTTTTAGTTAGTATATGAGCATTTATCAGCTTATAGGAAGTTGCTAACTTTGTTTTGATTTAGGCTTTGTTTGTTTTAATATCAAGAATTTGGAAATTGTTTATATGAATTATATATTGATGGTATTGTGTTGAATATGCAGATGGAAAACGGGGTTTGGGATTAGGGTTTTAGGTTTTGGATTGAAGAGAGCAAGTTTTCACTATCTGGTTTTACCTGAAAGTTCGAAATTTTTATGAGGACTTGGATCGGTTGAATTTGAAAAAATGGTGTCCAATAAATTTTTTTCTCGAATTGACACTTCAGAGATAAGAGCTTTGTTTATTCGAAAGATTGGGCATCAAAGAGCGGAAGAATACTTTGATCAACTTAGTAGATTGTTTAGCTTGAAGATTAGCAAATGTGAATTTGATAAGTTTTGCACTAGGACCATTGGGAGGGAAAATATTCCTCTTCACAACCGGCTTATTAGATCAATTATCAAGAATGCATGCGTTGCTAAAGTTCCACCAGTGAAATGTATTAGAAAAGTAGGAAGTAATCTCGATGTTAAAGTTGGAAATGGGTATCAGAGAAATTGTCTTCAATCACTTTATGGGGATGCCTTTCCTCCTTCCCCTCGCAAGGGCAGGTCTCCGGTTAATCGGGAACGCAAGTTCAGGGACCGCCCAAGTCCACTGGGACCACTCGGAAAGCCCCAAAGTTGTGATGAATCAGTTTCGAAAGCACAAGAGCAGCAAAGTCCTACGGAATTACTTTCGGTTGGCAGCAGACCCCCAATTGAAGTTGCATCTGTGGAAGATGGGGAAGAGGTTGAGCAGGTGGCAGAAAGCCCAAGTGTCCAGAGTAGAAGTCCAGTTACTGCTCCTCTTGGTGTTTCCATAAATTTTGGTGGAGCTCGAAAGGCGCTTTCTAATGCATCTATATGTAATAGCTACCATACAGAGACATGTCAGAACAGCTGTGAACTACCTGATACGAGATCCTTAAGAACTCGTTTGGAGCGGAAGTTGGAGATGGAAGGTATTAATATTTCAGTGGACTGTGTTAACCTGTTGAACAATGGGTTGGACACCTATTTGAAAAGGTTGATTGAGCCTTGTTTGGGTTTAGCTGGATCAAGACGTGGAAATGAGCACTTAAAACAAACAAATGAGCAGTTAATGCCTGGTTTGAATGGGATGCTACCTGGGAGATACATGCAAAGACCAACAAAATCTGTTCATGCATCCATGTCGGATTTTAGTGCTGCAATGGAATTGAATCCCCAAATGCTCGGGGAAGATTGGCCTATACAGCTTGAGAAAATTTGTTTACGTGCTTCAGAAGAGTAAAATCTTCTTAGAACAGAAATCAGCAATATTGCCGTTTGTGAATTCATGAGACATGAGGTCATGTTCACATTGAATCGTCGATTCAGTTTTTCAAATCAATTCTTTACTTGAATTGTGGTCTTCTCCTGTTATGGAGTGTTACAATGCATCACCAAAGGGAATAAACTGTGAAAGCTGTGGGAATTTGTGAATCAAGTGAAGAAGGTGAAGGTCACATTCAAACATCAACAGTGATGATTATTGGGAGGGGAGGCATGTTTATATAGTAAATGTAAAATTCTAGATACAATTGAGAGCCTCAGTATATCTAGAGTTTAACACCATTCTTCAGTCAATATCTGTTTTTCTTTTCCTTTTTCTTTTCCCTCCCCCCCCCCCCCCCCCCCCTATTGTAGCAAGCTTTAAATGAAACAAAGCATATTTCAGTTCAGAATGGTCGGAATTCCTTTAATCATAGTTACTATTTAATCAGTTTTGATCTTGATCTGGACTTGGTTTTTCTTATTGTCATGATTTTTATGTAGCTATTTAACACCTCCTAATAGTCATGTTTTCGTGCTCACTTTGAAGGATTCTGTATTTGGTGCAGCAGAATAGTAGCAAAGTCTTACTTGCATTATCTTCATTTTGGAGCATAGAAAATTTAATGATCAATTAATGAAAAATCTTTGAGTAAATATTATGCATCCACACAATTTCAACTGAGTTGTATTTCTATATGATACATTATCTTGTATCGGTCATTTCTTCATTAGAAACAGGAGGTCATCAATTTTTCATTACCATCAAAGTTATGCTTTCCTTATCAAACAGCATTAGGACAAATCTTTTGATAGTATAATATGTTAAAATTAATGTTTATGCTCTTAGTCTGCAATACATATCACAGGAGGTCATCAACATGCTGTTCTTTGGCTTATGCTGACATAAACATATTCAGTTGTTTGCATGGTCATTTGACTTGAGTCTTCACTTTTAATGCCACTAGAATTTAGTTTGGTTTCACTGGAGTTCTTTGGTAGGCATTTCCATATTTAGAGCTTGCTAATTTTACTGGTATGGACTATGGAGATGCTTATATGATGATAACTGCAACTTGGCTGCGTTCTTTTGTTGGTGAGATTACTTTTTCATTGTACTGTACAATCCCCACTTAGATGCAATAATACTTTTGTGCCTAATATTCATGTCAACACGGTGGCTAAGATGAAATATGCATCCAGCTTTATGTTGTAGGGTATGTGCTCAGACAGACAGGCCAAATCAATAAAGCAATGTCATCTGATGCTTAGATGAGATCCTTTGAATCATGGAACAGAATAGGTGTACAGGTTGCCACTTCCTCTGGAATGTGGTACTAAGAGCATGGTTTTGATTACATTGATTGGTCAGAACAGCTTATGCTAATTCTTAAAGCTTGAATTTTTTTTCTTCTTTTGGATGATTGAGATTTGGTCTGGCCATGGGAGCTTGAGTGACATTGTTTTGATGTTGACATGTGCGGATCAGGTTTTATGTGTACTTTATCAAGGAATATGATTTTAACCCATGTGTTCCTTTTCATGTTTTCGGGATCCGTATCATTTCCCGCTTTTTGAAAGAAATGGAACATGGTTTTCTATATTTTGATAACAAAAATGGAAAATGGTTATCTTATATGCTATAGATAGTTTCTCTTCTTGTTTGATGTGCATTTGGATTTTCTCTTGATGTTAAATTTATTGAACAACTCTGTTTACATGATTTTCTTCATAGGAGTCCAACTTGCACTCTTCCCTTCATGTGTCATATAGGAAATAAATAATTCTTGTTATGGATTCATATAATGAAACAGATTACAAAATTTGGTGATCAGTTGACAACTTCTGAATTTGCTATGTCTCTGGCAATAGAATCTTACAATAATCACAGGTAGGTAAGTTTAAACTGTAAACTCCAAATTGTTTTACATGTGCAGGAATATATTAACACCTCTGCAGAATTATTTTCTTCTTGTGAGTAAGTCTCAAGTTTTGCTGATTTCGGGTAGAATTGATCATTAAAGCATCTTTTAAAGTTGTTGAAAATGCTTAGGTGGAGAATGTTGGTGCATGTCCTTATAGTATTCTGCACGCTGCGCTTACGTGACTTTTGAAGGCCATTGTGTTCTAAGGTGTCCACAAAGATGATTGAGCTTTGAAGGTCATGGCCATCCCAAGGTCTGTGTATGCTTTGATATGCATTGATGCTTAGGCACAATATTTGTAAATTAATTTATATGCATGCTGCATTTTTCATTTCTTGACGTCGTTCATTCTAGTGTCACCTTATTTATACCGAGTCATAAACAAAGTGCATTAACTATTACTTTTCATTTTTTTTTCCTGTGTGGTATACTTTGGACCATGGAAATATGGAATGACCACGATGCACTAGTGTTGTTGGATTCTATTTAATGATAACCACATTCCTGAGAGTTGAAATTAATTCAATATCCATGACTTCAGTTAAACAAAGATATGATTGTAACTCATCAGCTGGTGGTATATATCCTTTCAAAAAAGCATGATATTTTATTATGCATTCTCCCTTCTCCTTTTTAGGTTTTAATGTGAATGAATTGACAGCAATCTTGAATTTTGGACATGAGGATCCTACTGATGGCTGTAAGCCGTGAACTGTGTCAGAAGCAATGATTCAAAGGAATTCTTGATCATAAAATGCACTGGAAAACATGAGTGCTTGAGCTTAGCTCAATGTCCAACCAAGCAAGGTGCATAAAGCCTGCACCCAATCTCTGACTTTTGAAACACCAGTTAGGAAACCAGTAAGATAATATTCATATCACAATTCAACAAACGTGCTACAATATCTAGATTAGTAATACGAATCAGAATTTGAAACATTTTCGAATCAACCTAACTGATTGCTTTACAAAACCCTCTGAACTTGTGGTTCAATTACATGATCTTCATAGAAATTGTCTCAAAATTACTTATTAAGAAACACAACAATTTGAAAGAATGCTGCTCAATCGATATCAGTGGTCTAGTGAGCTCTAAGTTCCGCTTCCACAGCAGATCACAGCCCTTCCAGAAAATGTTTTAAAAGAGCTTAGTTCATATTTTTCCCTGTGCAACCAATAACGGAGCTGGGTGTTGTGCTAGCTTTCTCTCGCCCTGCCATGTACGTCATATAGACAGTCCATAGATATGAAAATGAATTGCTCACCAACGGCTGCCAAAACAAAAAAATATCAGGACATGTTATAAAACCAAATTGAGCCGAGATGAAAACAGTCAAGAGCTTAACTAATAACTGTATATATTTTTCATATATCCCCTCAATCCAAATCCCCTTGAAACCCCATCCCCCCAGCCCCAAATGAAAAGAAGAAAAGTGCATAACTTTACACATACCTGTAAATGTACAGGGGTGAATTTGAATGTGATAAAATCACATATAGGCCAGTACATGACACCATTTAGCATTGTCGGGAGTAAGTCTCGTTTCAATCGGGCAATAATCTCTGTGCCGTTTTCACCTGAGCCAGGCAATCACGACAAGTGCTTAAACATACTACACAGTAACACAACCATATTTCATTAACAGCATCTACAGCGTAAGCAGTATTTCACTAAAAGCAATTTGACCAATACTTCAAAACTGAAAGGTAAATCTTTTCTAGTTAGGTCTGCCATTTGTCTTGCACTACCAATAAAATTGTCAATGAATAACAATCACATTGGTTCCGGTCTTTGTCATTTAGTTAAAGGATTTGACCAATTCAATTATTATATTGTCATTCAACTACAAAAAATATTTAGCATTGATAAATGGATCAACCAAGTAAAAGCCGAAAATTGGCGTAAAAATCAATAACATAAATCCCTTGATCTATGTTTGAAAAACTTGTGCAGATCACGATTAAGCATACTAATCTCAGTCGTGAATTTTACATAAGAAGGTTTCTGCAATATAATAAAATCATGAACGTGTTTACTCAAGGGAAACTTAACTTAGGGCTAGTTGATAAATAAATTTTAAATCATGTAAACAATGTGGTGTCGCATATAGAAATCATAATGAAATCCATAATTTAATTGTTCATATAAAGATTAGCATATTCATCTTACAAGTTGTGAAACATAAGAAAATCAAACATACCCTGTAGACATGCATTCAAAGAGAAGAAAACAACAGTCATGGTAGGTCCATAGAGTGTCTGCCCCATGATAATTTTCTTAAATGTTGTTATTAGATCTCGCTTTGGAAAGAGTCTTGACATGAAGTTGAACCAAAAGTGAAGTGATGGTCCTAAAATTAGCATCCCATATGCAGCCATGCGTAACGTCCTCACAAAATCATAAGATTCTGAAGAAGCCTGTGCAATTGTCTGAGGATAAATTGAAAATAAGTTTCCAAATAATGATATTAGATGCAAATTAATGAAAGAAACTAACTTAGAGGAAAAACACACACGCACATTAACACCTATTTACATATGCCAGTTTTAGTAGATAATCACACAGGCAAACATGGAGAGAGAGAGACAGAGAGAGAAATGCCTACATGAATATACAAGATCTCAAAATCTTGCAGCAACAGCAGATAATACAGTAAATAAGAGGAAGAATTTCTTTAATTGAGCATCAAAGAAGAACAAAAGAAAAAAGATTTTGAATTGATCAATTTCACTCATAAGTGATGGAAGTGATGAGGTGCCACAGAAAATAATTCATTTTAATTATAAATTTAAACTCTCAGGTAACATTGATTTGCAAATTCTTCATTATGAGTTGATCAACAAAAAAATCCGTACTGCACTGAATAAGAATATTGTAAGCATGAATAGGAGGTATATAGGCTGTGAAAACCAAAAAAACACTCAACCGCCTAACACAATTCAACAACGCCTGAATCCTAATGAAATAGAAGGTAACAAGAAAAGAAATTCAAATTTTGGTGAGACTACTATCCAAGAAAAAGAGGTCAAGGTCAATGCTACAGGCTGATGGTCAAGAAATGCCTCGTATAAATACTTAATTTGGTGCCTCAGCTCAATTGTCCTTTGAGAATGCGCATGTAGATATCTGCTTCTTAGGTTTCTAACTGACAACACTCTAAATTTCAAGGACTGATAAAATTATGACACCATCAACAGGAGCACATTGTGGAAAATAAAAAACAACCATGTATATGAAAAAGACCCACAAATCTTACCAAGATGAGAAAGTTAGGATGACACAAAAACAGATATCCAGATGTTTGTATTGTATTTTTGAGGTGAAAAAATCTTTCACACACATCAAAAATCAAATACCTCCTTGAATCTTAAAATTTTGTTGTGCATTTCAATGGTTACATGTGTGTCAGCCTGTAATCTAAGAGTGGGTGGGTGGGTGGATCATGGCTTATTTTATGACAGAGATCCCCTTCAAGAGAAATAAGGGAAGAAACAGAAAAAAAAAAAGTATGGATCTCATATGGGCTATAGAAAGAATATAAAACCACTATATATTTTGAATATATGAAGAGAAAGCAATTCAAATGTCAATTTTTAAAAAGTCTTCGATTTGACTACTCTAGTATTGCAAGGTTCAGACTATTCTTCTTTGTCCCATTTTAAGTTTCCTAAAAAAGTACCCAAGGAATTTTTCAGAAAGTCAAAATGCCAAAAAGACAATATTTCCCTCCAGGAATATGAGAGTATCGAAGGCACTTAAAATCTTTCTCTTGAACCTAAAAACCAAATTTAGTAGACTCATCACCCTCCAAGATAAGAGGAGATTAGCCATAGTAGACTGATTCATATAAGGGCTTTTTGCATCTCTCAAGAGTGATACACAAGAGTGAACAGAGATCACCTTTCAGAGACTTTTTACTGTTTTGAGTTATTTTAAATCATCATACTAATAGAGAAAGGACTAAATTATTTACTTCTCAAACAAGCAGGACAGCCTGCTGCCAGCCAGTCTTCAGTATCCCTAAGCAATCCCTTAACCCCAACAGAAACATGAAGTCTGCTAGATGACATGAACCTAATCATGTGGACTAGAAGAGACAAATTAAACAATCCCCTTTGACATTTGTAAAAAAACTGCCAATATCATCTGAGTCATCTGATCTGAGAAGCATTCCAGTTAAGGAGACATCTAGTTTTTACATTCACCAAACACCCTTTCCTGTTGAGGCTACAAGAATGAAATTGCAAAAGCAAGCTGGCAAGGACCCTGAACTAAGCTCCCTCACACATCTTCCAACCTGCCCACCCCCAGCACAAAAAATGAAGGAAAATTATAACGGTAGTTGCTTCAATTCCTATCAGTTCATCCACACAACGTCACCATAATCACGGCCATAAATACAAATTAGAAACCAACCCAAATCAAATGATCTATTATCAATAACCCTTCCCTTCATTTCATCCTACATTGTCCAGCAAGCATACAACTGAAAATAGAAGGAAGAGATTCAACTGCTAAAAATTTCCACTATGACATATCTAATTATCAAGAAACCATCAATTACCTTATCCTAAGAACAAACCTCCCAAAAAGTATTGCCTGTAAGGATTAGAAGAAAGGGAAGAGGTAATTCCAAGCTGATCACATATATAGCTCCTAACAGATTCCATTGAAGTTCCAACTATTTAGCATGCACTTATCTCAGAAGTCAAAATGAGAGGACCCCCTTTTAAACACAATCAACTGTTTTACCGGATTTAATTTTAATAGCATTACACCTAAAGTAGGCTGCTAAGATTCGTAGGGGAATTTTCAAATACAATAGAAAATAATTATTCTCCATTTCAGGTAGAACAAAATTAGTCCATACTATTTGTAAGGGCATTTGATTGAGTCAATTGTGCATTTTTGTGTTGTCTAACCATAAGAACTAACTCAACAGCCGCTAAACATGGAAATGGACTGTGAGCGAACACACCAAAAAGCATATATACATTAATTCAACCAAGGATCTAAAATGTGCGAGTGTGTAAATAAGAAACTCTGGAAATTAAGAACTCTTTATCCACACAATATATTGATTCAGATTCGAAGTCCGTCCTACCAGCCCAACAAGAAGACTAACGAAATTCCAGTTTCCCTTTTTTCATCATATACTCAAATTTTACCGCTAAACAATTTCTCAAGATAAAAATCAGAAAAATCTTTCGGCCAAAAGCAGCATTTTTCTATTTTATGTTGATTAAAAAACGGAAATTAAAATAAAACGAAACGTTCAAATCTTTTTTACTGCAAAAGCATCCCTTTTGAAAATAGCTAATTTCAGACATCATTCTTCGAATCGACCCCCCACCACCCAAAAAAAAAAAGAACATTTTCTACTCGTTCCCTCCATTTTCTAAGGAAGCAAACGGGGCAACATACAAATTAACTCCTTTTAATCAACAAAACAAGGAAATTACAGATACCCATTACTGTACTTGTTGATTATTTAATATTTACCTGAGATGACAAATCGGCAGCTGTGTAAATGAGCGAGGAGGTGACACTCTTGGTCAAAACGGGCCACGACTTCACCATTCCCAAATACCATCCGACAAACCTAGTCTTCGAAAACGACGTTGAAGCCGAAGAGAAAGAAGAGAAAGGCGATTTAAACAAAGAAGGAGACAGCTCATAGTCCCTTGCTTTCCTGAGAAAATGAGCGGAACGAAAATAATCTCTCGATTGCGTTTGTGTCTGCGTCTGGTTCCTGAGAATTGAGTGTGTTCTGGCGATCGGGTCCGTCAACTCGGTCACCGTGTTTCTCTGTAGCAGTCTAGTAACGCTAGCATTCCTCAACAAAACGCCGCTCATTTCTGCTCTTTGTCTCTCTCTCTCTCTCGGGGGGTTTATAGTTTATATAGCAGGTGGGCTTTTGTGGGGAAGTTTTGGTTTTGGTTGTGGTTTTGGTTTTGGTTTTGGTCTTCTGGGGTTTCATGCGTTTTGGCATTGGTGGGAAATTGGGGTTTTACCTCATGGGTTTATGAATACTTTATGATATACAAACTTATACTCTTCTTTTTTCATTTATTTTCTTTTTCCTTTATTACTTTTTGGTTATGAGGTGAGTTGGAAGAAATAAAATAAAAGGTACAGTGGTAACGGCAGTAAGTTGGCGTGTTGTCGCTCTAAGCGGCAACTGAAAATGAATAGGGTCCAGGAGTTTAGGTACCCCATTGCTTTTTCGACACGAGTTCCTCTCTGCCTAACTTTAGCCCACCTGTCTGTCGCTTCTACACGTTGTGCTGCAGCTGTCTGACTTGACACTCCTTATTTTGAAGTTTCCAGTCGTGCCCCTCTATTTATTTCTACTTATTTCCCTCTATATTTCCATTTTCTGTTGAGTTGCCATATCTGTAAATGGGCTTATATTTGATGCGCCATCCCATACCCTTAGCCAATAGCCTACTTACCATTTGGCCTGGCAATAGGTTTACAGTAAAACAATTTCTATTTAGAGTTTTGTAAAATAAAGTCATGAAAAATGTTTTTAATTTTTTACGATTCAATTTCAACCTTTTAAAAACAAAAATTATTTTATAAACTTTTTTTAAAAAATATTTGACCTAATTTATAAATACACAAAATTCAAAGAGTTTACTTTCACCATTGGGTTAAAAAAACAATTATTGATATGGAATTGTATTTATGATATATGTACGAGCAATTTCTAATTACAAAAAAATTGTGACCATGATTTTAGCTCAATAGTTACATCTCTCTCTCCAAATATGAAAAATATTTTTATTTTGGTTAAGTTATCATATCACTTCAATAAAAAAAAATTGCTCAAAATAGACCAAACACTAGTTTCATGTGAAGACATTCGGATTCTCTAAATTTGAGAATTGTTTAGGGTTAATGTTGTTCAAAATTAAATTATCAAAATTACCTCAATGATTCAAAAATCTCTTGAAGAAAAAAAAAAGTAATTTGGTAATTGATTTAATTTTTTAACCCAGTCAACTTTTGCAAGATTGAACAATAAAAAATACACTTTAGTAACACTCCCACTAAACTAGATTTATTGCATCTAACGGAACCGAAGATTTTGGAAACGAATCATGGTCGAGAAAGGCCATGTGGACCTTGCTCCAGTCATTGTTCTTTCTTTTCAATATAATCAAAAAAAAAAATGTGACTTTCCCCTCGAAAAAAGCATTTACTTTGCTTGCGTGATAGAAGGGCATTTTGTTCCACAATTTTTTTGATAAAATCTTAACAGTTGATTTAATTTTAAATAATGTAGCCTCACATCCTATCCTCAACAGCACCAAACAACAGACAATCCCAAATGCTGAAGATTCTTTGCTCAGGTGACCGAGGAATCGAGTCTAGTTAAAAGTTGCCCAAGGAGTTTAGAAATATCCATACCAGCAACAAACTTACTTTCTGACCTTTAAAAAGAGCGCTTTTCAGCAACCTGATAATTATAATAAACTTTATTAGCTTTGTCAATCGATAGTGATTAGTGCTATTTCCCTCTGCTTCCAGGTTAATTAAAGAGTAAGATTTATCTGTTCAGAAGGGAAAAGAAATCTCGAAAAAGTTTAGCCTATCAACATGGAAAGACATGCCAATGCCTGTATTAAATTTCAAACGCCAGTATATTTCAACCTGTCATTTCTAGATCCGAACCCAATATTTACAGATCCTCCTGGTTGGAGATTGTAAACTTGAGATTTCGAAACTGAAAATCGTTTTATTTAGCTTACAATGTGCCACTGTGAAACACATAATACAACAACTAGCATATAATTTTTGCTACTGACTCATGGTTAAGCCACATCATTACTGTCTTTAAAAGAAAGATCGAAAAATTCTGGCCTTCTTCAGCATCCAAAGTCGTAAGACACCAGTCCCTTCAACTCAGGTCCATTGAGTCTGTTATTTTCAAAACTGAAACAAATCCAGCCAGATAAATCAGTTCAGTTAAGGATAAGAAAATATAAAGACAGCCAGCTTTAGACAATAGTTACCCTTATTCCTTGGAGTTTTGAGTTTTAATTACTTGGTAAACGGTGTAAAATCATAATCTCAAGCATTAGGGCTATGTTACTCGGACTACTTTTCTATTTTTTTTGTAATTTTTTCATTGATTCGAAGGGTCCAAGCGTTATGCACTCAATACCCACATTATTGAACAAGTTTTAGATTTTTGTCCGACACAGGCACTTCAATCATTAAGGCATATAACAGCCGAAAGTCTTAAGGCTACGTATCATATACATAAAGTGAAAACAGCTATAATTGAAATTGTTAGGCAGCATAGAACTTGCCATTTCATGTTTAGCTCTGGATTATGAAACATATTCATCCATTTATAAGTTTATACATTTCTAAATGGTTCAATAAGCAATTTCATAAATGGCTAAACCTAGCAGTGACATGAATCCATCACAAATCTCAAATTAAAAAAAGTTTCGCGTTTCATCTGGACCATCTTTGACGGGTCATGTACTCATGGTAGAGATGCAAGAAACATGACCATTTCTTGATAATATAGGAAACATCTATGCCTTAGTACCAGATGAATGGAACGGCCAAATGAAAGGAGAGAGAGACAGCAATTATACCTCTCCATTGGAAAGCTCCCAAAGGGTCCATCAACCGGAATCGTTCCACAGAGATCATTGTTTGAAACATCACTGCAACATTAAAGAATCAAAACATGACTAATAAAACAATGAAGATGAGATCAAAATGACATTACAATTTGGAATCATTTAGCCTGAACTTACAAAATTTTGAGGTTTGAAAGGGTGGTGAGTTCCCTTGGAATCAATCCTGTGAGCTTATTGTTGTTCAGTCGACTGTACCAAACAATTCAACAAAATCCAATCAAAGTTGCATGCAAAGTTGTGAATTATGAATGTTCAACATTTTTGGCTAGTTCATGTAAAGATGCTTACAGAAATTTGAGTGACTTCAATTTGGCAAAGGACTTTGGTATCCTTCCTTCAAATCTATTGCCATACAAATCCATGCTAACAAGGTTTTTCAAATTACCCAACTCCCTTGGAATCTTCCCTGTTATGTCATTCCTGTAAAGCTCCCTGCAACCAATTCAAGAATTTCACACCCAATTATACCTCAGAATTATTTTGAAAGGGGAAAAATAAAAGCCGCCAGCAGACCAGCTTATTCATGGTGTAGGTAAATGATGCACAAATCTGTTTGATTCCCAAGAAAAACCAAGGGAAAGAATTGCAGTTAGAATTGTCTCTATGATTTACCACTAAGTACCATCTGTTAGAGTTTCCAAAACGGTTACAGAAGCTAGGCCAAACAAAACAAAAACAAAACAGTTTCAAGGATTTAAAAGCTGAAAATAGATTCCAAGGAGCTGAATTTGTTACATTTGCAGAAATTCCAAAACTATTTTACCAAACACTATACAGTTTAGCTACACAGCTATTTCACAAAAAACTTTTAGACAGCCTGAAACTACAGCCAAACGATACCTAATTGGGCACTGATAATCAAAATTATGCAGTTAACTGGATTCTAATTCAATAAATTGACATCATAGATGTGTATACATAATTCCAAATCGAGACAGTAAATTAAACTATGTTTTGTTTACCTCAGTTTTCTAAGTAACTAAAGAAAAATATGGGAGAAAAGTTTAAGTACAATTTTCTATAAAAAAAATTGAGAGAAAAAGAGCCTTACAAGTACTGTAGATGCTGGAGTTGGCCAAGCTCAGGCCCCAAAGATCCAGATATATTAGAGTTACCCAAGTCCCTGAAAATCAAAGAAAACAAGCTTGGATAATTAGGTGCATTAAAAGAGCCAAAGTTTGTATCAATCAATAATAATAATAATAATAGTAATTGAGAAACGAAATTAAAAATAAAAAGGGATTTTAAAATAAAACAACGAAACAGAAACAAAAAGGGAATCTTACAAGCGAATCACATGATTGCTGGAATCACAGGTGACATGAAACCAGGTGCAGGGATTGACCAGAGTTGGGTCCCAGCTCTGCAACACATTTGTGGGGTCAGAGAGTCTGCTTCTTAAAGCATGCAAAGCATTTCCTGAAAGCAGAAAATTACAAAATAGTTAAACAAAAAACACAAAATTAAAGAAAGAAACCCAACTTTTTGTTTGATTAGCAAGAAAAGGGAAATAGAAAGAGAGAAAAGGGGGGGGGGGGGTTAATCAGAACAAAGCCAAACAGAAATAAAACTAGTGAAAGAGGGAAGATTGAAACCCTAGAGATTGGGAAGTTGATGGGTAGTGAGTGAGAGTACCTTCAGAGTTGGTTGAGAAAGCAGTAGAGAGGAAGAAAAAGAAGGGAAGAAAGAAGGAGAGAAGAGAAAGAGGAGCCATCTTTGTTGGAAAGAGAGGATAGAAAAGGAAGGACATTAAATAGAACCCAAGAAAAAGAAAAAGAAAGAGGAAGAGAGAGAGTCAAGTCAATGTAAAACAAAAAGAAAATGAATTTATGTGATGCAAGTGGGAACAGACAGAAGCCGTTCAAAGTTTGTAGTGTTCTCGAAAGAGAGATTCCACTTTTCCACAGAGAGAGAGAGAGAGGAGTAGATGTAGAAGAAGAAAAGTGAGGGTCACGCATTGGTCGTGACTCGTGAGTCCTTTTGCCGCGTTATGTGGGTCCCTTCACTTCCCTCCACTCCATCTCTCAAGTCTCAAACTCCAAATAACAAACCAAAAACTCAGCTTGACTGAGACTCTGGGACTTGTAACTCCAAAATTGGGGGATCCACCGCCAACCTAATCAATCACTAATTTGGTGGAGACTAAGTTAGGATTTTCTTTGACCTTGACCTTGACCTTGACCTTGATAGCTCTAGTTCACCGAAAGTTCAAGTTGGTTGGGCCGAGCTAATTTGCTCAAACTACACCCGTAAATGAAATGATAAGAAGTACCGAAGCGGCCAAGACAAATCCCCACAGATTAACCAATAGCATAGGGGAATGATGTGAAGACTACACAGTTGATTGCACCAAGATGATTTTGCAAAATGAAACAGAACAGTAAATTTACATTAACTCTATAGATGTATACAAGTCACACTTCACTGATAATTTTAAAAGACTTTATTGATAAAGTCAATATAAAAATGAGGCTCAAAAAAATAATATTATCAATATAATTCATCAAAATTATAAGAGAAATTTTTCGCGGATCTAAAACATAAACTATAGACCTGAATCAACCAAGTATTTATCCAAAATCAAAATGTAAACTATGTCAGTTTTTTTGTAATCCGATAATTTTCTTAATTATATTTTTCCTTTTTCAAAGTGTTTCTGTCGTTTTGCATCAATTAACCAATAATGTGTTTTTTGGTTTTAATACATGTATGAAGGTAACTTATAAAAAAACATTTATGAAGATTAATATAACATATCTTTTGCTTGAAACTGATTCTAATGAGTCTTGGTGGTAGTGATATATCAATAACTAGCTAATGATAAGATCTTTACTAATGAGGGACAGACAATTTTTTTTACTGAGAAAAGCAAATTATACTTAACGTTTAGTTAATTCACATTAAGTTTAACATATTCAAAACATAATTTGGGGAGATCGGTATATGAAAAATATAGCTTTGATCTTGCAAAAATTTGAGGAAAATAATCACTTAACAACTTAGATCAATATTGACGGTCATCTTTATTATAAATCATGCTTCTATTTAAGAAAGTAGTAATCGAACAAGCTTTTACGGATAGTGAAAAAAGATTTTTGTCTTGTTTTGGGGTTTGAAAAAAAAAATTTCATTTCTTCATATTTATTGTTCTCATGAGAATACATTTAGTAGTATATTTTTTTTCTTCTAAAAAAGAACCCTTTGCTTGGAAATATGACTAGTTTGGGAATCATTTTCAAATGATAGGAAAACTATAGGGAGAAAAAGAATCCTCCCATTAACCTTGAATGAAGAAGCAATCGGCGGGGTGCTCATCAAGTTAAACCTATTTTAAATGAACAGAAAAAGAAAGGAAAAATAAATATTTTTTCATGAACAAGAACGAAGAAGCAATCCTCCCATCCTTGGATGTTGATTTCACCATCAAACGAGAAAGAAAATGACAATGCACTTTATATGATACGAGTTGCTGCTCAAGTTTGTTCAATATTGCCCTCTTTCTCATTTACTCTATGGACAATCCATCACCAAAGAAAGGTGCCAATTTAGGAGCAACTTATAAAACGAGGCATCATCAGCACTGGTGCTCAGGATAATTAGCCAGAAAAAAAAAACCTGAAAGCACAGTTGATAATGTTTTGTGATCTACAAACATCATAGCCTGAACCTATTGATGATGCGGCAAACTAGATATAATCTTTGAAGCATCAATCAAGCATGGATCTGGTTTTGATGGAAAAAGAAGCATGAGGAAGCTCCTCTCTAATGAAGTTAGACCTCCTTCATAGCTTGCCTCCTTTCTTCATCTTCTGCTTTAATCCAAGCAGCCTAGAAAGAAGAAAGAACCAATGAAGTCATTAAAAGATAACTTAGCAAAAAAAAAAAATTAAAAGATATAATCCAATCCCTTTTTTTAGGAGCATAGCTTATATTATTGCATGGAGATTGAAGTCAAATATATCCCAAAAAGAAAATAGATGACAAAATTTTTTGCTGCTAATTGTTGAGAAAGAATTAGAATAACTTACCTTGTCTCTTTCAAGTTTTGAGAAATGTGGCCGTATGGAGTTTCCTAAGCTTATGCCTCCCCATGCTTCTTGCAACTCTTTCTCTCTTGCTTCTCTACGAGCTACAGAGAACCTAATCAGGTCTCCTGATTGCTCAGCAGCAGCCATCTTCTCTCTTTCAAGTCTTGACTTATGTTTAACCAAAATTTGGTCCAAACTACCTTCTTCATTGATCTGCGAGTGCATGTTTGTCCTACATTTCCTGACCTTTACCACTTCCTCATTTGCGATGAACCTCATTTTCTCCTTCTCTAGTCTAGGGACATGCTTTACTAAAACTTTGTCCAAGCTCTCATAATCTGTAACAACGTTTCTTCCTTGTTTCTTTTGTTGCAACTTATTGTTTTCATAATTGTTTCCTGACGCTTGCATTTTCTCCCTTTCCAACCTATGCACTCGCTTGACCAAGATCTTGTCCAGGCTATCTTCTATCTCTTCAGTTCCAGTCACCACATCCTGAAGTTCCTCGTCCTTCAGATTCAATTTACATTCCTTACGCTCCACTTCAGAACTTCTATCAACTTCCTTATTCAAGTCAATATTTTCTTTCTCCACTCCATCAGATCGGAAACTTGAGTATTTCTTTTCTTGTGAGACTAACGTAGATGAATCAACTTTCTTCTTCAAATTTGTAGCCCCGCTGCCTCCTCCAAGAAGGTCATTTTTTCTTCTGTTCTTTGCTTCCTGGATCTCCTTTTCAAGTCTTGAGACATGTTTTACCAGACACTTATCCAGGCTGGGATATTCTGGACAACTAACCGCCCCATTTGGAATTCTTCCCATTTTTTTGCCATTCATCTCATGTGTTTTCTCACAATTCCTTTTTGTCTCTTCAATTTCCTTCTCAAGCTTCGAAGAATGCTTAACTAGTACACTTCCCAAGTCAGGAATAGCCTCAGATGAAGTCAACTCTCGGTTAGAATTCTTATGGTCTGTTCGAATATTCTTTCCTGCATTCTTCTTTGCTTCTTCAATCTCCTTCTCAAACTTTGAACAGTGCTTCACTAGAATACTTCCCAAATCTGGAATAACCTCAGATGAATTTATATTATCTGAATTTCCCATTCCATCATCAACTTTATTAGAATTCTCCTCAGCTCCATCCCTGGATGCATTCCTCTGAGTATTCTTGGCTTCTTGCACCTCTTTTTCAAGTTTTGACATGTGCTTAACCAGACATTTATCTAAACTTGGGAGCTCCAACTCAACTTGTTTCCTACTCATCTGCTCATCCGTGAAACATTTGAAGTTAGGGTTTCTCATTGCTCCTGCTCCCAAGGAAGACATCCTTCGTGGAAAATTAAGAGTGGAAGCAGAGGAGACTGGATTATGCAGCTTGCTGTTTCCAACTTCAGCTAAGGCTGCATTTAAACCACATGTGGCAACTATAGTGGCAAGGGATGAAAGTTCATCTTCTTGCAGACATTTAAGCCTATCAAGCATCATATCCACAAGCTTTTCCATATTAAGCTGTTCCAAGGACAGCCTCCTCTTGAATTTTCTGTGTCTCATGTCAATAACTGGCCTCTTACAATCCTGGCCCTGAGAGCTAACATCCTCTTTTTGAGACAGTTCAACTTCTGACCCAGAGTCTGATTCACAATCTGAAGAAAATTCTGATAATTCCTGATTACAATCTACTGTATCTGGATTCTGACTGATTTTTCGCAATAGGTCCTTGAATTCGTCTTTGTTGAAAGAGGAGCAATTTGCAAGCCTAGTGAATGCAGTTTTGACTGCTGCAGCTACTTCTTTATCTACCTCAAATGCAGTTTCAAAAGAAGCTGTAATGGTATGAGTAGTAGATCCCCCTCCCTTTGGAGAAGATGATTCTATTTGACAAGGCTTCCGAGGGCAATTCGGTATATCATACATTATCACTCCCACGGCTGTTGCTGCTTCAAAAGCTTCTGCTGCAGCTTTTTCAGTTTTCAATTGAAAAGCTTCTGCTTCTTTGCTTTGGATCCTGTATAAGAGAAAGAACTTCAAAGGTTGATGGCAGAAAAACCAAATACTTTAATATTCATGTTCTCCCAAGGCTGTTACCTCAAGAAGCTTACCTGGCTGCTCGAAGTATTCGATACCAAGATGCTTCCACCAATGCAGCTTTTCGAGCCTCCATTGCCTTGTGTGCAGCCTCTTTTGCAGCCATCTTTTCTCTCAAGACTCTCGAGTAATGTGGATTTGAATCACCTAGAGTCTCATCAAGTGTTAAATTCATGCCATCTACCTCCTGAATAAATATTTAAGTTAGCATGCGGTAAAGAAAAAAAAAACCTTCAATGCAGAAGAATATAGTCATATATAGGACAACCTGCAGCATTTTTATCTTCCTCTTTAAGTATGAGTCCACCCTTATGCGAGGGAACCAGTTGAGAGGAGAACCTTTACGATGAGAGGGCTTCTTTATCTGCGAGGTAGCATTGAGCATTGATTGGCTGTTCTCTTTCAATGTTTTATTCTGCACTTATCAAAAGAAAAATTTGTAAAGTAAAAATGAAAAGCTATTGAACTCAACAGGAAACAGTTGACAAGATATACAATAGATGTTAGCCAATAAGTGAATTATATTATTAAAAAAATGCAAGTACCAGTTGCAGTATTCTTCAACCATGGCTAATAAAAAAAAGAAGAAGAGACCATTGCAGTGCAAAATGGAATGGAAACATGCTAAAATTGTAAACGATGGAAACCTGAGACAAGGCTGTAATAGAGAACCATTTATAAACATTGAACCGTCAAATATAAGATCCAATTCCGAGTTGCAAGTTAAGTGGAAGTCGTAGGCCAGATTAAAAAAAGTCTCAGTGTCAATTTAGTTTCCAATTCATGGTAATTAAAACATGTGGAAATTGAATTACTGTGGTGATTTTTAATTAAATAGTTATAAGATAGAAGCAGACTCAGAAACCAAGAGTCTCTTCTAAATTACATTGAACCAAACATTTCTCCTAGTATATGAGGCACACACTTATGGCAGGTTGATAAGTAGAAAAACCTACAACTAAGCATTTATCCTAGTATGTAGCAAACACTTGTGCCTTGTTAATAAGGATAAAAACCCACAAAACTGCTTGACATAGACAATCATGAGTAGAGAACTATTCTACAAAGTTTATAAACAGATCAAAGATACCAAGTATGAGCAATAATTAGCATCATATTCTGCTCATAACGTTAAAAGCTAACATATCATTCTATACACATCTAAAATGCACTTATTAGGCGGTAAGCTTCACAAGTTAATATACAAGGATTCAAGGAAAAAATAATTGACAAACCATAGAGCTACATACAGACAGGATAAAATATATGCAGCTTCGTAGGCATCGGCAGCAGCATTCTGTGCTTAGTTGCATTCTATAGATTCACTCTAGTGCAACTACTTAATAACAATTAAAATTGGTAATCTTAGCCAACTATTTAATTCATGATGGTTCTCCAAAATCAAAACCCAATTTAAAAGAAAATTTCAATTTCCATGACATGCTATGGTTCTGTCGTATCAATCGTCTTGGACTGGATACAATAAATTCAAGTCAGACCGTAATTTAGAGCAACTGAATTCCACTGAGAGTACACTGTCTCATACATGCATTCTTTTTTTTGGGTGGGGGGGGACAGAAGTTGATGAAAAATCAAACAGCAATTGGTTCATTTGGACCCAAACAGAAGCAAGCGGGACAGTTATAGAAGCAATATTGAGAGAAAAATAATCAATTTCAAAAGAAATATAACCAGATTAATAAAAAGAATTGAAAAACCACTGAAATTTAAGAAAATGAAGCGAAGATATTATCAACAAGAATCGCAATCTTGAAACTGATATAAACACAACGGAATTACCTTTCCAGACTTTGAAGCCGATGATGATAAACTCTCGCTGGAATCGGAGTCTTTGCTCTGAGAGTCAAGAACGGCGTCGTTGCTGTGCTTGTCGGAGACAGAGATGCAACCCAAGTCCAAGCAGCCTAGATCCATGGCGGGAACTTGTTCAGATCTGACAAGAATTGCAGACTCAGAAATCGAGAAGATTGTTAAATTCGAAAGAGAATCTAAAATATGAACTTTTCTTCTCAGATTTTAAGAGAAGGTTTGTGGATGTGTTTCTTCTGAAAAGAAGAAAATATAAGGGTAGTGTTTTGATTTTCCTTTTTTAAATGGGAAGTAGCCGTTACACAACGAGGGTTTTGCTCTTAACGGTTCTTTGGGTATTCTAGGGTAATTATCTGGTAAACTAGGGTGCAGAATAGTAGTGGTACTGGTACAATTGGAGCATGTGGAATTGGTACAAAAATATTCACTTTTTAAGTCATAAACCATTCACAAACGAAGAAATTACCAAATAAATATGATTTTGTAAGCAAGAGTTGTTTTTACTTTCATTTGTGTGTGACATTTGTTTTTTCTTAATGGTGAAAATAATAATAATTCTATTCGAATTTGAGACATTGTCACGGGTCTAATTAGTGGAAGAAATATACACCGAACATAAATGTAAATTAAAATATTAAATTTTTTTCTCAAATTAACTATAAAATTTAAAATGATGAGGTTATTAACACGTTCAATGTGATAAGTAAATAATTTGAATTTTAAAAAAAAAAACTACCTTTTAATCCTTTAAGAAAGTACATTACTTTTATTTTTAAAGAACCTCCAAAATTTTCCATTTTTATGTTCAATTTCAATCTCTCTCTCTGTCCTAGTGAGGAAAAAATAAATTCACTCTTTTTCCTTTAAAATTCAAAAACTTAACAAAAAAAATCAACCCCTTAACGAGCTCTTATTTAGATTGTAGTATTTTTTTATTTTTTAAATTTTCCAGAATTATTTTAGATTTTACAGATTTTCATAACTTATCTTTAATAAGAACCGATGTATGATTGACACTTGATTATTTTTTTATTTTTTAAATTTTCCAGAATTATTTTAGATTTTACGGATTTTCATAACTTATCTTTAATAAGAACCGATGCATGATTGACACTTAAACAAAATCACCTCTCAGATTAATAGAGATGGATGAAATCCTTCGATTACGCCATTGTTTGAGTTCTAATTAAAGTATGCTTTAATCATTTAAATTCACTTTAATCGCATGCTTTAAACATGCTTTGTTATGAACCAAAACAATGACACTGCTGTTTGGGTTCCGATTAAAGTATCCTTTAATCACTTAAAATTAGTTTTAATCTCATGCTTTATGCATGCTTTACAACAAATTTGTAATTTATGAGCTTAAAAAAGACAATAAAATTGACAATAGCAAATATATTTAAGTCAAAATATATTTATCTACACTAACAAATCACACCAAGATCATTTTTACAAATTGACGCCTTTGAATAATTATTTTTACAAATAATGAAATTGGTGAGATAGTAGTAGTAATACTTAGTACTCTTGTTGTTGGTCTCTAATCCACTTTGTAGCCACCCATTTCTCTCCTTTGATCACCGGACAGCTTCCATGAAGAGATGTCTGCAAAAGTGTCAAGTGTTCAACAAATATGAAAGATAAGCATTTCTCTCTCACACACACATCACATGGAAGAAAAGAAAACAAACGGCGAGAAGGCTAGAATAACTAATTAATTACAGCAGAACTGATGTTTAATCACCAAGAAGATGGTGAAATACAAAAGATGTTTGGAATGTCATAATAGCTATTCAAGTCCCAAATCCCTATCCTCTGGGTTTTCTTGCAATGATATTTATCCCAAGTATAACAGCAACCATACAACATATGCAATCCACCTTGTCCCAGTTAGCAGCTTCTTTTATGTATAAGAAAAGGGACCAAGTCAAATAAGGAAAATCATTGGAAAAATGGTTTTGGTGGCCATGGAAAAAGAGGAAGGGGGATTAAGTAATCAGTATCATATAGGACCAAGTTGAGAGAAGTAATATACATGGATAATTTATAAAGGAACAATTGTCAATCATCGCTTAAAAATTGAAAATAGAGGTAGAGTCTCCAATGTTGCTTAAAAATTGAAAATAGAGGTAGTCTCCAATGTTGCTGAATGTTCTTTTCCAGAGGACCTTTGAAAAAGGAAATATTGTGCTTGGTAGCTGTACTTTCCGAAGGTTTGAAGATTCTAGGGCTCAACAAGCTTGATCAAGGGAAGGATTGTTTCACAAGCTATTATTTGCTGGAGATTGTCAACAGAAAAATATTCACAGAGGTAATAATAACGTTATGCCAAAAAAGGATTTCGATGACTGATGGCTGCCGAAACCTTTAAAAATCATAAGTCTCACCCATAAAAGTCTAAAAAATCAAAAAATATTTCAGAATTGAATCTAGTTACAGATTAAAAACTGAAAAAGATATTTTGGAGGGACATTTAAAAAACATTCAGAATATACAGGAAACATATATTTGGAAATAAAAATAAGTGGGGAAGTGAAGGAGATAAATTTGATATGCAAAATACTGAAGCAAGCCCGTTTAAGGTATAATCAGCTTAAATCGTTGCAATGATTCTGACAATAAGGGCTAAGTAAAAGAGAACAAAAGAAAGGACATTTTTTCCTCTTCACACTTTGGACATGACAATAAGTAAAAATAAATACCTATGTATTATAGAGTCAAAAAGTTAGAATAGGTCAGTATTTCCTTTGTTCTTGCAGATTTAAAAAAAAAAAAAAAATTTATTTGCACAAAGCTGAATTGTTCAATCATGCATGTTAGAAGTTTTTTATTCAAAATAATGTATCTCAACTTATGAAGTTCAGTAGAATAAAAGCAACAGCAGGTTGATTATTGACAGTTTTGCAGCTCTTGTACTTATAAAAAAAAGTTTTGCAGCCCTGTAAGTGTTTAAGATGAGTCTGGCAAGCTGTAGCAACTGTAACAAAGTCAGTGAAACAGGCTTTAGAATTTGTAGGGGAACTCAACTAGAGGCTCGCTTCCATTACTCAACCATGCTCAGAGAATATAAGGAGACTTATTGACACTTATTGACTAGTGAAAATATCTCTAGAGAGTGAAGTTACTGATATGAAGGTAGACATTTAAAAAGAGCACAACTTAGGTGAGTGTGCCCCTAAATACCTAATATCAAGGATTGTGGAATTCGATAATAATTCCTCCATCGGCTTCATAAGGCTCCTAACAAAAAATATTACAGAAGAAAATTGTGCTTTCAGATTCTGAAAACTAGAAGTGAGCACATGCAGCTGCTCATACACAATTTTTATGTGTTTTAAGGCAGTTCAACAACCCATGGTAGGAAAATTAATCCTTTAGATTTACAGGACATCTGAAATGTGGTCATTTTTTCTTCATTGAAATTAATATTTATCTCTTCTGCAACTTGGAACCATGCAGAAAAACATTTGAGACTCAGTAACTGATAATCATGTGTATGTTATAATCGATGACTCCATTTTAGTTCTGTAATGAAGCAATTCTAATAGCAGATGGTTATATTATGACTCATTTGGCTTTCATGAAAAATATGAAAAATTTAGAACTGATAGCAGGGAGCTAAGTTTAAAATGTTTTATTTGAGGCTCTCACAATTGGGGAATAGTTTAGGCCATGATTATCAGAATCTTACGATTCACGATTTGATTCGTACGATTCGATTCAATTCAAGACTTAAATGATTCGAATGGATATGCCAAATCTTAGTTAATCCTGAATCAGATTTGAATCTAAGATTCGATTCGATTCGTACGATTTGCCTGATTCGATTCGTACGATTCGCCCAATTTAGTAAAACCTATAATTTTTTTTTAAAAAAAGAATAAGATAAAAATAAGGTTTAGGACAAGATGTTTAGAACTAAAATAAACATAGTTCATTAGTTTTTCTCTTTCATAATTTATTCTAGAAATTTAGAATTCTAAACCTTTTGTGATGAGACAAACAAGTCAATATAGCATTCATATCTTTGATTTCAATCCATAATAGTATTAAGTGTAGTAATATTATTATTTTGTTTTATTACTCTATTATATTACTTATTATATTATGCTATCTTAGTTATTGTTTGTTAATTGTTAGCAAATTACTATTATATGACTATAATATGTTAATTAGAGTAGATCCTTCATTTGTTTAGAGACAAGTGTCTTTTTAATTGGTCACATGATTATTCATTGTATTCAAATATTTCACTTTTAATGTATATTGTTTGTTTCACATGTGTATATGTCAATTTAAATTTATTTTAAGAATTTGTCCTAAATCTTACGATTCGATTCTCGATTCACGATTCGAATCTCAATTTGACATCTATGGTTTTGACATGAGTCTTCTGCAGATGTGGTTTCTTATTTGCTAGACAGACTTAGCAATAGAAATTCTAACAAAATATTGCCTCGTATGTTCAACATATCCCAAAAATTCAAGACTTCCTGCAAATCAGATGCTAAACTCCAAGCTGACGTCAAAGTAAAATGTTCAAGAAAAATTATATTGTCTGCTGGCTTTTACTGCTCAATACTCTGATAAATATATTAGATAAATAGAGCAATTCATATGTATGCATCAAATATGATCTGAAACCATGAAAGATTACCCGATCAATTGTTCCATTTGGAAACACTGAATAAAACAAAAGCCCATCACCTATCCGTGGCTTCACTTTTAAACCAATGCATTGCTTGTAATCATATCCAGAAGCTATAGTGGAGCCACTCTACAAATCAAAGAAGTAGAGTAAATGAATGTTTCACATTATAAAGCAATGTGCGGGTAAACACTGTATTCTAAACTTACCTCAAATGGGAACATGGTTTCTCCACCTTCTTCTACATTAGATAAATACAATAAGAAGGAAGCAATCTGCAAGTGCATTAACAAGCATAATTCCATACTTCTTCAGTAGTGATCATAAAATCTTAAAATAGGAGGAAGTCAATTTCTGCAAATAGTAATATATCGTCTGTTTCACATACAATTCTAGTTAGTAGGAACAAAATCATGTCAAAGAAGGAACTGCAATGAATTTGGTGAAACTATAAAGCCTTGCAAGCTAAGTTTATATTAGTATTTGGACACGATGACTCAATCTGCAGCTCTGCGCTTAAAAGCTGGAATGCTAACTATTAAAATGAAAATGAGCTTGATATACATTGTTGGCCCATTTCATATCAGTTTAAGCTTTTGGGATCAATGGTAATTGACATGGTATCAGAGCCAAAGGTCTTATGTTAGAATCTTGATGACTCTTGCTTGTTTTTGTTTATGATAAATACTTAGTTTGGTCTCTATCTCTGTTTCGGCCCATATCGTCTCTGGGCCTATGCATGTGAGGGGGTGTTAAAATGAATATGAGCTTGATATACATTGTTGACCCATTTCCTATCAGTTTAAGCTTTTGGGATCAATGGTAGTTAGCAGTAACGACTACAGGAGAACGAATGAATGTATGCATGCATTGGCAGATAATAATATATCAGAGATCAGCTAGATTAGGATACCCTTTGGCTCGATTGTGGTCCATATTCAGCTGGGTTGAATACATCATAGTGAGAATCATACTTCTGCCCAATCTCATACCGCAAAATGTTGAATGACTGGAAAACAGTGAAAGCAACAAATCACTATTGAAACGAAAAGAAAATTGAATTTTCAATGCAAGGAGGAACAAACATAGAATATACTCAAAAAAGAAAGAACAAAACCAAAAACAACCTTTCAACTCAAACAAGAGAAAAAGCAGCGATGCTCAACGTGATCATCTTTAAGCACAGGACTGCCAATCTTAATGTTTTGCATGCAATAACTGGGTTCTTTTTAAATCCGGATTTAAGCAAAGTTGTTTAAATTCAGCCAGATAAGTTGGTTTAAAAAGTGGCTTATAAGACAAATTTGATTTAAGCAAAGTTGCTTAAATCCAGTTTTAAAAAGAAACCAGACGGTGTAATATTGCTATAAAGCATCTTAAATCACCATTTTCTGGTAGCTCTAGTTAACTGGCTACATAAAGAAGACCGTGAATATCTCTAGGAGACAGAAAGCTTGCACGATCTTAAGTGCCACTAACTACTACAAATTTCAAAAATATAATATAATATTCTATTTCTATTCTATATATTTCTTTTTTTTAGTTAATACTCATTTAAAAATTAAATAAAATTTACCTATTTCTAATATCTATTTCTAAACAGAGTCAAAGATCTATTCTATTTAGAAATGTGTTTTTTTATTGGAAATTCTCAATAATGATGTTACTTAATTAGAATTAAGTTAGAATTTTGGACCAGGCCTCATGTCAATTTCAAAATAACTCCTTTCTGTTTTGCAACAAAACACTCCTTGAAAAAAAGTTTCTGTTGGACTAAGAAGAATAAGAAGGGAAAGGAAGAAAGAGTCGGTGTGCTAATTCCTCATCCTCAAATTAGTCCTTCCCATGGATTACTGTCCCAACGAATAAGTAATTGTATGAGTGAAATCTTGAAATAATTCAAAAGGCAAGGAGTAAGTCCCGGTCCATAAAATAAGAAAAAAATACGTAATTTTCAGATTGATAGGATTTGCAAAAAAAAAGGCTAATGCTACAGCCAGTCCATAAATTGCTCTAAAAGCCAGACTAAGCAATAAAGTACCTCTATTCATCATTTCAACTAATAATGAAACACAAAATATCAGCTCTAAAAGAGGAAGGGGGAAAAAGTAACATTTAAACCTACACCAACAGTAACAACCATTTTCATTGAACTTCTGCTTCCTCTCAACACTTCACTTGCCACCCAAACTACAAAATGTGATCATAGGTTAATAGCAAATCACACCTCTCCATGGGTATTTGGGATCATTGTAGCCCTTGCAATTTTCCGTTCAACAAAGTCCAAGATACCAGTTTCATCTTCTGATGCACTAATAAATGTTCCTGAACTGTTGTGAAGGAAAGTATAAACAAACAACATGTAAGTTCTACAAGCAACAACTTTGAAGGCATGTTTGATACAAGTTTGGCTTTTAATAAAGTGCTGCAATGGAAAGTACTCTTTAAAAAGAGGTCTTCATTATAGAGTTTCTATAGTGTTTGGTGACAATAATTTTCAAAGAACTTTATATAAAAAAATATTAGTAAAGATTGTTTATTGATGGTTAAAAAAGGTATAGAATAGTATGTTTGACACATATAAACAATTATTTGAATGATTATATAATTTTGATTACTTTTCATAAGCATCTTGAAAGTGTTTTACTTTAAAAAGTGCTTTTAAACTCTTAACATGGTAAAGCACTTGTAAATTTTAATCAAACAAACAATAAAGCACTTCTGAATACACAATAATATATACTATGATGATATATACGGAGTATCAGGTTTGGGGAATAATCGAGGTGGGGAATGCAATCCCCAACCCCAGGCCTGAACCCGACAGGGAATTACACCCCATCCTTGTTCCCACCCTGCAAGGACAAGATCTCCCTTAAACCCACCCCAAACAATGTGGGGATTTTTTCCATCCCTACTTCTATTTTTGCTTAAAGGCAGTTGAAAAAACAAACATTTGGCAGCAGAAGCAAGGCCGAACATGCTAAGTGTTCTATTCTATCAATAGTCACACAATAATAGCATTACTCGATCCAAATGCTAAAACTCTTTAGTCTATATTTTCACAATATATCACCTCTGGTTCTTAAACCAACTATTTATAATGATTTCAGCACAGAAACTATAACAAAGACAAGAATATTAAAACAGAATGACAAAATACAGGGCACCTTGTTCTAGTGTCTTTAGTGCTCTCATCAGTTTCTCCCTTCCGCAAGGCCAGGGAAGAAGGTCTAAGTTTTGCCTTTGCTGCTTCAATTATACTTTGGCATTGTTCTGCAGTTGCAAACCTTGGAAAATAAAGAGCTCGTGGTTTCCAACTTAAGACCTGCATTCAAGAATAAGAAGGCCTACAATGGAATTAGAGGAAAAATGTAAATTAGAGTGCTTTCTTCAACTACCAATGCTAACTAATTATGGGATCCACTCGTCTTTGAGAAATAAGGTTTTCAGTTTTACTCCTCTTTCTAACAAATTCACATTCTATTATTAGCCTTTCCACTTTGATTTCCCGCAGTTATAATTTACAATCTTACTTCATTCTGCAGCTTCTTCCCAATAGCATAAGATCCTAATGAGGTTTCTATTATCGAATGATGAGTCAGTACAGAACATAACACATCAGTTACCAAAATGAAGAAAAACCCAGTCATCCATTTTGTTCTTAAATGCAAATTAGCAAGCAAAAGTTTCAACAAATCCCTTAAACCCTCAATAAGCAAATGCCACTTTGGCATGCCCAACCTATGAATTCAATGACAATTTGATGGGCATAAAAGAAGAAAAAAAAACCTAAGTGTGTTTCCAATTATCAATAAAGGGATCTAATAAGTCACTCTTTCTTACAAAAATCACACGCCAAACCTAATTTAGCGCTAATATAACACAGTATGATTTAGAACTATAAAATCTATCACAATCCTATTCAACAGCCAAAATTTCCCCCAAAAAAGAAAAATAAAATAAAAATCACCTGAAATGGAATTGATTCAACAAACTCCTCTCCAGTCTCTCCATGTGACATCGAACCATGCTCCTCCTCGTACTTCTCCACCACTTCAATCATCCTCAACCTTGGTCTAATCCCTGGCACATCCTGCGAACACCAATCGAATACAAAATCAGCCCAAGAGAAACCAACACATATGTGTACGTGTATGTGCATACGTATATTTATGTCTGAACGTACCTGAGAAAAGAGGGTAGATCCGAAGAAACCGGCAAAGAAGAAAAGAGAGCACAAGATGAGGGCAGTTGGTAACCCTAGCTTCTTCCTGGAACTCTTTGCTTTGCCTTTCATCTATGGATTTTTTTTTTTTGAATTTTTTTTCTCTTCGTTTCTTGATCGGTTTTTTCAGGTCTATTTAGATGTTTTTTTATAATTTGTTTTTTGCCCTCGGGTTATTTTGTATTTTGGCGTTACTTCAATTTACCGTACTAGAGTATTTCTTATTTTGAACAGTTGGCATAACCGCGTTAATGGCGGGAGTCCCTTCTCTCTCTCCCTATCCCTATTCCTATCCCTATCTTTCTTCTTTTTCAGATATGGAGTGGGCAAGCCCACTAACCTTTTCAGTTTGATTTGACACAAGCAGTACCCTTGGCAATTCCCCACTCAGTTCCAAGAAAGCCCCATTTAAAAGTGGAACCATTACATCATGCGAGGGAGGGGGTTCGAACCTTGCTCACTAAGCATAGGGTGTGAGTGTCCTGCTACTGCGCCAATTGCAAGAGGACATGAATTTAAAATATTTGTATTTAAATATATTTAAATATATATATATATGTATTTTAATTAATCTGAATTTAATTTAAAGCTTAAAGATTTTATAATTTCATGAAATTTTGGGGGATTTTATCAATTCTGTTACATAGGTTAAACAATTTTTGTAGACAACCTTCAAGATAAACAACTTAATTCATGTTTCAAATTGATCTAATATAAATTGAAATGACTATAAACATTATAGTAAAATATATACTACAACGTAAGGGTATATTTAGGTAACAGTTTTTTATTTTCAGTTTTCAAAATTTGTTTTTAAAAATAAAAGCCGAAAACAAAACAGAAAACAATAAAATGTTGTTTGGATAATCTTATTTTAAAAACTGTTTTGATACACCTTGTAATTATTTTTAGTTTTGAGTTTAAATTTAAAATCTATATTAATTTTATTTTTTATATTTACTAAATACTTAAAAATAATTAATGTTATTTTATTTTTAAAAATTTTAATATTTTTTGTATATCATGGAGGAAGAACGAAATATAAAAGTAAACACTAATTTTATGGCTATTTTTCGAAAATTATATTAGAAAACATCAATTTAGGGTTTTTAAAAAACTATTTTAGAAAATTACTTTTGAAAACTGTTTGTCAAAAATAAAAATAAGTTTTTGAAAACTGAAAACAGTTTTCAAAAAACCCTTCCAAACATGCCCTAAGAATTTCGAATTTATAACAATGTTTTTTTTCTTCAAAACAAAAGGTAGAACAAACATCTCTTTAAAAACGATTTATGAAATAGTTTTTATTTCTAAAAACCTAAATTTGTATAAATAAAATCTCTTTAATGTTATTTTACCAAAGTTTATAGCTCAATTCTTGTATTATCGTAAACTTTTTTTACTGTTAAGCTAAACAGTATATAGACAACTTAAGAAATAGACATAGGCCAATTTAAATAGTTACGAGAAACCATCCATTTCAACCATCACTATTATCAATTTGAACAGTTTTGATGTCGAGTGACATGTTTAATTTACCAAAAAAACAAATCCAAATATTCTAATGTTCTTGAAGCAAGACTAGCACGTCGACAAAGCATCAAAACTCATTAGCCATTCTTTAAGCCATTTAGGTTGGACATCCTACGATATGATATTTGAATATAATTTTACAACCACAGAACTCACGTCTCTGAAACTAGAAAAGTCTTCAACTACTACTATTTGCTTTATAAATTGTTTGCGCTTTTTCCTTAAAAACCCTAGCCAGATGTACACTAGAATTTATTCTCTTCAATCGATCCGAACTCAATTGCACTTCTATATAATACTGCATAAAGATGTTCCTCAATTACTCTGTTCTGTGTTTTTGCCCTTAGATCAGGATTATGCAGACAGGAGCTTGGATTGCAAAAACAAGGATGTCAGTGGTGATTAGGTAATTTAATTAGCACCATTTTTTTATTTTATTTTACAACAAGAAAACCTTAATATATGGTACTCCGGATTGCTCTTTAACTAAAATATATTGATCAGTTCATGCAGGGAAGCTAAGAGAGTTGAGTGTCCCTTTAGCAAACTTGCAACAGGAGAAGACCGGCAGGCGGTAAACTGTGAGAAATCGATCGATGGTGGTTCGTCGACGTGCTGGGTTCCGCATCCGCGTACCGGAATATTCTTTCCTAAAGGTCATGAGAGGGTGATGGATGATGTTCCTGAGGGTGCTGCTTCATTTAGTAGGACTTATTGGCTGAGGAACGTTGATGGTGTTGAGAAAGCAGACCATGATATTCCTACTGATTATTACTTCCATAAAAGTAATTAATATCCCAAGATATTGCCATCTTAGCTAGGGAAATTAAGATGGGAATATATGTTATGATAATTAATTAAGATGGGAAATTAGCTAGGGAAGTGTAATCCTTGCCTTGAAGGGTTGCCTTAACCTGTGCATATATATATATAACAATAAAACTTGTTATGAATACTGGGCAAGTTAAGATGGGAAATTAGCTAGGGAAGTGTAATCCTTGCCTTGAAGGGTTGCCTTAACCTGTGCATATATATATATATATATATAAAACGATAAAACTTGTTATGAATACGGTGCTCTTGCCCTAGGATTATCACTCTTTTAACTTATCAAAATATATAGGTTTGCTTAAAAAGAAAACAAAACAAAAGATAACAAGAAACCAAACACAACTATTTTTTCATGTAAGATCGTAAAATAAATCATCTCTTATCGTAACGAAAAAACTTGAATCTAAATATATAAATACTCGACGAAAAATATCGAGTTTCAATTACTCATGGAAAATTTTACAATCTACAAAAATTTTAATTTTTTTATCTATTCAACAGTTTAAATTTTTTTAATTTTGTTAAACATAAAATATAAAAATTTAATGGTAAATTAATACTACAAACATAATCATAAAATGAATACTTTTCAATTGAAAAATCAATACACGACATCTTTCTTTTAGAAATCACGTTATATTAATTTCATGACTATATTTGACATATGCACGTTAACTATCAATTAATGGTTAAAAATGAACTCCCATCATTTATATTTTCTAGCTTCTCACGTGAAAAATAAAGGGCAAAAGAAATAAAATAAAAAAAAAGCTAATGGTCTTCTTTCTACAGTATCTCAGAATACACGTAAAATAATAACACGTGATTACGCGGCGGACAGATAGTCTGCACTCTGTAGCCTGTAAAAGTGGATCAGTAAAACGACCGCGTTTTCAAAAGAGAACGTTCAAATCTCATTAGTGAGTCAATTCGATTTATCACAGGAAACGTGATCGTTTAAAAATCGCATTAAAACACGCGTTTCCTCGAAGCTGACCCTTTTATCCCAAACTAATAATACTATCTCTCGCTTTAAAGAATTCAAGCTCATCTTTCCCTAACTTTCTCTACTTATTTTGTTTTAAAAAGAATTTGAAAATTCGTATGCGAAGGCTTTTTTTGTTCCAAAAACCTACTTTTCCGGTGTATGACGAGCGCTTCGGAGCTATTCTACAACCGGAGGTTACGTTTGGGCCGAACCGACCCGGATTTAGGGTCCGAATCTTCCCTTGATCGGAATTTTTATCAATATTACCATCGTCGCCACCATCATAACCATCATCGACATGATTTAGACGAGTGTGATCCTCTCTGGCGATCCCCGCACGCTAGGCATCTTGCTCACCGTGGCTCCCTCCCCGTAAGCTCAATTCCATTTTTTTTTGGTCTTTTACGTTTGATTTAGTTTTTATTTGCTTTCCGATAAATTATGGGGAAAATGAAGGGAAATAGAGATTAGCTTTTTGAGAAAATTTGGGAATGGGAAAGAAAGTTAGAAATTACGTGTTGATTTGCTGCTTCTCTCCCCCCTTCTCCTCCTCCTTTCTTGAGGTACTCCACAAGACAGTAACAAAATAGATAACCAAAAAGGACTGAGCTTAATTTGGGGCTCTGCATTATAAAACAACTAGCATCTGTTTGTTTGCTAACAAATTTAAGTATCATTTCAAGAGAATTTTTTTGTCCACGGATCATTTGAAGAGTTAATAGGTGTTAAGAAGAAAAGAATTAAGAATACAAGTAAACAAAATTGAGTCAAAAGAGTAATTTGTTGAAGATAGTGTAGTTAATCTATCTATCTAAATATGCTAAATATTATAAAGCCAGAAGGGATTTTTTTTAGCGGGAGAGAAAAGAAGGGTATTTGGTACCTACCCAATAATTAATATAGAATCTTCATTTAAATTTTTTAATGACTAAAAAAACTCCTTACAAAGCTTAAATCCAGTTTGGTTCCGGATAAAATAATGTATTAGGCTGGGGTTGTAGTAATTGGATGGGATTAAAGGTGGAATATTGTGGTAATAAGATAGGATTAGAAGTTGGAAGGCAAGATTATCTTAATGATTAGGGGGAAAAGAAAACTTATTTTCAACTTTGAATTATAAATTTTAATTCTGAAAATTGTTTCTATTAAAAAATTTGGAAAAATATAAAAATAGGTTGAGTAAAAACAATCTATTTTCGGATTTTAATTTTAATTTTAAAAACAAATTTTAAATAAATTCTAATTAATTTTTAATTTTTCTCTCCACTCTCACTGAAGTTTCACTGTCAGCTCTGGAGAAGATCCAGCCAGTGAGTCCAATCGTGGTCGCGTTATCCGGTCGGATCGTTCTAGATTTGGTTGGATATCTCCGGTGAGGGGGAGAAAAATATGAGCGGGAAATTAAAAAATAATTTTAATTTAATAATTACATCGAAATATATTTTGGATAATTTAGGAATAGCATTGATATTTGAAGGATAAAATTGTCCAAAAAATATAGCATTAGTCCTATCTGGTGGGATTAATTGTGTCATACCCCTTGGTGGGACAAAAAATATGAGATTGGTGGGATTATTTTTATCCAGTGCTAATGCAAACCAATCACCAAGACGTGAACACAGGTGAGATTAAATTAGTTCATTCCCACCTAATCCCGCATGTGTCCGCGAACCAAACAGGCTGTTAAAGTTGTAAAATCAATTTTAGCTTGATAAAGAGTATACTATACATTTACATTAGAGAGTGAAACCAAATAACGTAAAATATAATTTTTGTGGGCCTGTGCAGTTGATTATCAAATCTCCAACGACTTCATATCTTTACATCAACTTAACTTCTTATTATGATCTTATTGTTAAAATTTTCTTTAAATATAATAATTTTTTTTAAAGACGATCAATTTTTTTTAAAGACCAGCCATCCAAGAAGAAGGGGGGGGGGGGGACCCAAAAAAAAAGAGTAATTTAGTAAACATAGCCATTAGTTTTTCATTTATATCTTGTGGGTGGTGCAGTTTTTTCCCTCTGTGATAGGAGCTCCAAGGAGTGAATCAATCCAAACACGAAATTTTTTTAAAAAAAATACTACATTACATAGATCTATGTGGATTTATATACTGATAAATTTATTTGAATTTTTCCTTCATTGTTTCCAACTAAAAGGAAAAGGATAAAAGATATGAGTGTGACTCCTTTGCAATTAAAAGCATGTAGTAGATCCTACAATACACATTAAAGAGCTGCATTTAGAATCTTTTTTGGATATGTCTACTTTCCGGTTATATCCCTCCTTAGTATGTATTGCAGGATATACTGCATGTCTTTAGTTGCAGAGGAGCACACACAAAAGAGATAATATGTCTTGACAGTCAGTCTTTAGGAAGGGGGAAAAGAAAAAAGACATTTCCTTAAATAAAAAATTTAAAGGTTGAGTTTTTGAAAATACTTTAAATACTCCTTTCCTCTTTTTCTTTTGAAAGAGAAGCAGTTATATATTTTGCTGATTTGTTTTTTGGATCTTTGTAGTTAAACTCTTTCTCGAAATTGATGTTTGAATTCATTTTGATTTGACCTAAGGACTTTATTATTTCCCTAGAAAAGGGGGAAAGGGCAGTTCATCAGTTTGGATACTGATTTATTGGAGTATTTTGCCCATTCTTGTATTGCCTTTTTGTTGCCTAGGAGCGTACACCAGCCCGTTTAGAGCAAGGTACCAACCAGATTGTATCAAGTAACAGTATCAATACAGAAACTTTAAACAGCAGAAGCAGGCCGAGGTTGACTGGGAATGATAGGCTTCCAGGAGCTGTGCTACTTGCAAGGGCAAGGCTCCTTGAGAGGCTTAGAGGGGTGTCTGCTCCTGGGAACAGGTTGGTACTTCGGGCAACATGCAAAGTTTGACCCTAATAATGCACAATGTTCCATGGTTTTTTATTACCTCACTTCGTTTCATATGTATGTTCCAATTTCTCATTGTGCATGTGTCTGATATAGAAATTGGAGGCCATTACATGGGTGATGGTGAATTTAGATAGCATTAGCAAGTGGTAATGGCAATGGGTTCACTTTTATTCCAAGAATAGGTGAACCCATTGCCATTACATTTTAGAGACATTTAGATAGCATTTACCCATACAAGTCCCTCGAAGAAACGGCCATTAAGAAAATCAGAGCCAGCATTTACCTATTTCCATACCATTGATCTATTGCTGGCTCTGATTTTCTTAATGGCCCTTCCATGCTATCTAAATGCTCCTAAAATGTTTTGATCAATTGGACAACTAAACACATCTATTAATTCTTTGCAAAATATCATTCTGTAATCTGTATATTTTATGATGTATATAAATTTAGAGGTCTGATGGTAGATGAGTTGATGGATTGGAGAAGTTTGTTGAAGAGTTCTTTTATCTTTTGTCTGAATGATGCTCTTGCTTGCCAAGTTGTATAAGGAGTAAATTCACTCCCATCTCTGGAAATGGGTGAGTGGTGGCCATGAGATGACTAACAGCTTTAAGAGTGGTCATAGTTACTATGTAGATGGATTGTTGATTCACAATTCACAATCAGTTGCCTCTTTGTTAGGAAAAGATTTTGCTATGTCTATTTCTCTGGATAAATTTGTCTCAGTTTAGCAATCCGATGGCAGTGATTGATCTCCCTTGTTACCTGAGAGATTACTTGTGAAGCTGCTGGGCATTACAGCCCATTACCAGAGAGATTAACACTTTTCAATAACATTTCTGCAAGTGTGGAGTGCATTAACTTCAGAGGCTCGTTGAGGGCACTGTATTTGTTGTGACAATGAACTTTAGAACCTTTCTTGCTATTATTGTTTTAAGATCCATCAATTCTTAATAAATTTACCGCTGAGCATGCAAAGATTTTATAAAGTTGCTTTGTGTGATATCTTATTGTGTTTCGTCACGCAAAAATTCAGTCATTGGCATATCAATTCATGATTTTCTACAGTGAACTCATGGACAATAATAAGTCTATGTTGTATGGTTTTCATTTTAATGATCTTCTAATGTGCTGTGAAGTTTCGCTGTTGCTGTTGGTCCTTAGTCTGATTCCAGGATAGTTATGGCTAGGTTTGGCTTAGCTTATTTTAAACTTAAAAAAAATAATCAGTTGCTTTAATTGATGATGCTTTAAGCTGTTTTTAGTGTTTAGGTAAATGGGTGTTTAAAGTGCTGCATACTGTGAAATAATTTTAAATTCTGTTTGGATTTATCTAGGCAAAGCAGCAGAGCTTCATCAGAAATTTACCGCAGGGAGTCCACATTTGGTGATGACTTAAGGCTTGTTTATGCGGGGGACAGGGGAACTGATATTTCTTCAGGGTGGTCTGCCCCCTTCATCGACTTGATCTCTCAAACAGAAAGGCTACAATTCTTGCAAGAAAGGTACAAGAAACCACCTGGTCTCAGTCAGGAAGCCCTGGACAGTTTGCATGTGGAGGTTTTCAGCTGCACAGAAATCGGTATTGAAGGACGAGTGTCAAATGGATCATGGGATTGTAGCATATGTTTAGAGAGTTTCGTGGAGGGTGATGTGCTTATATGCCTACCGTGTGCACATAGATTCCACTTTTCCTGCTTGGATCCTTGGGTTAGAACTTGTGGGGACTGCCCATATTGCCGAAGAGCCATAAATAGAACATCAACTCTTCCTTAACTTGGTGTCTTTCTTTTATTTTTGTTTTCGCTTCTCTTTTTTTCTTTTCGTGAGCTTTTCCTTACGATGTGGTGGACGTTTGTAAATGAGAAGCTTTGTAATGTGGACTCTGTGCATAGTTCATCCTCGATTTTGCTGTAAACCAGTAACATCTCCTGAACGTGGTAACATGTTTTTTCTTTTTAAATATGTTTCCTTGTTAAAAAAAGTTATATTTATGCATTTGCATCTTATCATTGTCCATGTGAATTACAGTGTAATTTTGTTTTGGACTTATCAAGATTTATGTACGTGCCACAGGATGTAAGTGAAGGTTGTAGCTGAAAATGAGGACCATGTGCAAACTAGTTCTGTGCCTTCATCTTTGGGGTGAATAGAGATGGCAACGAGGTTGGAGCGCTTTTCAGTCTCCCTCCCCATCCCTGTATTCCTAAATTATTTTTGTCTCTATTTTTGGTGTAGATTTTTTTGGAATACTATCTCCATTTTCAACAAAGATTTTCGAGGATTTAAATATCTGTTATTGTCTCGTTTTATAAATGAGGATGGGATTTACTGTTAACTTTATTTTTTTTTAAAAAAATCAATTACACTTAAAAGGAATAATAATAAATATAACATAATGAAGATTAAGAAATGAGTTTGGAGTGTGATCTTTGACCTTGAATCTATTAGGAATTTTTTTTTTATTGTACTCGTCTTCATCTTGACAGGCATAGAATCTCCCCCAAACTCGATCCTATTGGGTTGGGGAGCCTGGTTACCCGGAGCAGAGACTTTATCATCCCAAAGGGTGAATGAGGGTTTATTAGTAGTTGGTATAGGGCTTGTTCTTCTTTCTCCATGATCCATATGGTTCAAGGTTGAAATGGCATAAGGATAAAGATAAAGGTTATGGTATTGAATTGAGCTGAATATAATGCAAATAAAAGTATGGCAAGACAAACTAGAACCATTTGAAGGTTTTATTTGTCACTTTCTAACATATCATTATCCTGGACAGTTAAGTCCGTTGCATAATTACAGTAGGTCAGAGATTCTCAGTTGTCATTTGTCGACTTTGTAACCTAATCATTTATAAAATCTTTGGTGGCCAAGCAACCTATTTCTCTATAAGAACAAACCCTAAAATTTCTTTGATTACATATCCTCTCATTCCATGGCTCCACCCTTCTTTCTTGGTCCACCGGCAATCCACCGCACTGCTCCTGCCAAAACCACTCCAAAAGCTCCACCAAATCTGTCGGAAAACCACCTTCCAGCCTTAAAACCCTCTCTAGATTTTTTCTTCAATGTTAGAGCGGATACCTCGCCGGACAAACTGACCTACTTACTAAACCAGGCTTGGTCACATGATCCACTCACTTCCTTAAAGCTCATATGTTAGTTAGGGTTTATGAGAAGAAATGGGAAGCCTAAGAAAGAAATGTTCTTCCCCGCGGTGCTTTGGTTGCATCAAAACCATCAATATTCCTTGGCGGTCAATATTCCCTGGCATGAAATCTTTCAAACTTTGTGCGTTACGGGTAAGGGTTTTCCTGAGGATCTTGAAGAGCCTAGTAGAGAGGAAAAAGGGGGAAAGGAGAGCAAGTTACTAATATTTTTCGGTTTACAGCTGATGGGATTGTAAGAGTGTTAAGAGCAAGAAGAAGATTGAAATGGATAAAGAGAAGGCGAGAGCTTTGAGGAGAAAGAAAGATATGGCAAGGGCTAAAAGAGTGACTAAGATTTATAATTCGAATTCTAAGTATAGGTATTGAAATTTACACAATTATGTCTCAGAATTATTTGCATACTATCTAAAGTCTGATCTTGAAATTTTGAAGTCCGAAAATACAGAGAAGATCATCATGACTTTAAAATGGTGCCATTCTTTAGGGTATGACAAGAGAATACTGTTTTGTGAAACCATTGCGAAGAAAATTTATCCACACAATTCTGATCAAGAATATGATTACATTGAGGAAGCACATTATGCTTATAGAATTCGAAATCATTTCCAGAAAGTTCTTTTTCAACTCCAAAAAGCAATAGAGTGCAAAGATGGACAGCGACACTGTGTTACATGGACTTTTCACTTTCTGTCGTACATATGTCGAACCCTCCACACTCGAACGATGGTATGACACTTGAACACAGGAAAATTTACAAAAAAAATAGAAAAAGTTGATGAGTGTGACACTCGAACACTCATGACAAGGAAAGGGTAAATGCTTACTGCAAGCTTGCTGGCAAATTAAAGAAGGTGAAGATTGATTGGCAAATTTTAAATGCTCGAAAGTGCACGAGTCACAAATAGTATTGCGATGAGTTTACTCTCGAGGTCAATCTCTCAAGGAATTGCAGTGGTTTAAATCCTAAATTACTTTCTTAAGATTACTAAAACAAACTCTAAAATTAAATCCTAAACACTCTAATTAAAAGATTTGTGGAGAGAAAATTGAAATAAAAACAATTAAGTAAATTAAACAAAACGAATTATGAAGAGATGAGTATAATCAATGAAAACAATTGCGAGTTTAGCTTGTTATCCAATCATGAATTGGAACATTTGGTGAGCATAAAGAATTAATCAACGTCCAAGATTATTGGTATTTCAACTAAGACTAGATAATGCCATTGATCGTGTTTATTCTCAATTTATAACTAATTAATTAAATCTCATGGATCTTGTTCATCAATTAATTAGTTAAATTAAGTATAAGAAAAACACAACCACCTAAATCACAATTTTATTTGAATCTTCATTTGGAATTCCGTAGAATGAAGGGAGCATGCTAAAGTGTATTTTTTTTTATCTCATACTTTTGTGCAGCTTCCCCCAATTGGATGCAATATGTGGAAGTGCCGATGATCGGCCTTGCATACCCCTCCATCATAATTTGTCTTTCAGCTCCTTCCATTCTTTCAGGCTCATATTTTTCTATCCCCTCAACCTTTTCTTCTTCTTCTGTAGGCTGCAACGTCTCCCTTAACCTATGGATGTTGTCTATTGCCCGCACTAGATTTCTCCCTAGGAATCTTCTACCGTGCATGCACCTAAAAAAAACAAAAGAAAAATTAAGCTACCAGGAATCAAGAGAACGAAAATCAAGAGACAAATTAATACCAATTTAAATCAAGAAAATTAAGAAGCAAATAAATAAAATTTGATGAAATAAAAGAAATAAAAATTACGCCTAAAAGAAAGAAATAAAATAAAAAAAAAGAAAATAACTAAAGAATTAAATACCAATTCCTCGACAACGGCGTCAAAAACTTGATGTGCAAATTTTAAATGCTCGCAAGTGCACAAATCACAAATAGTATTGCAATGAGTTTACTCTCGAGGTCGATCTCTCAAAGAATTGCAGTGGTTTAAATCCTAAATTACTTTCTTAAGATTATTAAAACAAACTCTGAAATTAAATCCTAAACACTCTAATTAAAAGATTGGTGAAGAGAAAATTGAAATAAAAATAATTAAGTAAATTAAACAAAACGAATTATGAAGAGATGAGTATAATTAATGAGAACAATTGGGAGTTTAGCTTGCTATCCAATCATGAATTGGAACATTTGGTGAATATAAAGAATTAATCAACATCCAAAATTATTGGTATTTCCGCTAAGACTAGAGAATGTCATTGATCGTGTTTATTCTTAATTTATAACTAATTAATTAAATCTTATGGATTGTGTTCATCAATTAATTAGTTAAATTAAGTATAAGGAAAACGCAATCACCTAAATCACAATCTGATTTGAATCTTCATTTGGAATTCCGTAGAATGAAGGAAGCATGCTAAAGTGGATATTTTTTATCTTATAATTTTGTGCATCTTCCCCCAATTGGATGCAATATGTGGAAGTGCCGATAATTTGGCCTTGCATACTCCTCCGTCATAATTTGTCTTTCAGCTCATTCCATTCTTTTAGGCTCATCTTTTTCTATTCCCTCAACATTTTCTTCTTCTTCCGTAGGCTATAACGTCTCCCTTAGCCTATGAATGTTGTCTATTGCTCGCACTAGATTTTTCCCTTGGGATCTTCTACTGTGCATGCACATGAAGAAAACAAAAGAAAAATTAAGCTACCAGGAATCCAGAGAACGAAAATCAAGAGACAAATTAATACCAATTTAAATCAAGAAAATCAAGAATCAAATAAATAAAATTTAATAAAATAAAAGAAATAAAAATTACGCCTAAAAGAAAGAAATAAAATAAAAATAAAGAAAATAACTAAAAAATTAAACGCTAATTCCCCTCCAACGGCACCAAAAACTTAATGTGTAAATTTTAAATGCTCGCAAGTACACGAATCACAAATAGTATTGCGATGAGTTTACTCTCGAGGTCAATCTCTCAAAGAATTACAGTGGTTTAAATCATAAATTATTTTCTTAAGATTACTAAAATAAACTTTGAAATTAAATCCTAAACACTCTAATTAAAATATTGGTGAAGAAAAAATTGAAATAAAAACAATTAAGTAAATTAAACAAAACGAATTATGAAGAGATGGGTATAATCAATGAGAACAATTGGGAGTTTAGCTTACTATCCAATCATGAATTGGAACATTTGGTGAATATAAAGAATTAATCAACATCCAAGATTATTGGTATTTCCGCTAAGACTAGAGAATATCATTGATCGTGTTTATTCTCAATTTATAACTAATTAATTAAATCTCATAGATCGTGTTCATCAATTAATTAGTTGAATTAAGTATAAAGAAAACGCAACCAACTAAATCACAATTTGATTGAGTCCTAATTTAAATTCATATTCAAGAAAGCTTGTCTAGATGATTTGTCCTCAACCTAATCTCGAATATTAACCTTGACTATCAATAATAAATGGCCAATCCACAAGAAATAATCAAAGGTATGAAGGATATTGAATAAGAAATAATCTGGAAAATTTCATAAAACTAAATCCACCAAAATATCCAAAACAATCAAGATAGCTAAGCCAAGCGCCCAACAATGCGTTCAGCCACTCATGTTTAAATCTCAATCACATAATTCAAATACTAGGGTTACAAGCATATTGAAAGACAAAATGAGCAAAGATAGAATTTTTTCCCGAATTACAAGATGAATCCTCAAAGTCTTAAAGGAATTGATCGTCGTTTTCAATCTCTTGATAAGCCGTCTCCTCCTTTAATCTCCCAAAACTCCTCTTGATAATATCTCTTCAAGAACTGCCATAGTCTCCCCAAAACTCTCGTCGTCTCCCAAGAACTATTGTCCTCTCTCCAAGAACTCCATTCTCTAAGTCTAAAAATTTCTATATATAGCTGTATGGAGACGGTTTTGTAAATGGAAAAGTCGTCCTAGGGTTTCTGTTCAGGCCGTGTGCTTCTGTTGCTGTCCAGGCTCGGTTCTGCCTGACTTTTGTCTACTAAAACTGTCATAACTTTCTCTAGAAAAATCATATTTACGAGCCGTAAAATTCTCCAGAAAATAGACATCCGGATCTTTCCAATAATATATGTCTGATCTCCTAGTTCTTCCTCAATCAATACAGTTTAATCCGCAAAAATGACACTTCTGTCATGCTGAAATCACGCACAGCATGACCTTTGTCTACTAAAACTGCCATAATTTTCTCTAGAAAATTATATTTATAAGCAGTAAAATTCTTCAGAAAATAGATATTTGGATATTTCCAAACATATATGGATCATCTCCTGGTTCTTCCTGAATTAATACCATTACTAAGCTAAACATATAAATAAATACTTGAAAAACATACAAAATAACAAATATTCGTTCATCAATGCCATTACTCCCTCATTGTATTGTAGCTTCAGCGAAAGAAGGCAGTAAAGTTGCAGACTCTAAATGGCAGAAACTTGTTCAACAATTATCAAAGGAAGAGAATCAGAAGAACTGTATCGCCATTTGCAAGACATCAAAAGGCATGAGTTACACACAAACGAACATCTCCATAGGAATGGGGCTATTATTTTCCGAGCCATGTGAAGATCCCTGGAAAGGAAAGATCATCAGATTCAGTGATAATCAAAATCCCAACCTTTGCAAAATTGAAGGACACAATCTTGAATCCTAGATTGAGTTCATGAAGAAGTTGAAGTGTATTGATCAAAACCCGGATTTTACGAAGGTGTTTGATAAAATCCTTTAAGTGGCTGTTAAGGAAAAGGTAAGCCAAGATAAGATGGTGAAGAAAATATTCATGTTCAGCGATTTGGGGTGATACTGCCAAAATACACCTCTCCAACAAGAAGACGACACGTGGATCATCTTGACCCCAAGCTGCAAGGAGACACGCGGAAGAACCAGGCTCGGACAGTTGGGCCTCCAGGTCATGACCGCCCTTCAGGGCATCATTGCCCCCCAGCTGGGTCTCCACGTCACCACCGCCCTCCAGGCCATCATTACCCAACCAAGTTGGGACGTCAGGTCGTCAAACCGCCTTAACGCATAAATGACTTCAGAGCAAGCCAGCAAGGCAAAGCCCTAATGGACGGTCCCCAGCCACCTAGCTGGGCCTCCTAGGCATCATTACCCAACCCAGTTGGGACAACATATCACTGCCGCCCTAGGCCAAATGCCGCCTTCAAAGCCCTATAAAAAGGGTCAGGTATACACTCCAAACCGGAACTTTTTGCTCAACTGCAAAAGGGAGCGCTCATCCCCTACATATTTTTGCTCTGACTCTAACTAAAGCTTCGGAGCATCCTCGGAGGCACCCCCTCCGGCGACCCCCTAGCTCACCTTCCTCTCCCTGTGCAGATACGTCTGGGTCCTAGCCTCCAGCTCAACACAACACATTTTTGGCATCAACAGATTGGCGCCGTCTGTGGGAAACCACCATCTCTCGCTGGCAGTAACAGCGAAGAAGTTTAAAGAACTCATCTGTTGTCATGCCGCCCAAATCCACCACCAGGGATGCGGGTTAAAGAGCAGTAGGGGCCAGTACTCATACCCCTCTGTTTAGGTCAAGGTCCTTAGCCGTAGTGCGCACGCCCCTGTCCGAACTCTCGTATAGCGCACACAGCTAAGCACTGTAGTGTGCACGCCCCTGTCCGAACTCTCGTATAGCGCACACAGCTAGGCACTGTAGTGCGCACGCCCCTGTCCGAACTCTCGTATAGCGCACACAGCTAAGCACTGTAGTGTGCACGCCCCTGTCCGAACTCTCGTATAGCGCACACAGCTAGGCACTATAGTGCGCATGCCCCTGTCCGAACTCTCGCATAGCGCACACGGCTAAGCATCAGTGCGCACACCCCTTTCTGAGACAAAGCAATGCACACTCCTCGAACGGGGTCCAACGTTAATATACACTAATGCACACTGGCCGAGCATCCATGCGCACGACCAAATTAAGTTGCGCACACCCAAGGTCCGACCCAGTCCTCGGCCTCGGCCTCGACCCACTGTCCTCGGCCTCGGCCACAAGCTCTAAGATCCGAGCAGATGGATTGCTCTATCTGTCCTCGGACTCGTCCCTCAAAGGCCATGTCCTCGGCCTCGGCCTCGACCCAGTCCTCGGCCTCGACCCAGTCCTCGGCCTCGACCCAGTCCTCGGCCTCGACCCACTGTCCTCGGCCTCGACCCAGTCCTCGGCCTCGACCCACTGTCCTCGGCCTCGACCCAGTCCTCGGCCTCGGCCACAAGCTCTAAGATCCGAGCAGATGGATTGCTCTATCTGTCCTCGGACTCGTCCCTCAAAAGCCATGTCCTCGGCCTCGGCCTCGACCCACTGTCCTCGGCCTCGGCCACAAGCTCTAAGATCCGAGCAGATGGATTGCTCTATCTGTCCTCGGACTCGTCCCTCAAAGGCCATATCCTCGGCCTCGGCCTCGACCCACTGTCCTCGGCCTCGGCCACAAGCTCTAAGATCCGAGCAGATGGATTGCTCTATCTGTCCTCGGACTCGTCCCTTAAAGGCCATGTCCTCGGCCTCGGCCTCGATCCAGTCCTCAGCCTCGACCCAGTCCTCGGCCTCGACCCAGTCCTCGGCCTCGGCCTCGACCCACTGTCCTCGGCCTCGGCCACAAGCTCTAAGATCCGAGCAGATGGATTGCTCTATCTGTCCTCGGACTCGTCCCTCAAAGGCCATGTCCTCGGCCTCGACCCAGTCCTCGGCCTCGACCCACTGTCCTCGGCCTCGACCCACTGTCCTCGGCCTCGGCCACAAGCTCTAAGATCCGAGAAGATGGATTGCTCTATCTGTCCTCGGACTCGTCCCTCAAAGGCCATGTCCTCGGCCTCGGCCTCGACCCACTGTCCTCGGCCTCGGCCTCGACCCACTGTCCTCGGCCTCGGCCACAAGCTCTAAGATCCGAGCAGATGGATTGCTCTATCTGTCCTCGGACTCGTCCCTCAAAGGCCATGTCCTCGGCCTCGGCCTCGATCCAGTCCTCGGCCTCGGCCTCGACCCACTGTCCTCGGCCTCGGCCACGAGCTCTAAGATCCGAGCAGATGGATTGCTCTATCTGTCCTCGGACTCGTCCCTCAAAGGCCATGTCCTCGGCCTCGGCCTCGATCCAGTCCTCGGCCTCGACCCAGTCCTCGGCCTCGACCCAGTCCTCGGCCACGACCCACTGTCCTCGGCCTCGACCTAGTCCTCGGCCTCGACCCAGTCCTCGGCCTCGACCCACCGGCCTCGGCCTCGACCCACTGTCCTCGGCCTCGACCACAAGCTCTAAGATCCGAGCAGATGGATTGCTCTATCTGTCCTCGGACTCGTCCCTCAAAGGCCATGTCCTCGGCCTCGGCCTCGACCCAGTCCTCGGCCTCGACCCACTGTCTTCGACCTCGACCCATTGTCCTCGGACTCGTCCCTCAAAGGCCATGTCCTCGGCCTCGGCCTTGATCCAGTCCTCGGCCTCGACCTAGTCCTCGGCCTCGACCTACTGTCCTCGGCCTCGGCCTCATCCCTCCAAGGTCCGAGCGGCTGGACTTATTCCATATGTGCTCGACTCTTGTCTTTCCCGTCCAAGGCCGAGCAGATGGATTGTTCCACACTTACTCGGCTCTAGCAGAACACGGTACATTATCATTGTCATTTAAGATCGAACCCTGCAATACTTCCTTAAGCACATAAATGTACTCAAGGAAGTGGGGGGCCTCTGATACTGCCAAAATACACCTCTCCAACAAGAAGACGACACGTGGATCATCTTGACCCCAAGCTGCAAGGAGACACGCGGAAGAACCAGGCTCGGACAGTTGGGCCTCCAGGTCATGACCGCCCTTCAGGGCATCATTGCCCCCCAGCTGGGTCTCCACGTCACCACCGCCCTCCAGGCCATCATTACCCAACCAAGTTGGGACGTCAGGTCGTCAAACCGCCTTAACGCATAAATGACTTCAGAGCAAGCCAGCAAGGCAAAGCCCTAATGGACGGTCCCCAGCCACCTAGCTGGGCCTCCTAGGCATCATTACCCAACCCAGTTGGGACAACATATCACTGCCGCCCTAGGCCAAATGCCGCCTTCAAAGCCCTATAAAAAGGGTCAGGTATACACTCCAAACCGGAACTTTTTGCTCAACTGCAAAAGGGAGCGCTCATCCCCTACATATTTTTGCTCTGACTCTAACTAAAGCTTCGGAGCATCCTCGGAGGCACCCCCTCCGGCGACCCCCTAGCTCACCTTCCTCTCCCTGTGCAGATACGTCTGGGTCCTAGCCTCCAGCTCAACACAACACATTTTTGGCATCAACATGGGGTTTCAGCAGGCCCCAAATCGCTTAAGGGAGGTGAAGTTTTGACATTGAAGGAGTTAGTGAAATTTGTTGCAAGGCCTGAGGATTTTATGGAATCAGCAATCGATGGAGAAGTGTATCTGAGTCTAACTGTACGTATTTGATTGATGCATATATCAGCGTATTTGAATAAATTATTCTTTGCTTCTATCAGCATGTGGGCATAATTTCTTGAAACCTTCTGATACTTTAATGTTTTCACCAACTTATTGAAATCCATACTTTAAGCAGATGACAATCAAGAACAACATTTCTTCTGTTAATATATACTTACAATACCAATAGTCAATTTTTTTCTGATAGAAATGTGATTTGTTTCACCTTCACCACAAATTTAGCCTCCAAAGTGCTTGATGGGCTGCAGAACATATTTGCTTGCAGTTCATGAATCTCTAGTGATTAAAGTCTTTCCTTATTGCTCTCAGCTATGCTACTATGCAAGCTGCATTCTGATCCAAATTCAATCAAGTTCGTGCCTCAAAATTGAAGTTTTTATGGTAATCCAATCAAAACTGTAATCAATTCTCCGTTAAAGTTATCTCTTAGGACTCCCCTGAACTTCTCCTGTTATCTGACAAGGACTGGCAAAGCATTTAGCAACCAAATACCAGCAGGAGGTCCCATTTTGACTATATTTCACCTTTCTGTTTGTGTTTAACTTGCATTATGTTCTTTTCTTTTAAGTCCGAAAGTTTCAATTTCAAGTTGATGATATGCATAAAATATACTAGAATTTTTCTGGTACAGATGTGTTTAAATAGTTAAAAGTTTAAGATTCAAAGTGTTCAAGAATCAGAAAAATAGCATGAGGGTATTGCCAAATTTTTGTTGCTTGCATATTAAGGCATCAGATTTGTTTGTGAAAAGCTTGAGATCCGATATTCATAAGATAAATGGAGACAATCTTTGATTAAAGACTTGGAGTTCATTAGGGAGCTGGATTGCAATGAAAATGTGGAAATTAGGAAATTTTTTCACTAAAAGTTGCAGATTGCAATCAATGAAATGGTGAAGAATATTAAGCTGATAAAGAGGATTCTTTGTGCTCACAAACAATGTTTCTTAAAAAGGCAAGGAATAACAATTGAGTGGAGGAGTATAAAGGTATAAAGAGGCATGGAGGAGTTATAAGAAAAGGAGGGTACAAAATCAAAATGATACCATAGATTGTGTTTCAGAATAGTGGATAGCATAAGTTTTTTCGTAAATTGATGGCTAGAGTGATCGAACCGAATCTTTTATATATAGAGGATTTGAAAATGATCACTAAGCTAAAAAAACTTGAGTCTAACAAATAAATGTTAATTAGTGGGTATTTGAATATGTCGATGAAAATGTCATTGAAGATAGATTTGATTCTTTGAAAACCAACTTTTTCAGAACAATAGCAGTTTTTCAATTTGCCAAGAAGTATAATATCTTTCACTAGATAAATGATTCTTTTTTTTTTTACTTTTGGCCACACAAAAGCTTGTTTATGCCATAATAATGTAAGATGGTTGATTCTATTTACTACTTCAGAAGTATTCTCAAATTCTTATTCTATAATAGTGGAATTCTCTGTCCAAAAAAAGCAATTTTCTTTTTCTTTTTTCAAGGTAAGAGGTTGAGGAAATGTTCCTTGTTGTTTCAATGTCAGAAGTTGGTATTGATTCCTAAAAATGCTGCTGCATTCTGTAAGCGATGAGTAGTTGAAGCAATGACAGGAGACGATAAAAATGGCCGCCGCGTCTACTTATATTTTCTTGGAAAGTGGTCTATATATGCAAACTATGAATGCCTCTCATGTAGTCATGTGTGTAATGCCAGGTCCTGTCATATTTAAGACTCATTTTATGAATACATGAATGGATCAAGCCAAAATATTAAACTATAATACAACTGATGTGGAATCAAAGAAGAATAGTGGTTTTTTAATAGTGCGGAATTGAGGATTGAATCTCAATCTCTTATATGCAGAGTTCGAAGATGATTGCTAACTCAAAAGATATTATTGGCAATTTGTGAAGCGTGGATTTTACTTTTGTTTATGGTTTGCCCTCCACGATTTAGCATAGTGGTGAGACATCTACTTTGTCCGTGAACATTGGTTTGAATCCTCTCGTATCTCTTTAAATGTAAATTAAAGAAAATAAATTCTCGTATAACTTATAATGCGTCTAATTTTTTTATACGTGGGTGAGATCCACATAATAATTATAGTTACATTTTAATAATTTAAAATCTATCCAATTGTTTTATCCATTTAATTATGTGATTAATCATCAACCACACTTATATAGTCTCTACAAAAAAAATTCTTTAAAAATTACCAAATGTGTCAAACTCTCATATTTTAATAAACAGACAACAAGACATAAATGTTGTTGATATTACAATAATAAATAAATCTTTATTATTTAAAAAGAAAAAGGTTAAAAGGTGTATGGTCGTAAAAGCTTTTTTTATAAAAAAAATTATATACCAATGATTTTTACGGTCTGTGGGATATGTTTATATTACAATTAAATCAATCAATATACACATATAACATCACTTTAATCTTTTTAAAAATATTGATTTTCGGTGGAAAAGAGCTTTTATGTTTACGTCTAGTTTCTTTTAATAATTAAGAATAAATGATTTTAACTCACGAGTTTCTCTTTAAAAATTTTAAGTACAATTACAATTGAGTTATTTTAAAATCACACATCTAAAAAAAAAAAGTTGCAATTATTATCCTTTTTTATTAGAAAAATAATAATAATGTTTCTAATAATCTTTAGGTCAAAAGTTTTTATCTTAACACGGTGATAAAAATACGCTAATTAGTGGGCATAATCACGCAACACATCGGCTACAGCTCACACTAATGCGTTAACAGACACAAGCGCATAGATTTCAACTGAAAGCAATCAACTGAGCATTCTTAGCGCTTCCTTTGGAATAAAATTTTGACTAGTCGAAGAATTTTGGAGCCTGCGAGGATAAAGACAATATAAAACTATGGTGCCAACTGCCAGCTTAGGTGGCCTAATTCGCCAATTTAAGAAATTCTTGCCTAAGTTGAGCTAAATCAACTGTTTATGCTGACCCAGTGCGTCAAATCCGCATAGATAATTTGTCAATTTGGGAATCATTTGTTTTGTCAATTTCATACCACATGTCAATCAGGATCATATAAAAAAATAAGAAACTTTAAAATCCTCCTAAAACTATAAGCATCATTTGGACTTTGAGTGCTCTTCCATTTTTACTAGGGTTTTTCTTGAGGAGCATTGTTATTTTCCTAGTAATAAGTTATATCCATTTTTTATAATTAACTCGAGTTTAATAAGTAATTTAAATATAACAAAGATGGTTAATTTTAGGGTGTTTTGGAGGGCACTATATTTATAATAACTCGATATAAAAAAAAAAAATTCATCCCATCGGATAAAAATTTCTCATGGTTTATGGGTCTAGATGTCTAAGCACATCGGATTTCTTCTTATCGACAGTAAAATGAAGATTTCAGTGTACAAATCAATAAAATTGTCTCATTTTTTGTTACCTATAAATCTTCCTGATGTTACTAATGAATTAGTTATCAATAACGTTTTCGGGTCAAAATATTGTAAAATCTAATTGACGTACCCATTAACCCGTACCAACGGTCCACTTTTAATAGTAGTGGTTTTGTTCTTAGGCATGTGTTGGAGTTATGAATACCTCCAATGAGTCGGCATAGAGGGGACAGCACCTACCCTATCAATCTATCATCAACCCCACCTCATAAAAATCTCCCTACTAATCTGTGCCATTGCAGAATTTTACAGGCAAGGTATAGCGCAGTCTTAGGGATTTAAAAAATATATATATTTTTTTTATAATAACTTTAACTTTTGAAACTAAAAGCTAAAGTCACTAAAATTTCAAATTCTTATATTATAAGTAATCTTTATGAAAGAAATTGTTAGAGTTAAGTCTTAATCTTGATTTATTTTATTTGTGAGTTTTTTGGTTTTGTCATAAAACAAGTTAAATATTAATTTATTAAAAAGATAAATTATATTTTATTTTTAAATTTTAATAGACGGGTTATTGAATTACAATATAAAATATAAATCTTGTTACCTCCAAATCTTAAACATCATATTCTCCAAATCGTCTCATTGAAACAAGTGTGCTAAAAGGCTAGTGTCCTAAAAGATAATAATAAAGAGAGAACTATATATTGCTTAACCAAAGAATCGACGATATACTATATTCTTTATATCCATGAATTATTATGTATTCTTTATCAATATATGAGAGTAAAGATATTTATACTCAAATCCTATGTACACTTTTAAAATTACAAAACAAAGTTTATATACTTAATTTGAATAAATAGTTCAATATTTTTATAATAAATTCATCAAAATGATTTATATAGGTCAGCCCTTTATAAAATAGAACGAAATCCAAACAAAAAGGGAAAAAAAATAAAATTTTGAAGTCATTTAACATTTTTCATGAAAATTAAGTTAATAGGCATGTAGTTTTTTGCTTTCTTTTGAAAATTTAAAAGAAAATTTTGATATTTTAAAGGCTTCTAATGGAAATTAACCTTGAGGTCAACATTGTTGAGAATTAGTAAAACAAAGCACAAAAGTAACAAAGTAAAACTTTGAAGTCAAGATTGAAGAAGAAGTTTATTATACTGAAAAATTCCTCAAGATCAAGAAAAATGAACAACAAAAGGAGAACTAAATATTGAAGGAGGGAGAGGCAAACAAAAGGAAAAGAAACTAAAAGCAAAGACCTACTTTAATTAACGCGTAGTGTAGCACCGAGTTTTAGTCATCTTCCTCTTCACGCGGCATCTCTCTGCCCACTGACTTTCCTTTCTTTTTTACCCCATTCTGCGTTCTCCTATCTCTTTCTAATACACCTGACCAAAACAACCGCAAAACAAAACCACCATTCCTATTGAGAGAAACCTATATTTATATTTATAGAGAGAGAGAGGAAAAAACAAAACAAGCCCACAAAAGAAAATACAGATATACAGTTACATAGATAGAAACAGAGAGACGGAGAAGGAAGGATGATGATGTTGCGGTCATGCTGCAGGCCATTGGAGAGATGCCTCGGGATGCGAGTCGGCAGCGATGGGCTGCTGTGGCATACGGACCTCAAGCCGCACGCGTTCGGCGACTACTCGATTGGGGTGGTCCAAGCCAACTCGAATCTTGAGGACCAGTCCCAGGTCTTCACGTCTCCTTCTGCAACCTACGTTGGTGTCTATGATGGCCATGGTGGTCCCGAGGCTTCAAGATTCGTTAACAAGCACCTTTTCCCTTATCTTCATAGTATTATTTCTCTCTCCCTCTTTAAACCCTTGTGCAGAATTTGTGCTTATACACGACTATTTTCATAATTTGTATATATATTTATATATATGTATGATGACATCAAGATTTTTGTTAGCAAGCGGATTTTGCTTTGTCTACATACATATGTTCATTTAAATTATTACCAAGTATTTTGTCCTGATTTTGATCATATGGTACTAAATTCATATGCCTATGCATGTATTACGATGCTTAATTTGTAAGTTTTTGTGTCTGAAATATTTATTTTCTTTTGATTTTGATTGTTCTACGAGATATTTATGTATAGATGTTAAGATTCGTCTAAAAGGATTTTTTTTCATAATCTGCACAGTAAATTTCTTTAAAACCCTTTACATGATTTGTATGTGTATATGTTTAATATGTGCGTGTGAGAAATTTTAGTTTCTAATTTTGATCAGGCATTAAAAGTCACTTATGCGTTTCCTTGCATAACTTCTATGTGTATGCTTGTGAGTTGTGTGTATTTTTTTGGTTTAGATTTCACTTAAATCATTCTCTACCATGTTTCTGCCATGTTTAGTTCCATTGTGGAATTGACGATATTTCTCTCTCTCAACTGAACTTTTATGTTTGGGTTTTAGAATTTGTTCTGGAGCAAGGAGGGATATCGGCAGATGCGATCAAGAAAGCATTCAGTGCTACTGAAGAGGAGTTTTTGCATTTGGTGAAGCGGTCATCGCCGATGAGACCACAAATTTCTTCAGTTGGATCATGTTGCCTAGTTGGTGCGATTTCAAATGATGTGTTATATGTGGCAAATCTTGGAGACTCAAGAGTAGTTCTTGGGCGGAAACCTTCCGAGGAGAAGAAAAATAGAGTGGTTGCAGAACGGTTATCAACAGATCATAATGTCGCAGTTGAGGAGGTGAGGAAAGAGGTTGAGGCACTTCACCCTGATGATTCGCATATTGTAATCTACACCCGTGGAGTTTGGAGGATTAAGGGCATAATTCAGGTATAATTGGTTATTTGTTCTTGGTTTGATATACTTCATCTGTTTCTGCTAATAAGCTAATTTGAAAGTTGCAATTATTTTTGCTGGAAGTTGTTTGTCAGAATATTGATTGTATTGGTAGCAGTTTAGGAATTTGTATCTTTGTTGCTTTCCTCTCGATTGCTTATGAATTTTTAGAATGAAAAATATCCATATCTTAAAATACTACTCAGCACTTATGGTATGCAGCTTTTCTGTTTGATGATGAACAAGTCCTAGTTTCATCCAGTTTGTGTTTGAAACTTGATCATCCTAATGCTCTTATGATGCAGTTTCATTGAGCTGCGCCCAAGTGTGGTTTTAATTATTTAGGATTCATGTTGAATGTCTTACTTAATCTTTATTAGTAGCGTGGATGATGTCTCTGTATTGCCAAATATTAATAACTAATCTTTTGATTGAAGTTTTGCTGCTTTTGATGAATTGCCTTTAGATCAACGATCTTAGTGATCTCATGGAGTTTGTGGTTTGTCATGTACGTTACTGCAAGAACTACTCTGTATATGTGGTCAGTAACTAATTATCAAGACATGGCATTAGAGCATGTGTGCTTTTTTATGTGCCATCAGTAGCATAACTTGGAGACCAATGTCTTGTGAACATGCGTAATTTGGCTGCTTTTAACCTGTGAATAGGAGATTTAACCCCAAGAGTAAAGGTTTGAAAACAAACTATATGAACTGCTTGGCATGTTAAGGGAAAATACTATATATGATATTATGATTCATAAATCATAACGATGAAAGACTGGAACATGGTATATTATCACTATGTCCTCTCGCCTGTAATTGACATTTATCTTTGTTTGTTTGTTTCCTTTTTTTTTCCTTTTTTGACAAGTCTCTTTCCTTTTACTTTATGAGAAGAGTGGAGCCAAAGTTGTTCTGAAAAGAGCTATATTTTCCACTCTGCCAAGAATTCTTTGCTCTGGCTCCTGATCTACCATCTCATGCAGCGGATTGAAAATTTAGTCTGTCTTCCACGCATGAGATGTACATGAAGACCCCATGAATCATAACACTGAAGGTTATGTAACTGGGAGTCATATTTTCTTTTTTCCCTGTCTTTTTAATGATCTCTCAGCATTTAAATTTGTTGGGCATTTGAAGTTTTATCTCAAATGAAGTGACGGTATTCCCCCTGATGCTGTTATTTTACTTCCATGCATTAGATTGGTGAATAATGATTTTAAAGATGTAATGGATAATCTGGTCTAAACATTTCCCCTTTTCAGGTATCAAGATCTATTGGTGATGTGTACTTGAAGAAACCTGAGTTTTACAGAGACCCAATTTTTGGAAGCCCTGTTCCTTTGAAGCGTCCTGTAGTTACTGCAGAGCCCTCCATCCTTATTAGAAAGCTTAGGCCACAGGATTTGTTCCTGATCTTTGCATCAGATGGCCTCTGGGAACAATTGAGTGATGAAGCAGCTGTAGAGATTGTTTTCAAAAGCCCTAGAGCTGTGAGTTACTACTTTTACTTGGGATAATTTTTCCAAGTTTTCCAAGTAGCAGTGGCTTTAGATCATATTCACAGTTTGGTTTAATTAAATTCATTTTGGCCGTGTTCTCTGTTGTAAGTTGTGCAAATAAAATGATACAATCTAATATTCAACGGCATATAAATATATTGTATGTCTCATAAAAATGCCTCATCTTTTTTATTGTTTTCTTCCTGCCGCACAGGATTTGACACATTTCTATTCTTTGGCCTTGTGCTTGCAGGGAATTGCCAGGAGATTGATAAGAGCTGCCCTCAAGGAGGCTGCAAAGAAGAGAGAAATGATATATGATGATATAAAGAAAATTGAAAAGGGAATAAGACGTCATTTTCACGATGATATCACTGTGATCGTAGTTTATCTTGATCACCGAAAAGGCTCCTCCAATAGTAAATTCAAGCACAACAATGTTGGCTGCACCAGTGCACCTGTTGACATCTACTCGCTTAATGCTGATGAATCGGAGGAGGATCTGCTTAATACAGTTTCCTGAATTAAGAAACACCTTTTAGAGAGGTGACACACTGACTTTTCAAGTTAGGTTAATTATGAAATAATTAAGGACTACCTGGGAGGCATGTTGATTCTCAATAGTGAGAATTTATGGGAAAATGGAGAACAGTTGTGTAGATAATAACATTGAAGGATAGGTGGATGCGGATGGAAAGGGCCAGCAATCAAATTCTTTTCTTTTTTCCAAGTGAAGTTCTAACCTTGTTGTTCCTCTAGTGTTGTTTTTTTTTTATTTATATTTTGCCTTTGTTCAAGTTGATAATAGCCAATACCAGCAAGAGTTAAGCTACCATTTGGTAACTTTCTTCTTCATAATTTTTTAGAAATAACACAGTTTTTTCTTTCTTTCTTGTTCATTGATTGCTTGTGATTGCCACTATGTGATGCTGTAAGCCTGTAACTATTTGGTGGTGCGTACTAGCACTTTGATTTGTGTAGTTTAAATGAATTTTATAGTTTTTTATGGAATTTAATTGAATTTTTTTAGGTTTGTGTTTGGTTTGTGAATTAAGTGTATAATTCATTTATAAATCAACTTAATTTTATTCTTGAGGTCATACTAAATAAGTGACATTTTAAAGGTGTGTTTAGTTGTGAAAAATGTTTTTCATTTTTCTTAACACTTTTTTTAACAATTTGTGCATTCTTAAAATAATTTAAAAATTAATATTTTTTTAATATAATATTAAAAAAAATTGAGATAGAAAATAAAAAATATTTTTATAATTACACACTCTTAACTTTTTTCTCCCTTCCCTTCCCTTCCACCAACAGTAAATTTTTAAATGTTGATATTATAATGGCTTTTAATTTATGTGATTGGTAATAATGTTGATACATAAAAACGGTTTATAAAATAATCAAAATTTAAAAAATAATTTGAAAAAGGCTGAGTTTATGTTAAAAAAAATTTAAGAAGTCCTCATTTGCTATTGATCTGAAAAAGAGGAGAAAAAATTTTGAAATCCCCATTTGACTCTCCCAGCTACTCCTATTTTCCTTCCACAACAAACAGACTGCAATGTGGTTTTTATTCCTTTATCATAAATTCATGAGGTTTCTTTACCACTGCTTTTTTGCTTTGAAATGATTTCATTTACGTTTCGTTTGATTTAAATGAATTTTATAATTTTTGTAGAATTTATTTGAATTCTATAAGATATGTTTGATTTGTTAATAAAGTGTTGAATTCATTTACAAATGAATTAACCACATGTTTGTTTTGTTAATAAAACATGAAATTCATTTACAAATAAATTGATCATATGTTTGATTTGTTAATAAAAGTATGGAATTCATTTTCAATTGAATTCTAATAGAATTGAATTAGTTGTGGACAAATTCTATCAAAATTAATAAAATTTACAAATGAACTCTAGACATGAATTTTTATAAAATTAGAAGAATAAAGTTACCGCTCTCTACTTTACTATTCTCTCTCTCCCTCCTATTCTCTCTGTCTTTCATGCTTACTAGATCTATATTTAGTTAGGAACACCAAACTTTTGATTCCTTTATTGTTTTAGAATAAAATATAAAAAAATATGAAAAAATAAATTATAAAAATAAAATAAATATATTACTGTATTCAAATTGATATACACTAAATAAAACTAGCATTTTTTATTAAAAAAAGTTAAATTAACATTTAATTTTTAGATTTTATCCAAAAAAAATCAAATTTCATTTTTGGATTATAAATTCATCTTGTCAATTAAAAAATTAAATACTGTTAATTTGTTGAATAATATCAATAAAATTAAAATTTATATGTTAAATGAATTAAAACGTGATGTAATTAAGGGTATTAAGTAAGATTTAAATAAAAATGAATTGAATTCTTAGTTGATCCCAAACACAAAGTTCATTTTAACTCTACAAACACCAAACATGAAAATTCATTTGAAAATAAATTTTAATTTCAATTCATTTTAAAATGAAATGTAAGTTCATTTACAAATGAATTCTGGTTTCAGTTCATTTTCAAATGAACTGAATTCTATACTTTAGTTCATACCAAACGGAAAATTATGTTATAATTGAAAACTGATTAAAGTTTTAAGTAAATTTTACTTTGAATTTACTAAATTAAATACGTTTAATTAATTTTCAAACTAAATTGGTTTGAAACCCACTTAAACCTTTTAAGAGTGATTTTGTTCACGATGGATTAAAGTGAGACTGATTTAAAAGACATTGTTAATGAAGATGTTTAAGAACAGATTAAATAATGTTTTAATCAATAAACTTAAATGAATTCAAAATAAAACTTGCTTAAATCAGTTATAATATACTTCCTAAAATGGTTCATCCCATTCAAGAATGTATGACGGAGGAGAGTGAGCATTTCTATTATGGCAAAATGGTTGCCTTTGGCAGATGTTGTTACCTCAAAAGATTCTTTCTTCCCTAAATTATCTTCTATTCCACTGTCAACTCTTAACATCCCAAGACTCCAATTCTGTGAGTATCATCTTTGAACCCACTTACTCCTTATTCCTATTCTTCTCCAAGTCATCTGTTTCTGAATGTTTCCCATTCAATCACCTTCCTGAGGGAGCTCATTTGTCTTTCTGCAGTATCCTGAAAAGTCATGCCATCAACTTTTGTTCTCCGTTTTCTGTCTCTCACTCTAGCATTGTTCCTACACCAAGTAAAATACTTGCGCTGTTTGATTTTTTCCATTAAGAAGATGCTCTTTCAAGGTCATTAATTAGTGCGCTTCAAAGCATCTCCCCAATCTCACATTTAGTGTTGGGAGCATAACCCATCACCTACGATATTCTATGTTTTTCAATACCTATGTTGTTTGTGGGAAGAATTTACAACTGCTTGAATTTTGCACTTATAACCAGAGATTCTCTTCACACCTCTTTGATCCACTATTCTAGTCGCTCTCTCAAAGTTTCTACCAAACACGAAATGCAAGCTGCATCATAACAACAGAAAGGAAAAAAAGAAAAATCACTTTCACCACTTTACATTTCTATATATACTGACATTAAGAGCTGATCTTCAGTCACTGTACCATTTCCATCGAGTTCTTGTCATTTAACACCATATGTATGTATGATAAAAGAAACAAAAGGCAAAAAAAGAGGAATAAAGTTCTTGGTGAAGCTCCTGCTTCTTGAATTTCTTTCCCTACTTGTACTTTCTGTATATCATTTATGATATGGTTCTAACATCTCAAAATTTGTTTTTCTCTTTAATCGATGATTTCGGATGCAAAAACCAAAAGAATTGACAGAATATCAATTCTGAAGCATAAAATCAAGTTCTGCCGCTTCTGCCTTGGGCACAGAAAGTTTCTTTTCTGGAAAATGTGCTTGAGGATGCATTTTAGAGGCCATGATTTGAAGGAACTTTTAAGCTCTATCCCAATATGGCCTGAAGAAATCAAGTAATGAAGAAGTTGGGAAGAAGATCTAGTTCAGGTTTAGAACCCCTAATATACATGTGAACACAAGAACTTTCTTGTATAAAATTGATGTTTGGGTATGTTATATAAATACTGATATTTGGGATGACAAGTCAAGTCTTGACTTGCATTTGAGGTCTCATGTTCATGTAGCTCATGTACAGGCAAGAGACAATCTAAGTTTCAAGTTAGATAGGCTATGATTCTATCAAATATCTTTACTGATGTCTTCTGAAATTGTAATTCTTTTCTATTTTATTCATTCAGAGATCAGATGGTGATTGTCAATGCTACTCATTGCAAATTTTGTCTTGAAACTGTTACTGGTGAGATGAGTTTGTTTAAATGGAATCATTGCAAACCATTAGCCCCTAATTCCATGAGATATTCATTGTAATTTCTTCGTTAACAGTTTGAAGATGATTTGATCATTGCAACAACAGGGGAAAGAAAAGGAGCTCTTTTTTTTCAGGGAAATAAAGCTTCCTTTATTTATTCACCAAAGAAAAAGGAAAAATAAAGAATCCAAATGCTTAACAATGCAGAAAATCAATCAATCAATCATCAAATGAAGGAACTATTTTGTAACCTTTCATCTTATCAATCCAAGAAATGAAAGATGCTTTTGAGTTCCTAAACCCCACAAATCCATGCTCTTTGCTCTTGTTTGTACTATCCAAAAGTGACTCCCCACCCAGAATTACATCAACATACCACCAATTCCCAACCTCTTCCATTTTTGTAGGCACCAAACCCTTCTCTCTCACAATCTTATCCCACACAGGTCCCTTCTCCTTCATCATCTCAACCAAGCTCAACTTCTTGTCACCCTCTTGAAACCCATATTCCTCAATCCCAAACTGCTTAGCCAACTCCTTCCACAAATGCTTCCACTTGAACACATCCCCATTACTGCAATTAAACGCCTCATTCTTCCCGTACGGATCCACTGCCGCCCATATCTGATGCTCAGCGATCAAATCTGCATCTGAAGCATCTGAATACCCATCCCAAGCCGCGCAACACCCTGGAAAACTCAGTGGCTTGCCTTCGTACTTACATATCGCCGCGTAAACGCATAAACTACCCATTATATTCATCAAACTATACGGCGAGAACCCAAAAATCACTCCAGGCCTATGAACTGACCATGTCAAACCTTGCTTCTTTGCCACTTCCTCAAGCAACACATCCTCAAGGGTATAGTAAAAGTTGATTGCATCCAGTCTTGGAAGATCCTCATGAAATGGAGGATCATGAATCTGAATCTTTCCAAAAGACTCCAACGGACCAACGTAATGCTTTCGTCCAGTCTGCAAGCAAACGTGCTGCAGATTCTTAGCGTTTGGGATCACAGCTTTCAGTACATTGCTTAGCATTTTACCATTGACGATGCAGTTCTCTGCTTCAGAAGATTTCTTGGCCCATGAAACATAGAATATGTGGGTGACATCAATGAGTTTTGAGAGTCTTTCATTGCATTCTTCCTCGTTTGAGACATCGCATTGCATGTATTCAACAGGGTAATCGGCAGTATTCCAGAAGGAACGCGGGCGGCGGGCGACCCCATAGACCTTCCAGGGGCCACCAGGGATATCAGACAGGTGAAAGATCTCGGCCAGGCTGTTGCCAACAATGCCGGTTACGCCTATGATGAGGGCAACGCTGTGGTACTTTGTTGGTGCTTCATGTTCATCGAATATTTTCTTTGGAATTTGATCAAATGTAAGTACTTTAGTTAGTTTGCTTTTGAGAAGAGAATAATTAGATAATTGATGGGATTTGATTTTTACTTACCTTTGCAGCACTTATAGCTCCTGCCCACCACCAGCTCATTGTGTTGTTGGAGAATTGTTGCTGCAGGAGGAGATAAGTGAAATGAGATTGGGTGTATAGAGTGATTTTTATAATTAATCTTTGATTCTGTTTACTTAAGCACCCTCTGATTATTTATTTCCTTTGTTTGATTTTGATGCACGTCTATATGTATGTGTATGTGCATCAAAGATCTTATCTGGTATGTATGTATACAGTCATCTTATTGAACTGGTCAAGTAGTTCCTTCATTGTCTTTTTAAATTTATTTATATTTTAAGAGGTTATTTCAAGAAACACGAAAAGAGAATGGAGAGAAGGGAGAAAGTTAACAACACACGTCAGTTTTAAGAGAGAAATTATTTTGAAACCGCAACCTCGTTATATTTATACATAATTCTCTCTAATCACATTTTTTTCGATACGAGACAATAATTATTTAGATTCTTTTTCATTTGTTCTTCACTTTATTGTTGTTGATGAAATTTTAAACATGTATACGTACGTGTGTAAATTATCCGTTTGATAATTATTGAATTGTTTGATAGGATAAGCAATTTCAGCCAAATTAGAAATTGAGTCTAACGCATTCAATAATGGGTATATGACGGGACATGTTAAGAGTATTGTTACAAACATAAAATGAATAATTTCAATTTCTGGTTTATACAATTAGATTAGTCCAAATTTTATCACATCCAAAGAGTTGTCAGCTATATATGGACCAATTTTTTATAATGGAGTATTAGATTAGGGTTACGTACATCATTGGCACCAAGTGGTTGACTGGTTGTTCTGATGTATATCTTCAGCGAAGATAAGCATGCTTTGAAAATATCAAGTCCTTAATTCCTCCTTATTTAATTGCAAGTATCAATAACAAAGACTACATACCTAAGTTATTCACCTCTGCCCTTCCCATTCCCTATCATCTCTCGTTTGATCAGTACAAGCTCCCCTGCCAGCCTTAGTTTGAAGACCTCTGCTCCAGGTCTTCAAACTGACTAGTTCATAAGGCTTCCAGGGAAAATTACAGAAATGTATACATCTCTGCTAATCTCCATGACCAACCAGTATATAAATAAAGGCACAAAAGGCCAAACAAATGACCAAATGCGTAACTGATCAGATATGGGACCCTAACAGTTAACCACAATCCCAGTTCTGGACGAGGATCATCTATGACCATTTCTTTGCTATACGCTCCAATAACCTGCATTCCTCATCATTAGGAATATGTGGGTCAAGCTTCCGGAGATTGTCAACAAACAGTCTTGCGTCATCCTGATGATTTAGCTTACAGTATCCCCACCCACAATGGAGTTGTATGTGTTCTGGTTTCGTCTATATTCATGCTTGATCATGTACCGAAAAACATTAGTAGCCTCCACAAACATTGAGTCAGCTGCATAACTTGCAACAAAGGTATTATAGGTGATTACATCAGGAACATCCCTCATCTCCGATAATATCTGTGAAGCCTCTTTCGTCCAACCATTTCTACAGTAGGCAAAAATAACAGTATTATATGAAATTCTATAAGGTTTAATTCCTTTTGCCAAAATTTCCCTTCAAGTTTATTCTGATTTTCCAAAATTTTCAGAGCAGCTGTACATATACATCAAGCTATCATAAGTTGTTACGCTAGGAGTGAACCCGCTCTCATTCATATAGTTCAAGATCTCATTTGTTTTGGTAACCATCTGCTTTTGCCATATATTGAAACCATGGCATTTAAAGTAGTTATGTCAGGCGAAAATCCTTTTTTCCTCAACTCAAAGAAAGCACGCTCTGTTTCCAGTAGAAGGTCATTTTTACTATTAACTAAAGCAAGAGTCTTCAAGAGCACAGCATGAGGTTCAATCACCCCAGAATACATCTCTTCTGCAAGAGCATGCATCCGCTCAATCTCCTTGCCCTTGGCATAAGCATGAAGCATGAAGCAAGAATTTTCTCACTGTTCCCACATCCCTCCCCGAGCCAATGCTGCCAAAACTGCGTTATAGGTGGAAAGGTCAGGGGTTACCCCAACTTCCAGCATCCTATTATAAACATCCATAGCTTGGTCGAAACAACCACAACAGCTGTAAGCACCGATTAAGGTGTTGAAAGTTCTCAGGCACAAACCCTGCCCTCTTCATCTCCTTGAACACAATCCATACATTCGAATCCATTCCATTTTGTCCAAATACTGCCAGCAGTGTGTTCCAAGTAACAATATTTGGAGAACAGTTGCACGCCTTGATCTCGTCAAAAATCCTCATCATCTCCGTAAACATTCCCCTATTACCATACATCTTAATAAGGGCATTGAAAGTACAGATATTTGGCTTGCACCCAGCACTCATCTCATCAAAAACCCTCATCATAGATTCATCCTTCCCAGCCTTCTCGAATCCGGATAAAAGTGTGGTATAAGTAAAAACATCGTGCTCAATCCCTTTATCCACCATCTGGATTTTAAGTCCCACTGCTTCCTCCAACAGACCATCTCTAGCATAAGCTGATATCAACAAATTGAAAGTCACAATGCTTGGGGAAAACCCATCAAGTTCCATCTCTTTTAAAACCTCCAATGCTTCCTTAGGCCGCCGAGATTTCCCATAAACATCCATAAGTGTGTTATATGTAACCTCATTTGGACTAAAACCCGCTAATTTCATTTCCTCAAGAACCTAAGCTGCTTCTTCATGCAAGGACCCTCGCCAACAACTTATAAGCGTATTGTAAGTATACTCATCCGGGACAACCTCTGAACTCTTCATCCCCTCAAAGAGAGCTCTAATCTTGTTCCAAGGCATGCCCATCTTCCCATATACATCCAAGATCACATTATAAGTTATTAAAGTAGGTTTACACCCTTATTCTCCAACTTCTTAAAGACCTTCACTGCCTCCCATTTCTAGCAAAAGCAGTTATCAATGAAGTATATGCATATACATCAATATCAAAACCATCCTTGTGCAAATTATGCAGCAAAGTTGCGGCGGCTGAGACCTGACCATCTTTTCCTAGCATACTAATAATTACAGCAACAACAGAATTACTCAACGCCGACTGGAAATCCTTACGACTCCTAAACCAATCAAACACACTCAATGCTATGTCACATTTCTTGTAAAACCCTTAACAATACCAAGTATTTCCACAGCCAAAAAATCCACATTTGCAACAGGGTTATCTTTATACGGCGCAAATAACTGAGACAAAAGACTATCAAGTTCACTGAAACCAAAAGATGGGTCAATTAAGGATTGGAGAATCTGCTGACCTTGAGGAGAGAGGCGGAGGTTGGACCAGGACTTGCCGCGGTTAAGGTCACGGGACCTGCCAATTCGGGTTCGGGTTAAAGGGTTGTAGGGAACTGCGGCTTTGGTGAAGAAAGATGTCATGGAGAAGAGGTGTTATAGGTGGTGGTGGTGATGGTGGTGAAGTGGGTATTGTGGGTAGCTGGTATTGGTGGTGATGGTGGGTTTGGCTGTGGAAGATGGATTTTGAGGGAGGTGGGTTTGGGAGGAGAAGAGGGAGAGCTAGTTTCTCTGCCATTGAATAGAGAGAGCAAGCTTGTTTATTAGTTCGTTTGAATGTGGTATCTTGTGTGAAATTCACTCATTTGGGAGGAACAAAGACACAAGTAGGAACAAGGGAATATTTGAGAGGGTTGGGAATAATTCTGTTGTGGTTAATAAGTACAGAATGGCGAGCCCTCTTGACCAACCAAACTTTTCCATGTAATCAGTCAGCAATCAAATTCAAATACATTTAGCAAGTCATTTAGAATCTGAACCATCAATTAAGGCACTGGAAACTGGATATAATAATCTCGTCTTTAATTTAGATTCCAAGTTGTGCACTTCACTATTTTAGTGGTTGAGGGTGACGGCGAAGACCAATTTTTTTTACTGTAAAATGTAAATCTTAGTTTTAAAATGTTCTTCACTGTAATTTAAAATTTAAAAATTTAAATTTATATATAAATACAATATAATTTCACTACAAAAGAATTGATCCTTTGCGATTTACATTGTTAATCGCAGCAATCGATTCATTATATAAAACTTATGTGATTTGATTAAAAAAAAATTGAACTGATTAATCAAACAGATCACAACTTGTTTAATTTCAAAATACACTTGCAACTAAATTAGTAATTTCGATGATTATTCTTAGAAAAAGTATTTGGTCCTTACCTATAATTATCTTTTTTTGTCTCATTCGTACTTTATTTTTGTTTTTCACTGCATTTAATTACCTATCTACTTGCACCTATAAAGCAGAGAAAAAAAGAGGAGATACCTTCAAACTAAATTTACCAAGGATTCTAATCATGGAAATGAAGATCAGATTCATTAAATTGAACAACACATCAAAATTAGAAAATTTATCAAAATAACATTCAATCTCATCATATACGTAACCTCCATTTTAATTCTCAAATGAAAATGATAAGATTATCTACACAACGCTTTGTGCATGCATGGGAGATAAGATTCAATATGGCAGAAAAAACGTAACAAATCAACTATAATAGAAGAGCCCACGTCGGTTGTGAAGATCCTTTGCCCTTCATTAAGTCACTAAAATAATACTGAAACAAAGCATCTACATACTAAGGATCCCAAAGCAAAACTCTTAAAAGGCTACTTCTTTATGCAAGCACTAAAACTAAGAACATTACTAATTGCAGAAAGCAGCAGTCGTATTTTCACTAGTATCATCAACAAAAAGATAGCCCCCATGCACGACAGATCTTCCACACATCCTAAGCCCATTCTCTTGGAATTCATCAAAGAAAATGAGGACTAATCAACCCTGCAATCTCAAGAAATCCAACCCGGTCTTTGCCACCAAATATCTTCTTTAGCTTTTCATCACAAACTATAACCTTCTTGTTTGCAGGGTCCTAAAAAATGGCAAGAAAGGGCCAATCAGTTCCAAGCTAGTAGTAACAATATAAACTTAGATTAGCTCAGCATTATGTATTGACCGATGCAGAACTGAAGTTCAGAAACTAAAGATTGCGAAACCTCATTCACACTGAACCAAATCATCAAGGACAGGAAAATAGTAGACATCACCCAGAAACAACACATGCCAAAATTATTTTTACTTGTTTTATCTTTATGTGAAGGTATATTGAGGTAAAATTGCAGCAATGATCATTAAGTGTTTTTCATGAAAGTAATAATCAAGAAGTATTTACTGAAGTCATCAAAATAATATCTCACCGCCTTTGAATTTGCAGAAGAAGAAGAAGAAAAAGAAGAAAATGAGTAAATTATATTGTTACATTCTCAAAAATGAGACCTGCAGAATTTTTTTATATATAGGAACAGAAAGTGTATTAAAAATGCATCAAGGGGATGCCAACCCAAGTACAAAAACCTTACAACTCTAAATCGAGACCTGCAAATTTTTTCACATATTAATTGTTCACCCATGGGGAGTATCACAACCAAAGTTGGAAATTTGAATATGTAAACATACAAGTACAAAGAGTTTCTCAATACTTTGTTTAAAAGAAACTATGCCCTACAAGGATACAAGAACTTTTAAAACCAAAAAAAATCCACCATATTTCCCAAATTTTGGTTAATTGCTCATCATACATGAAGATAATCAACACATAACAAAATTCAACTGATCTTCATTCAGTTACTCAAATGTTGACATGCAGAATTATTCTAGAATCAACCAATTCATTTTATCAGCCATGAATCTTTAGCTATGACCTCTCTGAGCATTGAACAAACATTAAGTCTCAACATTGTATCCCACTGCCTCTCAGTCGTCGAATGACTCAAGTAAAAGGATCCTTCCTAACTCCTTGGGCAAGCGTTTGTAATTCAATGACATAATTTTATTAAGGCTATGTAAATAGTAAAATAACACAAACTAAATTAATCCATAATTCTAGGTTCTCTAAGGCAGCTGTTAGTACAAAAGTATCCATATAGCAATATTTTTTTGATTGGTAACCCCCCCTCCCCCAACACACACACCACTCAAACCTGGGACTCAGCCTTAACCATTGAGCCAAGGTGGCTATAGTGAAATGTTCATACATTTATTTATAATCCCTAAAAGATATTTAAGTAGCAAAAGGATTATTTGTTGATGCATATAATCCATAGCTCCTAACTCCTTGTACAATTACTGTTTTAAATATATCTCTGAAAACGTATGTAATGAATACGGATTACTGCGGAATGGATATATGAGCGAAAAGCTTCCAACTAAGACTTATCGAAAAAATAACAGGAACCAAAAACAGTAACTAATACTAAACAGCTTGGGCAACCATGTAAAAGGCCAAGAAGTTGTCAAGTATCCCCATATATATCTTTCTTTTTCTTCTTTTTTATGATCCCATACATACCTTTCAGTGCCAAGCATAACAACGTATCATAGCATACCACTAGTTTAAATGCATAACAGATCAACATAAAATAATGGTAAAAAGTCAAATCCAACAGTTCATCAGCACTGAAAATCTCTTCTCAAAATGTCAACTTTGATAGCATTAAAACTTCTTTGTACAAAAATCTAAGTCAAAAAACAGAGAACCTCACACAAGCATTACAAAAATCCAGAAATAACAGAGTAGAATAAACCGACACTGGACCATGAAAGAACAAGACTTGTGTCACTAATAACAAATGCTGCATCATACCAATAATGGCATAACCTTTTCAGATTAAAATCATCAGTCTTGCCCGTTTTGGAGCGGTGGTAAAGACAGGGATTGGAAAATTTAAAAAAAATCTTCAGACAACAACTAATAACCACATCCATATACCATCAGACATCAGTAATAACAAATAATCCCATCTAACAGACAACTAAAATCAAACTTAACTTCAGATATAAAAATAGAAAAGCAACATAATATTTTTAACACCTCCCTATCCAGACAAAAAAAACACCCACTTAGAACCAAAAAACCTAGCTGTCACAACAATAAAACCCAACTGCATCAATATCAACACAGTTGTACACAGCCCATGCTCAAAGTTAATACGAAATACTATCAACAGAACTTAATATCAATCGAAAACAGCAGCATGTAAATACAAGCCAATCAATTTAACCACCCCCCAAAAAAACAAGCATGAAGACAGCACAACTCATATTACCTTTAAACCAACACACTCATTCAAAAATAAAACCTGTCAAAACCCCCAATAGACCAAAACCACTTGAGTTTAACATCTCCAACCTTACACAAACAACGTAAGTCCCATACTGACCATTTCATCAAAACAGCACCTTATCATCCATATGTAAGTATTTACCAAAAAAAAAGCATCCATATCTAACTTAAAGACCCACTTAAAAATGCAAAAGCGCCATACCCATATCTTGAAAGTCCTACACAAACACACCCTTATTCAAGCACAAACACCAATAAATAAATAAAATAAAAAACACAAGTACACATACACACCAAACATATCAAAGTTGAAACATAATCAAACTTCATTTAATCCATCAAAACCATATCCAAACATAAAGCCAGGCCTAAACCCCAACTTCTCCGAGTCTCTTGACACACATTACACATCGTTGCTGTTTGTAACAAAAACACATAAAAACTATGCAAAGCCCCATAGAACCAACAATCTATACCAAGACAAACTAATCCTCTACCACAAAAAAACGAATAATGTTAACAAAGTAACATGCACATTTCGTTATTCAAATGAAGAGAAGCAATGTCATTTCTATCAACACAAAAGCCCACAGAAACTGGTACCAATGTAACCTTATCCGAACACAAAAACCCATCTGCTTAAACCCAAAAACCCCCAAAAAAAGTCAAACTCATTTCTTGCAACATACCTAAAAGGAGGGGGACAAAAAGTCACCTGCATTTATAAATACTAAGCCAACCTTATCCGAACTCAAAAACTCAACTGTTAAAACACCAAATGAAACACACAAAAAAAAAATGAAAAACACAAAATATTTTCTAGAATAAGTGCTTTAAGGGTATAGAGAGAGACCTGAAGATTGTGTTCTTTGATATAGGCCCAAATCTGCTTGAGAGCTTGAGTGCGAGGGATCTCGGGAACGCCAACAAGTGCCTGCATTTCAGGGGAAACGCGGCGCGGCTTCGTGATACCTCGGGGCTCGCGCTTCCCCGTGGCCGGCTTCGACGCCGAGGCGGAGATCACTGTGCGCACCATGCGCATGTTAGAAGGAGGAACAGCTGCTGGAGGGAGGAAACGAAGTGATGAGGGAGCTGACTTGGAGAGGAACGACACAGTTTCCGCAGAGAGGTACGTGGAGAAAATCCCTGAAGAGAGCGCCATTTGCTTCCTTGAGAGCTCTCTGTGTTTCACCGATATCTACTCGATAGAGGGTTTTGAGTTATTCCCTTCTGATATTTTTTCGAGGAAATGGGAAGAAAATCAAGAGATAGGGTTTTTTTTAACTAGAGAATGTCTCTCTGGGAGCCCACCTTAATACTTGGCGTGTCGGTTGAATGACTACAATACCCACGGCCCAAACCCAACTTCTGTATTTATAGAGCCATCATCCTTCTTTAATTTATGTTCAACCTCGTAGCGATGGGAGTTGGAAGGGATTTAACGGGTACCCGACTATTCGAACCCGTTTGAGTGGGATATGAACAGTTGTCAACAGGTTTGAAACGCGTATGCATATTATTTTTTTAATACTTGATGGGTTTGGGTAGGGTAGGGATAGGATTCATCGGGTACTCGTGAAACCTGATTACGAATATTATGATTTTTAAATATATATTTTTTTATGGATTCTAAATTTATTAGTTATGTTGTTATGGGTTGATTATAAAATTTGCATCACACTGAAACGAGTCACTTTGGAGTTTTATATGATATCAAGTCAAGTAATATCATGCTCGATTGAGTAATTAGATTGACATTAATTAATTTAATCCATATCATTATATAAAGCTTTTAAACTATACCATAGAGACACTCAAGCGTATGGTTTTTTAGTTTGAATTATATTATAAGGTTTATGCATGATATTCATAAAAGAAAAGGGGAAGGAAAAAATAAGCTCTAGTTAGGTATCCAAATTACCTTTGATTTTGTCTAAGAGTTAATTAAATACAACTTAAATCATTAAAATTTAAAATTTTTAAAACTTTTTATTTTAATTTTTTTATAATTTAAATTGAATTTAAACAAATACCCAAACAACACTGCGTGTGGAGACATGTGATCTATCATTCATATTAAATTGTTTGTCTCATGTGAATCTTCAAATTTTCTTTTATTTTCTTGTTTTTTTTGGTTAATTATAAATTTTAGACACAGACACCATAGAACACTTTTTATAAAAGGAAAAAAAAAATCAAACCAAAGCTATGTGCCAGCAAATGAATCAGTACTAAAAAATAAAAAAGACATTTATATGTTTTCAGGCAATATAAGTCAAGTTTTTGTCAAATGTTTATAGTTACAGTCCCAAATGGCAAGGCCCAGTCCAGAGTTGGCTTGTCTAGTTCGGTCATTTGTTCACTACAATATTCCAACTTAAAGGGCCCATGCTACATAACCTATAATTATATCACATCATCTGTAATTCTGTACATAAGCCCAAAAATAAATAATGTTCACCCATTGGGCCATGAATCTCTACACAAAATTTTGGATAAAATAGTTAATTTATAACCTCTCTTCTTTTTCTTTTTTTTTCGCCTAAATATGTATTTTAACCAATGTACTATTTATCGGATTTTAACTTTGTCTTGCACTATTTTTTGCGTGCGTTTTGCCACCTCAGCATTGATCAGAGCTGAGGTGGACATTCTGGTACGACTTCTCAACCTAATTTATTTGAAAGACTTGATTGAAACATTAAAGAATCCGATTAGTATAACTGATAGTTATAGAACAAAATTAAAACTTAATATATAGTCCTATGCCTAAAATCAGTATTTAGCCTTTTTTTCCTTTATATAACTACAACATAAGAAAACTTGTATATAACTATATAACTACATCGGGTACGCTTGGGTGTTGATTTAAACTCATTTAAATAAAGTCTGTTTAAATCATTCATTTAAGATATCATTTAGTATCATTTGAAAAAAGACTCATTTATCATTCAGCTTTTCAGAAAATTATAAAGTTTTTATAAAGTCATTCTTATCTTTTATGGTCTTTTTAGCCATTTGACAACAAAATATTTGATTTAATCACATTATCCAAAAAATCAAATACACTTAAATTTTCAATCCATTTTAAAAAAAATGATTTAATCTTTATTTAAATAATACCCAAAACGTCGCCGTTTTAAAACAAAAACTACATAAGAAAATATCAAAAAAAATTATCCAATAAAATAATAGTTTATACTAACATCGTGTTTGATAATATAGGAGTGAAATTAGAGCGAAATCATATTTTTTAAACAATAAAATTGTTGAAAAAAATTAATAATTTCACCGTAACGTCGAATCCAAACCTCAGTTTTGTATTAGTAAATATAAAGAGTCTTTAGAATTACATTTTATTTTTGAAGAAAAAAATTAAAATTGTTTAATTCCACTCGTGGAAAGAAATAAAAAAAATCCATAATAAATTTAGATTGACTTTATGTTTTTTCACTATTAAGCAATCATTTTTAAGTTAAACCTTGTGTGAGACTTAAGTTTCAACTCACCGTCTGGCATATCTTTGTTGAGAAGGAAAGTTTTATCACATCATATTTGTTAGCACAACTGCGAAATAAAAGACAAAAACCACAAAAAGTCTATTAAGATGGCGATCTAGTGGTAAGAAAAAAACCATTCTATTCACCTGAGTTTAAAAATGACAAATCTGTCAAATTTTAAGTATATTATGTTAGTTTTTAAAAATATATTATCATACTTTTATGTATGAAAATAACAAAATATACTTAAAAACAAAACACTTTTCTCGTGCAAACATCGCGAACCAAAAAGGATAATCTATCACAAAAAAATTAAATCACAATTTATCATTTGATCAAAACACAGAAATGTAAAATATATTTTACTCATTTTTAACCAACTGAAAAGATTTTAACAGATCGACATGAAGAGGTGGCTCGAATGTTACATCATTTCAGATTTTGAGAGAAATGATGTTTAAACCAACATGGGTGGCCACACCCCCAATCCCTTTTGCTCTACGCTGGTTCGGACTTAAGGACCCAACATGAGTTAGGCGCTGTCATATAAACTAAAACAAATTTCGTACAAACCTTAGCAATTGTAATAGGTTTTTTTAGCTACCTGTAAAGGTAACGATATTTACAAAGATTTCGTAAGGGTAAATTTGTCATATTACGGGAGCATTTCTCTTTAACAATCTGTCTTGTAGGCTTTGGAATTGTGGTTGCACATAGAAACAAAATTTGATTGAAATTTATGTAATCAACTTTTATAATGAGGTGACCATGTTAAAGCAATTATGCGAGGTGAGAGGTCAGAACCGAGAGGGTCCCTCTAATTTAAATTGAAATTAAACCACGCTAATCATGCAAAGAGCTACATTTGATGGATCTCACCGGGAGAAAAATAATATGGATTGGTTTATAAGCAAAGCCTTTTCCATCATTATTTATCGCTTTAGCTATATGGTAACCAATTTGATAAGGACAGGTGAACCCGGCCAGTTAATCATGTCTTTTATGGGTTAGGGCTTAGGTAGAGATGGGTAACAGATGGTCAAGCTGGATATTGGTCGGATTTTATGAGTAATGGATTAATGGATAGGAGTCTAATTAGTTTTATTTTTTATGTTTATATTCATGTTTTAGTGAATAAATAATTAGTTAAAAATAATTATTAAAAAAAAAAATTATTTAGGTGAAAATTCAGCCCGAGTCTTATAAGTAACAGGTAAAGGTTAAAACTACTCACTTTTTAATGATTCTTTTTAATATCCACACTCTTATTTTACCAAACGAATAATGAATCAAAGCAAATACGAACAAAAAATCTTACCTCCAAAATTTAATACCATATCAAAAGCTCATGGGGTATAACATATCACCAAAAGCTTAGGATATGTTTGGGTAACAATTTTTTAATTTTTTTGAAGAAAACATGTTTGGATAACTGTAACTCGAAAATTATTTTCAAAATAAAAAATAGTGAAATGTTGTTTGGATAATCTTATTTTGAAAATTGTTTTGATACAACTTATAATTAATTTTAGTTTTGAGTTTAAATTTAAAATCTATATTAATTTTATTTCTCATTTTTACTAAATACTTAAAAATAATTGATATTATTTTAGTTTCAAATTTTTAATATTTTTTATATACCATAAAAGAATAATAAAATAGAGAAGTGAATACTGATTTTGGGGTTATTTTTAAATAATTATATAAAAAATATCAATTTGAAGTTTTAAAAAATTATTTTTAAAAACCTCTTGTCAAATGAGTTTCTAAAAAATAATTTTAATTTCTAAAAATTGAAAACAATTTCAAAAAAATCCGTAACTTATCCTTAGCTTCCACTATCCACAATTCGTTTGTCTCATCGTTGTAATTATAATGGTAGCTGCGTTTGTTTTTACCTGAACAGCAGCAAAGATTTTGGTTCAAGGCATCCATCTCGGCGTGACAGCAAATTAGGCCCCACATAATTGGAGGCGGTGCTACAAAAATTGGATGATTGATTTCATCGAAAAAAACACTTGAGTACAAATCACATTTGACAGTTGCCATAAGTGACACTTTTGCTTCTGTTTCCATTTTGCTGTTAGGCCCATACATAAATACTCCGTAACATATATTACACAATAGTAATTAGCATCTGCCAACGTGGCACCCTGATCTTACAAAGAAAATCACAAGCAAAGTAGGCCCCATGAAACGACCCCAATCAAGAGATGCCATCGTATAAAATGTTTTTGCTGAGCTTGTGAAAGATTTATGATATAATTATATTTTTAATAAATAATAATATTATGAAATTAAATTTAAATTTTTTGTGTGATGCAGTATTATAACAGATATATGATATAATGATTAATTTTATTATTAAATAATATAAAAAAAAATTATTTTTTTATTTTCATTCAAACGAAAAATGGATCTTTATATTATATATCTTTTATTATATTGTGTTAGATAAAAAAAAAATTTTGTGAGAGTTATCATGAAATCAAAAAAATTTATTAATAATCATAAAAAAAATTAAATAATAATTTTAATATTTAAATTTTTTTTAAAATTTTATGATCGAACTCATTTTGTAATCCTTGGATGAAAAAAAAACCATTTACTCTTTTTTTTTTTTATTATTATCATCTAACAGTTTAACATGTATTTACGTTATGTAATTTTTTAGCGTGTTACCGGACAAAAACTTCTCCCACCGCAGATCTGTTTGGTACCAAAATGTCGGACCCACACGTTGTAGGCCGAACCGTATTTTGAATCTTGATCCCCCAAACCCCGAAACTCAAAATCCCCCCTCTATTTATATCTTCTTGTCCCCGTCCTCACTTCACGCCCTGCACTCAACACAGAAGTGCGCACATTAACCACTGAGGTGTTGCGCACGATAAACAAAAATAAGAAGAAAAAAATGACGATCGATCGGAAATCAATGCTTTCAGTTATCTGTATGGTTTTGATTGCCGGCGTCGGAGGCCAATCTCCTGCCACTTCTCCGACCGCCACACCGGCGCCTCCTACACCCACTACTCCAACCGCATCACCACCCGTCGCAACAACAGCGCCACCGACCCCAACAACCACCACACCACCTGCCGCCGCCACTCCACCTCCAACGGCAGCTCCTCCACCTGTAACCACCTCTCCACCGCCGGTATCCGCTCCTCCTCCAGCAACTCCCCCTCCGGTGAGCTCTCCACCGCCGGCAACACCTCCTCCTGCATCTCCACCACCGGCGACCCCTCCCCCTGCTTCCCCTCCTCCGGCATCTTCCCCACCGGCGACTCCACCTCCTGCGGTGCCTCCACCGGCTCCATTGGCGGCTCCACCGGCTCATGTACCTTCACCTGCTCCGAGCAAGAAGAAGGTTAAGGCTCCAGCATCATCTCCGTTGGCTTCCAGCCCGCCAGCTCCCTCTGCCGGGGCTCCGGGGCCCAGCCTTTCGTCGATCTCCCCTGGTCCGTCAACCCAGACCAATCAGGTACGCATCTTTTGGGCCCATGATATGATCTTACAAGAAAATCGTCTAATAGCTTAATACGTAGTGTGCTTTGAACCTGTGTGGTCTTAGTGCAGATCTCGGGGTTTTGGTATAGCTGCATTGTGTTTACATTGATAGATCTGTGTCTTGACTCTTCCATGAGCTGGTCTGGGTTTTAGCTTGAGGGTTTAAGGGTAGGCGCATTGTAGCAAAAACGCAGTGAGATTTTCTATCATGAGCCAAGGCGGTTATGTTCGGTGTTGGCGTTTGTTTTCTCGTTCTGGTGTGGCGAGTTCGATGATTTGATCTTGTACAGTGAGATCAGATGAGAACTGGACACGTGTTAAGATATTATTGGTTGACAATCACAGCTAATTTTTTGACCATCCTTGACATCTTCATATCTATTCGATTTATTACACGTGGTTTAAGAAGAATGTGATCATCACTCCTGCATTAGGAGAAAGCATAGAATTACTAGTGCTGAAATAGATACCCACTGTCTCGTTTGGCTTAATCTGCGATAGAATCTGTTTATCGTTTTGGACTAATAAAACAGTCGTAAAATTATAGTTGTTTAGTGTTTTTTTGTGTTAAAATAGAGTATTTTTTGATTGATTCGGTCTAAACAATTAGTTTAGATCAATCAAAAATTTTACTTATAATTTTAAAAAAATTTATCGATAAATTAACATTATAAGTAAAAGTTTTAAAATTACTAGCACAATTTCTAATTGGTCTAAAGGTCTAAATGCGTACCAACCAAAAAATTTAATTTAAAACAGCTTTTCTGAATCAAAATTTATTTCATAAACTTGGCCAAACATGTTCTTAAATTTAGTGAATTTTTTATTTAATTTAATTTAATTTTTGTTGGGGGGAGGGGGTAGCACAAGGTACATAATCCCAAGAATTTTTGGAGTCCAGATGCGCCAGTCTGTTAAGTCATAAGATAGTCAATAGTCATAGGCTTCTGGCTCTGACAGAGTCAACAGATCCAGAGCCAGAGGGCAGGTTTCAACTAGTTTTTCAGTTCCTATCTTTAGGTTGGCTCTTGTCTTGTCTTGTTCTCTAGTTAACTCGTATGTCCATCCTCAAAAGAAAGGAAAAAGGAGAAGAAAAATGTTGAGCCCAAAGTCCAAAACCAACCATGTGGGTGGGTTTATTTAATATTTGGCAGATTAATTATCCATTAGTTAAATAAAAATTTGCTTAGCGGGATTAATTTACATGTAATTATTTTATTACAATTTAACATCAGTCAGCTGATTTCTGAGTCTAATTTAATTAACTGATTTTGGTTGCAGAGTGGAGTAGAGAAGATGTGGTCAATGCAGAAGATGATTGGAAGCTTGGTCTTTGGATGGGCTCTTCTCCGGTTGCTCGTGTAGGCATATGGTCTGTGTCTGTGTTCCTCAGATATTAATTTCCAGCAATACATTACTGGCTGCCATTGCTGATGAGACTTTATTTTTATTTTTTTCACTACGTGTACGTGAGGGGGATTTTTTAGGGGAGCTTTTGTATCCGAGGGGGAATTTGTTTTTTATTGAATTTATCATTTATTGGTAGCTACTACCTCCTTCTCTCGTGGTTTCTTTTGTCTATCACTAGCTTTTTACATTTTCATTTCATTGATTATGTTTGGTTCTCTCTTTTAATTTGTTTTTTGCACTTGTTAATTCAAGCAGTACCCCCCACATAAATCCAGTAGATAAAGTATCATATGGAGTAGTAATTAATAAAGAATTAATGGAAGAGTTAGAGTTGGTTTCATGGGTTTGGCCTTTTTTTCTCTTTGGGGCTAAGTGGCTTTATTGTTTGGTTGCAATAATGTCAGAAACTAAATTGACTAGCCTTGTCTCACTTGTGGGTAGCAGTATATTCAATATAAATGGGTTTATAAAAATATGTTGCAATATATAGGTTTGCTCTGCTGTGTTTCATTCTGAAAAAGTTTTTGCTTCTAGTTCTCAAGTTGCAAAACATACTATGCTTGGCTGATGTTTAGAAACTCATATAAGTATTTTTAAATAATTTTTATTTTAAACTGATTTAAACATATTTTAATTAGTTGTTAAACATAATTTTTACCGGTTTAGTTGCAACTTAGAGCCTAATTCTTTCTATGATAAAAACCGATAAGGCAGGCCATAATTTTGTTCACTTTTCCAAATTGATGGAATAACAATTGGTTTTTGTTGAGATTTTCTCTTAAAATCCACTTATTTAAATTTATAATAATAAATAGGTAAATAAAAAAAACAAATATCAAACACAATATTTTAATTTTGTTTGACAATTTTCTTGCTTAAATCACCAACAAACTCACAATTTTATTAATTCTTAACAACAGCTTTAAGAAAAACAAAATTATTACCCTTACAATCCAAAATCCTCAATATACCTAAAGTTCTCTACTTAGCTCTAGTAATAATATTAAAATTATGAGTATCTCAAAAAAATTTTAAAACCTCTTTTATATAGAAGATATTTTCTTAATACTACTAAAAAAATAATAATATAATAAATTACTATTAATACTTTTACTAGACTAAACATTTATAGAACATAGATTTATTTTTTTCAAACTAATTAAAAATCCTTGTTACGGAAAATTGAGTCAAATTCAAAACAGTCTTTAAACTAGCTTGCATGAATGTAAATTTTATTTTAAAGTAAATGAACAATGAGCTGTTTACTCTACACATGATAAAGAAAGGATTTTCTATCACTCTTTAGTGTCTTTATCAGAAAAATTATAGAATTTTTTCTTCGTCATGATTCTCGTGAAAATAAATACTGCTAAAATACATTTTAATAGGATCTTGATATATATTGGTCATTCTTTCGACTTGTCAATAAGGCCCGAGCAGTATCAATGAGGGCCATTCATGGGTTTGAAGGTACATGACATTTTAAAAAAGCCTGCCTCTGTCTAGTAGGCTGAAATAAGCTGGGCTTATCATATGTTGTGGTTTTCTACTAATTTGAAAGAAAATTGCCAATTGGAAATTTTAGCTACCCCTCCTCTGTTTATACTGATGTTATTTTTGAAATTTTTTAGATACCAACTAACAAAAAAATTTCAAAGAAAAAGACTGATGGAAGCTGTTTTGTGCTTTTGAAGGAAGCCAAGTCCTTTTCTTTGCTACTTTTTAACCACTTTTGTTCTTTATTTTCTTTTTTCTCCAAAAGTGTCACAATGCTTAGTTTTTAATAGTAGAATGATTGGCAAATTAAGTTATAACAAAAAAGAGAAGGAATAACAATAAGAGAGAAGTGAAAATCTTTTTTTTATTCTGCACTTCTTAAGATGTTGAAATAAATAAGAAGATATCAATTTTAAAGTTCAAACCAATTTGTTTTAATAGAACAAAAAAATTACTAAAGTTAATTGTATTTCTCTTGGTGTCACTTACTCCACTTATCCACAGTGGGTTTGAACTTTGTAGAAAACAAGAGTTTGCAATTTCTCTTATGATTATCCTTTATTCTTTATTAATTATCCTTTATTCCTTTACTCTTTCATGTCATTTCTTTTCTCAATGTTGGGTTAAGTGTTGGCAACAATTATCTTATTACGGAGGCTTAAGTTGAGCCAAAGTAAGAGTTGAAATGTTGTGCTTGTGATATTGTACGGTTTAGTGATTTGAGTTGCACTGTGGTTATTGGCTACAGCTTTTGACATAGTGATAGGCGCTCGATCCTAACAATTGGTATCGGAATTAAGGTCACAGGTTTGATTTCTAACGATACAAGTGTTAAAGAGAAGATTGTTAGATTAGGTTTTGGCATGAATTGTCCTGTAGTAGAGGCACATGTTAGTGCAGTGGTAAGTGTTTAATCCTTACACTCTCAACTTCCCTCAATCCAAACAAAGTCCATAAATAATTTACAAATCACATTCTCAAATGAAAATTCAATTATTTTGGCAATAGGAATGTACAATTATTTCCATTTTCTTTTACTCCAAAGTCATCTATAATCATAAATTCTAGATCAAACACCTAACATTTTAAGGTATTTGATCTTTTAGAGTTGATGTTGTAGTTATTATTATATGTATCTAATTTTTTTCGTGTGTGGTTTTTTTAAAAGTGGTGATACTACGGAATATAAAAAATTCACAAATAATCATAAAAAATTAAACAATAACCTTGATATTTAATTTTTTGATATAATTACTATTTAATATTTTCAAAACTTTCTCGATTTCTGAATAACACCCACCTAGCCGATTCAATGAAGATCCGGATCCTTTGCTTAAATAAATTCAAAGAGAGGGAAAGAGAGAGTTATCCTTTTTGGAGTGGGAAACTCTTTTGCTTGTAGTATGGGGTAATAGTAGAGTATCATAAATATCAATCAATTATAGGGTACTCTCATAAATATGCAACAGTATCATAAATATTTATCAAATCTTTGCACACCACCAGCTAGTGGAAGTTTCCTTTGCCGACACTTTTTAGAAATCTATGATATCTCATTTCATAAGTTACTAAAATTTATTACATTCTTGAAATGCTCAACATATATGTCAACCAATTTATGAAACACTTCCTAAAATCCTGCTACATGCTTGTAGATTTATAACACTAAGCCAGACAAATGGGGTAACAAAGTCAAATCAAATATGAAAATACCCAAGAAGCTCATTTCCAATATGAACTACTTAAAATATATATGGTCTAGATTCTAACCCTTAATTGATTAGACTTTAGAGTTTATGCTTAAACCTTGTTTAATTTTCTTTTAATTAAAAAAATAGTATACTTGTCAATGATTCTCTCTGCTTTGTCCCTTTTTCTCTTTGGTGAATAGAATTTTTGGATTTGTGAGAGTTACTTATTACATGCAAGCTTAATTGGTTGTATTTTTGTTCAATCTGAGCTTATTTATGAGTTATTAAATCAAGATTAAATTTAAAGGAAAGAAAAGTGAGGAGATGAAAAATCTGAATAATCGAAAAGTAAAAGTATCGATTTTCTTCATTCATGTTTAATAGACTGAAAAAATTAAAAAAGAAAACGTAAATAGTATTATTTTTACCTTTATATCATTCATAATGTTATATATATATATATATATATATGTGTGTTTAATTGGTATATTGATAATAACTTTTTTATTTTTCATTCTCTAATCTTCTCAATTTTAAAATATTATAATTTATACGTACAAAATAAAAATATCAACCTTTTTAAATTTTTCTCTCGTACCAAACACAATCTCTTATTATTATTTTTTTTTACCTTAAGTCATTGTTTAGATTAAAAAAAATAAAATAATAGAATAAAAAATAAAAAGGTATACATATATCTTTGTTTATGATTTTTTAGTAGGTACTCACATCCCTCCAAATCTCATAACTTTATTTGCCTTTTCAATTCTCCTTTGTGTTAAAGTTTGAGGAAAATAAAAAAAAAGAGAATGAAGGGATACTTTAAAAGGATAAAGATTCTCACTCTACTTTTAATCCCTTCTTTTTTTCTTCCATCTTCCCTCTGTTCAAGCTACTGTTGGGTAAAAACTTCACCAACTTCAGTTGAGGTGCCTTAACCTTAGCATATGAATGTGTTTGTTAAGCATGATAGCTAAGCAATGGGCATTGAAATATTTTGAAATCATTTTTTGTTAATTTGCGAAGATTGAAAACGAAGATCGAAATCTTGATTGGTAATTTTCATATTGAAACTGTACTTCCCACACAGTCAAATCCCTTAACTCTTTGTATCTTTGGACTCAACGGCTAGCAGTGGGTTTCACAGTATTGAATAAGCTGAAAGTGCCCAAAAAAGCACATGTTTACATAAATACAAACTTCTGTTGTGCTTTAAAAGCAAAAATAAATACATACACTTATGCTTTAAAAGCACGAACTTTCAGTATGATTATACTTTGGGTCCTTAAATATTCACATGTGCACACGTGTGGACATCAAATAGTCACATGTGCACTCGTGTGGACATTCAATGATACAAAAACACATACCACTTGATGATATTCTAATTAGTTTTTTTTTTCCTTTGGGATATACATTAGATTAGAAGTTAGGATCTTTACTAAAATTCTCAATCCCCCTTAATTACCCATGTTGAATTAGTTTTAAGTGCAAGCTGAAAGTTGAAATATCTGTGGTTAACGGTTAGTGCTTAATTATCCTTTTCTTTTCTTCTTGGTGAAAATAAAATTAATTTAAGATATATATTGAAAATGTTTCTACATCAGCATGTAGGGATGGCCACGAGTCAGAACAGTTTAAAGCTCGACTTGTGAAAGCTTGGGTCGATAAGGATTTTAAGCCAAAATCCAAAACGTTTGATATAATGAGTCGAGCTCAAGTTGACATATATTCGACTCACCAACTCATAAACTCAACTCAAATATATATTATATTTTAAAAATAAATAATTATATACTTTCATTTAGGTTTGAAAGTTAGGTGAAATTTTTCTTTACTCATGTTCTAAAGCTAAGGTTTGTGGTGCTTAAAAAACTGACTCGCGTGCAAATTCAAGAAAATAAGTACGAATCGAGTTTAAATGTATATTTTTTATGTTCGGTTCAAAATCAGTTAGACCTCAAATAATTGAAAGCGAACTCGAATACTCGAAAACTTGGCTTTGTCAGTTAGTGTCTGAACAATTCGAAACTTGTCAATCACACGAATTATAAACAGAAAAAAACTAAAACACGATATATCCAGGTTCACCCCATAATAGAACTACGACCTGCCAGAAGTTTCACTATTATCAACCTCACAAATATATCGTTACAATGTGTGTTCAGTACATAGAGAGTATTTATAAGCAACTTAAGACGTCATAATTAGGGTTTCCGCCCTACCGCAAAACCACGACTATTTATGAGCCCGAGTCTAAAACACCAAACAAAAAATCAGATCCAACTCATGTACAGAATCTGAAAGTTTCATAATCGTCAAGGGTTTTATAAATCTAAACCCATTGAAATTGCACCACTCTGATAGTGTCAACACTTAAATTATACAACCATACACTCCAACTATGCAAGTCTGTTTTTGTCTCATATCTTCCTTTTTTTTTTTTTTCTTCAAAACAGGAAAGATCAGCAAAATTCTATCTACCAAATTTCTTTTCCAATGCAAGAATGAAAGTAAAATGTACCAACCCAGGCCAATGAAGAGACATTATATTTGATGATTGCTAAGGACCAATCTAACAACCTAGTTGAATGGTCCAGCTAGGCTCACATCTTAACTTTAGAATATGTGACTGCAAGATTTTGTTTTGATTGGTTGGTAATGATGTTGGAAGGTGACAATTAAGGGGGTAGCTAAGGGTTGGTCAAGCTGCCCCTTTGGGACAGTGGTTTAGTGTCCTACTTAGGGTATATTGATCAACTTATTATTATTGGTCCAGATTCATAGTGCTTTTTCTTCTAGTTTCTCCACCTTAGAAAAGAAATCTCAAGGAGGGTCCATAAAATTAGGGTTCGTTTTTTTCTTATTATTGGTAGACGAAAACACTCTAAGAGCTCGTTCAATTGTAAAGGTAGAATCCATGTTTGGTGCTTACCTTACTAAATGTTCTATATAAACTTTTACTTAAATATATATTAAAATATTTTTAATTTTTATGTTCCTTTTAGTTATTTTTTTCACATTTTCAATTGTTTTTTTTTTCTTCTGATTTTAATCGGATTGTTCTTTTCTTGAGTTTTTTTTGCATATTCAGTTTTCTAATAAAAAATATATGATCATTATGCTTAACATACTTATAAGTAAGAAAATAATTGTTAACATTGTTTTATCATATAAAAGAGCAAAACAACATACTCATAACGTGTGTTGAGTTACTTAATGTATCTTTACACGGAAAAAAAAAAAATTGTTACCGTTGTGCTAAGCCCGAGACCAAATATTAAATCAAAAATTAAAAAAAAAAACAATTAACTATTTATGTATTATTCTATTGGTATCATATCATAGAAGTTAGGACCCATAACTGACAGAAAAAAATGGGCTAGGGCTGTGCATTTATATGATTTTGAGTGCTGCTTTAATGCAGCCTCATATAGTCAGTCATATTGCACAACGACCGAATGAAGAAAAAATACTACAATTGGGTCCTAGCTAGCTACTTGATCATGGAAATTCCGTAGGAAGTTTCAGTTTTGTTAAGTTGGTTTCCACGTTCACTAAAAGAGACAAAATAACGGTAGCCTTCATCGGTTGAGAAATTTGACCATTCAGAGACATCATCACGAGGTGGAACCTTCACCCACCACGGATAAAATTGTAATAATAATGAAATCAAAAGAAAAAATGAAAAAAAAAAGTATCTATCTTTAGAAAAAAAATAGAAATGAAAACACCAAAAACGCAAAAGTGAGGTAAAAGAAGTGAAAGATGATCTCTGCAAAACTAGATAAAAATATTAGTAGTACCGCTGAAAGTCTAAAACAAAGCAGCAAAGGTAAAGAAGATGAGGAAATCACATGGGGTTTGGGAGACCTTTTTCACCTCGTGCTTTACTTTTTAATTAATTTATGCTTTTCAAAGTTGTAGAAAACACCACAAAGAAGTCTTCTTAGGCACCGTTGGCTCAACTTTCAAAACGGTTTTAACTTCCAAAAAACAGAATTAAGCCAAACATCTCAAAAACCCATTTTTAAGAAGAATCAGAAAAGTAAATTGTAAGAAACTGAAACAAAAATTACACGATTGCTATACCGTTTCAGAAACTATTTTGACTCAGGACAGTTGAAACTCAGTCAAGCCAAACAGTACCTAAATCCAATGGGGCCTGGGAGCACAGTGAAGAAAAAGTTCCCAAAGGTAACACTGCTGCTGAACTTTCAAACACTAGATGCTGGCAAGCACCATGTGAAGAGAAGGCCATACACATGGATACTGTTACTGGGACACCAATAGTCACAAAACCTCTACATTCAAAAAGATAATGCAACTCATAAGAGACCCCACTTAGAAAGTAACAAGATTTACATCTCCATGTCAAGATTAAACATTTCATTCAACGAGAAACAAGAGCAGCAAAAGTAAAGATGTAATACAAGCAAAGTCCACAAAAAGTCATTCACAATGTAAAAGTACAAATGAGCACCGATGGACATCCTGTTTTTGTTTACATCATTTTCTTCAGCAGTACTGACCCAATGCCGAAGTACAAAGAAATCACTATATCAGAGACTATTTTGCTTATACCAGATGAGTGAAAAAAAATATATATTTTCATCTCCTCATTTACCCAGCCCTCTTTCACCAAATCACTTTCCCATACCCAGAAACATCTTTTAAATCAAATAACCACACCAAAAAAGGCCATAACCAGTAAAATTAACAAACTAGACATATTTAGTGTCAAACTCAGGCTGGAAAGCAGCAGTTCCCTTTTTACTGCCATCACCATTTCACTAAAGCATGATAATTAGTAGAATCATTAAGGTTAATGGTTCTGTTATACCCCCCAGCTTCACTATCTTCCTTAAAACATGGAAGGTAAAATAAAATTAACCTCCGTTTGCTCTATCCCTAACTGGAAAACCGAGCTCCAACACCAGAGTTGAATTCTGTAATGAGTATAAAGATTCATCGAGGGCCCAATTTGAGCCTGTGAACAATTATGCTCTATTTACAGATTGATAGAGGCATAACCCAACATAAAAAAATCTAACTTGACTCCTACTCTGTAACATCTAGCGTGTTAGTCAATTAGCATAAGCTACCAGTATAAACAATTGCCCTGATTTGATCCCACACCTTTGTTAGACTTCCATCTTCCAGATCATATTATCAGTGCCGCCATTAAGTCCTTTCTCCAATGCAGCAACTTTGGCCCGATGTGCTGCCAATACAATTGAACTCTTCCCCCTTTCATCATTAGGGAGCTCACAAGCTTCACTGATGGACCCTGATCTTAAGTCAGCTGGGGGGATAAAACAGTCTACAGAAAGACCTGGAACATTAAACGCAACCTCTTCGATAGTCCAAGCTTCTTCCATCCTTGTTTTGGTATGGCTCATTGCCACCTCACCAAATCTGAAAAGGGTCACAACAGAACGTCCCGAGTGTGCAATCATGATCCCTTCAACAGGTCTGTAATCGTCAAGGAACGAATTGATAGTGGTTTCCCAGTAAACTGCATCACCACCATTAGATTGGATTCGGGTCAGATGTGAATCCTCCATGTGAACAAGAAGTCCAGTCTTCTGGCTGAAGTAGCCAAATAAGACATGCCTTATGATCTCTGCTGGGCCTTCACTCCTTGCCTTCAGTGTTTGAGGATCAGCAAAGAGCTTCAGAATGAAGCAATCCTCACCGTTAATCTTCTTCTCTCCTATGCACCTTGCATTGGCAAACATTCTAGCCGTGGTTCTTGGATCAAGACCCTGAAATAGGACAATTAAACCAAAAACCCAGATCAGAAAATGAGAAGATGCATGATTTAACGGCCAGAGCAATGCCACTAAATTGAAAAGCAAAATTCACCTGAAGTGCACGACGCAAGAGTCTAACGGGCCCTTTTGCAGTGTGGGCGCCGAGCCAAGGCGTGTGCCTCCAGACAAGCTTGCCATTGCAGCCAGCATGAACTTTACTGCCCCCGACGGCAAGCTCAACATACCACATGTCTGGATTCATCTGCCAGAGAACAAAGCCACCCGACTCTGCACCTCTAGAGCCATTCCGATTTCTAACAGTCTTAGTTGCAGTTTCGAATTCTGAAGCTACCATTTTCAGCTTCCCCATGGCATATGCATTTCGAATGGAGTTTTGCAGTTTCTGGCCTCCAGAAGCTGCTGTGTACTGTTGTAATATGTACTGAGCAGAGGAAGTTTCCTGCAAAATACACCCATAAAAGACAAAATTACAGAGTGGTTTTGTGAAATTTAGGCTGCTTTTCACTGATATAGTGATAGGGAAAATTTTTAATATAAGAAAAACCCAAAAAGGATCAACTAATCAAGTCAGAGAAACTTCATTAGCAGAAACGGCTCACATTTATTCTACAGCTATTAACAGCTCATTCGAAGCCTAGGATGCAAACTACAAGTCTTTATTTTTCTAAAGCACAAATATCATTTTTGTTTGATAAGAAAAATACAGGGACAAAAAATAGAAACCATAAAACTAAGGTTTCACTTTAGATGGGACGGAGCACACATTCAGTTAGGAAAAAACAAAAATGAACAAAAGATTGGTAGGAGCTATTTCTCAGGTTATCCACCAAATTCTCAACAACCAAACATACGGTTAACCTAATAAGGAAAAAAAAGAAAAGAAGCTAAAAGAGCCCATTTGATCTAAAGAGAATTCATAAAGCAAAAAACATATAAGAGCACGAATATTGAGATGCTAAGTGTCCAGTGATTTCGCCAAATCTACGCAAAACATAAACAAAGTTAGAAAATTAGTGCAAATCTAAACTACCAAAATCGTAAGAAACATTCTGCACTCCATTACATAAACAATAAAATTAAGCGAAAAATTAAACGCTACTGCTTTTGGTAAATGAAATCCCATCCAAATCTGCTCCCTACTCAAGATCATCATAACACCATTGGAAAAAAAAAACAGCATTAGTACTTAAAATTCCTCAAATGAAACTCATTAACACAAACTCCATAAAGAGACTGAGTGAATTCCACCGGTAACTAAAGCCAACCCAGTAATTAGTAATTCTATGGTCATATATATACACAGAGAGAGAGAGAAAGGGAGACTAACGATGGGAGTGTTCTTGATGCTAAGGTGAGGCAAAGTGTCAGTGTTGCTGACGTGGACAGGGGCGAGAGGAGCGCCCATGACACCGAGCAAAAGCCTCAGATCAGACCTCTTGTAAGCCATGGCGGTCACTGAGGGAGTCCGCGTGAGCTGGCCCTTGACCCACTGGCCCAAGCCCGACCCGCTCCTCTTCGAGTCCCCGACTTCACCTCCGTCGGGATCCGGGCCCTCCATCAACGGGGCCAATGCCTCCCCAAGTGGCCTCAGGCTTCCGGATCTCGCGATCAACTGCTCAGGCTGCGCCACATAGTAGTTGTAGTTGCTACTGCTGCTGCGCTTTTTCCTCCGGAGCAGACCCGACATGGGCGACCCCGTTCTGGCCGGGCTGTTGGCCCGAGAACGGGATGGGGATAGCCCACGGACTACTTCTTCTTTGAGAGCTGAGAAGAAGCCTTGTTTTCTCTCCATTTAATTGCTCTTCGCAACAAAATTTTGAAACTGATGGTGAAGAGAGACAGAGATAGAAAGAAGGAAAATTGGGTTTCTGTTTTCTTAGAGATTGCAGTCAAGGGGTAGAGAAGAATGTGGATACGCTTTCCTCATAGAGAGAGAGAATGACGTAGACTGAAAACTGGAGAGCTATAGTGGGAAACTGGGTTGGGTTGGGTTGGGTTGAAGAAGGGTGTGACTTTTAGAGAGAGAAAGATTTTGTTGGTAGATGATTTTAGAGAGAGAAAAAATGGTGAAATATAGTACTACGATATATAGAGAGAACAAGAGGAAAACAGTGAGTTTCATGAGAGTGATGTGGTGTGAAGATATTTTATTATTGTATCAACCTCGCAATATACCCCTGAATTAGGTTATAAACTTTTGAATGTTTGGGAGATTTTATAAAATAATTTTTATTTTTAAAAAAATTTTGTTTATATTATTATTTTATCAAATAATAAACAGATTATAGTTTTAATATTATTTTATTATAAACTATTTTTACTGTTAGATCAACTTAACAAGTAACATTGAGCTTCCCTTAAATAAAAATACTATTATGCTAAGTTGCTAGGATGTTTACCGGTCAAGTCGATTCAGTCTTTTTAAAAAACCCATAATTGAACTGCATTTTATCTCTTGTTATAGTATAAAGAATTAAACCGTTTTGTTGAGTAAAAAAACCCAAACTGAACCGAGTTGCATTTGATACAAGTCAATTTTATTTTATTTTTTTAATATTTTTAGAGGTTGCTAAATATTGTTACAAAATAAATCAATTAATAGATAATAAAATACCTTCAATAAATAGAAGAAAAAAAAAATGACTTTGAAATACCTCCAAAACCATTATAAACTCAAAATGAAATAAAATTGATAATCAAATTATTAATTTTTTATATCTCTTATATGATCACCAAATATAAATGGGTTCATTTTTAATGAGCTCACAAGTGAAAAAATCACACATGTACATTTAATAAAATACATAAATATTATATGTGGTTTGGTTCAAGTTTTACTGGTTTCTAAAAATTTAAATCCGAACCAAACCAAATATCATTCTGATCTTGTAAAAATAAAACCGAACCGAACCGAACTATATCAAGATTACGGTCCGATTTTCGTTGATTGGTTTTTTGGTTCGCCTCTTCCGCAAAGTGGTTGGAGAGCGCGCTCCCGGCTGAGCGCGGGTTTAAAGTTCTTCCGGTTAGTTTTGAATCCTCCGGCGGCATAAAATACTCCCATGAAACATAAAAATTACGTGGAGTAGACCTACACTAACCTACTCGCTCATTTTGTGGCTAGCTAACCATCTGAGGGTGTTTCTGGTAATATCGAGTTTGTTCAGCAGAATCTCTTGCCAATAAGGATTTGCATGAGAGGACACGTGGTAGAGTAGCTGGGAGAGTGGTGAATTAGGGACTCGAGGATGTATATAGTCTTTATCTTGGGTAAATACCATAAGCTGCATTGCAGTTTCTGAAAATGAAGAGAAAATTGAACCAACCATTTTTAATTAAGAAGATTTTTAAATTTTTAATTAATTATAATATTATTTTTTTAAATATAATAAAAAAAAATTCATTTAACATGATTAAGTATACCAAAATATGATTTTGATAGTTTTAAATTCTATTTGTAGTCCATTCAATAATTATTAAGAATTTTTTATTTGGGTGTTATTTTTTTAATATTAAAAATATTTTCAATTCTAAATAAGTCTTAAATTTTTTCATTATAGTATTTATTTTACACGTGTAAAAAATGTGATCAAATTTTTTTATATTTTTAAATTTTAAAAAAAATTATTAATAAATAATATTTAAAAAAATTACGTTGCAACTAGACGGACTTATTATAAGGGCATACTGGCAGCAGTGTCAACTGACCCTCTTGACTTTTTAAAAAATGAGAATATTATAGGTGTTTTTAAAATTTTTCCCACTAAAATAATTTAATTGCCCCCTGTAACCTTAGCCTTAAAAGCTAAATTACCCCAAATCATACAATCTGCTCTTTAAACTCAATAAGTTTGGTCGGTGATAAATAAGTATATTGTATATTCATTAGTATGCTTGTTTTTTAAGTTAGTTTTGGTATTACCGGTTGCAAATAACTTTTTTCTGTGATGAGCTTTGTAAAGAATTGAACGTGGATGGATGGTTGAATAATTGTTTGGTTATATTTGTTAAATTAAGAGATGTGTTAGATAGTATTGAAAATAAAAAATTATACATTGATTCCAAAATATTAAACACACGTAGAGAATAATTGTAAATGGAAATAGTATAAGTGTTTTTTTTTTGTTAATTTTGCAAATAAAAAATATATATAAAGATTTGAACTGCATGAAAAAAAATATGTATTCGAGTTAAGAAATATGAAATGATGTTTTTGTTTTGTGAAAAAATATTATTATCGATGATTATATTATTTCCCTTTTCAAATATGTATATTCACAGTTTATTTATATAAATGTGAATGCATGTATATGCCGTATCTACTAGCAATTTTTTTTTCTTCGAGTTAAGAAATAGGAATATCATTTATTTTTTTTCTTCGATTTACAGTGATAATCCGAGGTATTCTTATCCATCCACACAATAACCCTTTTTATTTATAAATGAGTTGTTGGTACGGAATATCATTTTTTTTTCTTTCGATTTACATCAATAATCTAAACTAGTCTTAGCTATCCACACAATAGCTTTTTTTTATTATTATTATTTATAAGGGAGTTGTCACGAAGAATCGAATTCAAACGCACCAAAATATATTTAACTTGAGACAATAACTATTATGCCCAAAGTTACTAACTGAATATCATTTCACAATCATCTTTTTTCTAACCTCTAAATATTTGTTATAAGTGAGATTCGGTCTCAAATCTTTTGTGCAACAACAAGTGATTTGACCAACTAAGCGAAATAACACTCATAAAGTTTTTTTTGATGAGTTTAAGATTGTTATAGCATTTTCAAAAGCAAAGTTACAAAAGTGTTGCAAAAAAAAGGTTAGCAGATATTTGATAAATTATATATTTTAAGTTAATTTTAATTGTTAAAGCCTTTTGTAAAATTAGCTGTAAAAGTGTGGTAGTGATGTAAATATTTAAAATAGACATAATAATGAGAGTGTCTCTATAATTAGAAAAGACAATAATGAGTTTTATATATATGTAAATTTTTAAGTCAAAGGTTTTTTTTATATTTTTAATAGTTATTAATTTTTTTTCCTACGATTCAAAACACAATATTATCTACGCGACTCTAAGAATAATTTTGAGAAATTCATATTTTGTATCATAACTTTTGCTAACATGATTGATAATTAAGTTTTAACAAACCTAAAATTTAAATTTTTTTGCGGTTGAACAAACATATTTTGTCACCCACAATAATACCAGACGTACCCGAAAAAATGAAAGTAAGACATTACTATTTTGTTTGTAAATTAATAAAGATGAAGACTGAACTTGAGTTTTTAAATAAAAAAATAATCATTAAATCAAAATATCTAAATTATGGAGGCATTACTCGATGTGCAATTGTTAAGCTAAACGACTAGATGATGAAACTATAATTCACATTTTATGCAAATAAATTCTAAAAAATACATATAGATTTGAAAAAATATTCATGTGGTTGACCCCAACGAGACTACCAAACGAAAGGTATTCACATGGTGGGGCTATACAATTATACATACAGATAGCTCCTTTTGACTCTCCCAGACTGCAATTGATACAAGCGTATGCACGTGTGGCACCCTAAGGCCACTCAACATATTTTCACATTACCAGCTTCCATGTTGGGACTTTATTTGAGAAACGAAAGTGTCACTAATTGAGGTGACCCATGAAGATCGATTGCCTTTTCTATGGTCACATTTACGCATGTAAAGTGTATTTTTTTCTTTCTTAATTGAAACTTATGTATAAATAAAAATAATATTATTCCATATATTTTTAGAATTTTTAGAATAAAATATAGATGGTTAATTTTTAGATTCCGTGTTGAATAAAATGAAAATAAAATTTATTTTAAAATAAAATTTTATGTTTGATTTTCTTATTTATATTGTATAATTCATTTGAATTCTTATATTTAAAATAAAAATCAAAAATCAAAATATAAGAAAGGTAGGGAAAATGAAAAGGAAAAGGGAAAGAGGGAGGAAATAACACAGAGAAAGAGAGTATTTTGATCAACATAACTTTTTATTTTTTATTTTGTATAATTCATTTATAGATTCTATTAATTTTAAAAGAATTTACGAAAAACCAATTTAATTTTATAGTAAATTCATTTCAAAATGAATTTCAATTTTTTTTTTATTTCAAACATAATAATTACAAAATTTAAAATAAATTTTATAAAAACCATCAAATTTATTTATTTCAATATAAAATATTTTATTATCACTAGTGAGAGAAACTGGTTGGAGATTTATTTTAATAGTACTAAAGTGCTAATTAGAGGAAGTTGCATATGCTAATTATGCTTTGTAGAATGAGACAATTAGCATGTGAAACGATGAAAGTTATCGCGCTTAGGGACCCCAAAAAAAACGCGTTTTTAATTTTGATTCATTTTTAGTGGATACAGCTAAGATCATCTTTTTCCCCCCTTGGGCAAAGCGAAAAAATGTTTTTTTTTTTTAAGAAAAAAAAAATTAGCTTTACATATTTTCCCTCTTCTCCCCCAAGACTAATTTTTGATCGATTCTGATTTACATCCATTAAAAATTTTAATGATAATTTAAATTTTTTATTGATGATATTAATTTTTGAATCTCACATCTATATTGATGTTATTAATGAAATTTTTTAATATTACTGATAAAATTTTCAGTTGATCTAAATAATAGTTTAAACTTTAACCAACCAATAATTTTTGCTCCCCACACAGCCACAGCCTTCAAAATGTCAAATCTTTGCCCTATATATCATTGTATTTGAGTCAATGAAATATGTTTTTGTTTTGATGTTTATATTACTTTTTTTTTTTGTTTTTATTGGATTTTAGATTGGATTGGATATTCTCTCTAAAATATGTTTTCATTCTCAATTGGTCTAAACAATGGTTTAAACTCGAACCAACCAAGAATTTTTACTCTCCACACAGTCACACCTTTCAAAATGTCAAATCATTGTTCCTTGTATAGTTGTATTCGAGTCAATAATTATATTTTTGTTTTGATATTTATATTATTTTTTCGTTTTTGTTAGATTTTGGATTAGATTGGATGAGCGGCCCGACTCACCCAAAATGTATTTGATTATAAGTTTAATATACTCCAAATGACACAATATATTTATTTTGTTGGTTAATGGTAACCAACTTAATGCTGCTGCTGGAAATAAGAATATACAAATAGGAAAACAAAGAGAATGACACACTTGTTTTAGAAAGAGAATGACACAATCTAAAGAGAGAAAATCATCTATCATATTTAGAAGTAAAGGTACTTGGGTGGTAGAAATAATATAATTTCCTTAATTGTAATTTTATACCTGACTTTGACAAAATAGTAAACATGAAGACTCGGAGAAGAGTTCAAGTTACTAGAAGATTTTAGGGTTAAATCGATAAAAACCGTTTTTTCATTGTATTACTTTGTTACAGATTTCAAATATATATTCACAATTTACTTATATATTATGAATTAGTATATAGTTGTCCCTACAGTTAAGATCATCTTTTTTTTTTTCATTTGAGCCAAAAAAAATGTCCAATCTTTGCTCAGTGTATCACTATATTTTACTTGAACGAAAATAAATATAGGACTACAGTTATACAAAATTTAGATGCACTAAAAGTATAGTTAATATTATTTTTTTAATTGAAGCGATACTATATAAACACGATACATTTACGATATTATCACTTTACTAACTTGAAGTGGGAGAAATAATAACTTAAATAATCCACAAATCAATTTTAGACCTTGTGGTCCTATGATCTTAGTCTTATTTTTTTTACCAGCAAACCAAATTCTTCTTGCCAGTTGGCTCTAGTTAGTAGAGAAGAAAAATGGAAGGAAAGAAAATAGAGAAGATGGGAAAATAAAAAAATTGATGGCTCTAGTTTCTTTTTCTTTCTTTCTCTTTCTCATTTTATTTCTCAACCAATCGTAATTTTAGTATGATAATTTTGGCCATACTTTTATTGTCAAGTAGCATAGTTAAGGTCGACACTTCCTTTTTCATAAGTTAATAAGCACCGTAAATATTAACTCATATGTTATGAAGTATGAAGTGAACAATATGTAACTCTATTGATGTTATTGTTATTATTGTTATAACGAATATTTACTAAAATTAAATTTTATTTCATATGAAATATAAAAAACAAACCAAAACTTTAAACAATATATTTATTTAAAAAATATTCGTTGAGTGAAAATAAAAGGACACAAATTTGGCTTTAAAAGGAAAATCCAGGATTTTATTGATAAAACAAACACAGCCTTGCAAGCATAAAAATCCAATTTCATAGGAAAAATACAACCCACCTCAGAATTATTTTTATTTATTATTCACTTTTCATTAAAATTAAAGAAATAGGGACAAGCAAATGGTTTGTTTTGGGTTGGTATTGAGTCAAACACACATTGATGCATCACACATCACAAAATCTTTCATGACAGGATTGTGTTTTCTATGCGTTGGCATATGGTGTGATACCTAAGATAATATATATTTATACTTTAAATTTCTAATTGATCTTCGTAGTATTTTATGTTTAGATTTGGGAATTCTTGTCCTAATGAGTCCCATCATCTATACAACAAAATCTTCAAGCCCCATTTGTGACCAATCCACCCAAGCACCCTCACTTTTTTATTTAATTATTCTGTTATCATCACTGCATGGATCAGACATCTCACAAAGCGGGCCATTGGAATTTTTTTATAAGAGCTATTGGATAAATTTACATAATTTAAAGCATTATATCAAACGAATAACAAAAATCATATTAAAACTTTTTTAATAAAAATTAATATTTTTTACGATGTGTTTGATAGCATGAAATTGAGATTTGGAATTAAAATTTCAATCAACAATGATATTAATTTACTTTTTTGGATCAATACATTATTGAATGAGACAATTCTTATATAGACATGTGTTATATTATACGAGAGATACTTTGCACCGTCAGATTGAGAGAGAGTCAGGAGATGTTTTATTTTTCTCTCTATTTGGAGAAATTATTACTTACACCCAATATAAAACACAATTTTTTGCACTGGGTAGAAATTTCATTTATAATTGTTTAGTAACCTCACTGATAACATGAATAGTAACTGTACGAATCTAATTTTCATCATGTGTAAAAATAGTATTTTACATCGAGTGTATATAAGAATTTTTTCTATATTTGACAGTGAAAAGTATCTCTAGTAAAAAAAATCTCATAGCATAAGTCTAGGCAAGAACTCCTCCATTGTATGAGTGATATGTAAACATTAAGAATGAGATTTGACATTCATTTAACGGTAAATTGATCTAAAAATTTATCCGATTACTTTATGTATTTATCAATTAACTTAATCAATAAAATTATTTATAATTATATAAAAAATCTAAAATCAAACCTTACTCGCATAAAATTTGAAATAATAAATATCGAAAAAGGATTACATCAAATTATGTAACCCATCTAATAAAAAAAATAGGGGTATTAGATTTATAAGTGAACCATATTTTTGTTTTTGGAAAAATAAAGAAGTGAACAATACATAAAAAGCCATTTAGTTGCCGATGTTCATTATTTATAAAAAGCCAAGTGCAGCAGACAAAATTGTTGTTACTTGTAGACAAAGGCATCCTCATCACTCTTTATTCTGATCTTAATTTATCTTTTTTTAAGAAAAAAATATAAAATTAGAGGAGACAGAGTATTATGCTATATTTATTTTTAATATGTATATATATATATTTTATTAATAAGAAGCAAAATGCTTTTATAAATTTGTCAGTCTGAGAGAAATGAGCCCATGGGCAAAACTTTATAAGATGTGACAGTGAGGAGACGATCTTAGCAGGACCAGGGAGCAGAAAAAACGACAAAAGAAAAAGTTAAAAAGGAAAGAGGCATAATAGAAAAAGAAGGAAAGAAAAAGAAACTGATACTCCTTTTCTTAATAGATAGAGTTTGGCTTACCCTTTTAATGTTAAAAATTAGAAGTTAATCAGAAAATTTTATTTCAAAAAGAATCAGAAGTCAAAAAATAAATTTTAAGAAATTGGTTTTTTTATCAAATTTTATTTTAACATAATTTTTATCAAATATTAAATAAATTTTAATTTTATGGTTGTTTTTTTTAAAAAAATTAAGATTTATTGTAGCACAGATCTTTTAACTATAATCCTGTAGAATTTAACTCTAAAAACTATTTATTTGACGTATTAGTCATTGAGCTATGAATTAGTAGTAATCTACTCTTTAAATCAATTTTTTGTGAAAAAACTTAACGAAAATACAACAAGTGAGGATTCTTCCATTTGATTATTACTGTATGGTAAATGTTTGCTCCAAAAATTGTATATAAGCAAATCGTTGAACAGATAGAATTATCTGTTGAGTTCCTCATTTGGTTATGTTTCTCGTCAAAAAACGGACTTATAGAGTTGATTGCTATTAATTCACAGTTTAAAAACAAAAAAATTAAATGTATAGTTATCCATAATTTAAAGATCTTATGATGCAATAAACTCTAAAATTATTTTAAAATCAATGCTATTATGTTTTTCAAAACTACCAAATTAAGTTATAAAATATTTTTTTTTTGAATTTGTTGGCATTATGTTTCTTTTTATCTACCTTGATAAGGAAACATCCTTGTTATACTGTGTTTTTTTATTAGTGGAGCATAATAATAAAATTAATATTAATAATTTTTTATAAATCTCAAGAGGGTACAAAAGCATGGTCCTCTATGGGTCCCCAAACCCATGATACCTTCTTTTGACGCACCAACAAAGTTCCACCTTACGCGTCAAACCAAACCAAACCACGTGGTCTATTTACCGTCGAGGTTTCTCACTTTCAGCTACCATCTTTTGGCAACTATCGGTTGAAATCACCACCACAAAAATCACCATCGCCCGTCGATCGGTCTGTCTCCCAAAATTCAAGGCCAATGTATGCCGGAATCGGCTGCACGCGACGTCGACCCTGCATGGGTACCGTTCTTCTTATTTCTGTTTTATGGACGGAGGAGGAGAAAAAATTGAAAATCCCAAAAAAAATTATACTTGAATGAAGTGTGGTCAGAATTGTTAAAAGTCGTGAATTTATTAAATATTGTTTAACTTATTTATAGTTTCGAATTATAAATGTTAAAATGGTTATAAGTAATTTTTGATAAAATAATTATGAAATTAAAAATTATTTTGTGTTTGGTAAAACAATTTTCAACGTAAATTCAAATTTTTAAATATTGTTTGACTTAGCTATAATTTCGAATTATAAATGTTAAAATGTTTTAAAATAATTTTTGATAAAATAATTATGAAATTAAAATTTGTTTTGAGTTTGATAAATCAATTTTCACTATAAATTCAGTTTCTTAAAAATTCTTTATCAACATTTAATTTTTTCAAAAATTATTTTTAAGAATGTCATATATGTTTTGTTTATAAAAACATAAATGATTTCATAATATCTCACAATCTGATCTTGTATTTTAAGTGGTTAGTGAATATAAGGTGAAAGGGAAGGTGGGCCCTATGAAGGAAAAGAGTGGTCATGACCTTTGATAGCGAGCATCAATTTAGGGCTTTTTTGCTTTGAAGAAGAAAAGCCTCTTTGAATAAAAGAGAGGAAAACGTTTATATTTTAACAAGTTGGGGTTGTCAAGTTTAAGATGACAAGAGACTAAAGAAGCATAGTCACTATAATTAGGTTGTCGAGTCTTTCAACATTAGATTGGAAACCTTTTGAAGCTTTTTCCCTACATCAAGTTAGTTGTGTACCATCCTTAATTAAAAGCATCTCTACTTTTAGAAGTTGATTACATGAGGAATCTTAGTTTTGGGTTCTTTTCTTTTTCCTCTCTTTGGTAGCAGATTGGTTCAGGGTTTAATGACCTTCATCTATACACATGAAGTGGGGCAAACATGATAGAAGCCTACCTTGAATTGTGCACATCATTTTCTGAGCTTTAGTCAATTTAAACAATTGTAGGTATTGCAATTGAATGTGATTGAAGTAAAATATGAAATTTTTGCTATCAAGTTAAAGATGGTATTTTAATCGATTCTTTTCCATTCACGAAAGGGAGGTTGTTTAATAAATAGTACGATCACCTATGAGCCATTCATATAAAAGACTCGGATAAAGATTCAAATTCGATCTCCTTTTTCGTCAATGTATAAAAAAAAACACCCTTTAATATGCTCTTATCTTGCTCAAACACACAGTAACCATTTAGTTAAGATGGAACAACCTTTATTGGGGTCCTTTAGGTACCCATTTAACTTCCTTGAATCTCTTTTTTTTTATGGTTAAATGACAATCTGTCAACCTTTATGCTTGAATAGTTAAGCAGCTTAAGCACCTTAAGCACAGCATGCGGTGTGCAAAAATCATTAAGTTGAAGCCAAATTGTTGGCATAATTGTGGGAGAAGGAAATGTTGACACTAAAAATTGTGCCATTCACAATCTATCCAGAATAAATGGACCAATTTACAGGCCAAGTTCCATTTCTTGATTGAACTTGTAAATACCCTGTATTTCAAGGGAAGAAGGTGATATGATAGCTAAATGAAATACAAAAATTAAGGGACGAAAGGGGCAAAAAAGACGTCATACCAGAAATATCATGTTTTAACTGACAAGATCACAAGAAAATCCACACACGTGAAAAGAACGATTAGCTCTGATATGAAAGGAAGCATTTCATTTTATCTACCCTCAAAAAGTGAAAACAAATTACCTGAAGCAGCTTTCTGAAAAATACATGCATTGCTCAACTCTCAGTCGGATTTATTAGGGGAAGCACACACCAACATCTCAATAAAACAATACCTGTCCATCCATTAACATCAAAGGTATCCTCTCCCTATATGTTTTTTTTTTTTTTATAAAACTAAAAAGGATCCTATATAATTTACACTCAACTTATTTATAACAGATAAAAAGAAATTTTCAGGCATCCTATACCAGAGCTAACTTTAGATAAGCTGCTTTTCTCCCAAAAGATTTATGTGCAATAGAATGTACATAATTAACCTCCCATACTATTTGATGGGCAAGAAAGCTGGCTCTCGGAATATTCTTTGGTAGAGTCACTGGAAGCAAGCAAATTGACCTGCATACAGCAACTTAGAGATTTTAGCATTTAAGAAAAAGACCAAACCTCCAACAATGTATAGGAAAACAAGGCATGAGTGATATACCTTGACAATTTCAGACTTTGAGCTTGGACGTGTATATGCAGCTAAGATACTCATATTGAAATCCTGAGTGAAGGGTCATTTGAGAGAAAAAAAGTTATACTGAGATTTCAACCAATAATAGAAGTATCATATGATTGCATGAGCCATGGTTAAATACTTTCACCAGTAGAAGAAATAAAAAATAATAAGCAACTATTACAATGAGGTAAAATTATCATGGTTAACTTATATAACCTGCACAGAGTTCAACGGTTAAAGCTAGGCAAAACCTAATACTATAGCTAGGCAAATCCTTAGAATTCAACGTCAACCTGTTTCTGAAGCATTTGAAAGAGACAAGACTATAAGCTACGCTATTACATGAAACTGGAGAAGATGAATTGGTCTTCCACTTGGCTCAGTTGTGTAACTACAATTATGGCCCCTAAAAATTAAAATTAATTTTAAATCAGGGTTATAATAGTAATATTTAAAAACTGAAAAATCCTGAATCCACTCAATTATCTCATATTTCTAACTAAAGTTACCCTTTCTCTGCCCTCTCTCTAAAATTCTTTTTGCTACTTAGAACTGTTTCTAGTCTTATCTCTGCTTCTCTCTCCTATTTATCTCTTTCCTCTTTTTATTACCTTTTCTTTTTCAGCCAAACATTAATATTCAAAGTAAAAATACTAGAAAACCATAACATACAAACATTAATAAACAGAGAATTTCAACATGCACAGTGCACTACATGTCTCGGAAAGCTAGTAACAGAGAACATAACAAAAGCAAGCTGGCCTTAGAAAGTACAACAAAGTTAAATAGAGATGATACAATATCACAATCATTAATTATGTGAATGAGGAAGTTCGGTGATGACATCCAAAAGAAGTTACTTGAACATATATAAATAACTTTTTTTGTTTTTTTTTGGACTGGGGGGAGGGAGGGGACCTTTTGTTTTTGGATTGGGGGGAGGGATATATCAATAATTTTATGAGAGTCTACGTGCTCCTAAGTGACATTATGCATGGGAAAGCAGCAAGAGCATCTACGCAGACAACCTATATATGTAAATGCTTAGAGGCTAGTGACTCAGAATACATGCATCCAGATGCAACACTCATGTTTGACATAAAGCACTATATTCTTTTTTTCTTTGATAGGTTAAAGCACTATATTCTCAGCCCACCGAGAATAAAATAGCTGTAAACAACTGTATGAAATGGAGGGGAGATAGAGAAATAGGCAGCCAATATTTCAGAATGCAATTTTCCACAGAAGAATTTAAAGTAAAAATTATACCAGAAAATGAAACTTCGTTTACATAAATGCCAAAATGTCAAGTTTTCATTCTTGAAACACAATAGTAAAGGAAGGATTTTAAATTGATCCCTAGGTCTACTTCCCTAAACAAAAGAGGGTCAAGTAGCAGTACGAAAGTGCAGTACGAAAGTGCAGAACTCACTCTAAAGGGGTCACCCCTCAATGACTGAACAAACATAGAAGTGCCCGAGCCTTTGCCCTGCATGCGAACAAATCACTAATACTGTCATTGTCCTTTTAAACATAAATAAATAATACAAAGAAAGAAAAGGAGAAAAGAAGTCTTCTTTTCTTGGTTTTATTTTGGGGTGGGGTAGGGTGGGTGGGTGGGAGGAGGGTTGTTTTGGTTTGCAGCTTATCTTCAGGCAAAAACCCTTCTTCCTTTCTCGTTTTAGAATCCTGTATTGCTCCTGCTTACTTTTTCTGTTGAGTTTCTTAAGGTCTTACATCATCCAACTTATTAATAGAAACTAGACTCCCCCTCTTTGCTTGATTCCAAGTCTCATCTTTACTGTACAATTTTAATCAGACAATTTCCACATTTTAACTTTCATTACCATTAATAAGAGGGCGTTTTGGAGACCTAACTCCTCCTTTGTCCCACCCACCCCCACCTTGATCTTCCAAGGAAAAGGGTTGACATGGATGGTGGTAGGTTCCTCAACCAAAGCATGAAATAAATCACAAAAATAGTTACAGTATCTTTTAAAAGCAGAGGTACACTAAAAGACATGCCTCCAAGCTAGAGTGTATGACAGTCCGGACAGTGAAAACATGTTTTCCATAATTTCACACGTTAAACATCAATTATTTAAAAAAAATATAGAAACAAAATGCTTATCCGGATGATATTTCTTAGCTTCAGAAAGTTCTTTTGAAGAATAGAACTGCTACCGCCAGTAGTAACTGACGGTGTCGATTGCACCATGCGGTGCATACTGACGGTTGCAGTCCTCTTGAAGAAAGTGGCATCTTGATAATCTGCTGTAAATACAGTGCTTCAGGCCCGATACACCTGACTACAGTAGCACCTCATTATATTTGCAATATATGCATCCAAAATAATTTTTCCACATGCATGCACAACTAATGATATTTAAGAAAACAAAGCAAATGAAACCAAAAAATAAAAGAAGAAGGTAACCATCAGTTTTAGATTTATTGCAAATATAATGAAGTGATATGAAGAAGCCCCAAAACCACAAAAGCATTTGGCCAGCTAATTTTGAAAGTGTGGGACACATCACATATGCATCTATATCCTACAACAAACCTATGTTTCACATTTCACTCTAACCAGGCATGAAATATGTATATCAAAAGACTGAAAGTACCTCCAAAGATATATCCCTTAAACGCCTCCCAGTCTGAGCACAGATAACACGAACTACATGTTCATCACAACTCCCGCTGATGATATAGTCCCTTCCGTTCATGTAATAAGAACGAGTGTAATTCTGCGAGCTCCCGGTAGGAGGTGTCTCAAAATTCAGGTGGAGCCTCCCATCAACAGCCAGAAGCTGCCTCACCTGTCAGCATCAAAATGTTAAACTCAAAGGTATACAAAAGTTTGCTATTTTTTTTTTAAAAGTAAAAAGTATATCAATCAAAGGCACCAAGAGGGTGCCATGTACAAAAAACCATCCACAAGATGGTGTCTCAATAAAGTCTAAGATATCTTCATCATTTACAAAAAAATTCCCCTTAACCCAAAACCCAAATGTATGTAACTACCCATCCTTGACGGTGGCCAAGGGGTTTTCATTTCCATCAAAGCTCTCCTATTCCGTTCGCGCCAAATGACCTAAAAATTGGAAAGAAGAATCAAGCAATATGTCTTCTTCTTTTGCTTTGATCCTCTAAGTCCATACCATGCCCACATTTCATCTTGAACCAAGCTGGTGTCACGACCCACATGTTCGAGGGTTTTCTAGTACACTTCTTGATTATAATGTACAATATTGTATAGCGCATGCACTACAAGGTAGTACTTTGTACTTCCGTACTACACTTGTACTACACTTATAGTACCGTAGGATTGTTAGACATGGATGTAAGGGAGCTCTCCCTATATAAAGGGGCCTCCCCCTCACTTGTAAATCATTCAATCATTCAAGCAATAGCAAGCTCTCTAGCTTTGTCTCATATTCTCTTGTGTTGGCTTATTTTCTTTGAGTGGGTCTAGCTTCGAGGGCGGTTCTCTTGAATAGCTAAGAGGAAGGCTGACTTAGGCATTCCAAGGAGGTGTTTCCGAGCCTAAGGCCGCACGGTTAGCGACTTAAGCTTGCAGCCCGTGACAGGTGGTATCAGAGCAAAAGTTCAATGAGACTTTTGAGAAGAGATGGCAACCGCTTCCGATGCTGGCAACCTAGCTCATGACGGTCATGAGACCCGAGGGAGGGCGGCAAAGAAGGCTAGTTCAAGAGATGTGATGTCAAACATGGATGCTCGCTTGGCCAAGGTGGAGTTATTCGTGGGGGAAATACGGGACAGGTTCGAGGATACCGATGGTAGCATCGAAGAGCTAAACTCCATGAGGGAGGATCTCCAAGGAGCAATGCAAGGTGCCCTTAACGAGGCCATAGACGTGCTCACACGCCTTGAGGCTGTGGTGGTGTCTATGCAGGAAGAGATGGAGGAGCTCAAGCGGGAGCTCTCAGCTTGCAAAGCAGCCTTCGGATGTGGTATGCTTGCTATGACACCCAATCATAGGGTGGATATGCCTACGCCAAAGGAGTTCAAGGGCATCCGAGCTGGATGTGGACAACTTTCTTTGGGGGATAGAGCAACATTTCCGAGTGATGAACATCATGGAGGACGTAACCAAAGTAAACACAGCCTCTGTGTATCTTGTTGATATTGCTTTATTAAGGTGGCGACGTAGGTGTGCGGGTGTTGCCATTGTTACGTGGGAAGAATTCCAGAGGGAATTCCGCCAACAGTTCTATCCGGAGTATGCGAAAGATGAAGCACGAGCTACACTGCGAAGGCTCACCCAATGTGGAGAAGTATGAGAGTATATGCGAGAGTTTTCGGAACTCATGCTCTAAATTTCTGATCTTGGAGAGAGGGAGGCTCTCTTCTCCTTCATGGATGGCCTTAAACCATGGGCCAAGCAAGACTTGCAAAGAAGGCGTGTCCAAGACCTCACCCAAGCCATGTCTGTGGTGGAATCTTTGGTGAAGTTCAGGAAACAAGAGAAATTTGACTCCTCCAAAAACAAGGGCAAAGGTGGGGGAGACAAAGACAAGTATCAGAAGGGTGGTCCGTGGAAACCACCCATTCACAAGTGGAAGTCCGCCAAGGAAGGAGATAAAAAGGAGCCGTTAGCATGCTTCTTATGCGAAGGTCCTCATCGGGTGCGGTATTGCCCGAAAAGAACCAAGCTCTCTGCCATTGCTAGGGAAGAGGGGGAAACGGAGAGAGATACCCTCAAGCTTGGCTCTATCCTGCTCAACTCGATCAAAGCCAAAAGGTTTGACAAGCGGAAGGGGTTCATGTTTACAGACATCATGGTGGCTGGCACCAAGGTTAGTGCTCTTGTAGACACTGGGGCTTTCGATCTCTTTGTGTCCGAGGAAATGTCCAAGAGATTAAGTCTTAAGGTGGAGAAAGGCAATGGGTGGATCAAGACAGTCAATTCCAAAGAAGTTTCGACAATAGGTGTAGCACAAGGGGTGAAGCTACAACTAGGAGATTGGAAAGGTAAGGAAACTCTTGAGGTAATCCCACTTGATGATTATAACTTTTTAATTGGGTTAGATTTCCTTGATCGGATTAATGCTTTGCTAGTGCTATTTGCCAACTATGTGTGCATCCTTGATTCTCGGTGCCAATGCCTCGTGCCAGTAAAACGAGACTCTGGCCAAGCTAACCGGGTTTTATCGACAATCCAACTAGCCAAGGGGGTGAGAAGGGATGAAGCCACATACTTGGCCACATTGAAACGTGAGAAGGTCCTAGAATCCAAGGAAGAGACTCTTCTTGAGGTACTTGAGCTTTTAGAGTCCTTTGTTGATGTGATGACCCCAGAGTTACCCAAGAAAATCCCACCTTAGAGAGAGGTGGATCATAAGATTGAGTTGATATCTACTGCCCAACCACCAGCCAAGGCAGCCAAGCATTCAGTGGGCTGATCGTAAGAGATGGGATGTGTGGTACCAAGTAGGGGATTTTGTGCTTGTGAAGCTACATTCGGTACTTTGCACCAAGGGGATCCATAAGGCATTGGTACGCAGACATGAGTGGCCTTTCAGAGTTCTTAGGAGGGTAGGCAATGTGGCCTACAAACTTGACCTACCGTCCAAGCTCAAGGTGCACCCAGTCTTCCATGTGAGTATGTTGAAACTATTCCATGAAACTCAAAATGATCCGGATCGAGGTGAGTCACAACGAGCCCCTATAGGAGTTAGGGTCTCTTATAACCGAGACATTGAGAGTATACTGGCCGACCGAGTTTTGAGATGGAAGAACTACAAGCTGAGGTATGAGTACTTGATACAATGGAAGGGACAACCCGATAGTGAGACTAGTTGGGAACCAGCCGAGGCCTTGTGGCAATTTCAGACGAAGATCGACCAGTTTCATGCCGAGAGTGCGACGAGGGCGTCACCAGATTGAGTGGGGGAGAATGCCACGACCCGCGTGTTCGAGGGTTTCTTAGTACACTTTTTGATTATAATATACAACATTGTACAACACATGCACTACAAGGTAGTACCTTGTACTTCCGTACTACATTTGTACTACACTTATAGTACCGTTGGATTGTGACTCTTGGCAAGATGTTAGTCATGGATGTAAGGGAGCTCTCCCTATATAAAGGGGCCTCCTCCTCACTTGTAAATCATTCAAGCAATAACAAGCTCTCTAGCTTTGTCTCATATTCTCTTGTGTTGGCTTATTTTCTTTGAGTGGGTCAAGCTTCGAGGGCGGTTCTCTTGAGTAGCTAAGAGGAAGGTTGACTTAGGCATTCCAAGGAGGTGTTTCTGAGCCTAAGGCCGCACGGTTAGAGACTTAAGCTTGCAGCCCGTGACACTGGCAGACACCCATTGAATTCCCACTATACTAAGAGCCATCTCCCAAAGATGCTTAGTGAATGAGCATCCCAAAAGAAGGTGGTAGATAGATTCCACTTCCTCTTTAAAAAGATAACATCTATTGACCAACCTTCCCTTTTTTTGAAAATTATCAATCGTAAGGATGCCGCCACAACTAGTGTTTTTCCAAATTGCTCCAAGGGAAGTTATCCTTGCCCTCCATGCTTCCGTTCGAGAGAAGAGTCTTGTAAAAAGACTTAGCCTCAAATTTTCCACTTGAATTCAACCGCCATTTAACCTTGTCATCATCTAGCAAGTTTACTTTCCCCTAATAGATATTCTCAAGAAAATTATCCATGCTTATCAATTCCCAATCATGACCATTCCGGCTTAAGGCTATGTCCCACACAATCACCTCATTATAGGAACTCACACTAGCAAACTAAAGCCTCCTTATCTTGAGCAAGGGCGAAAACCTCCGGAAATTGATCTTTGGATAGAATGTCACCATGCCAAAACCAAATGTCTCATGCATGATGATTGAGGAGTAAATTTTTTTATTAAGAGGACTACAAAACTTGAGTCCATGAAAAAACTAGACTCTAATTTTAGCTCACTACCATATTCATGGGAAATTAGCTGTATGTGCTGGTACAGACAGAATCCAAGTACATTGATGCACTGTTCAAATTTGTCTAATTGGGATTTGGCTCTTGAACCCAACTAACTAAAGCCTCTCATGCGGGTAGCGGGGTAGGTAGTGCCAGATTATCAAAGGGTTAATAACTATGTAAATACAAGCACAAAGAACACACAAACACAAGGGTTAATTAACTAATCCAAAAAGTACCTCATTGTCAACAGCTGATGCAAGAAGATAATGATCATCTGGAGAAAAGCAAACCATTACATTTCCTTTAGAACTTGAAGCAGTGTAGCAAGGCCGAACTGGTTTCTGCCTCAGGTCCCACAGCTTGACATCCTGATCAAATGAAGAAGTAGCAAAAACCGATGGGGAATGATTTGAAAACTTGACCACATTTATATGCTGTTGATGCATATCAGTGAACACTTGTAAGCGTCTTCCGCTAACAATGTCATACAAAGCAACATCTTTTGAGTAACCACTTGCAAGAAACAGTTCATCCAAAGAGTTAACATGAACAGATGTCAATTGGTCAAACTCATCAAAAGTAACAGAACCTGCATCCCTGTATGTGCCCGCAGTTGTTGGTGGCATTTGCTGGATATCATACAACTTTAATGAACCATTGTCTGAGCCAGCTATGAGCTGAAAGAAAAAGAAAAGAAAACAAGTGTGGGGGGGAGAGAGAGAGACAGAGTCAGAAGCTGCAAATATATCAGGATTAATGCCGTGCAGATACGAATAATTTAACTACTTCACCATCAAATAATGCAAAGCGGAGACATTACCACAATGACTTTGAGTTTTTTTTGTTGATAAGTACACAATGACTTTGATTTTTGACAACCCCAAGAAAAGAAATAACTCACAAGTACTTTGATAGACAACCACTTCTCACAAGCAGTTACAGAAATGCTTGCAGTCACTAATAATAGAATGTCATAAACTTATAAGGGCAATGACTAAACAAAGCGGACTAGGATGATGTAGCATTCTAGGATGACATTACTAATTACGATTTACCGGGAGAAAAAAGAAACAGATAGAAACTTTATGATGAGGAAATGCCACTAGTAGAACTGGTAACCACCATAATTATATGGAACTCACATACCTTAGATGGATACTTCTTGAGCCAACAGAGCCCCAACACACTATTCATTGCTCCAAACGATGGAATATAACTAACAATTTTCTCATTCTCATGGTTGACAACAACTACTTCACCATCCAAAGTCCCAAAAACCATCAGGCTAGAGTTAGATGGATGATACTCAAACTGCCTTGGACGGAATCTCCTGTTTTCATCTCCCAAATCGCTGCCAAAAATAGAAAGTGAATGCAAGAGAGGCCAAGCAGAAGATCCCACTTTGGCAGCACAAAGAGACCTATTATAGAAATATTGAGAATTCCCCGAACGATATGATGGCTTTTGCTTAGGAGTCCGCAAACAGATGTAGCTTGATTTTATTTCGCGCTTCTGCAAGATACTAACTATGCTCTCTTTGTGCTTCCTTCTGTATGGTAGGTATTCAAAGTATTGTGAAAACGTTATAACAGCCCTTTCTCTTTCAATCTTTCTGATAGGCAAGTTATCCAAAACTTTCAATTGGGATAACGAAGCTATCATGTACTCTCTGTAATGTTTCTCAAAGCATACTGGTGACGCATGAGAAGAAATGTACTTCAATGCAACATCTGCATTATGCCTTGTAAAAGCACCTGTTGATGACTCTTCTTCGTTTTGATTCAACAATGTGCCAAAAGAGACCTGCCAAATAAATTAGAACTTCAAATATTAAGGCTTTAGTATGGACAGGGTTCGATTACACAAGTGAGAAGAAGATTGATCAGTGTATAGAATAAATTTCATAATTGACTATTACAATGGATGTTGGGGTTCTACACTAAGAAAACGCCAGGCATAAATCTAACTTAAGAAGATGAGACCAGGAGGAATAACAAGAACAAAAACATAACATTTGGCTCTTTAATTAATTATTTCCAACTAATATCATTACATATAAAGACAAATAAAAAAAATTGTACCTTATTTAGTGCCTAGATACCCCAACTAATATGATCCTACTCATATTACTATACTAATCGAAAAAGACCATGTGGTTTTACCTCTTCCTGCGGATCAAGCTCTCCATTCATTCCCAGAGTTACATTAGATGATGGCTCCATGTAACCATGTTCCTGCAGATGACTTAAAAATTCCATTTCACTATCATCTGATGAATCCTCAACCACACTTTGAAAATCATGATTTACAACTACATTATTGAGTGGAAACAAATTTCTAAGGGCCTCTTCGATGTCTAAGTTAAGATCTCTCAGTTCACCAGAACCAATTGAAGCAGTTCTGTAAGAATTTGGCTGATTAAAATCACTTTGGTCATCTCCACCAGATGATCCAGAAGGCCCACCGTCACTGCAACACAGCCAAATTTGGAACCGAAGTTCCACCAGGGAAGGAAGTTTAGAGAGTGCTGCAATTGCTGTCCAGAGATTTGCAACTCTGGTCTTGCACATTGAAAGGCACATTAGATTGGGCATGCAAGAAAAGCAATCCTCCTGGAAACTAGTGAGTGAAGTACTGCAATCGAGGTTAAGGGTCTGTAGCCTCATGAACTCCCCCACCATGTTGAGCTTCCGGAAATGCGAAGAACTCAACTTTAAAACTTGGCAGGTCAGACCTCTCTCAGCAAGATCCCTAACAGTGAAACTCAAATTAGTTATGAGAAATCATTAATGTATGCAAATCACAAACTTTCCAGTTTCCAGGTATAAATATTTTTTTTCACCGGCTCTGCATGAAGCATTAGCAAGCACACAGCAGGAAATAAGTGTAATCACTGTGGTGGAAAACATAGCTCATGATATGGAACTTTAGCAGTGAAGGAAAGAATTGATAGCTTGGCTCACCAAAGAGATATACAAACATCTAACATTGCATAAAAACAGAATAGCATGAGTCTAAATCATTGCTGAACGATCCTGACAGTCAATATGGCAAACAATGAAAATGAATAATCTTGAAATGCTTGTAACCCTTTTAATCAGCTCAAGCTGACCCACAATAACTGATGGTAAAGATGGCAGATACCGATAGGTAATCTCCCAAACTATCATGTCAAGGACTACATTGTTACAAGGAGAAGAGAAGGGGGTGGGGGAGGTGGGAATATCTAGCATATAAATACCCTATAAGTCTATAACAGGGAAAAAGAAGGAAAGTTTCCTTTTAACTTTTGGCCTGCCCCATACCATATGGTTCCTTTGATTCCCATGACATAATTTTTCCACATCTACAAGTTGCCTTTGCTCGATTATCAAGAAACCATCAATCTGAAGTTCCAATGTTCAACTTTCGAGCACATACCAGTAGCATTTATAGTAATCATTTGAGATTAGTTCCAATAATATGTTGAGGTTCACATGAGTGTATCCCACATTGAAAAGAAAGAGGATATTTGAAGGGCATATATATGGTGGTGGAACCAGAGTCTATTGGCTTATGCTTTTGGGTTCATATGGTCTCCACCATCATATATTTGGCCCTTTGTGTGCGGTGGACTCTCAAAGCTCAAGTTTCTCCCCAACTTGAGTCATCATACCTAACAAGGTTACTTGTATTGCGATATTCGCATAATTCATAAGTTTGGATGCCTCGCAAGATGAAGTCCAAGGAGCTCGATTGTTGAAAATCAGTGTGTAGTTCTTTGACGTAGATAGGAGACCAGTTCTCTAACGCCATTTAGGAGATAAGTAACTTAGGGAGAGATTTGTTGAGGTTCACATGTGGTGTATCCCATATTGAAAAGAAAGTGGATATTAAAAGAAAATATATATGGTGGTAGAACTAGAACCCATTGACTTAAACTTTTGGGTTCATATGGTCTCCAACATCATATATTTGGGCATTTGTGTGGTGGACTCTTCAAACCCAAGTTTTGCCTCAACTTGGGTCATCATGCCATATATAACAGTAATACTTCACTAGAAATAAAAGAAAAGAAATTATTGCGAATATTGTCAGCAGTTGGCATCCTCATCTCAATCACTAGCACAGCCATAAATCTTCTCAAGAATGTTGGGGCAAGACCTCTCTTTTAAACAGGTTTTTGTTAAATTTACAGATGAGAGAATTACCTTTACTGCCCAGCACCTTATACCAAAAAACACAAGATTGGCTGGTCTTCTGTCATTTACGATTCTACTTGTGACTTGTTGTCTCGTCGGAATTCATCAATTATCATAAAAAAAAAAAACTACTTAAAAAGTAGGGTAGGGGAAGCTCTCCACTCCCCTTTTTTCTCTCCAACTGTATAGGGAACTTCTCACTTCCCTTACATCCCCCCCCCCCCACCAAAAAAAAAAAAGAAGAAAAAAAACTTTATCAATAAAAGAGAAAATGACTACAGTCAACATTTGGAGGCTTCTAGTTCTTTTTTTTTTTGTTGACTAAGGGTGTTTAGGGCATCTCCTAAAAGGCATTTAATTCCTCTCATGTATGTTCCTGATATTCAAAGCACCCACCGTACACCTTTCCTTTCATCATAGGATTGTACACACGACTGCTGAAACCAGGTACTCTTTCTTTAGCAACCCATATTTTGAGAACTTTTTTTGTTGATCGTCCAACGTTACGAGCATAACACAAAATTCAACTAACAAGTTTTTCTTATCTACAATATTTGAAAGACCAAGCTGATAAAAAAGTCTACCAACATAATTCTACAATCTAATCTTGATGTTTTACATCATTCATTGTGATTGAACTTGCCATTTGTGTAACTTGCATAAAATTGACAAACACCTTTTTCATGAAACTTCTTCCTCATGAATGAAAATTTTTCTTTTTAAAGAGGATCTTAGAAATTTGTGCCTAGCATCTCCTAAGGTCACCAAGTTTTAAAAAAGTTATGATAAGTCAAGATTCAAATCTATTTCATCCAATATCTTCTTGTTGATAAGTAACTTCACTGAAGGAACACTAAGTAGCGGTGTATATAAGACAGACAAGCAAAGTTTAAATATGGTTAGACACTTAACATTTCATCCAAATAACGGAAATGCCAAGAAGAACAGCTTTGATGTGCCACCCCCTCAAATACTATTTCATTCCGTCCACAGCATCGCATCAAGTACAAAAAGCTAATCATCTGAACTAGTTATCCTTCCTACCAAAACTACAATGTCAAACTAACAGAGTCTCAAGCAATAAAGGCGGCAAAACCCATGAAACCCCAAAAGCAAGTCAAGATGAGCCCAAAGCTTCCAAGTAACCACACAATGGAAAACTACTCTTAACAAGGTTATCCACTGGTTTTTGACTCTTACTGCACATGTAGACCAATTCACCAAAATCCACTTCCCCTTAACAATATTATCAATTATCAGGATCCTCTCAAGCAGAGCAGTCCAAGCAAAGAAAACTACATGAGGAAGAGAATGGAAACATCAAGCCCCCTCCAAGAAAAGTTGCTTTGGCCTGAATTCAGTATCGTTGTAATAAGAATTCGCCAGAAACTGTCTGATTCCACTTCAAGTTCAAACCTCCTCATCGTCCTCCTCCTATGAGACTCCCATATCATACAAGAGGAGAAAGCATTGCCCTATCAAATCCACTTCCCAATCACACACGCATAGGGCTCTCTCAAATCTGGGAGTCCATGTTGAGCACCTGATACTTTGAAAAAAGAAGCTATAAAAAGCAAATCCTCAACCGTAAAGGGCATTCTAATTTCCAAGGTGAACTCCTATGCCATTTATATGCAAACGCATACTCCACTGTGCACTCATATAATAAAAATCAAGAATGCTCCCAGATCTTACGAGTTCTTTTCAAAAGACCAACTTCATGCGACATCCTCAATTGTCTTGTAGTCGACCATCTTCCTAACATTTCTTTTCCACCCACTTTCTTCAAAGATAATATCTCTTTCCACAGTATACGTCCATAACCATTTATCTAAAGATCTGGCGAAAAACCTCAAGCCTCCTGAGACCCAAACCACCAACTTGGCAAGCAGTCCATTATTTCAAATCTGACCAATGTTCAAAAATTACCAAAAGTTCTCACAAAGATTCACCTTCTATTTATTTTAGGGAACAAAAAGAAAGCAAACGATAGATGACTCAATTGCAATTTTGGAAAGAGTTGACTAAAATTTTCACTCAAATTTCCCTTAAATGTGAAGCATTACAATGAAAGGTACATTGTGGAAGTGCAGCCAATGCATTTATCTAGTCTTTGCAGACTTTTACAAACGTCTAAAGGCAAAGTTGTGCAAGACAGCAAATATTCTCAACATTTTAATAGGAAATGGGCTTTTTAACTCAGAAATCGAAGGCAACATAAAGGTCCATTCAGTCAACTTTTTTTAATAAGTAAAAGTACTATAAAAAAAAGCACCAAGGGGGTGCAAACTACAAATGTTATCTACACGAGGGAAGATCCAAAAAATTAATGAGGTCTTCCTCATTTACCAAAAAAAAATTACCCATGAACCAAAAACTAAGGGTATTGAACCATCCATCCTTGATAGCCTCTAGAGACCTCTCAACACTATAAAAAATGAAAAGATCTTTTTTATATAAGAAAACATATTATATATAAAGGGCACCAAGGGGGTGCCACCCACCAATTTTGAATCCTCTTATTATTCTTAAACCTGCAATTTATCCTCCTCCTCCCCCCCCCCCCCCCCCCCCCAAAAAAAAAAAGGAACTCTCAAAATCAACTTCAAGTGATTTGATTTTCCCACTTTGAAAGTGAGAATAAACTGCAACATTCAAGGTGGCTTTGAAACCAATTAGTCAAACATCAAACAAGTGTATACAATGATTTCAAATTGCCTCCCCAGGACATTCACTTTTATATAATGAACTCCTTGTTGATAACGAGATAAAAACATGCCCAGCACATGCATCAGCGTAACAATATAAAGAATCAGTATAATAAAGAGACACGTAAAAGCTGATAAAAGACTTGCCAAACGAAGACAACAGGCTAAAAAGGAGAAAAGTTAAAGTTTTGTGTGCCAATGACCCAAATCCCCTCATAAGCACGCTAAGGAACACACTCGACGTCATAGAGACACACTTCCCCAAGCGAATCGGTTGGCATAGTTGCATAACCTGCCATGCTATCACCCTAAAAAAATTCAAAACACAGCTTACGATAAATTTCAAAAGAAGTGAACATGACAGGAAACACCCTTGCTACCGCATATTGACAACATGAATGCATGCCACCACCGACTCCCCAATGCTTTTCCATGGAAGGCACCACCACGTGATAAATATCCCAACAAAGAAATTTGAGATTTGAATTTTGATCTAAAACAATTACAGTATTGGTAACTTTTTATTTTCCCTAGAAGTCTGCAATGACAAAATCAATTCTATTTAGCTAAAGTATGCTCTTTTTTATATGCTTTTATGCTATGTTGAGATTCAAAAATGAAATATTAGTTCATCAATTTAGACGTATATATCATCGACATTTGATAATGATCAATTTTCTTTCATTTTAACATTATCTTTCTTATTCCGACGCAATATTATATGACTTAATGCATCTATATGACATTAGATAAAATATTGGTAAAAGTATCCTTGTATTCCATCCATTTCCTAGATTCCAGTATTGCAGTAAGAACAAATAGATACGCGCATCAGATAAAGTGACTATCCATTAAATGAAACTGCCAACATTAACAATTACTTTAAGAGCAGTAATAACTCTTTCTCATACCCTCTTCATGCCTCATGTATACTCAAGCCCAGAAAGCTTCCTGGGAAACAATTCTTTTGTCCCTGCCTTTACCCATTTTCGGCCTTTGCATGGTCACTTCCACACCTTCAACTTGAATTAAACGGAGTTTGTAACAACACTACCCTTTTCTTCTAATAGTAAAAGGAAGTAAACAAATCATGAAGCAACAAACGTAGAATTCAACCTCTTTTGCAGTTTTACAGAACACAATTTTGTGTATCATTGTACTCCTAAATCGCTGGCTCCAAATTCCCCTCGATCTTAATACCAAGCTATTGAACTCCCCCTTCTCTTCCAAAGTTGTCCAAAACTTTCGTTCTGTAGTTCGTACAAAGCAATCCAGTCCATAACACTAAAGATACCTTCCTCTGACATGGAAATGATGCTTTAGGCTATCAAAAGGGTCAGAATAAAGACCATTTAAAAGGAATATTTTTCAGCCAAATCACTTCCAACGGACTTCTTTACAACTCAACATGTTCACTGACTCAAGTTAACTTCATCGTGCACAAAAGATTATTCTCATAACAAAACATCCCCAAGAGACATGATTGATATATCACAATAATCTAGGATGTCACAGTAAATTATGTTAATCCAATCTTGGCCTCTTCTGATTGCCCTCTCTCATCTTTTCTGGACTGTACGTAAATTAAAGTACGAAATTCTCAACAAACAATTCAAACAGTAGTGCCTTCAGGAGCATGCAAATTGACAGTAGTTTCAAACCCTTCATTAACAGAAAAAGTGAAAGTGCTTGCAACAGTAAAGTAATACGCATAAAACCATTTAATTATATCCTTCATTACAGAAGAGCAAGTTGACTCTTTATCAGTACAAAGAAAAAAAGACAGCAAAAGAAAAAAAAATACATAAACTCATCAAAACTTACAGTAGAAAATAGATCTAGCTTCTTGAAAACTATTTAAATGATCAAGTAAAATGTAACAAACAGACATGGGAAAGATAATATGAACCATAAAATGAAATCATTTGAAATGGGACATAGAATTCAAGTTTTAAAAGTCATTTGTATATGGTATCTACGAAGAAAAACTTAAACAAGCAAAAGCAATTCATCCCTAATTCCCAAGTTTCCATTAGATTTAAATTTCCTTCAGCTTAGATGCTAGCAATTTTATATTAGCAATAAAAAATAAAAGGTATATATGATGAAACAAATCTGGAATTAGATAAATTACTCAAAGACAGCATAAGAAACACCACTATATACCGCAAGAAGTCCTTCCCAAATGATAAATTCTGGAGATCGACAACTCGAAGCTTTTGATTGATAGCACGCATCAATGTCAAAGCATAATCTCCTTCCAACGCACAGGATGATTGTGTACGAATGTCAACTGCTTCAATCTCAGAGGTGCAAATTTCCATACATACTTCAAGAAGGGGGTGAAAATCAACATCCTTCAGCTGGTCCAATAAAATCTCCATGTTGCATTCATGGCAGGATTTTTTAACCTCAGCCTAAATATTAAAAATAAATTAACGGTCAGATTCAACTTATCATTTCCATTTTTTAAAAAATAAAAAGAAAACTATGCATAACTAAACCAAAAATGGGAGGAAAAACCTGTTTCTAACTTTCAATAGAAAAAGATCCAAGAAAAAAATAAAAGACCAAAAGAACTAGGACTTACATTGAGAGAATCACAAAATCAAGAAAGAAAAGAATTAGTGAAAGTGGGAGAAACCAGCTTCCATGATAACTTCATCCTCAGAAATTCCATCAAAACTGCCACCATTCTTTACTTCCAAATATACCACATCATGCACAAGGAAACTACACCATAAAAAACTTGACTATGGCCATTTCCTAAATTTTCTCTCCAACTAGACAACAAAATATGATAAAGAAATTGTCCGATACCTTTGACATATAACACCAACAAATCATGCCCCCTTCACCACAAGCTTCATATGATGCCCTTAAGCTGCGATCCCAATGGGCACCTCAGCAGAAACATTAGTATTTTACACACTTTTCCATGCAAACATACTTCCACTAGCACCTCAAAACAACTCATGACAACACTTAAGAATGAATTGTTATTTCTAGTATATCTCCAGCACACTACACCATTGCCATCAGGCCCATCACAACAGCCACATTATGCAACGTATGAACAGCCTCGATTGAATACATCTCCCAGACCCAAAATACAAATATGAGACACCTCATACCTCCCAACCAACCTTACTAGCTAGACACTATTGGTCTTGCATTCACTACAGTGAAAAATAGGTTTAATAAAGATCTAGTATAAGTGACTCTCCATGCAAAAGACTCACCAAAACCCATAAGTGCACAAATGAAAAAGAAGAGTGGGTCTTCCATACATCAACAGAATCATGAAGGGCAATAGTTACCACGATCCGTACACCCCCTTGGAACCACGATCTAGATCCTACATTCCATTTTTTGGTTCGTTCACGCACCAGATTCCAATATTGGCACCATGTTCACAAAGTAGTCACCAAAGCAACATATTTTCAATACTCACTATACTTATCTTATTAGAAAAAATACTCACTGTACTTATTCTTGTATATTGTCATTCCAAATCCACTTATATGAAATACAAGAGCAGACACACATATATATATGCTAGGATGATCATGATCGCATGAAAATGATGTATAGCCTTAACTACACTTGGTATGCACCCATAGCATGTCATTGTCTACATACGATGGAAGAAGAAAGAAAAAAATATTTCAGAATGGGTTACAAAATACTCCAATTTAACCAACTAGAAGCAGTTTTAATGTTATGTCATCCAGTTACATAAAAATTCATATGTGCCAAGATCCTTCCTTTCCACTTTCATCAGCATCTCTATTTTTTCCCTAAAATTGCAAATCAACCAAGCTGCTTATGAAAAAATTTGGTGCTATTTTGGTTAGTGTAGGCTTGATAAACAAACCAAGCCCAAGTACACCCATGGTTGGCTCATAAGCTCGTGAAAAGCAGGTACAACAGCTCTAGTGTAAATATTACAATTTCATAAGTGAATTATGTCAACTGACAGTAACTTCAGACACTAAATGTAATAAATTACATATTACCTTATTGCACATGGCATTTCACTTCTATGACTTTACCTCAAAACACATCAAAGCTTGACCAGTCTAATTTGACTATGATTATTTTAGCCAAAGCAAGCTCAAGGGATGAGCTCACCAAATAATTTCCATGTAACCTATGAAAAGACAAAGGTTCAAGTAAAGCTTTACCAAAGCTTGACCACTTTCCTATCTCAATCACGTAATGGAATACTCCTTGGTATGATTTTTGGTGTGGGATTTAGTGGGAATACTCCTTTGAAAGATAAGTTTCCGAGCATTTTTGGTATTGTGAGAGACAAGGAAGTGTGGGTCCTCTCTTGTTATTCCTTGTCTAATGATGGAGTATCTTGGGTTGTGTCTTTTATTCGTAATGTTCATTATTGGGAAGTTGAAGAGGTTGCAATGTTTTTGGATTCCACATACAATAGTAACATTGAGGTGGGGAGAGAGGATGAGTTGATATGGAGAGCTAGCTCAGGTAAATGTTGTAAGGTGAAAGATTATTACAAGATTCTCAATGAAAGAGCTATTGCCAATTATCAAACTAACTTCCTTTGGAAAGCAATTTGGTGCACTCAGAGCCCAAGAAAGTTAACTTTTTTGTTTGGGAGGCCTTTTGGAATAAAATCCTTACTATTGACAATCTTCAAAGAAAATGGAAGATAATGGTTAATAGATGCTATATTTGTAAGAGGTGTGCCGAATCCGTGTCATCTTTTGGTGGATTGCTCTCTTGCTAGGAGTTTATGGGAGATGGAGTATAAAGTTGATGGGATTTCTTGGGTGGTTGCGGGTTTGGTGAAAGAAGAAATTTGAGCTTGGAGTGGCTTAAAGGGTCATAAAATTGTCAAGAAGGCTTTAAATTTAATCTCACTCTTTATTTGGCGGATTATTTGGCAAGAAAGGAACCAGAGAGCTTTTGATGGTATCTAGAAACCTAATATAGGGATAGTTGGTTCAATACCTTTATTTTGTGGTTTAAAAGAAATTTTTTTGTAAATAATGTTGATCTTCTAGATTTTGTGGAGTTTCTTCATTGTAATTAGCCTTTGACTTCTTTGTGCACTTTCTTGGTGCTTTTGAATAATTTTTTTACTTACAAAAAATGTTTTTATTATGAACTTGATGTGATCTCATAAACTTGATCGCTCTCAATCATCTAAAAATGAGTTTTTGAAATGATAAGATAGGGAATTTTTGTCGTTGGTCCTTTCCAAGAAAATGGAAATTAGATTTTAAATATTTAACTAGAGAGACTTGCAGAGTTCCCTTAAGATATCCAGTCATAACTTGGATTCTCTACATTTCACAAAGCATATATAACAAAATTTAATTTAAAAAGCATCCTACCATGCAGATTTCTTTTATAAGTCCTACCATGAAGATTTTTATCAAATATATATATATATATATATATATATATATATATATGCTACTAACTAATACATACCTTAAAGAAACCAGATAGAATTGCAGTATTCGGGAGGACACCATGCTTCCTGCATGAATCAATATACCTAAACCAAAACCATAAATCAATAAATTAGATACGCACAGATCAAGTACAATATTTGGTAAAATACGTATGAAAACTGCAATAACTGCATTAGCAAGTCTTAAAACCATTAGTCTGTCATCAATGATTCTGCTTTGTCAGCTCTATGAAACTTCTATATTGTGTATTGGTTTTCTTTCCTTTTATATTTTTGCAGCTTAATAGGATACAAAAGATCTAAAATTTTAGCTCACAGCCAACTGCAGTCCTTTCTTATACTATTCCTGAACATGAAGGTGCATCATTCTTCAAAGACATGTTTTAGATAGATTACATAGTTAGCAACCTTTAACAGCTAGCCCACCAATAACAAAACAGGTCAAAGTGAATGATACTAGGTGGAGTTTACCCTGGGGTTAAGAGTTTTTATTTTATACGTAAAAAATGTATATATATCACAGGCACCAAGGGGTGCCACCAGTATAAAAAAAACTATTTACAAGATAGTATAGTGTTTGGGTAAATGAGTGCTTAAAATGCTGCTTATTGTGAAATAAGTTGAAACAAACAAAGGCATAATATCAATGAAGCCTAAGAAGCTATCTTCAATTCTTCATTTACAAATAAATTTCCATTAAACCAAAACCCAAAGTATTAAACCATCCTTCCTTGATTGAGGCTAAAGGTTTCTTTACTCCATCGAATGCTCTCTTTTTTGGATAAAAGGTGAATTTTACTTATCCAAGTGAAAACAAAAATCCTGCTACAAAAGGCTATAACAAAGCTAAAGAGAATACGACATAAAGAAGACTGGTAGCTATACTACATGGAGAGAAACTAAAAAAAAAAAAAGCAACAACAAGAAACAAGAAGACTAATCCATCGAAGGCTCAACTATTCCTCTCATTCCAAACCGAAAAAAAAAATAGAGCGAGGAACCAAGGAATAGACTTTTATCAATTCTTTAGAAGCACTTAACTCGCTCCAAGCACACACCTCTTCTTGAATGGAATAGCCAATAACCCAAGAAAGCCCACCATACTAAGACTACCACATACCAAAAATAACCTGGGTAAAGAATACCATCACCAAAAATGCAATTTAATCTAATAACACTTAAGATGGATGCTAACAACAATTGTATGCCTTCGACTGTCTAACACTCTCAAGCAGCACATTTTCTTTGATTAGCAATCCACGAATATATGCGGACCTCACATGAGGCATGATGAAATGAATGACAGCAGGGCAACAGGTATGAGTGTCAAACAACCACAATTGCCCTTAGCATACTCTTAGTGATGGATAATAGATCGGGAGATGAGGTTTTTGAAAAGCACGGAAGGCATTTCACCTTTAATCCATTATTCCGAAAACCCATCCCAAATCTCCCAACTTCTTTCAGTCCCTATTACTATGACAGCTACTATCCATCTAGACAGCTCAACCAAATAAAATGAAACAAAAAGTTTGTTCAGTCATCCACGCCCAGGACAAACTAGAACTTCAGCATGCAAAACATAGACCGATTAACAGTCCTTAACATTCTCCTAGCGCTTGATGGCAAATTGGGAATTTAGGTTTAAACACCTCGGAAAGCGTTCCACCTATGAACCCATTTTCCTAAAACCTGCCCCAGCTTTACCAACAAGCCTACCACAAGATCCACTTCCATGCCAATGTAAACCTGATAAAACTCAATACCACACATCGAGAAACGAAAAGCTGCCTTGAATAAATTACAGCCAAGACAACCAAAAACATCTGCCTGTTAAACCTCAATCCATAACCGAGATAAAAGCCCACTTCCCAAACAGAGCCCCTAGCACTACAACTCTACAAGCACATTGGTCAAAATCCGTGGAAAGTCAACTCCTTCACTTCCAATTGATCAACCCAGTTATTTAGCCAAACTTTAGAAAACAAACATCCCACAGCTTCAGCCATTTCAACCATTAAAACAACAAAGAAATCTAACCCAAAATTTAAAGTGAATAAAAAAAGAACGACGACGACAATCTAAGTTTATCCATAAAATAGAGCTCGAACTATATAATTTACACACTTCTTAGAACCAAATGGTATAAAGAACTCCGCATTTCAACAAGAACTTCAAAATTTAGACAAAAGGAACAATAATTAACTGTAGATAAAAAAATGTTAAAACTATAATATATCCTCCAAAATTCCACATAATATATACCAAAAAGTTTCGAAAAAAATAAGGAACAAAGAGACCTCACTTTTTTTCCAAGGTTGAAATATGAATGGCCATGGCCATAAGCTCTGCAATTATCGGCTTCCCGATTAATTATCAACAGTACCTTTGGATTATTACGAAACTGCTGACATTTTTCTGCTTTTTGCATACGTTTTATATATGCGTGTATATAAATGAAGAAATGGAAGAGGAAGTTAGACGAGATGGGTAGGTCTGTGTTTGCAGGTATTTAGACAACAAATGGCCAATAAAAGAAGAGCAACGTATTTGCCTACTCATATGCTTTATGGCCCACCACTGCCTTCTGTGAATAACCATTTTCAGCCGTTTTAAGGTTTAATCAAATATACTGTCTATTTTACTGGTTTTTTTGGGCTATTCTTCTATTCTAATTTTATCAAAATATATTTTCTGATCAGTGAGCAATTCAATCTTGTATAACTGTTTGGAAGATCACCAATTTTCGAACTGTATGTCTTTTATGTTTTGATCTTGGAAAATTTCACGAAAATTTTTAAAAATATATTTAAAAATAAAATGAAATGAAAATTTGTTTTTTGGTTTCATTTAGATGTCAACAAAATTGTAGAAAGGATAATACAAGATAAAAGCTAAATGAAAAAAAAAAAGTTTCAAAAGAAAATTTTACTTTGTTTTTTTTTTCTTTTATATTTTTCCTACCCATTTTTCAGAATCCAAATATAATTTTATTCCCTTCTAATTTTTTATAGGAGATTTTATTCTCATCTTATTCTTTATTTTGATAGATATCCATTTTTCCCACTACAATTTTTTTTATAAAAAAAACATATAGAAGGTGGACCACTTTGAAAATTTTATTTAGTTTACTTTGGTATGTGAGTATTTTAAATGTTTTGACATCTTTTATTTCTAAACTACTTTGATGTGTGTATAATTTTAGAATATACTCTTTTTTTTTATACTTGATATGAGTTATTCGAATTTAAGATTTATTCATTAAATTATAAATGTAAGTATCAATTGGATTATGTCCACTATATTTATAGTAAATCAAATATTTTTTTAATAAAAGGAATGACAATTCAATACCTAAGATTTAAAGACGTTTCATATAAAATATAATTATAATTATAAACATCGATGTTTATATTTCCAATAATGGAATCATATAGTTCAACCAATATTTAAAATAGGTAGAACAAGATTTGATCACCACCATATGGTATAGCAAAAGCAAAAAACACCAGATTCAATTTTTTGGCCCAATGATATCGAGTTCAATTTCACAAGCGATATTAAAAAAACACAAATGGAGTGAAAAAGGAAAAGTAGAAAAAAATTGCAGCAGTGTCAACATAAAAGAAAAAAATGTAAACAAAAGGTTGTGTAGAGCCATTTTTTATCAATTGTTTTTTATGTATATAATATATATTTTTTCATACATTGACAATGAAGATATCGAACTTTTAAATCTCTTAGGAGAAAAACTCGGATAATGAAAACCACAAATAAAACAAAATTTTTGATTATAGAAAGCTTAAAAAAAAACCTAAAGAAATAGATAAAGAAAAAGTTACCATTCAAGTTTTAACGAAGTTGTTGAATTATTTTTTGGGTTTGTTTTGAATTTATTCTAAATAAACATTATCCAATAATTTAATATTAATCAAGATTTATATCCGTGTCAAGTGTGAGAATGCTTAATAAGGCTTAAGACTATCTCCCTCAAGAAGTGTTTTCTAAAGAAAAGAAAAAATCATAATATATTTATTTCTTTTTTATTGAAAGGGGAATATTAATTGAAAAATAAGAAGAAATACAAGGGGGGCAGAAGCCTAAACCAAGCAGAACAAGAAATAGAAATTTATGAACAATTAAAAGTCTATAAATTTCAAAGGCTAAGCCACCAAATTAATTATACTTAAGTTTCATGTTGCAGTGAGGTTTTTTTTATGATTGATGTTCTAAATTGATTTATTAATTAATTTTGTAAAAATATTTTTTTATTTTCAATAAAAAAAATATATGGATCAATTTTAATAAAAACGCGTGAATTTACTTTTTTTTTTAATAGAACAAACATGAAACAGTGAATCCATTAAAAAACCAGAAATCCGCTAGCTACACTCGCCCGTACCAACCCCGGCCCCGTCCGTTTCCACCACTACCTAGTGATCTCTGTTGGAGAAAAATTCTTGCTCATCCTGGATAATCGTTTGCTTTATTTATGATTGTTCTTTAAACGTAAAAGAAAATATAGTTTATATTTTACTTTATCTATTTTTATTTTTTAGTATTCTGTCTTTATTTTTCTAGATTTAAGGTTTATTGTGAATGTCCTCACAATTTGAGATATTTTTTTCTTTCTAAACTGCTGGTGAGGGTATTTTTAACAAAAAAGGAGTTAGGGTTGGGCTTGATAATTTTTCTGTTATTTGGTATCAATCTTGCTTTTCATTTTCCAAACCAATCCTAATATCAAATTATCAATATATGAAAATTTTAATACCGAATTGAATTAAAAATAATTTTGATTCGGTAATTTCATCTTTATCGAATATCACATCAAGACTTGTATTATACTGTAAAGTTTCGAGGTCGATCATCACGATGTGTGAGTTATTTATTCGATTTATATATTTGTTATTTCTCTCATTTTATATGAATTGTGTTAGTAGTGTGTGGGCTTCTATATGATTAATAAGATATTAAAATTATATATTTTAATTAAATCATTCATTATATCATTTATATATATCATCACTTCAATAAAAAAAACACTTGCATTACATTATTTGATTAATACATTTATATCCTGAGTGGTTTATGTTATATTGAGATCATCTAAATATCATTTTTATTTTGAAAAAGTAATTATTTTATTGTTATTTAAAATATTATTTTTAAAAAATATTTTTTACATATACAAATGACTTAATTATATTTAAATAATTAAAATAAAAATTAATTTTAATCACTACTTTAATCATCTTACCAAACAATACGGTAATAGAAAATTGTTTAATTGCTTTACCCTGTATTAAGACAATAGATTAGAAAAAAATTAGCTGTTTTCATGAATTAAAAAACCGATCACTTTTTGGATCTGTAAGTTTTGTAAATTTTATCAACAAGTTGCTATATAAAAATAATAGTAGTTGTGTACGAGTTTGTTTTACGTTAATAAATTACTATTCTCTCAGTCTCATAATTTTTGTCATATTTATTATTTAATCAATTAAATAAATAATTTTTTTTTATTGTTAAATCATTAAAAAAATTTAAAAATTTTCATATATATATAAATAGAGTTTAAAAGTTTCTAAAATATATATTTTTTATATTTTAAAAATAATATATATAAAATAATTAAAGTCAAACTTAAATAAAAAAGTGACAAATGACTAAAATTATGGGACAGAGATAATATAACCTATTAAACAATAAAATTTAATGTTCATGAAATAGATTTAGTTAATATTGTCAATATTTTCTTATTTGATTACTCTAAAAAAAACTCTCATTTTATTCATTGGATAAAAAAATGAAAATTTAAAAGTAATTTTAAAAAATAAACTGAGAAAACAATTTTAAAAACAATTATTTAAATAATTATCTGTTATAAATATATTTTTTTTATCAAATCAACATATCAAGTGATGTGAGTATAAAACGTACGAACCATTTCAAGTTAAATACTCTTTAAAAATTATTTATAAAATGATTTTTATTTTTTTATAAAATTAAATTTATATTAAAAAATCTGTTTTACATCCGTTTTACTAAACATCAAATAGTGTATAACTTCAAATCTGTTTTAACGTTTAAAAACAATTTTATAAACCATAAAATTGTGATGCTTTCTAACAGAGTATCCATTGTAAAGATGGAGAGACATGTTTTGGACTGCATGCGCAGAACTGCAGATAGCAGTACTCTCTAAGTTTCAGTAAAAAACATTTTTTCTTAGACCAACCTAAGTTCTAAAAACTTGAGCACCTAGGAAATGGCAGGTACTTCTGGGTAGGCTATGGCACATATACAGACAAAACTAAAGGTAAAGGAAGCTACAGTAACCTTCTCACGTGCTGTAGATTCCGCGTGAACCCACTCATTGTGAGCTGTAACCCACGCTTGTCTCCATTCACCAACTCTCTACTCCTCTCAAATTGTGCCAAACACTCCAGCCTGTTTCCCTCTACATGGTTCAATTTATTACTCTCCCTTCATTCAAACTACTCTCTGCTTCCTCTGCTATAAATACCCACTTAATTTAGCTCACACCACTCTTCAATCACTACCTAAAAAATTCTCTGTTTTGCCAAAATGAAGCTCATTTTTGCAACTCTGTTTTGCTCCCTTCTCCTTAGTTCCCTTTTCTTGGTACCCACAATGGCAAATTCAGGTATGCATATATAAGAGCTTCTCAAGCTAGTTAAAGGGAATTTCAGATGCATGAAACCAAATGAGAAAAAAAAGGGCTAAAATTGTTCTAGCAAGCTATATCTAACTTGGGTTTTGCTTGTTTTACTTCAAATTTTAATTTTGTAAATGGGATAAATCATTGATAATAATTGTTTTTTTCCTTTTTTGGTGGTGTGGGTATGCAGAGTTTTGTAGCAAGAAATGCGATGCAAGATGCTCAAAAGCAGGAGTGCCGGATCGCTGCCTCAAGTATTGTGGGATATGCTGTGAGCAGTGCAAGTGTGTTCCTTCTGGGACCTATGGCAACAAGCATGAGTGCGCTTGCTACAGGGACAAGAAAAACAGCAAGGGAAAGCCCAAATGCCCTTGAGCGAAATTAAGTTAGGTCTTTTAATTAATTGATTTCCACATAAGAGAGAGAGAGGGGAAGAATATGATGGATCAGCTAGTGATGTTTGAGTATTAATAGTGAGGTTAGATGTATGCTTATATAAGAGATTGTATGCCATTGTAGTTCTTGCGTTCTAAGTATGTTTGTTATTCCAGTCATTGGGAACTGAGCTGTTGGATGCAATTTGCATGAGACCCTTTTTTGAGGAAGTTTATGTTTTGAGTTGGTATAAATTTTATTATTATTCTATTTTATAATGTAAGGCATATCGTGAATGTGTCTAAAATAAATTAACTCTGACTAAACCAACCAAGTTGGTTTGTGAAATTAAAATCAAATTCAACAAGTTAAATTAACTCATAGACATGGATTGAGTTAGATTATTTAATTTAATTTTTTGATTAAATTAAATTTTTATTAGAATTCAAAAATATCAACTAGCAATAAATTAGTAAATTACGTATTAACGGTTAAAATTTATTAATTGATTGTTTTGAACCGATTCGGTTAAAACAGTTCGGTTAATCAGTTAATCAATTAATTAAATAAAATATATCGGTTAATTAATCGGTTAATGGTTAATTTTTTTAATCGTTTCGATTGTTTAACCGACTAAGAAATTAATTAATATTTCATATTAATAATATGTTAAATATAATATATATATATAATATAAAAATTAAATAATTTAAGTATAAATTAAACATATAATATATAATAAATTAAAAAAAATTAATTATATAAATAATATCGGTTAAGCAATTAACCGATCGAAATTAATTCAATAGATTAATATTAAAATACTTAAGTTAATTCAATCGAAAAAGTTAAAAATATTTGATTGAAAAAAATCGATTAAAATTTTAATCGATCGTTTGCACTCCTTTATCTTTGACCACTCAATTTGTCATTCAGTTAGTTGTGTATGCCGATAAGATGTAACTTGAGAGTCGATGGACGATCCTAGCTAAATATTACAATGTAATTCTATTTTTTCAATTCAAATGCCAAATATTATAATAGAATTTTAAAATTTAAATTGAATAGTTTTCGGACATTCAATTTCCAAACGTTCATGCATTTGAAACCGTAAAAAAACATATCATATATATAAACCTTACACTTTAGAAATTTTCATAAACTACAAGAATAAAAAATTGATAATTTTGTCAATCTGAAAGTCAATTTTTAAATTCAGACTTACTGTTACGGATTGGATCAAGATTTAAAAAAACTTCAACTCGAATTTAATTTTTTTAAACTTAACCCAATTTAACTTTAAAAAATCAAAATTTTAACTTGCTCAAAATAATAAATTGAGGTCAAGTTGTGCCGGGCTAACCTACCCAATTTGCTAACGTATAAGTTACAACAAATACTCCATTGGGCTGGAGCCCCACAAAGTCCAATTATCTCACAAGACAAAGCGGCCTCGCTTTTGGCAGTTTCGCTATTCTCACTACCAAGCAAGGCCCCCCCACCTCCTCTCTCATATCATTTCCATTTCAAAATCGGATCACCAGCGAGGGAGAGATCTCGCAGAACTCAGCAATGGAGATCCCCAAAGTTCAAGAGGTACATCATATACAATCCCTCTCTAAATGCGTAAACGTGTACGTATGTATAGATGATATCTATGTGCATTTAATATACGATTCGTTTTATCCAGATCGTGGAGAAGCAAGTGTTGACGGTGGCCAAAGCCATGGAGGACAAGCTGGACGAGGAGATCGCAGCCTTAGATCGGATAGACATGGACGATCTGGATGCATTGAGAGAGAGGAGGCTGCAGCAGATGAAGAAGATGGCGGAGAAACGGAGCCGTTGGATCGCCCTCAGCCACGGCGAGTACACTGAGATCCCCTCGGAGAAGGACTTCTTCTCCGCTGTCAAGGCTAGCGACCGCGTCGTTTGCCACTTCTATCGCGAAAACTGGCCCTGCAAGGTATGTATGTACATATACATATAAAGCCTTTTTTTTTATGTTTGTTTAAAATTAAGCTTGAATAAGCTGGTTTTGGTTAGTTTCGTGTTGATGGTTGAGGAATTTTGTCTTGGTTCTGTTGTTGATGGGATGAGTGGTTTGCTAGGCTCGTGGAAACTAAAATTGAATTCCTTTCGTGGATGGTTTGTTGGGTTTTGGTGTTGCTAAGCTGGTGTTTGATTTAGGAATCTTTGGTTCCATTGTTGATGGGGTGCGTGATTTGGGTGAGTTGTAGTGGAAAGTTATGTAGGATTTAAGATTGGTAGAGAGCGGGCGTTGGTTCAAGAAATTTGAATATTGAAAAGTTGGTTTAGTTCAAGATTTTTTGGTTGCATTGATAACACAATGTTTGATTTGGTGATTTCTGAAAAATTATACTTGATTTTAGCTTGCTAGAGAGTAGTGAAGTGGTGTTGGTTTTAGAAATTTAAGTTCTTACATAAAATATTTATAAAAAAAAAATATTTTAAATGGAAAGTTTGTTAGATGTGTTTTTAAAAAAAAAATCAAATAGCATAACATCTCAAATAAATGAATATCAAAGACTATCATAAAATAAAAATCAACGATAAACTTTTCTATTTTAAAAATTAAAATGATACTGTATGTTTTTTTTTTGTTTTTTGAGAAAAATACGAATTCAAATAACCTAAAAATTTGTATTATAAACACTTTTGAGATAAATAATTGATAAATAGAATTATTAAACTTATCATAATCACTTGAAGATATTTTAATACTAAAGTTACTTTAATCATCATGAAAATTTATATCCAATTAAAATTTTGATTCTTCAAAGAAATTCATTTTGGAGCTACTTGATGGTGGAAATTGATGTTTTGGGGTGAATCATAGGTTTTAAAAAGGTTTGGTATGTTAATGTTATTTTAGCAAAGTTGGTTGAAGGTAGTGCAATGTAATTTGCTCATGATTTGCATTTTGAGAGCTTCCTTTAGATACAGTATGGTGTATAAACAGAGGTGACAAATGGCGTTGGTAATTCAGGAACTTTTGGTCCCATTATTAATGGCACATGTAATTTGTTCATCTGTGAAAAGTTTTGTTTAAAATTGAGGGGATAATTTAAGAGACTTTTCTCCTAATGCTTGTCTGCCCTGTTACTGAGTATTGAAATAAGACTCTAAGAGGCTGTTTGGTATGGGGTACAGAAGTGGGATAGGACTAAATTAGTCCCACATGAACGGTTAATCCCATGTTTAGTTAGAGAGATTGACTGTTCACATGGGATTAGGGTGGGACTTAGTCCTAATCCTATGAAATTTGTCCTACACTTCCCCTGGGACAAAAGTAATCCCACCTTTATGGGATTAATTTTTTTTCTATACCCATTCTACCTTTGCAAGAACAGACCCGATTCATAGTCTTCTTCCCTCCACCTTCTCCTCCTCCATCTCTTCCCCCTTCTTCTTCCTACAGATCTGCATGAGACAACAAACTCCTCCTCGTCCTATTTCCCTTTCTCCTCCTCCATTTCTTCCACCTTCTTCTTCCTCCAGATCTGCACATCTGCACGTAGAGACAACATATCTCCTCCTTCGTACCCAACGCAGCAGCACGACAACACACGGCAGTGGCTCCTCCAGCACGGCAGCGGCTCCTCTAGTGCCGATCTACAATTTTATTTTTTCATTTTTGGTTGCCCAAAATTTGAAAAAAAAGTTATGAAGAAGAAAGAAGGATGAGGAGGAAGAGAACAAAGATGGAGGAAGAAGAGAATGAAGATAAAAGAGGAAGAAGAAAAAAAAAAGTCTTTTGTTGTGAACCAACAGAGGAAGAAGAAGAGGAAAAATGAAATAAAGTGTGTTGACTGTTGTGGTGTTATATATATAATATATATATATATATATATATATATAAAGATTTATGAAAAAAATGAGGTTATTTTAGTTTTTATATTTGTTATCCCACTTTAATTCAAATACTGAAAATTTATGAACCAAACATAGAACTAAAATAGTCATAGTTTAATCATTTCTAATCCTATCCCTTTATAATCCTAATACTATCTCACTACAATCCTGTCCGTGAACCAAAGAGACCCCAATTGGGATTTGGGAGAGCTTGTTGTTGGGCAATGTTGACTCTTTGGTTCGTTGGGCTAAGAATTCAAAGAACAAGAAGAGAATTAGAAGAACCTATATATTTCCTTTCAAGTGATTCTGAACTTACATTTAACATGGTGTAAGCAAATATCTGGCTATGGTATCCAGCATCTATGAGTTGGCCTCAGCTCTGTTGTTGAAATGGGGTTAATATATGTCTTACATAGTCTCTCCACTCAAGTGTCTTTGTAACAGAAATCCGATTGAAATCTACTGATTTAAAGGTATGGGCAACTCATTGGGGTTTCTTGTGGTCTGTGGTGCTGTGCAAGATTGGGGATGGTATGACATAGAGAAAGAGAGGAAGGGTGTGGTTGGGTCTTCTTACAGGGGCAACCAAACCCTGATTTAGAAATTTATTAAGCTTACATGGGTCAATAGGAAATTTCTTTCAGTTTCATTGGATGTCTGATGGGAACACGAAGAAGATTAGAATTAGAGATTTTAATCTAGGAATTGAGAGATATGGAGATAATTATGTAATTGAAAATATTAAGAATTATTATCTTAGTTAGCTTCCTTATTTGAATAGGATTAGTATTAGGCTTATCTTCTTTTATTGTTGTATGATATGTTGTTCTTACTTTTTTAAGATTTAATTTTTATCTTTAGGTTATTCATTTGTTATGCAACAACTTATGAATGAATTCAGATTAAATTATCAATTATTCATACTCTGTGATTGAGTGTTGAGCTGCCCATGTGATTTGGACTACTGTTCCATGTGATTTAGTTCAGTGTTCCCATGTGATTTGGAAAGATCCATTTGATTTGGATAATCTATGTTTAATTTTCATGACTTTTTTCAATTTTTCCCTGTTGTACGACATCAATGTTATTTTGTTGTTTGTACCTATTTAAGACCAGCTGTCTACATATAATCGACGCACTGTTTATTAATGATGTGGTAGTTAATTGTAAATATTTAAGCTGTAACTATTAAATGCATAGGTGGCACGAACAATTGTTTTGTGGCTTATGTTATTATTATGGACAAATTCAGGTTGGTTGTATTGTGAAAACTACTAATACTGTTCAATCCCATCTGTTTGTTGTTTTTTATGATTTTTTTAAAAAATTAAAATGAGAGGAGGGAATGGACCTGGATGCCTTATTAAAAAGCAATGCATGGTGCTCGAGTAATTGCATCTAGAAGTGTTGGAAAGGCAAGTATGCTAAGAGGGCCCTTCTATCTGATGTGTGCAAGAATTCCTCTACCTCTAAATAATGCTGAATTTTGAAGCAGATTTGAATTTTGGGAAAAACAATTTGTTTATGGTTCTTTTGCAGGTGATGGACAAGCACTTGAGTATACTGGCAAAGCAGCACATAGAGACACGTTTTGTCAAAATTCATGCTGAGAAAAGTCCATTCTTGGCTGAGAGGCTCAAGATCGTTGTTCTTCCGACCCTTGCCCTTATAAAGAATGCTAAAGTGGATGATTATGTGGTACGTTGGAGATTAAATGCATGGTATTGACTGAATTGTTTGGAAATTTCACTTCATGGTCATTCAACATTAACAGATCCTTATTATGGTTATTAGGTTGGATTCAATGAGCTTGGTGGGACAGATGAGTTCAGCACGGAGGAACTGGAAGAGAGGTTAGCAAAAGCACAAGTCATCTTTTTTGAGGGTGAATCATCCCAAAATCCATTGAAATCTAGTGCACAAACTAGGAGTATCCGACAAAGCAGAAACTCAGACTCAGACTCTGAGTAAATCTGGCATTGTTTGTTGTTGTATAATATATCTGCTTAAGCCATGGAAATGGATGGGATCAGTTGACCTTCCATCTTACGCTGGAAAAATCACAGGCTAATCAATTTCTACCTTGGGATGGTGGTCATATTGGTCGTGCTTGGTCAGAATTTTAGATGCAAATTTGTTGCTATTTGTAAGATCCTTGTTTATCATCTTCCAAATCACCTCTTTCGATGTTATTGCAGACTTGCAGTGATGTCAGCCCAAGAGTCCCTCTATTATGCCTTTAAAATATAGTTGATACCCTCGTAAATGAAATTTCAGATGATTCCCGTATCTTGTATTTGGTCCTTGTATGGAACGGTGAAGTTGAAAAGAAACATATGGCCTTCCTCTCCCCGCTTCACCAATAGGGGTGAGCATGGATTGATTTGTGTCGGATTGACTTAAAAAATCAAATCTATCCAATTATATCGGATTGAAAAAATCTCAAACTCAACTTATGAATATAAGATAAGCAAATCAATTGAACAAATTTTTGAAAAACATATTGAAAGTCCAAAAGAAATATTCTCACGAGAATAAATAGTATTTTTCAACTAAACAATATTAAAATGAAACATGTGCCTTCTATATTTAAATTCAAACTTGTGTTTTTTTATGGAAACTAGCACTTTTTGGTGAAGGGTTTCTATGAAGAAAAAAAAGAATGAGAATATATATATAAACACACAAAATATATATTGCAATTTAAACAAACTTATGTAAATATGATTGTAGTCCATCAATTCACACAATTAATATAACAATTCAAACTAACTTACATAACAAAATGTTAATATAATCCATCAATTTTTAAAGTAATTATATTTTATATATATATATATAATATAATATAATTATATAATGATCGAGTTATCGGTTTGAGATTGAAATTTTTTAACTCGTGATCCAACTTAATCCATCGGATTAATAAATTTACCCAACCCAACTTTTGAAAACCTCAAATTAACTCATCACATCGGTTTGGATCAAATCTACAAACCTACTAGTTTTCATGTTCACCCTTACCCTCTACTCCACTCCCCTAAAAAAGAAATGAAACTCGAGGTAGAACTGATTAAGCACTGTGATTGGCTAGGGAGAAGTATGCTAATATATTCACAGGATGGCACCCGAATAATCAACCCAACAGATTTAATGCAAGGTTACTGATTCTGGGATCTCATGGATTTTCCAGTTATATATGAAATCGACTAAAATGAAGAAGCTACCATTTAGCAGGTTTCATTCATGATTAGAAGACTACAAGAGTAAAAGTACGCTAAGCAATAGGCATTCTTAACCCTATTACTTAGCCAATTATTTTGATTATTGAAAGTAGATAGTTCTAGACATTTTGGTTTTTGCTTTCAATCTTATGATTTTCATAAGAAGCACAGGAATTCGGTCAATACATTGGCCTGAAAGGAAACAGCCCTTGATCATGGCTCTGCTTAAGTCTATATGACTGCAAATCTCAAGGAACTAATGATAATTTAATTCAATTACCTAATTAGGATTGATATGAAATCTTAGAACCCATTTGTTTTCCCAAGGAATGGAATTAAAAATGAAATTTGAAAGAGATTTTGAGATGTTGATAAAGCACATTGTTTCACGCGGAATAAGATTACCATATTAAATTCGGCAATCTTATTCCCCTTCGTTGAGTATGAGGTAACATATTTCACCATCAAGAACACCAACGCCTCATCCCTTCTGAGCTTCAATTTTAATGAAGAACTCTTATTTTATTCAAGAGTTTAAAAAATGTAAGCAAGTGAAGTACTAGTCCACAGTTTAAAAAATGTAAGCAGGCAACAAGCATAGAAGATACAGAACCTGCAAATCAACCCTAAATGATGCAACAGAAAATAGCAAACTATCAAAAAGAAAACAAAGAAACCATCATAATCTCCAAAATCTAATGTGCTTTATAACAAGCAAAAGTACCATGAAGAGCACAAAAACATACAATTTCATATAACAACGCTTACTACTTCCTCACTCTTAATTATGGTTGGTGTGGCTAAGCACACAAACATTCCATAAGAGGAGAACCTTCTTAGTTTCTCTGGCACCTGCACCCTAACTTCACTTGAAGTTACAAAAAATAGAAGCTGACAATCTTAAAACACGGACACTAGCAACTAACAACAATACACATAATATGAGACTCAGAGTTCGATCCCCTCACCACCAATATACTAAAATAATAGTAAAAAAACAACACACAATTATATACTAGTTAAGTCCTATCAGAAGAAGAACTGCAAAATAGGATAAGCTAAACAAGCAGTGAGCCACTTTGTGTTGAAACTTGAACCCATTTCTCGTCTCTGGCTAGTGGCTTACCCTACATGCTCTTATACATCCCCTGGCTCGGGCCAGTACCCTTTTCCCATATGGATGACTGTGGAGAAATGCATAGTTCATCATAATGCAACTGGCGAGGGTGTGGTGGAGATCCCTATGCATCAACTGAAGAAGCGAAACGAAAAAAGGAAAAGATTTTTTTAAGAATTTAATCAAGAAACACACATATAGAGATTGAGAAAGAGATAATTATATATAAGACTGCTGCATATGCTTAGCTCTTAAAAAAGTACATAATTTTAGAGTTGTAGAATGATATTTATATGTAACTCTCATTAAGCACATGGGATGATGATCATTTGGGATAGAGTATATAGCAATAGCAGAATCAAGCATTTAGACCCAAACGAGTCCCATTTAGAAAAAAAAGACTTTTACCTACATCTGGTCCATGGTCCATGGAAATTTCTTGGATCATATGTACTCTCCATCGGAGAGAGACAAAAGAACTTTTCTCGAGCAATCTATATTTGACTATGAAAAGTATATTTGGTTCAAAAAACTCCGATGAACCAAGTCTAGGTAAGAATATCTCCCATTTTAGACCTTCGATCCTAATAAATGACTAGTGACACAAAAGTGTTAGAAAGACTTTTCTGTCACTCTTAGTTATTAGTAGAGTTTTCTATAAATTACTAGTGGATTTTCTAGAGAAATTTGAGATCTAAAGCCTTGTTTGAGTACTTGATTAAATCAAGGTTAAATCACCAAAACTTGAAGTTTTTAGAGTTAAAAACTTAAGTTTAAAAACTTCAAGTTTTGATGATTTAAGTTAGATGATTTAAATAGGGGTACCTGGAAGGGTATGAATAGCACTGCTCTGACAAAATATATAGCCTTGTAAGCAGGGAAAGCAATAGCTCAGGACATAGCGGTTAGAAACGAATGAGAATTAACATAATTCAGATTCTTGGTTAAATCTTAACCTTAATTTAGGTTAAGATCTTATGTATAGATCCAACTTTCCTTACATGAAGCTTAGTATTCTAAAGGAGGCTCTTCTAGGTTGAAAGTTTATGTCACCATTTTAACAAAAAAAGAGCCAAAACTATCATGAATATTATGAAATAGGCTAAAAATAGAGCTCAAGATTCTATATGAAGTATATTATATTATAATATCATTTGAAATAACATTGAATAATAAAAAAAATCTTAAGAGAGGTTTATTATAAATGTAATTCCATGTCAGATAAAAAGAAGAATTATAAAGAGAGTAAAATAAATGCAAAGGTTATCTGACCTCCTCAGATACATTCAATGCTGACTGAATAACGAAGTTCCCATATTCATCTTGAACAAGCTTTAAAAAGTTTGGACTAAGAATAATCTCCTTGATAATCCTTCTTGAATGCTCTTTTACAATAATATTTTTGAAACATTTCTCCACAACATGGCTGCCAAACTTGTTCATGGACATAGGAACATAATTCCCTTCAAGCCTTTGTATTATATCTGCTGTGAAGTGTGGATTATTTAATTCTAGTATACACTGCACAACATAGTTCCTGAAAAGAAAAAAAATATTATGATATAGAAATTGATCATTAAATTCAATATATGCAACGAAAATGAATATGATGGTTCATATATAAATCGTCCTTTTTAAGAAAAATATTCGAAGCAACAGTTATATATGTAATTATCCTAATAATTCTTTTTGATAATAAAACAAACCCGAATTGGTGTTTTGATAGGAACAATGCATTTGCCGTTATTTCATTTATGAGGTGCTCTCTAAGTGCTCCCTTGGTGTTACGGATAAATTTTTGCAACACAAAACATCCAGTTTTGTCTGTTGCAAGTTCGAGGCAATTGCTCGCTATTTCTTCCTGAAGAGGCTGCAACCAAGAGAGGAGGATTTTATCAGAAGATTTAATAATGAATTGAAACCGTTTGATTTTCAATAATACATATAGTTAGTATGTTAAGAATAATTCAATGCTGATGTCATGTAAGCATCTGCCTTCTTACCAAAAATCAGATCAATAATTCATATGAAAGATATCCAAGCTAAGAAAATAGGCCAGAGCCTATCAGTAATTAAGTAAAATCATTAGGGACTAAAATAATTGCATCTGAAAAATGAGATTGAATTTTATAAATGAATCATGATCAGTTCAATTAAAACGCGTATTTTAAAGTAAAATGAACACAATTAGAATAAGAAAGTGCAAAATTCTTTGTTATAGAGATGCTCTCTTACTGTGTAGGACACTATTATTTTTAGGGCTACCTCATGGGCATAAATTAGAATTCTCTAGTTGTTAATGTTGCAGCTAAGTGCCAGGGCTTAGACACTCCCTTTCTGGCAGGATATCACTTGCATAAGAATTGTAGTTTCTACTTGTAAAGCATGCAATTTCATACTTACATCTACATTAATGTAAAACTCAAGAAATTCTTGCATAGGCCGGAAAAATTATAACACATCACATCGATCATCCGAGAAAAGAGTTGATCATTGAGTTGATCATTCCAGATAAAAATTGAACACGTTATGATGTTTTTTGGAAGAACTTCTCGAACATATCATCATATATATGCATAAACTCATCCAAATTGCAAAAATAATATACATACATAAAGAGAGATAATTTGTAAAGGATGAAAATACTATAGCGAGGAACATATACAGTGCACAAGTTACCTTTGTTTCTTCATTGAAAAATTCTGTGAGGCAAAGAATAATTACATGATGCCCTTGCCCTTTGAAGTCATTGTCCATGTCCTTTGACCTTACATGATTCCCTTGCTCTTTAAAGTCATTGTCCTTTGACCTTATAACAAGATGCCCATGCTCAGTAATGTTCTTGCATAAGTTGATAGTAATAGGTTTCAAACCTGACACAAGTAAGGATATTTGCTCTCGTGTTTTCAGATGGGTTATCATTTCCTGCACTGCACGAGATCTGCAAAGAGAAAAAAAAAACTCTATATAGTACTAAAAAAAAAAACAAATTAACATCTAGTAAAAACATTAAAATTAAAGTTCAAAGTAAAAAATTAGGCGTCCTCGTACCCATGTTCTTCAAGGCAGATACTCATAAGCTTAGGAATGATCATGGAGATAAGTTCAGTCATTTGTTCTTCGCTGCATGTTTCAAAAAGCTTCTGAATAACATAAGTAGCACAGGGATGCACCATCAACTCATCCAAATGATCTTTCACCTCCGAGAAAATCATCTCGATTTCTTCTTCTATTCTCTCTTTCAACTTCTGCTGCAAGAAACGACTTCCTTGTTGATCCTTAGCCACTGAAACTACACGGCCTATCACTTCCTCCAACGAGTAGTGCACCAATGAATAGTGATATGAACTCTTTCGTGGCCGAATTCCATGATTGTACAAGGAATTAGACAACAAAATATACGAATTTTCGGATATTTCTAACCCACTAACAGATGGACCACGTATCCAGTTAGGGTTCAAATTGCCCCTAGCTGCATATAATTCATCAGAAGATTGACTTCTACGTTGCAATCTGAACTCATTACTACTATTATTGAGAGAAGCAGCAGATCTATTCAATGCTGCTGCAGCCACCAAATTTGGGGTTCTTCCTCCATTGCCATATAGATAATCAGCAAAAGAAGTTGATCTCGAACGAGGCTGCAGGCTCAGATTACCGCTTAAACCATCCATCGATGGAATTCCATTATGCAATCCCATATGTCCAGTCACTGCAGAATCAATCCTCAATCTGCGCAAATCATTAGTTACTCGCTGCTCTTGTGAATAGGAGGATAGATGTCGAAAATCCATATCGACCGAGGAATCATGAAACAGGTTATTGCCATTAAGAAACTGAGACTGAAGAGGAGGGGCGGTGGATAAATTCAGTCGACTCAAAGAAGCTTCAAGACTAATTTCTTGGCCATGAATACCATCAATGAAACTAGGGTTTAGATTCAACCCAGATTCCCAGGACCTAATATTGAGATGCTGATGATCATGCGGATTCACGTGGAGACCCATCTCTGCCAAAATATTGCGTTGTTGATGGTTTTGCATTGTAGGGTAAAGTTTGTTTTGAGAGGAGTTTTGATACAGAAAGTTGGGTATTTGAGAAAGGGAGTTAGGGTTTTGGAAAAGATGATATAGGGAGTTAGGGTTTTGTTCTTCCATAGTAAAGGGAAGGAAAGGTGATCAGAGAAAAGGGTTTAAAGAAAGAAATCAGTGAGAGAGAAGAAGAATTAATTGGTTGGACAGTTTGTGTAGGGTTTTAAAGGTTTAGAGAAGTGTTTGGTATTCAAGTACCAATAAACCTTTTATTGGGATTGGGTGGTTGCTCAACTGGAAACAAGGGTTTTAAAGTTTCCAATATCTGTTTTACCAATTGAAGATTACCACGGATGGAGTTTTATATATTTGCATGAAATTAGGGTTTATCTTCATAGTAAGTCAAGATTTTGGCCAATCAGAAGCATTGATGAAGTATTTTAATTTTTGTCTATCTCTTATAATTTGTTTTATTTATACTTGGATAAACAACCCTTAATTGTTGAATCCCATTAAAATAGAACTTATATTAGGTTGCAAACCGTAAATTCTATCACTTCATGAATGAAAAATTCTTAAATCTTTTTTTCTTTTAAATAAAAAACGACAAGACTTTTTGGTATATATCTTTTGGTCCTCTAGAATATTTGATTTCCATATTATTTTGAAATTTTTGAGTACTTAATTAATTATAGAAACAGTTTTTCTATATATATATATATATCAAAGTATTAATTTAACAAAATTTCCTTACTAATTCTTAATTTGTTGACACAAATTTTGCTCTTGATAATGTAGACAAGCAGTTAATTAGGGAAAGTTTTTAGCAAGAAGTGAATGCATGTAAAAATTAATTCCTATTATGGTTTAGAGGGAACTGAATAATTAGGACATTAAAAATATAAGATCACAATTTTTTTTATTTGAAAATTGAGATAGATTCAAGTTTATGGTGAAACTGAATGCCATATCATCAAATGGAAAATATTCAAATTCAGATTTGTCAAGGATCTTACCATACACTTGAGGATCCTGATCCAAAAATATTATTCTCTTTTTTTTTTTTTTTAAGTTGCGAAGCATGTCAGAGATTCCAACTCCATTATGATTTGATGATGCTGGGAGTTCCAACATAAAGCTGATGCTACAAAGCAATTTCGAGGACAGAAAAAAAATGAGAATAAAATTATATCATTGTATGTTTAGCAATGTTTTGATTGAATATGCTTTACCAAATTATTATTATTGAGGTAACTCACAAATTTTTATAAAAAGAAAATCTCTTTTTGGGTTAATAGAACTATATTTAAACAATTCTATTATTTATTTAAGCAATTTGGACTAATTTATATATATATATATAGTTAATTACCAATTCTACCTTGAAAATAAACTTGATTTGGCTCATAAATAGCAAGTTCTTTTTATGTTTGGCCCATTAGTAATGTGTTGATGATTGCTAGGCCGTGCTAGTTACTACTTGGGTTTAATTGTAATAGGCCCAGTTCCATGTTTTAAGAAGTCTTGTGCTAAAAACTTTATTTGTTTAGAAAATGCAATATATCTTGACATCTTGTGTAAATGGTGGTAATTGGTAGTTAAAATAATTTAAGGATATAATAGTAAAGTAGTTGAGAGCTGAAGGTTATACTAATAAATTTGAGGAAGTTAGAACGTTCAGTAGAAGTTTATATAAAGAGAAATTCTTGTCTAACATTAATAGTCACACTTAAACCGACTTAATTATAAATTAAAGAATATTTAAATTAAAAAAATTTGTTAGCGACAATCAATCTCTAGTGCGTGAAAAACTGCACATCATGAGTTGCATGCATGATTGAGATGGAATGATCAAGATTAATCTTTAGTAAACCTTTCAATTTAGTTATCAAAATAAAACTTTCATGTAGTACGCACAAATAAACTTAATATCTCAAAAAAAATCTAATAATTGAGAATTCAATAAAAGAAACTAGATTTGAAATTACTATTGTATACAATGCCTTCAATTTTATTCGAAAGACATGCATATTTTCACATGGAATATTTTAACAATGTATACTATTTTTATTAAAACGATATTATATATAAAAATAGTACAACAATTTATTTATTTGATTAAGGTAGAAATTCACAGACATGAGCTCGTGCTTTTCTGTTGCTCCTACGTTGAAACATTATGCTTGCTATATTGATCTTCTTGCGCGAGTAGACCTCGTTCAAGAAGCTCTTGAGGTTGTTGTCTCCATGCCTTTTGAGCCTAATAACTTTGTCTGGGGGGTTGTCTTCTCCATTCAAGATTAGACTTGGCCCAAAATGTATACAGAAGACTTGTTGAAGTGGACGCTGAAAACTCCGGAGGGTATGCATTCGCAATTGATCATCGATGGGGTGAGGTCTCTGTGTTGAGGTGGTTAATGAGGGAGAAGGGGATCAAGAAGCAGTCAGGGCATGCTTGGATCAACATAGATGGAGTTGTCCATGAATTTATTGTGACTTCGTCATCACATCCGCAAATTGAGAGCATATCTAGTGCATTGAATGGGTTGACGAATGTAAAGAAAGTAGCTAATTCTTAGAGGGCATAGAAGCTATTTATCTCGTTTTTGGGCCAACCGCGAACAAGAGTGCATAGAAGCCCGACATCTCCAGACAAAACTCCCCATTAGCCTGACGACTTGGATGCAACTTGCGTTTAAAAACTTGATGATTCATGAGACTATGTAATTCACACCGAGTATCGCAAATGTTAATATGCCAAAGCATCACCTTGGAATTGCTTTAGGGTTTCCAAAGTTCTTTCTTAGCCGTAATATGATAATCTTTAGTGAACCTAGGTCCTAATTTAAGCCACAGGTGGGCAGCATTTTTCGTATTGCTTTCTCCTTGTACGTGTGAATGGGCTAGTCAATATTTGATTGTAATTTACCTTACTCGGTAAAATATGTTTTTCTCATGTCGAACAAAAAGATTGTCAAATTCAAGATGGCAATTTTTATCCTTTCCTTTGTGTACTTGAAAATATATTTTACCAATAAAAATACCAATTAACATCTCATCTTTCGATCTCCCAATTAGAGCATTAATAATATTCTATTCTCATTCCATTTACTGTACAAAATAAACAAAGCTCTTACAGGTTCTGGAGTATGGAAGCCACCCACGTGAAAAGAGTTTCTTAACTTTCTGATACTAACATATTGAAAATAATCCAAGCTTCTGAGGATAGAACAATCATCAAGATCATTCCAGTTCGGTTAACTGTTGGGCCATCTCAATCACCGACCAGAAACATCCCAAATCTCATGGTGCTTTGTACACTATACCCCTACCATAATTAGAATATTTTGAGAACTTGGTGTCATCACGCAAGTCCATTAATAGAATTCCAAGATCATTTTCACACACATGAACAGTTTATCAAATATATTATTTTTCTAATTTTTATTATGATTGACTTCTAAATCTGAAACTGAAACCGAACTTCATCTGTAATTGTCGGCAGTTCACAATTCTCATCAACGTGACGAGTGACAAACCATGTTAGGATATGTATGAGAGGGGTTTTTGAGGATTACCTGAGGGAAAAGAAAGGAATGGTTCATTATGTTTGGGAGTTTTTCTTTTTTTTTCGGAGAGGGAAAAAGTTTTGGGAGTTTCTTTATAACTCTCAAAAAAACCCAATTGATCATTTTTTTTAACAACCCAAATCGGGTTTATAAGATTTTCATGTTTGTTTACTTTATTTTACTCCATGTTTGGGAAGTATAAGAGAAAAGACATAAAATGATACGAAGGGAAAAGAAAAAGGAAAAAATTGAAAAATACATGTATCACTAGTTTGGATATTAAAAAATAAAAAAAGAAAAATGAAGGAAAAGATTTAATATATTTTATTATTTTATTATTCGTTAATATTAGAAATGTCATTATAAAGTTAATGATTAACGATAAGTACATTAAAAAATTATAAAAAATATACACTCTCGCTCCAAATCCTCTTGATTTTAAAAAAAAAATTAATTTTTTTAGAAGGAATTGAATCGATATATGTACCCTATATTTTCTTCATTTCTCTCTTTTCTCAAATAAAAAGTAGATGTACATTTGCTTTTCTTTTCCTTTCACTCCCCTCAACCCAAACACATTAAGAAGGGAAAGTTTCAATCCCTCGTTTACTCTCATTTCCCCAACTTTCTTTCCTTTAAAAACCATTAATTCTTTTCCTTTCCCAAAAACACACTGTAAGCTTCAACAAGCCCTAAACAACGAGACTGTCGTAATAACACAACAAAAACATAGACGGACAACGATTGTATCTTGCTGCCGGCAGCCTCTTCATAATGAAAAATAAGTTTTGTATGCATGAACTAATGCATCTATATACAAAAGGAAGCCTTCGAAATAGAACAGCTTCAAGCAACATGCTAGTTACCACGGGCCTCATTTTCAACATTGCTTATCAAGGAAAGAAGCTCCATCTGGCACTCGAGGCCTCCGAGATAGTGTCCCAAAAGTATGCGCCTCGATGGAAAATAAAAGGAAAAAGAATATTATGATCAATGTTTTCAGAAACGAAAGCGTTTTGTTTCGATATTAGAGTATTTTAAAATTTTAATAAAATAATATTAATTAATTAAAATAATAAAAATAAAAATAATTTTAATTTTAATTTTAATTAATTAATTTTTATCAAAGTTTAATACTTTACTAACTCTCTATAGTGTGATAATTAAAATTTTATAAATATTAATATATATTCATATATAAATTATATGAAGTATAACTTATATTTCTATATTGTTATTACTTGTAAATGATTAATTAAATAGTTTGTAATTATTATTAAACTAGATAACATGTATTATATATTTATGAAGTATAATAATGTCACAACAAGAGTATTAGTTTAGTGGTTAAGACTTATGATACTCATTAAGTTATGAGTTTGATCCTTTAACTTGCATTTTTCTCTAAATTTTAAGTTTTTTAAAAACACTTCACAGGAGAATATCCCGGGAAAGAAACGCTTAACTTCAGACATCCTGAAAAGTTTTTGTTTCGCCTCGCCCTGAACGAGTCCCAGAAACGCTCATGCAAATGCTCAATACAATAACCAAAATTAGATTACTGTTCTAACCCTTTAAGCACAACCTGCTCACATGTAAGATTTAATTTATCTATGCTAGAGGCCAAAACACATACATAATCAACTTAAATTATGTGTATCCGATCAAATTTCTTTCTCTTCTTAGTTTTATTATAAGATATAGCTTTGATGAACAAACTATCATGTACACATGGTACAAATACATGGAGTAGTGTTTTTAACTTTTAACCTATAGGAGAGATGACTCGACATAATAGGCTTTGTATTCTCATCCATGAGTCTAAGGAATAATAAATAGGCCACTAGACCATATGATAGTCACAATATTATTACCAAGATGCATTATTGTCCAAATAACTTTATGAATCACGTTATCTTATATATGAGTTATATTGTATTATGTTTTAAATTGCCAATCCGTTTTTTAAATACAAATAAAAATATATATATGTTAATGTATGTCCACATAAGAGAAAATTTTCTAATATTTTTTTGTCACCAATCACTTACAATTGAACCTTATTATTTAGTAGAGTTTTTTTTTTTTACATTAGTGTAAGGAGGATCCAACCTGTTTTTCATGTACGGGAAATGATGATCACTAGATCAAAAGACATCGATAAGAAGTTATTAAAACTTTCTTAATGCATCGTCTTAATTGATAACCATATGATGTATATTGTTCAATGACTTATTTTAATAATTAGTTTTGCCAATAAAATGTCTTAATTGATAACCATATAATATATATTGTTCAATGACTTATTTTAATAATTAGTTTTGCCAATAAAATTAGCCGAGGCTGGAGCTAAACCAACTTATAGCATTTAAAACAAATAAAAAATAAAAATAAAAATGAAAAGAAATTATAGGTATAAATATTAATGAGAAATTAGTTACCTGTCTACAAGAATAAATTAGGCCAGGGAACCCCAAAGTGGTCCATTTAATATGAAATTTGGCTGCTGATTTGAGGCTAGCATTCAAGACAGGGTGCCTGATCCCTGGTCCCTTGTTCTGTTACCATATTATTTTTGATAGACAATGAATTAGCCTTTGTCATACTTTTCTGTGCTCTTGATTTGGTACAGACCCACCAAGCCTTGTACGTATACTTAATGATTCATCTCCAAACAAAGCCATCCGAGACAGTTACATACTGAATCCACCAACTATTAAAGATTAGAAGCACCTTGGTCCTGTTAACTTCCATCATGTCCACTACATAACTAAGGCATGTTTTATATTTGGATTTTGACATATATAACGGTATAATCAAATTAAACCACAAAGTTTTGCCCACTTGATTTGATTATATATATTTAGGATGATCACGAGTCGAATTGCATGCAAGCAATTCATGAAGACTAAATTAAATTCGATTCGATAAATTTTTAAGTCGAGATCAAATAAAATTCGTTCAATATAACAAATCGAGTTTGAGTTTGACATTTATTTGAATCGTCGACTTAGAATATATATTATACATATAGTTAAAAAAATTATTTAAATTAAAAAATAAATAAATATTTAATCAAATTGGTTTTCTCTCTTTATTACATCACATGCATGAACCAAACATTTCCAATAGACAGAAAAGGAAAGTGACAAACATCTTTCTAGGTCACTATCTTTTCTTTCTACAAGTTAATTGAACCGAAATACAAAACATGACCCTGAAACATCCTAATCAGCATACCCTAATTTAAAAGGCTAGTCACGTTACAAAAGAAAAAGACCCTAAAATGGTAATAAAATAAAAGATATTACAAAATAAAATCTACATAATAAGCATTTTATTGACTTGATTTTTGTCGGTGCTTAAAGAATTCAATTTCACCTTCTTCTCTCCGGTGTCCAACGTGGCAAATCTGGGCTAAAATGCGCCGATACCACCCGAGAATCAAGCAACTCCACGATTGGGGTAAAGTTAACACACCTCGGCACCTTATACTGATTAATGGACGCTCCTCTTGATATAGCATAATCCATCAGCTCTTCAAACGTCCCACTTTTCACCACACGTATCTCTAACGGCCCAATCGAGTTATCCGCGACTCGGCTCTGTCGGTAAACGGAGTTCAACGATTCTTCCATCTCCAAACAGCACCGACTCAGCACCTCGTCACTCGGCGAGTTGGCCGGATCCTTCACCAACAGCTCCCAATATATCACGTAGTGACCCGGAATCGTCTTCGTATCAGCGAAACTCGTGTACTCGACCACGCTCGCGTTGAACTCGTTTAAGAGCCTTGACGCGTTCTCGACCGATTTTTGCAACTCGGCCTCGTCGGTCTTGTCCGACTCAATGCTGAGCAGCACGTTTTTTCTCCTCACGAAATGGAACTGCGGGGCCGAGTTGTGGAACCCGGTGACTCGGAGTATGTCGCCGACTCGGTACCGGTACAACCCGGCGTAAGTTGTGATCACGAGCTCGTATTCCTTGCCGACCTCCACGTCGATGAGGTCAACGAGTTTGGAAGTAGTGAACTCGGCGGGTACTGAGTTGGGCTCGTGTGGCAGGAACTCGAAGTAGGCCATGTTTGGCATGATTGTATAAGAAACCTCAGATGGTTTGCTCATTGGGTTTAAATTTAACCCAAAGTAACATTCCGATGAAGCGTACATAGTGCATGCTAACGGTAACCCACCACTGTAATAATCGAGCGTAGGAATATACTGAGCCATAGCTCCAGTAACAATCACGTCCAGGTATTTTGTATTCGGCCAAATCCTTGTGATGATTCCTTCCCAATTTTCCATCGAACATTGGTCTCTAACAAACTCAGCTAATTCAGGATTCGGTTTTAATTTCTCAACCAAACAATCCTTAACAGAAGAATCAGTGATTTTTTGGCTCAGTTTTCCGGTTTCGATATCGTTTGCTAATTCTTGCCAGTTGAGCTGTAAGAATCTGATGGCACGGAGGAGACCGGAGGCGAAGACGGCGCCGAGGCGGAGGACTTGGTGGCGCTCGAGGAGCCCGCAGAGCATTTGGGTGTACATGCTTTGGAAAGAATCGGCACAGAGGATGGCTTCGTTGGGGCTCGTGTAGACCATGTAAGGGTCATATGGTCGAGTCTTGAAGTGTTCGCTCTTGTAGTAGCTGGTGAGCACAGGGCGAGCCAAGAGCCCACCGGGGGTCCTTGTTTCTGATTTCACGAACAGGAAATATAACCCTTTGCCTTTGTCCAGACCAGGCACGTAACTGTGTTATAAAAAGCGCGTTTAGTTAATTTAAAAAAAATATCAATTAAATAATATAAAAAGAAATACTCAATTTTTTATTTTATTTTTAAATACTTACAGATTCATAACTGGCATTAGAAGACTGTAGAGTAGCTGGCGACGATCCAGCTCTTCTTGAATTGTGGGCATGAGTTTCCTTTCACCAGCAGAAGTCCCAGAACTGTATTTTTTTTCCACAATAAAAATTACAATTTAGCATTTTTAACACATTTAATTTATGGTTAATTAAATTAGCTAATTCAAAAAAAGGTCCATATATATAAACAAACCTTGTGAGAAATTCGGAAATGGGGTGTGCCGATAAAATGGCAGAGCGATCTCCATTAGCGATACGTTGAATTTCGGGCTGGAGATCCTCGTATTTTATCATCGGAATTTTGGATTTGAACGTCTCACGGTCAGTTGCACCGTCCAGCTTGAACCGTTTTAAGTACTCGGTTTGGGCGTTTCGGGTCAAGATTTCAGCCAAAACCTTTTCTTGGACGAATTCCGCATTTCTAGTCGTTTCCTCGATGAACTGCAATGCTTTCGCGTCTTTCTCACAAGCCGGAGGACCCAACGGAGAGGAAATAGCAGAATTGACAGCCATTTAAAAATAATAAATTGAAACTTAATTTGATGAGAGGAGGAGGAGAGTACTGGGCGGTGGTGAGAAGTTTTGGTTGCAGTTGGGGATTATATAGGTCAGGGAAGGTAGGATGACTAATGGATAGAGCTCCCTGTACGTGGGGACCAAGGTGACGAGGGAGCTTGGAAGGAAGCTAACTGAAGGACTAAAATCGTAAAAAACGTAAAAAAATAAATAAAAGCAGAGAAAAAATGTGTCAAATTTTTTGGTTGGGCTGTGAAGGGGACAAGATAGGGCCCACACACTTAGACATGGCACGAAAGAGGCCGGCATGTAGGGTTTGGTGACGTCCACGTCAGAGAAGCACAAGACGGAGAGGGAAAGGGTTCTACGCGTCACACAACCACGCGGCTGTTTTTCGTAGTAAAAATTTAAAAAATGTTGGTATTTGACAACGATGGACCGCCGGCACGTGAGACATTTATGCCAGCAGCCTGCCTAACTCCAGTCTAAAGATGACAAGTTTTCTTTTTGTTGTTACTTCAATGGCTTAACTACAGTACACTTTTTGTCTACTATTATTTATTCGTACTAATCATAATACTCTTTTTATTATTTCGTGTGCATACAAAAATTAGATTTTACAGTTCAATAAAATTTATGTAATATATCAATTATATAAATTTATAATAAAAAATTATTATTTTAATATAATTATTTAACTCATATTTTATCAACAATTTAAAATTTATTAAATTTCACATAAAAAATTAAAATTTAAATCATAAATTAAAATTGATCAAAAGTATTGATTTTTTTTGTAAATATAAAATTCTCGTAAATGCATTTTAAATTATAGATCGTGATCGTTAATTTTATTGTTATAAACTTGAAAAAATTAAAATAACTTCATGAACTTTATGTAATGAATTTTATATAAGTTTTGTCTTTTATAAAAACTATTTTTGTTTTTTTAAATAGTAGTGAGACCAAACACACACGTGTGTATATATATATATATATATATATATATATATATATATATATATATAAAATTATGAAAATGTCAAATGTTTATAAAAATAATTTATGAACAAAGTTAAGTCGAAAATTAACTTTTAAATATTATTTTTATATTTAAAAAATCATTATTATTATTATTTTATTAAACACTGATTAGACCGAATGCTCAAAATAGAACCATGTGAGTTTATGGGATACCGCCGGACGTGAAGAAAATTGTTGTACGTAATCTCTATAGCTCGATCTGCAGAAGAACTAACAAAAGTACCCTAACGTTTTATTGTTTGTATATCTGTATGGAAGCAAATAACCAAAATATATATGTACCTACCTAATGTTATCTGGGTTTAATTTAGCTGAATCTTTCTCCTTTTTCTTTTGTAAACAAAAAATTGATGACAATTTTTTAGGATTAAAAATGACGACATTTTAATGCCAAACATATGGTTGCAAGGCTAAACCTAATCCGTTGGCTGGATCAGTAAGAGTTATGACCTGCCTGGTTAATAAGCTTTATCTTTCTTTTTTTTTTTTATAAATAAATAATAAGTCTAACAAAGTTATTTTATAAGTGTTCACTAATAAATGGGTTTTTATTTGAATTTAACTTTTTATGATCTTTTTAAATATATATTTCAAGTTAATTACAAAAACATATATGAAATTACGAGTAATTATAAAAACATATCTGTGATATAAATACAAGCCTATTTGGAGCCTGTGGATCACATTACATAAATATAAATCAATTAGTAATTCATTTAGTCAAACATGAGATTCTCAATCAAATGTCAATATACATAATCAAGAAATTTCAAAACCCTAAATGCCTCTCAAATTACTTAAGTTAAATATGACAATAATTTAGCATTTTGTGATAATTTTCTAAGCATAATTTGATAAAAGTAATTGTATAAGAGATCCGGTCGACGAGAGGCGGTGGTGCGGGTTGGTGCAGTAGGGTTCTATGAAAGACAGAGGAAGAAGAGTGTGTGCTTTCAATTTTACTAGCGTGACTTAGACAATTCATAAGCTTTTTAACAGATTATATTAAGTCAAATGTGGTCAAAATAAATTTATGTAACTCTTATATCACATATATATTTATGTAATTAACTCTTATTCTTATATATATTTTTGTAATTTACCCTAATATATATATATATATATCAAAAATCTAAATTACATTAACATAACTTAACCGACATTACATTATCCTTTTAGTATTCCATGAATAAATTAGTTTGATGCCTTCTGTTTTCTTCCACTCTTGTAGTGGTATAAACTTTTTCAAAAGGGTTTTTAATATAAATTCGAATGAGTTTTTATTTGATCCGCTATTAATAAAAAACATATTGATAAATTTACATTTTTTTTATCCCCTAAATTATTTTTCTGAGATTAAACAATCGAAATAAATTGATTAGAACAAAATTAATACGTTACTTTTTTATTTTTTCCTCATTCTCTCTTTAATTAATTACCGACATTATCCCTGTCTCTCTTTGTCAAATAGTGTTAAATTGACTAAAAGGCATATTTGAACAAAATAGTGTTCAATTTTGAGATTTGTTTTAGACTTTTAGTTGGAATAACTTATTCATTGCAAACTCTATTTACAATACGACACGAAATTGTGGAACAATCTTTCACTGGAAGCACGCAAGCATTAAAAAAAAAGAGAAGAAAAAAAAATCAAATTATGACTTACACAATTAAAAATGATTCAAAATGAAATTTGTGGTGGCGTGTACCAACTGCTACGGCACGATATTTTCTTGCTGGTTCTGAAGAGTTTGTTTGGTTGGTGTCAAAATTTTGGAGGCACTCTAAATTCCTGTAATTTCATAATTAACGGTCAAAAAGGATACGAAAGAGCACTGTATTTTCTCATCGTTTTGTTTTCTCGCTTAGGTTTTGTACGGCAAGATAAGCTTTTAGAGATTATTACTTGTTAACAACTACCAAAAGTAATAAAGAATAATGGGGGACATGTAAAGGCATTTTTTCTTTCTTGTTGGTTCAAAGATACATCAAATCCAATTTTACGTGGATTTGGTGATGGATTCTTCTCACTGATTTCTTGTTTTGAATTGATCAAACATTAGGCAACACTAGTTTTCAATGTCTCAATAAACCAGATATTAGGGAAAGCAAATAAAGTCGATTTTTTTTTAAATTTTTTTTCTTTCGTTTGTCAATTTAAAATCTGGTTGGATAAAAACAATGGTTTGTGATTTATAAAATAATTTTTGAAACAGTTTATGTTAAAAAACAATGAAATAGTTTTTCTGACATAAATGTGTTACGCACTTAACTTATATCTATGATAAAACATAAATCATTTTATAAACTCTTCCAAATGAGACGGTCTTAGTTGAATTTTATACCCTTAAAATTACGTAGCTTAAACTTACTAGTATATGACGATGTTTGGGATCAAATTTTAACAAGCTTAAATCGGTTCGTTTAAATTTGATAAAAGAAATATTTACTTTTAAGAGATTTAAGTAAGCTGACTTAAGTATGACTTAAACATTGTCCCATATGTGTTTTGATCATTGAAAATTTTAAAGGAAAGAAAATAAAAAATGGAAAAAAACATATTGTAGCATTTTTTATTGTTTTGTTCGGATGTTGAAAAAATTTAAAGTTAGAAGGAAAACAATGCAATATTTTAAAAGAAAATTATTTTTTCGTTGTTCCGTTAAGATGTAAATTGAGAATTAAAGTTATAAGGAAGACAACACAATTTTTTTAAAGAAAAAATTTCATAATATTAACTTTTTTTTGGAGTACATTACGGTGTTCGGTGGTGTCATTACATTACATATTGTTCATTCAATTAATTGATTAATTTTTTATATAAATTAATAAAGTATCTACTTTTTAAAACATATGCATAGAGTTTATAAGTGTTTACTTTTTTACATAAAAAAAATAAATCAATAAAACATTTATAAAAAATAAAATCAAAATTATCCCAAAAAATCAAACGCGAAAATCATTTTGAAACGAAAAAAAATAGTATTTTCAAAAAAAGCTTTTCTCCATGGAGTAAACAAAAACTAATTCGATCTCACTAATATTTGGTAACCAGAAGACTAAATCATATTCGTATAACAAATGCAAAGACATCTTGAAATAGAATTTTGGACAAATGTATTCTACAAAAAATTACTTTTCAGGCACAGATTGAGTAATTTTTTTTTGATAAATTGAGTTTAAAACTAATATTTTAGATTTATTCGAAATTTTATTTGTAATTTTAAAAAATTTTATTGATAATTTTAATATAAAAATAAAAAAAAAATAATATCACTAATAAATTTTTTAAAATTATCAATAAAAAATTTTACAAATGTATTCTAACAAAAACAAAATTACCCTAAGTTGAGAGACTGACCGTACCTTAAGTACAACCTAAAAAGAGAAACAATTTATTAATTGCATGTGGTTTGTGCTTGTCAAGAATTTATTACACAGTCGTTGAGGTGCTCCTGATTAGGAAGCTTGCATATGCATGTGAACCTTATTTTGTTAACAAATAATCAAATCTTGTAGGCAAACTAACAAGGCCCTTTTCATGGACAAGTTTTTGTTTCCAAGAGAAATAGAAACCATTTGCTATGAATTGGTGAAAGATAAAACTCCTGTTACGGTTGATATAGACAAAATACACCACCAAATAGATGGGTGGCACACGATAACTCTCAAAGTCAAATGGGTAATTTCACATTTAAGGATTTACAATTGTGCCAATACAAAAAGGACACCTGGCTATCGAGGAGACCAACCTACTTATTTTCTGTCAGGGTTTAAAAAGTAATTTCTTCTATTGAGGATCCCATCATTCTTTTCATTAGAATCAGATTCTACCCCCTGTATGAAAAGCCCTTTCACGTTATTCCGTTTCTAGGTTTCTCATTTATTATTCTTTCTTCCCAATATTTTTTTTTAAGAGGTACTAATTTTATCGAAGTCAATTGACATGTACAGTACTCAACTCATATATATTTATATATATATATATACAGATTTCAATGATAATTTAGTTGTGCACATAAAATTAATTTTATTTTTGTCACTCATACATGTTATTACGTGTATATATATTTTTTTAGAAATAAAAAAGGAAAAAAATGTCGTGAAACATGCAATAAAGATATAAAAAGACATTAGTATTAAGTATTTTATTATAAAATCACTAAATAATACATAAACAAAAAAATCAAAAGACTCAACGCATAACAGATCAGAACGCAAAGCCATTTGAGCTGCACGCCGACATTAGCATTAAGTATTAACAACTACCATTTAAAATTAAAAAATAAAGAAGGAAAAATAAGAAGGTAGTTTCTCATTGTGAATGAAACATGTGGAGCTATAATGAATTGAGAAATAAAGAGAGAACTCCCAATTTGTTGCTGCTTCACGTTTTCAAGTCAAAAGTCCGTGCTACTGCTAAAGTAGAATGTTCTCTTTTTGCCCTTTTCAATTTTTATGTAATATTAAAAATTATTGGTCCGTTTGAGTTTAAGCTCAGTGATTTAGGTTAGTTGAAAATTTTATTTATAATTTTAAAGTATTTTATTAATAATATAAATATAAGTGTAAGATTAAAAAATTAACATTATTAATAAAATTTTAAAAATTATTAACAAAATTTTTAACTAGTTTAAACCTAACAATTTAAATTCGAATGAACAAAAAAATCTTTCTTGATACCGAAGTTCAATGCTCACGATGAAGCTTCGCTGCTTACAACTTTTGACTGCGGGGTCAACTTTGGTTTAAAATGAGTCATGTTTAGTATTTTTTTAAATCTTGTTGAGGAAGTTTTTGTTTAACATAGTGTTATGAAAGATATAAAGTATAAGAGTTTATTTTATTTTTAAATAATATGAAAAAAATAATAAAAAATTATTTTATTTTTATTCAAAGGTGAGATGGACTTTTGTGTTATGTATCTCTCATAATACTGCGCTAGATAAGAATTCTTCATTATTTAGATTACAAAATTTTGATAGTGTGTGAAACGTGATATTGATTAGGTTTATAGTAAGGTAGAAATTGGTGGTGTAAAATTTAGAGGTTTTGTTGAAAGGGTGATGATATTCACTTTTTAAAAATTGTTATTGACACTCAATTTATTTTTTATAATGCACTTAATTGATCCTTAATTAAACTTATAAAAAGAGTATCGATAATAATTTGTGAAATGTCAATAACACCGTTTTTATTAAAAATTCAAAAAAGCTAGATTTAATTATTCAACTGAATTCTTGAAGTTAGACGATCATTGCGAGTGTATATTCACTAAATGAAAAAAAAATTGTTTAACCCGAATCCATAAAAGATACATGGTACAAATGATCCATCTCACCATTAGATGGAAAAAAAATTCTCTCTTTTCATATTATTCAATAGTGAAATGAATTTTTATGTCATGTATTTTTCATGAACATGCAGTGTTTTCAGAGGCGAGGGCGTTGGGCGAGGCGTTTTGCCTCAATGAGCCGAGGTGTAAGCCTCGAGGCGTTGGAGCGTAAGTCTTTTGAAACATTTGGGCGTTTTGAATAAAATAATATTAATTAAATTATAAAAATACTAAAAAATTAAAATAATATAAATAAATTAATTATTAATAAACTTTACTAACTTAAGACCTATGAATGAATATTTATCAAAATATTTTTACTCAAATATCAAAAAAATTTGATGAAAATTTTAATCACATTTGATATTAGAAGTACGCTATCGTTTGTTGTATATGTATCCATCAAATTATACTATGGTCCTTTAACATGGTGGTTCCATTTGTAATGATGTTCAATCAAAATGTTGAAAATTTAAAATTCTGACCTAAAAGGTTGAAAATCCGGGTAAGTCTTTTGAATTTTTTTGAGCGTTTTGAAATTTTCATAAAATAATATTAATTAATTAGAATAGCAAAATAAAAATAATTTAATTTGTAATTAATTTTTATCAAAGTTTAATACTTTACTAACTCTCTATAATCTAATAATTATAATTTTATAAATATTAATATATATTTATATATAAATTATATCAAGTATAACTTATATTTCTATATTGTTGTAATTTGTAAATGATTAATTAAATAATTTGTAATTATTATTAAACTAGATAGCATATATTATATATTTATGAAGTATAATTATATCATACTGACAGCGTTAGCTCAGTGGTAAGGAGTAAGGACTATGATTCTTTAGGTCATGGGTTAGAGAAGAAAACTTGTTTTATTTAATTTAACCAAAACGAAACGACGTCGTTTTGGTCCAATGGACTGCTTTCATTTAACTCAAAACGACGTCGTTTAGAGGCGCAGAAGCAAAAAAAAAATATATCACTGGGCGAACGCCCGAGGCATTTGGGGCGTACGCCCCAACCCAAAAGGTGAACGCCCACGGGTAGTTACGCCCCAACAAATACACCTTTGAGCGTTTTTTACGAATTTTACCTCGGCGCGCCTCAAAAATGTTTTTAAAAACTATGTGAACATGTACTAAACAAGAAATTCTCTCCAAACTTCTTGTAAAGTTGCATGATGGTAGAATAATGGTAACTGCTAGATGCATATTTTTATTTTACTTCATTGAAAGACATTCTTATACTTTCGATAAAATCAAAAAGATTTAAATATTTTAATATTCCATGGTGAGATGTGTAAGAACTTTCCAAAATTATCAATGTAGTAGGAGACTTTAGTATTTTTAAAGTTTATATAGCTATTGTTTTCTGTTTCTTCTTAATTTATTATTTTTTGTGTTATATTATGACGTGCCATTACATTTGGGTATCATGTTCTGTATTTAAATTCGTTAGGGGTTAATTGACGGATCCTTTTAATTGCAAAGGAATTTGTAATTTTGAGGTTGAAATTGTTATAATAAATAGTATTTGACTCTTCTGCGAATAATAATTAAGATCCAGTGGGTCGAGATCAAACCCAAGAGGGCTTAAAGCTTACTCAAGCCCTTTGTTGAATTGTGTCCCTTAAGGGTAGTTTGGTTTGAGGTATTAAGATAAGTTAGAAAAAACTTAATCTCACCTTAATCTTTTGTTCATGTTTGATATTAATTTTTTACTGTTCATTTGGGATAGTAATGGGATAGACCTAATCCTTATCCCACCAAATTAATTCCATAGGGGGTGTGGGATAGAATTTATCCCACCCATGGGACTAATTTATTTTTCAATCTTCCCCTTTACCCCTTATCTTCATTTCTTATCTTCTTCTTCTTAGTTCTAATAAGAGACTTCTTCCTCTCTCCTCCACCTCATCTTTCTTCCTCTGTCTCCTCCTTCTTCTCCTTCCTCTCCCCTCCTCATTGAGTCGCCTCTCCTCACGTAAATCTGCGTTGCCTTCCTCCTCTTTCTTCCTCTTTCCTTCTTCATCTCTCTTACTCAACGTAAGCAATGGCTTAAGATCGAGACCACCGACCGAGTCCATCGCAACAGATTAAACGACAACCGCAGCACCAGATTCGACAGAGATCGCCGCAGCAGATCAGATCAAGATCACTAGATTTTGTGTTCTTATGAGCATCTAAATTTTTTTTTATCTCTATTGATAATCTTGTGTTATGTCTCTTCAGAATAAAACTAAGACGAGCAAATCCATCCTTTAAGCCTCAAAAAAGCCACATAGTTGCTGTTTTGAACAATTTTTCAGATGTATTACATATTCATTATTCTTCACCTCTTTTTCGTTTGAGGACAACAAATGGTATGCTATTTTGAGGTTTTTTGGGGACAACAAATTTTTTGACTTGTTAAAGTGAGAAGGAAAATAGAAAAAAATTGAAAAAGAATTAAAGGGTAATATAGTTTTTAACATATAATCACATTTTAATACCAATCAACTAATCCCATAAACCAAACATATAATTAAAATAGTCACACTTTAATCCGTCTTAATCCTTTCCCGCTATAATCCTAATCCTATCCTACTATAATCATGTTCGTAAACCAAACAAACCCTTAGTTTAGTTTGTTGTATTTGTCCTCACTATGAGGGTAAGTGTTAGTTTTGTATACTTGTTTAAGAGCCAATTTGGATAGCTCAATGTTGACGCGAAAAAATAGATAAGGGTAATCACGTCAAGTTCGGTTGTAAGCTGAAGTCACTTCTATTATTGAGTTTTTGTTTTAAAAACAAAGACCCAATCTATTGGGGGTATTGGCCAGTCGACTGAACATACATGATGAGTTTTCCAAAATTTAAATAGAAACTTTTTATAGTTGATTGAGACATTTCCCAGTCGATTGACAGCCCGATACTTGACTCCAATTCATTCATAGGCTTAACCTAATCAACTAGGGTTGGTAGCTTTTAATTCATACCTCTTCATTTTTCAGATGGTTAGAGGTTTGAAAATTATTATAAACATATCAATTAACTTTTTAATAATTAACTTTAATCTTTACAACTTCTTCTCTTATTATTCTTTTTTCTTAATTTTTTCTCGAAAAGTTACAACCATTGAGCCATTGTGTTCATTGTTTCATAGAGAACTCAAAGGATAATATCTGAATTTGCTTTCAAAGATTCTCAGTGACTTTGTTTACCCTAGAGAGTTATTTGTTAGAACCCAAAGCAATTAAGTGGGGACAAATAAAGCCTTAAAGACAACGATTCTTTGAGCTGCAAAGTCTTTATTTTTCTGCAAATTCTTAGATTTTGTATCCACCAAAATAACAACAATTTTAAGGCTTTATTTTCTACTCCAATCATAAATTTAGAGTCTATTAAGGTGATGAACAAAGATGTGGTAAAACTTGATTGGTTTGATGGTAACAACTTCGCTCAACAGCGAGATAAGATGATCTTCCTTTTCATTGCATTGAAGATATACTATGTTTTTGTAACTACCCATCCCAGGTTGACCATCCACGAGACAGTGTCATCATATTTTGAAAATCCCAGCACGACACATATATGCAACAATAAAAATAAATAACACCAATAGAAAATTTTACATCAATCCTCAACCCTCAACAAGGGAGTTACATCAATTTGATCTTTAAAAATTAGATACAACGTAAAATGCATGAATAGTTACAAATAAATTTTTAATTATTTTCTCATTAGTCTGAGGATGTTGACATGTACGTGACTTACAAAAAATGATTTCGTCTGAACCTCAACTCACCAAACTATTTGTCATGCCAGCTACCTGAAATCATTGTACAATGAGGGGTGAGCTTCACAAGCTCAGTGAATTAAATTTACTAGAAGTACTCAATTGTATAAATGGTCTTTCAATATTAAATCAATTATATTTCACATAACTTGATAATAACATTCTACTATCAATCTCTTCTTCTTATTTATTGGTTCACCTTAAGACCATCGATTATCTCATAATTACCTCGTAATGAGGTTCACATCATAAATTTTACCATTTAGATGGTTCTTATCATGCAGTATTTCTATGTTACTTTCTCACCATAACTGTCTCTCTGTGAGACTCATTCATTTATAAATAAATTCACAATAACACACAATACATCAGTATTTCAGTAATGCAAATCAACATTTAAAACATATGCAGTGCATAAATTATTATTATGGGAACGTCTTCCCACATATTGACATGTTTTTATTATCTTAGACCGGCTCCCTCCTGGTTCTTTTATTTCCAGCATATACCAGCTGTCATGATGTCCCTTTTATTTCCAGCATATACCGACTGTCACAGTTTTTCAATTAGACCGGCCCCTTCCCGGTCTTTTGATTTTCTTATTTAATGCATATGCATATGAACAGTTATATGAAATATGCATATAAACAGAAAATATAAAAACCACATGAATTCAAAATATTTAAATTAACTATCCAGTCTTTCCTCAACTTTCTGCTTGATAAATTTCACAATTTTCTTCTCCTCATATATCACATTAATTTATTTACCAAAACTCGTCAAGAATTTATTTACCACTATCATTATTAAATCAACTCATTATTCTAATAATATTTCTTTTAACATAATAAATTTCTACGTGTCCAATATTCATATCATACCTATCAATTTAATTTTTATCTACCACCAAAGCATAAGCTAATAATTTATTTTAATATTATTACTATATATTTGATTTTTATTTAGATTAATTAAAGTAAATCTAACTCACCACATAGCACTTAAAGCTACCTGTGGATCACCTCCTTGTCTTTCCTGTTCCTCTCAGAAATTTCTCTCGATTGCCGATCGTCAACATCTGACATAATATTTATATTAAATTTCTACTTTATTCTTCAATTCTTCATAAACCACACCCTTTGAAAATTCCCACTTTGAATTCTGGGAAATTTCATGAATGCTAAAAATTCAAAAAAATAAACATTACGTTATTACCTTCTACTGTTCTGATAGCTTTTTGTGACTCTCTATAAAATTCCTCCGTAAACCCTTCAAAATTTTGCTTTTTCGACCTTTCTTTCGGTCCCCAAATGTTTAAAGAAATAGAGTAATCTGAAGAAAATTAAACGAAATTTGGTAAGTGTTAATTAACGGTTACGTATTATACATGTATATAAGAAAAATGGTGCAGCTAAACCTTGGCAGCTTACTATTGCAACTTGCAAAATCAGCTGCCTTTACTCCAAAATTCTCCACGTTTTGGAGATGTGCAAGTGAAACGACCCATCCAGGGTTGGCCACCCTCGAGACGGTGTCATCATATTTTGAGAGTTCGAGCACGATATATATATGCAACAATAAAATAATACTAACAAATTTTTTTATTTTAATCCTCAACCCCCAACAGGAGAGGTACATAAATCTGATATTCACTTACATATAATATACAACGTAAAATACATGAATATTTACAAATATTTATTTCATTTTTTCACTAGTCTGAGGATATTGACACGTACGTGACTTACAAAAAACGAATCTGTCTGGCTTTTGACTCACCAGACTACTTGTCCTGTCTGGTACCTGAAATCATTGTACAATAAGGGATGAGTTTCATATTTACTAAAAGTATTCCAATTTCATAAATAGCCATTTAATATTTAATCATTTATTTTTTCTATAGCTGGATAATAGCATAATGCCTAACATTTAAATAATTACCATATTATCATATTTCTATGTCTTTTTTCTCTTTTTCTCACTGTAACTGTCTCTCCCTGGGAGACTCATCCATCTATAATTAAATTCACGATAATATACCACATATCAGCATTTCAATAATGCAAACAATAATTAAAACTGATGCAATGTATGAATGATTATGATGGGAACGTCTTCCTACCTGTCGACAGGTTATTATTATCTTAGACCAACCCCTTCCCGATTCTTTACATCTCATCTCAGCTGTCACGAAATTTATTTCCTGCATATACCGACTGTCATGAAATTTATTTCTAGCATATACCGACTGTCACGGTGTCCCTTTTATTTCCACCATATACCGGCTGTCACGGTTATTCCATAAGACTGGTCTCTTCCCGGTTTTTTCGGTTATCTTTTTAATGCATATGTATATGAACAATGATATGAAATATACATATAAACAGTAATATAAACACAACATAAATTCAAAATATTTAAATTAACTATTAGGTATTTCCTCAACTTTCTGCTTAATAAATTTCACAATTTTCTTCTCCTCATGTATCACATCAACTTATTCACTAACTAGTCAAAATCTCTTTATCACCATCATTATTAAATCACTCATTTTTCTAATAATATTTCTTTTAATACAATAATTTCCTACGTGTCCAATATTCATATCATACATATCAAATTAATTTTTATCTACCACCAAGCATAAGCTAATAATTTATTTTAATATTATTACTAGATATTTGATTTTTATTTAGATTACTTAAAGTAAATCCAACTCACCACGTAGCACTTAAAGCTACCTGTGGATCACTTCCTTACCTTTCCCGTTCTTCTCAAGAATTTCCTCCGGTCACCGTTCGTCAACACCTGACATAGTATTTGTATTAAATTTCTAATTATTTCTTAAATTCTTCATAAACCACGCCCTTTGAAAATTCCCACTTTGAATTCCGGGAAATTTTATGAATGCTAAAAAGTCAAAAATAAATATTATGTTATTACCTTCTATTTTTTCAATAGCTTCTCATAAAAATTTCCACCGTAAACCCCTTCAAAATTTTGCTATTTCAACATTTCTTTCAGTCTCCAAGTGTTTAAAGAAGACGCGTCATGGAAAGAAAATTAAATGATTTTGGTAACTGTAAGTTAAGTTTACGCATACTACATGTATATATACAAGTTGGTTGAAAAAAAATCTCTGCAGCTCCTAAAAATCTTTGCAAATCCCAACTGGTAATCACTATGAAATCTCTTAAAATTTCTCCATGTATTGGACACTTGCAAGGCATATAATTGCCTTCTTTTATACTTGGCAATCAGAAATACCTGCTGCCACGTTTTATTGTTCACCGAAATTTATTATTATTATTTCTTTTTTTTTAAACTTTTCAGTCTCTTTTGTCTTCTTCCTTTCTGTCTCCTGGGATGTTCTGGTCTCAAATATTTTTTTTTTAGAATTGCTTTATTCAAATACTACTAAACCCTTCACATAGATTTTTGTTTTTAATTCCATGTCATATTTATTAAATTACTTCTCTACAAATACAAGGCATGCACGCCTCCTTCACAAATTGAAAAACATTTGGAAGCAGGTGTTGTCGCTTGCTGCCACGTGTGTGTGTGTGTGTGTATATATATATATATATATATTTAATTGCTTTATTCAAATTGGACCTTTTACATTTAAATATATATATTATTTTAACTCTATGTCATATTTATTAAAGTACTTCTTTGCCCTTACTTTACGATTACGAGTATTACAGTTTTAGACCTAAATGTTCCTTCTGTACCAGATGATCTGAAACCAAGTGAAGATGGAACACAGCCTACTATAAAGGCTATTGAAAAGATTTGTTTGGAGAGAAAGAAAAGCGAGGATGATGAGTTGTTGTGCCGATGACACATCCAGAAACACTCTCTTTGATCGTCTCTACGACTTGTTCACTAAAGTCAAGTTTGTAAGGGACATTCAAAACTAATTGAAATTCAAATACAAGGTTGCAAAAGAAGGTACCAATAAGTTTTTAATTTGTTAGTATTTTGAATTCTATTTGGTTGATAATGAACCGGTACTTGAGCAAGTCAATGAATTGCAAGTGCTAGTTAACAAGATTCATTCTTATAATATAGTTCTTTCATATACTTTTCAAGTGGGTACAATTATTGTCAAATTACCTCTCTCTTGAAAAGGTTATGGTAAGAAACTATTACATAAGACTGATGACTTGTAACGACCCATCCCGGGTTGGCCACCCCCCGAGACGGTATCATCACATTTTGAAAATCTCAACATGACACATATATGCAACAATAAAATAAATAAATAACACCTATAGAAAATTTTTACATCAGTCCTCAAGCCTTAATAGGGGAGTTACATCAATATGATATTTAAACATTCTATACAACTTAAAATGCATAAATATTTACAAATAAATTTTTACATTATATTTTCTCACTAGTCTGAGGATGTCGACATGTATGTGACTTACAGAAAATGATTTCGTTTGAACCTCAACTCACCAAACTATTGTCATGCCTGCTACCTAAAAATCATTGTACAATGAGAGGTGAGCTTCACAAGCTCAATGAATTAAATTTACTAAAAGTATTCAGTTTGCATAATAGCCCTTTTTATATTTCACATAACTTGATGATAACTTTCAATTATCACTACAAATGTTATAAGATTCATTCTCTATCAATCTTTTATTCTCATTCACTGGTTCACCTTAAGATCATCAATTATCTCATAATTATCTCGTAATGAGGTTCACATCATAAGGTCTACCATTTAGATGGTTCTTATCACCATAACTGTCTCTCTGTGAAACTTATCCATCTATAAATAAATTCACAATCACACACCACACATTAGCATTTCAATAATGCAAGCAATAACTAAATCAGATACCATACATGAATGATTATGATGGGAACGTCTTCCCACCTGTCGACAGGTTATTATTATCTTAGACCGACCCCTTCCCAGTTCTTTACAGCTTATCCCAACTGTCACAGAATTTATTTCCAGCATATACCGGCTGTCACGGTTGTTCCATTAGACCAGCCCCTTCCTGGTTCTTTCGGTTATATTATTAAATGCATATGCATATGAACAATAATATGAAGTATGCATATTAACAGTAATATAAAAACAACATAAATTCAAAACACTTAAATTGACTATCTTGATTATTCTCAAGTTTATATAACAAAAATTCCACTAAATTCCTCTCATCCCAAATCACATCAAATCATACACTAAAACTTGCCAAGAGCCACTAAATTTCATGCCAAGTCACATCAAATTATTCATCAAAATTGGCCAAGATCCACTAAAATTCATCTCCTCAAAATTCTTATCAAAATATCAACCATAGCTCATCAAGAATTTCACTTATTGCTTTTATTATTAAATCAACTTATTATTCCAAAAATATCTCTTTTCACATCATTCTATTCTACATGTCTAATATTCATATCATATCTATCAACCAAATCTTTATCTATCACCAAAACATAAGCTAATAATTTATTTTAATATTATCTCTAGATTTTTTATTTTTATTTAGATTACTTAAAGTAAATCCAACTCACCGCATAGCTCTTAAAGCTAACCGTAGATCACCTCCTTGCATTTCCTGTTTCTCTCAGAAATTTCCCTCGATTGTAGATCGTCAACACCTGACATCGTATTTATATTAATTTATAATTTATTCTTCAATTCGTTATAAACCACACACTTTGAAATTTCTCACTTTGAATTCAAGAAAACTTCATAAATATCAGAAATTCAAAAATAAAAATTATTTTATTACCTTCTATTTTTTTGATAGCTTCTCATGACTTCCTATGAAATTCCGCAATAAATTCCTTCAAAAAATTTTTATTTCAATATTTTTTTTGAGCCCCAAATGTTTAAAGAAATAAAGTATTCGAAAGAAAATTTAAACGAATACAGTACATGTAATCATAAATTTACGATTACAAATAGTATATATATATATAAACCACAACTTGCTTTTAAAAATATCTACAGCCCTCCCCCCAAAGTCTTCCACTCAATTTCGGTGCTGTAAGGTTTGCATGTACAATTTTTACACTTGTAAGCCATGCATAAAAATGCTTTCATTGTGCCAGGTTTTCAGCCATTTTTTTTTCAACTTTACTTTACTTTTTTTATTACTTACTTTTTTTTTCTTACTTTTTCTTCCCCTGACGTTATTGGACGTCCTGGATTATTTTTTATTTTTTTTCTTTTTCCGTCTGGGACGTCAACGTCATTTAATTAATTTATTTTTTTTCAAAAGAATTATTTTATTCAATACTAAATTATTCGCGTAAAAATATTATTTTAATTTCATGCCATTATTTGTTAAATTATTTCTTTACCCTTACTTTACGATTATGGGTATTATAAATCTGCCCACCTAAAAAAATTTCGTCCCCGAAATTTCTTTACTTTACTCCAGAAACATAAGCGAATAATATTTCTTCATACTTGTCTCACGCTTTCACGTAATCTTTTCAACATCCTTATTCCGCCACAGAACTTGAACTAATGCAATTATTTTATTACACAAGACTCATTCATTTTTTGTCTAAAATTCTCACTGGTACTTGTATGTACACCTAATCTTTTTGATTTTCTATAGCTTAGCTCGAAATATTATAATATTCATCATGTAAACACTTTCTTAAAAGTGAAACATGATATACGCTATGTCACTGCTTCAACTCTGGAGGCAAATCCAGACTATTCACAACTAGCCCAGCTTTCTCAACGACCTCATAGGGTTTTACTTACTTTCGACTCAACTTTTCTTTCTTTTTGATCCTCAACACACCTTTTCATGGAGATATTTTTAATCACACCCAATCACTTACTTGAAATTCAAGAGGTTTTCTCTTAGTATCAGCGTAGTTGTTCTATTTACTCTGTGCTGTTTTACGGTTCTCTCTAACCAATTTGATCATCTCAGTTGTTAACTCAAATAATGGATGGACCAGATATATTTCTCTCTCCTATTTTTTTTTTCATTATATTGGAGTTCTACACCTCCTACCATACAATGTTTCAATCGGCGTCATCCCAATACTAGTTTGATACTGATTATTATAAGCAACTTCAGTCGATGGCCTGTAAGCATCCCAACTTATTGAGAACTCATCACATTTTCCCTTAACATATCTTCTAGTTCTCTAAAAATCATTTCTGTCTGAACATGAAAAATTATATTAAATTGCAACTGTGTACCCGTGGCTTTCTGAAAGCCTCTCTAAAACCAAGGTATAAATCTAGCATCTCTAAATGACACTATTCTCAATAGTACTTCATACCACTTCACAATCTCAGCTACATCATTCTTCAATCCTGACCACCAGAAATTCTGTCTCCATCCTCTATACATTTTATTGTTATTCGGATGCATCGAATATACATCATCATATACCTCTCTTAATATTTTCTTTCTCAACTCTGCATCATTGGGAACACAAATCCATATTCCAAAACCAAAATACCCTCATTTCAACTTTTTGAACTCATATTACTTTCTAGTAAGGACTCAATGCTTAATTTTTTCTATCTCTTCATCTCTACCTTGCATCTCTAAAGCATTTTACTATGGATGACTTTATAACAATATTCGTTAACCATGATCTTCTATCACTGGTATTCAACTTCATTCTTATCTCTTTTAAATCTATCATCAATTTCACATTAGGACTCCCCATAGTAGTTAACGTTCTTGTAGACTTTCTACTCAATGCATCAGTTATCACCTTCGCATTTTCTAGATGATAGTGAATTTTACAATCATAGTCACAAACTGCTCCATCCACCATCTTTGCCTCAAATTCAACTCTCTCTAGGTAGGTAAGTATGTTAAACTCTTATAACCCATGAATATCTCACAAGTGGCTCCATACAGATGATGTCTCAAATCTTTAAAGCAAATACTATAGCAGCCAACTCTAAGTCACGAGTAGGGTAATTTCTATCATTAATCTTCAATTGCCTAGAAATATATGCCGTAGCTTTCCTATGTTACACATATCCCAATCATTGATGTGACGCATCACAACACACCACAAATCCTTCATCACCAGAAAGAAACATCAATAATGAAGCTGTAATCAATTTCTCCTTTAGTAATTAGAAATTTTTGTTTGTTTTTTTTTTCTCACACTTCCTTTACCAGACAAATCTCACATCTTTCCTAGTCAGTCTATTCAACAGTATTATAATAATAGAAAAATTCTAAAAAAATCTTCTATAATAACCAGCTAACCCCAAGAAGATTATGATTTCATTCACATTTGTTGGTCTCTCTCAACTTAACATTGCCTCTACCTTTTGTGGATCAACTGTTATACCATTTCCCGATATTACATGTTCGAAGAAAATTATTTCCTTAAGCCAACACTCACACTTATATAAAATTTTGCATATATTTTCTCTCTCCTCAGAATATCCAACACACTGTCTAATGTTTCACATGTTATTCCTTAGTCTTAGAATACACAAAGATGTTAACGATGAACACAACCACCAGATTATCAAGAAATGGTTCAGACATTTTATTCATAAAGTCCATGAATGTTTCTGAAATATTATTTAATCTAAATGACATCACATGAAACTTATGACCATAACGTGTCCTAAAAACAGTTTTAGGCACGTCTCCCTCCTTTATCCTTAACTGGTGATAACCTAATCTCAGGTTTATCTTAAGAAACACTCTCACTCCTTGCACTAAGCACACAATTTATTTATTTCTGAGAAAAAATGTTTTTGTTCTTATTTCAAATATTTGTAATCTATTCACAATCTCATCGTTCTATCTTCTTCTTTCACAAACAACACAAAGGCCCCCCAAATACATTTGGTCCGATAAATTGTTTATCCAAACATTCTTAAAATGGTATGTTCAACTCTCTCAATTCAGTTGGTGTCATTCTGTAGGGTGCTATTAACTATATGTGATGAACCTAGTATCATATCAATAGAGAAATTTAATCTCCCTACTGGAAGGCAACCTAGACAACTCATCATGAAACACATCATGGAAATCTTTCACTACAAAAATTCCTTCTAACTTCTTATTCTCCTTTTTAGAATCCATTACGTATTCCAAATACTCATCATATCCTTTCTTCAACCATCTACTAGTCATCAGAGTAAAATAACATAGTTCGAGAGTATTTTATGTTCTCTCTGAAAGTTAAACTTCTCATGTCCATATCTTGAACACTACCTTCTTTCTGGAATAATCAACCCAACACATAAAACGTCGATAACCAATTATTTCCAAAACTTATATTTTATTCAAAGATAATAACTCAACTTCAGATTTTCTATCACTGATACGAATCACATAACCCTTGTAAGCATTTATGATTATCACTCATCTTTAGTGGAAACTTCAGTAAAAATATTTTGCATCAAAAGACTAATACATACTTCAATAGACTTCATATGAATACTAGATGCAAAAGAATGGGTTACACCAATATCACCCAACATTAATATGTCCACATTCTCTACACACAAAGCACTTCAAATTTTGACAATTCTGGGATAAATATCTTATCTGAATATATCTATAACAAACTCTGTCTCTTAATGATTCATCAGATTACCACTTCCCCTTGGTGACATACTTACTTCCTCTACCATGACTTCCAATTCCTATATCTTGTCTCACAAATCTAATGGTCTTACCGATAGTATTCTAAGCTACAGAAGTAACAGATCCTGCTTACCTCTGAGTTTATACTTTAGTTCCTTGTAACAAGCAACGCCTCATCTGGGTGGTCTCCCACCCTACACACTCACACTGGTGCTACCTCTGGGTTCCTCAAATCTAGACATCTTTTGCCGATTCTTTCCACCTCTAGTTTCCATTATATTCTTCTCAATCTGGAGTGTTATATTTGCCAACATAACATAATTCATATGCATCATGTAAGATGGTTTTGATCAAATCTTAAAACATAGTTCATCTATGAACCTCTTACACTTCTTCTTCTCTGGGTATACCGTTTTCGATTCAAACCTCGACAAAACAACAAATCTCCTATCATACTGAGCCACAGTCAACCCATTTGCCTTAAATAAACAAACCTCTATCTTTTTGGGCTCTAAAGGTCTAAGAAAAGTATTTATCAAAGAAAATCTTCTTAAACCTTTCCAGGTTAAAAGTCTAACTACATCTGCACTTACTCTGGAAAGAATATCCTCTCATCGTTTTAAAGCTTCTCCTTCTAACTCAAATGAAGTAAATATAACCCTCTGCCTGTTAGTTACTGGTAAAATACCAAATAATCTTTAAACAACAAAGCATCCAACTTAACAATCTCCTTGCATCTCATGTCTAAACTCACTTTTTCACTTTTGAACATTTATCATTACTGGATTAATAACCTCAGACACTGCTCTAGTCTATTCATTAAATTTATGCTATAAGTTATCAACTCCATCATCTGTTACCTTCATTTTCTCAAGAGCATGAATAGGAGCTTATCTTAGCTCATCTCTTCCAACTTCAGATTTCCTCACACATTTACTAATATCAATAATAGTACTAATATCAATCATACTATCAACATATTCCCTTCTAGGAACCACAGATTCAGACTCAACATCGACTTGTCAAAAATATTGGGGGCCTACCACGCCCTCTCAAATCAACAAATCTAACTCTAGCTCTAGCACGTCCACGTGTCATCCTCAGGCTATTTAAAATATAATTTATTTAGATTTTCCACATTTTAAGTTCTCATGCAGTCTACAGAATCTTAAAACTTAATGCTCTGATACCAAAATTGTAACGGCCCATCCCGGGTTGGCCATTCCCGAGACGATATCATCACACTTTGAAAATCTCAGCATGACACATATATGCAACAATAAAATAAATAAATAACACGTATATAAAAATTTTACATCAGTCCTCAACCCTCAATAGAGGAGTTACATAAATCTGATATTTAAATATTCTATACAACGTAAAATACATGAATATTTACAAATAAATTTTTACATTATATTTTCTCACTAGTCTGAGGATGTTGACACGTATGTAACTTACAGAAAATGATTTCGTCTGAACCTCAACTCACCAAACTATTGTCATGCCTGCTACTTGAAAATCATTGTACAATGAGAGGTGAGCTTCACAAGCTCAGTTGATTAAATTTACTAAAAGTATTCAGTTTGCATAATAGCCCTTTTTATATTTCACATAACTTGATGATAACTTTCAACTATCACTACAAATGTTATAAGATTCATTCTCTATCAATCTCTTATTCTCATTCACTGGTTCACCTTAAGATCATCAACTATCTCATAATTACCTCGTAATGAGGTTCACATCATAAGGTTTACCATTTAGATGGTTCTTATCACCATAACTGTCTCTATGTTAAACTCATCCATCTATAAATAAATTCACAATCACACACCACATATTAGCATTTCAATAATGCAAGCAATAACTAAATCAGATACCATGCATGAATGATTATGATGGGAGCGTCTTCTTACCTGTCGACAGGTTACTATTATCCTAGACCGACCCCTTCCCGGTTCTTTACAGCTTATCCTGGCTGTCACAGAATTTATTTCCAGCATATATCGGCTATCACGGTGTCCTTTTTATTTCCAACATATACCGGCTGTCACGGTTGTTCCATTAGACCGGCCCCTTTCAGGTTCTTTCGGTTATATTATTAAATGCATATGCATATGAACAATAATATGAAATACACATATTAACAGTAATATAAAAACAACATAAATTCAAAACACTTAAATTGGCTATCTTGATTATTCTCAAGTTTATATAACAAAAATTCCACTAAATTCCTCTCATCCCAAATCACATCAAATCATACATTAAAACTTGTCAAGAACCACTAAATTTCATGCCAAGTCACATCAAATCATCCATCAAAATTGGTCAAGATCCACTAAAATTCATCTCCTCAAAATTCGTATGAAAATATCAACCATAGCTCATCAACTTATTATTCCAAAAATATCTCTTTTCACATCATACTATTCTACATGTCTAATATTCATATCGTATCTACCAACCAAATCTTTATCTATCACCAAAACATAAGCTAATAATTTATTTTAATATTATCTCTAGATTTTTCATTTTTATTTAGATTACTTAAAGTAAATCCAACTCGTCACGTAGCTCTTAAAGCTACCCATGGACCACCTCCTTGCATTTCCTGTTTCTCTCAGAAATTTCCTCCAGTTGTAGATCGTCAGCACCTGATATCATATTTATATTAAATTTATAATTTATTCTTCAATTCGTTATAAACCACACACTTTGAAAATTCTCACTTTGAATTCAAGGAAACTTCATAAATATAAGATATTCAAAAATAAAAATTGTGTTATTACCTTCTATTTTTTTATAGCTTCTCATGACTTCCTATGAAATTCCGCAATAAATCCCTTCAAAATTTTGCTATTTCAATATTTTTTTGAGTCCCCAAGTGTTTAAAGAAATAGAGTATTCGAAAAAAAATTTAAACGAATACAGTACGTATAATCATAAATTTACGATTACAAAGAGTATATATATAAACAGCAACTTACTTTTAAAAATATCTACAGCCCTCCCCCCAAAGTCTTCCACGCAATTTCGGTGCTAGAGGGCTTGCATGTACAAGTTTTACACTTATAAGCCATGCATAAAAATGCTTTCATTGTGCTGCCACGTTTTTAGCCATTTTTTTTAAACTTTACTTTACTTTTTTTTACTTATTTCTTTTTTTTTCTTACTTTTTCTTCCTCTGACGTTATCGGACATCCTAGATTATTTTTTGTTTTTTTTATTTTTCCGTCTGGGACGTCAACGTCAACGTCAATGTTAGTTAATTAATTAATTAATTTTTTTCAAAAAAATTATTTTATTTAATACTAAATCCTTCGCATAAAAATATTATTTTAATTTTATGTCATTATTTATTAAATTACTTCTTTACCCTTACTTTACAATTACGAGTATTACATGACTTCACTTTGAAACAAATTCATAAACATGTTCACATAGAGGAGGAGTCACATATACCTGATAAAAATAATTATGTTCTATTTGAGTCAAATGTAAATTATATGGAAGGGAATCAGTTGAAGAATTAGTACCTGCAAGCCAAGAAGAATGACCAATGGTTTATTTAGAAGAAAACATAATATCGATAGCTCTATCCAAGCCTTCAACGCTAGATTAGTAGCTAAAGGTTTTAGACTAAAAGGAATGGATCAATTATTTTGATACCAATGCATCTGTTGCCCGAATTACTTCAATTAGAATTTTCATTGCATTAGCATTTATACATAATATAATAATTTATCAAATGGATGTTAAAACCACTTTCTTAAATGGTGATTTAAATGAAGAGGTTTATATGGAGCAACCCGAAAGGTTTGTTCTCTCCAAAAATGAAAAAAAAGGTATGTAAATTAGCTAAATTATTGTGTGAATTAAAACAAGAACCTAAGGAACGGTACGGAAAAATTGATATGTCATATTGTCGTTTGAATTTGTACACAATAGTGCTTATAAGTGTATTTATTCTAAATTCACTAAAGATTATGATGTATTAATTTGTTTATTTTTAGATGGCATGCTAATTATCAGAACTAACATGATTGGTGTGAATGAAACCAAGAAGTTTTTGTCATTTAGTTTTAAAATGAAAGGTGAGATAGGCACAATACTAAGCAACAATGTTCGAAAGCATGGTGGGGGTTATGCCTTGTGTCAATCCCATTATATTAATAATGTACTAAATAAATTTTAGCACCTTAATATTAAAGAGTTTAATACTCATTTTGACACACGTGTTAAATTAGTGAATAACTTTGGTAAAACTATAACACAACTTGATATGCTAGCATTATTGGCTCTTTAATAAATGCCATATATGCATTGCACTAGATCTGATATCACATTTGTTGTATGTAAACTTAGTAGGTATTCTAGTAGTCATAGTGTAGAACATTGGAAAACCATTGTCAAAATCTTTGGTTATTTCAAGAAAACCATAGATTTGGGACGGTTCTACAGTGTTTATCTGGTTGTATTAGAAGGATATATTGATGCGAGTTGGATTACTAATGTTGGTGACAATAAGTCTACTTCCAGACAAATCTTTATCCTTGGTGGAATGGTTGTTTCTTGGGCAAGTAAGAAACAAACTTGTATTTCTCACTGAACAATGGAATCCAAGTTTATAGTCTTGGCACAAAGTGCGAAAGAGGCATAATAGATACGTAATTTATTGTTAGATTTAAATTTGTGGTCTCATCTTATGCCTCCTGTTTCCTTTCACAATGATAGTGAGAGCTACGTTGTTAAGAGCTTATAGGAGTACCTATAATGGTAAGTCCAAACATATCATTCCGAGACATGATTATGTGAGATATTTGATACAAGATGGTGTCATCACAATTCTCTATGTGAAGTCAAGTAAAAACTTAGGTGTTCCTCTCACTAAAGCTCTTTAGGGAGTTGGTGAGAATGACTTCAATTGAAATTAGGCTGAAACCTTTAAAAAAGAATCACCAGTAATAATAATTCTGCTTTATTCTAGTACTATACCAGTTATAAAGTTTAATGGGTAAAAACAAGTTACTGATAAGTGACTATTTAATACGAACAAGTTTTTAGGCCTTAAATCGTCAGTATTGTCTGTCATTTTTTTATGGAGGACGAATTATATTCTTAACAAAGTCTATTACAGAATTGTAGTGTATTTTAGTAGCGAAAACACGTTGTAGACTTTACCTATATGAACTTAGAAGTGGTTTTGTTTTTTAAGAGGGTTTTAAGGTTTACTCTTGAGAGAGTTTGTGAATCAAGATCAAGCACAAGACCATAGTAGTGCTAAGTAAAATAGAGCTTCTCATCGAAAGAAGAGAGTGACATATGTGTGATACTTTTGACTATTTGTAGTACCTAATTTAATGCTAAGGTAATTAGATACTTTTATCGAGTTTTGGCCTATTTATACTAAGTAAAAATTTAAATCGAAAGATATCTTTACACATGTATACCAACTTCGTAATACTTTGAGTGTATATTTTATCAAAGTTTGTTTACAAAGAAAAATTTTTGTTTCTCAAATAAAATTCGACTTGGGGTATTGGCTAGGGATGGCAATTCTCGGGTTTTAGTGATTAACGTAACCGTTTAAAACCCATTTAGCCGTTATTGGTTAGTTTTTCATGGGCTTGAAAACGGTTTCGGGTAATACCTTCCGGTTACTCATTAAACCCGATTATATATAATAATTTTAAAAATATATATTTAAAGAATGCAAGGTAAAGTGAAGGTTTGAACCCATGACCTCTTATTTGAAAAACCCATGTATTACCAATCATCCAAAACAATTATTTTTTTGGTTTTCCACAAGTTATGTATTTGTATAATTAACAATGCATATATTTAAATAATAAATATATATTAATTAGTTGATTAAATATATAAATAAAAAAGACAAAAGAAATAAAAAAAGACTGAAAAATCACAAACACCCATAACTTTCCCTAATTTCCAGTCTTTGATCTTCAAAACAAGACAAGTTAATTTTTTTTATAAAAAATACTCTCTTATCTCTCCATCTCTCACACTTGAACTCTCTTCTCTGCCAAAAATTTTCCACTCTCTCTTCCCTCTCCCTCACTGAAGCAGACTGCCGACCATATTTTTTTCCCTTTTTTTCTTCTCTCTTCTTCCTCCCTTTTTCTTCTCATTTTCCTTTCACCTTTCTTCCCGGTCAACTGCGAGTGCAACACCACCATATTCCTCCTCCCTTCTTCTTCCCTCTTCCCTTTCTTCACCTTTCATTCCTCCTCTTCCCCCTTGCTTCTCCCTTCTTCTCCTCACCAGCGCGTCCAACTTTCTCTTTCTTCTTCCTCCTCCCTCAATCCTCCTCCTCCTCTCCTAACCGCCATTTTTCTCACATAAAGCCCCCAGAAAAAACCACATTTTAATTTATATATTTTTTTACAATCGTTTGTTTGTTTGTTTTTTTTTTTTTTTCGGTTTTGGTTTTTTTGGTGGGTAACCGCAACCGATAACTTGTAAATAAACGGTTAAGATTATTTAAGAGGTAGTTGCACAATTAAAGGTTACGGTTTTAGATAGTTCTCACAAATTTAAACGGTTAGTTAAATGGTTTTGATTAGTAGGTTAGTTTCAAAGTTACAGTTATAGTTTTATCAAATTTCGCGGTTAATCTAATTGTTGCCATCCTTAGTATTGGCTTGTAATACTCGTATTCGTAAAGTAATGTTAAATAAGTAATTTAATAAATATGACATAAAATTAAAATAAAATATATATGAAAGATTTATTATTTGAATAAAATAATTCTAAAAAAAATAGACGCGTGGGGATGTAGTTACAAAGAAAATGAATTTTTTTGTTCGTAAACAGTAGAAAAGAAAAAGAAAGAAAAAAAAGAAAGAAAAAAAGTTTTATAAAAATAAAAAATAAAAAACTTGCAACAGGTGTCGCCACCTGTTGCAAGGAAGGGCTGCCTTGCTGCATGTAAGGCAGCAAGCAGCTGATTCATGGCTGTCCTGAGCTGCCAAAACAAAAATTTATTTTCAAACCTTTACATATATATATATATATATATATATATATATATATATATATATATATATATAACTTATACGTATCGAATTCTATTTAGTTTTTCTTTCAAATTTCTTTATTTCTTAAAATATTTAGGGACCTAAAGAAAAGTTAAAAATACAAAATTTTGAAGGAGTTTCCTGCGAAATTTCATAAATAATCACGAGAAACTATCAGAAAAAAAGAAAGTAATAACGTACTATTTATTTTTAAATTTTTAGCATTCATGAAATTTATCGGAATTCAAAGTGAGAATTTTCAAAGGGTATGGTTTATGAAGAATTAAAGAAATAATCGGATTTGAAATAAATATTATGTCAGATGTTGACGATCAATAACCGGGGAAAATTACTGAAAAGAGCAGGAAAGGTAAGGAGGTGATCCACGGATAGCTTTAAGTGCTACGTGGTGAGTTGGATTTACTTTAAGTAATCTAAATAAAAATAAAAATATAGTGATAATATTAAAATAAATTATTAGCTTATGTTTTGGTGATAGATAAAGATTTGGTTGATAGATATGATATGAATTTTTGGACATGTAGAAAATTATTAGGGGATAAATAATATTTTTGGAATAATAAATTGATTTAATAATAAAAGCAATAAGTTAAATTCTTGAAGAGCTATGGTTGATGTTTTGATACGAATTATAAGGAGATGAAAATTGGTGGATCTTGACAAGCTAAGATGGATGATTTGATGTGATTTATGATGAGAGGAATTTAGTGAAAAATTTTATAATAATTTACGGAAAGACATGATAGCTAAATTTAAATATTTTGAGTTCATGTTGTTTTTATATTACTATTTAGATGCATATTTCATATCATTGTTCATATGCATATGCATTAAATAAAAGAAAAGAACCGGGAAGGGGCCGGTCTAATTGAAAAACCGTGACAGTCGATATAAGTTGGAAATAAAAAGGACACCGTGACAGCTGATATATGCTGGAAATAAATCCGTGATAGCCGGGATAAGCTGTAAAGAAAAGAACCGAAAGGGGGTTGGTCTAAGATAATAAAAACATGTCGACATGTGGGAAGACGTTCCCATAAAAATAATTCATGTATTGCATCTGTTTTAATTATTGCTTGCATTATTGAAATGCTGATGTGTGGTATGTTATTGCGAATTTATTTTAGATAGATGAGTCTCACAGAGAGACAGTTATGGTGATAAGAACCATCTAAATGGTAGATTTTATTATGTAAACCTCACTACGAGTTAATTATGAGATAATTGATGGTCTTAAGGTGAACCAATAAATACGAGAAAGAGATATAAAGAATTGATCTTATGACATGTGTAGTGATAGTAGAATTCTAGTATCAAGTTGTATAAGATATAAATGATTTAATATTGAAAAATCATTTATACAAATTGAGTACTTATAGTAAATTTAATTCACTGAGCTTGTGAAGCTCATCTCTCATTGGACAATGATTTCAGATAGCAGACATGACAAATAGTATGGTGGGTTGAGAGTCAGACGAAAATCATTTCTGTAAGCCACATGCATGTCAACATCCTCAGACTAATGAGAAAATAAAATAAAAATTTATTTGTAAATATTCGTGCATTTTACGTTGTATATAATGTTTAAAGATCATATTGATGTAACTCCCATATTGAGGGTTAAGGATTTATGTAAAAAAAAATTTAGTGTTATTTATTTTCATTGTTGCATATATGTATCGTGCTGGGATTTTCAAAATGTAATGACACCGTTTCGGGGGTGGCCAACCCGGGATGGGTCGTTACATGGCTAGCCGATTGGACATACTTTATGGGTTGTCTAAAATTTGGACAAAAACTTTTTATAATAGACTGAAACATTAAAACACAAAGCAAAACATAAAGATGTTTGATGATAATAATCCGCTTATGAATTTTCACTTAAAATAACTTATAATCCATGCAACTTATACATATGAGCTAAATCAAACACCAAACATTTTATTTATTACACTTTTAGTTTGACCACATTATAAATAGAACAACTCCAAAAAAAAGATAAGACGAAGAACAAAATGAAATGAAATGAATTTGTTTAGTTTTACATTCGATAAAAAAATACATAAAGTGTTTTTATTTTACTAATTTATAAAAATTATTTCATTTCATATTTTTAACTCTACCATTATTTTAATCTAGTATATAAAACATGTAAATATTTTGATTTTAATATAGCTTACTGGCCCAGTATATGTTGGCCTCTTTAAGCTCAGCGGATTATTAGTATTCTTTTTTTTTGTATAACATTGCTCATGTCATCATACACCTTTTGTTTCCAAACCATTATTTGACCTCGTAGCCCATAAAAGAAAAAAAGTGAGGCCCAGCCCATAACAGGAAGATAAAGAGGAACTCTACGCTGCAACGCAGAATAGCAAAGCCCTCTGCTAGGAAATCGCGACGGTGGCCCAGATTTAGAGGCCCTGTTAGTCTGTTACACTCTCGCTACCGCTCTTTTTTTATTTTTTATTTTACCTCCCTTCTAAAATCATCGGCGGTGAAATTTTACTCTCCTCTCTCTCTCTCTCTCTCTCTCTCAAGAACACAGACACTCTCTCTCTGTTCTATCGGAGAATATCTGCGGATCCTACGAGGGTTCCAGAGAAAAAGATAAGGTCAGTCCCTCTAAACGATGCTTCATTTTTTTTTTTCAATTTTTCTCTGAGAAAACTGAAGGAAAATCGCTAAGAAAGTTGAGGAAAATTGAGAAGTTATATTTTTTAATCTCATGCTTTCGTTGCTTTTGCTTCGAGATAACTCTGAAAAACGTCACCTGAACTAAACTTCTGATTTTTTTTTTCTTTTCTGTTTTTCTCTGTTGTATCTTTGCTTTGTTGGTTGCTGAGAAAAGTGAGGGGAAAAAGTATGATTTTTTTTGTTTGTTTCTAGGCTGATAATCTCAGCTCTGCTTGGCTAGATTATTGAGGTAGTTTTTGATGAGTAAAGGTATATGTTTCTAAGGTGCATATAAGTTATTTTCCTTTGCTAACATTTTCTTAGCGACCAAATGGAACTTAAATGATTGAACTTTTGGCATGTATGTCGCGCTCGAGCACTGGAGTTGGGTTACAAGCTCATATAAAAAATGGGAGAAAAAAATTCTCTTCGTTAAGTGCGTTGAATAATGGTACACATAGGTTTGATCTAGAAAATGGTAGCTAGATTATGAAGATTTCTTCTTTAGATGCTGAATTGACCGGATCCTTAGAGTGCATCTAATATTATTGAATTTTGATGGTGGGGAAGGAAGATAAGTATATTCATCCAAAAAAGAAAAAGAAGGAAGAATATTATTTGCAAATGCAAATCTTTATTTATGGCACCACGTTATATACGGCAAGCAAAACCATGAATGGCACAGAGTGATTTGGGGACAATGACTCTGTTCTATTGTTACCGTAGAAATGCTTTTATTGCCACTTGCATTGGAGACTGGTAAATTGTGTGGACTTGGACTGCTTATCATCTCTCCCTTGGAACTTAGGGGAAAAATTATAAAAGATATTTTCTTGCCCAATGGAGTTTGCTGCAAAAACCTTGTTCCCATGTTTTTCAGCATATGTCACATTATACATCAACCTTTGCCGTATTTTTATAAGTAAAATTGTATAAAAAGAAAAAAAGAACCAAGGGGTCTCTCTTCCCCATCAAAAGCCTTTCTATTTCTTTCATTTCACACAAACCAAAAAATAAAGAGGAATCAAAGACAACCTTTGTTGTTATATTCATCATTTTTGCATCACATTTCTTATTTCAGTCTTTCAGCTACAAATTTCTCCTTTATTATGTTTGACCTAATTAATACACTCCTTTAAAGTGAAAGTCTTCATTGAACAGTCTAATACTTTTTTATTTGTTTATTTTTCCCCTTTTAAGGTGTTATACTGAAACCTCCCATAAGTCGATATGAAGTTCTTTAGTTTGGTGGAGATAATCTTTGATTATTACTTGGATGGGAGATACATGCATTAGGTCTAATGATGGTGTTAGAAATTTTTTGGTTACTCGTGATAAATTTCGTTGCACTAATTTTTTTTCTTAATTTTAATAAACTCATGTATTGAATTATAATAAACTTGGGTATCCTTATCATTGGTGCATGAGATTGAACCGTCACAGACTCAACCATGATTCTTAGGACTTGTAAGGGCAAAAATGGTGGCTGTGCTGCCCGCTTTGGAGTGTTTGTACGACATTTCCTTCCCACTAAGTGTAAGGGTTTGAGGTGTGTGTGTGGGTTTTTACTATCAAAAATAAAAAGGGCAAGAAAGGTGACTAATATTATTTTTTGATAGGCACGAAAAAAAGGGAAAAGAAAGAAAGGTTACCAATATGAGTTCTCTCAAATATTTATTTCTTTTTTCATGCCCATCTTTTTCTCTTCCCTCTCTTCTTTCATCTTTTGCTCCTTTCTTTTGTCTCTACTGCTTACAACTCTTGAATGTTATTCTTTGTATGCTCTCAGCGACGCTCATTTTGCCATCATTAAAATTTATATATGCTTGATCTTTCTAATTGATTTAGATTGTGATATCTTTGTCTTCTTTAAACCTACTTCCAGTTGACGATCCATATGAATTACTAATTAGTTGTTCAATGTATTTTGGTTGCATGTGGATTTCATTTGAATATGGTGTGTAGGAGAGTTGATTGACAAATAGTTGTTGGTGTCTTCTTGAAAACATGGTCAAGTTTTCTGGACCTTTTTTGTTGTAGTAATTACCGCCACATCAATAGGTAGATGCCATTTTCTCTTTATGGGATGGGTTGGTACATTTTGGTTAGGTTTTGTAATGCAGATTAGATGAAGGGTTGGATACTTGTTGATGCAGTACAGTGGGGAAAAATTGTAAAGAAACATGAAGTTAAAGATAGGTGATCCAAATTACATGGGAACACTAAACCAAATCACATGGACAAACTCAACACTCGATCACAGAGTATGAAAAGTAATATTTTTAATCTGAATTCATTCATAAGCTGTCCAATAACAAATGAATCTCCCATATATATATATATATATATATATATATATATATATATATATATATATAGGAGAATCCTAACTTAAAGATAAAGACTAAATCCTAAAAAGATAAGAACAACAGATCAGATAACAATGGAAGAAGATAAGCTTAAGCCTAATCCTAATCCTAATCCTATTCAAATAAGGAAGCTAACTAAGATAATAATTTTTAATATTTACAATTACATAATTATCCCTATATCTCCCATTTCCTAGATTAAAATCTCTAATTCTAGTTTTCTCTCGTGTTCTCCATCATTCTCCACCACTTGGAAAGAACTCGTCCTCGAGTTGAAAAATGTTCCAGGGGTAAGAGCACGAAGGCGTGGAGGAACAAAGCATGGTCATGAAAGTCTTGGATGGCAAAATCACTAGAAGGGTAAATTTTTTTCGCTAAAAACATCTGTTGCCTAGATATACTTGAAACCAGGTAGGTAGGACAAACTCAATATGACGGACAAATGTATCAACTCGAAACTCAAACGAACAATCAAGCTTGTCTGTCCTGTTTTTCTGGAATCTCTTCAACCGTCTCAATGTGTTCAAGAGACTTAATGGGCATAACCAAGTCATCATCTGAGTGACATCGTTCAACTACTATAGTCTCACATGTAATTGGGACAACATGTTCAACCACTACTTGAATATCTTCATTCTCGTTGACTTCATCTTGGTGCTCTATGGAGTCTTCTCTATCATTAGTGGGCTTTGAGTTATCAAGTTTGGGATCAGTTTGCACTCTCACAACATCCAAGAGCTTGCACAATTCTTTATATTCTTTCAGAAATTGGATTATGGAAGCATGATCATACCCAATACAGCCATGGTTAGCATCTCTAGGAGCATAATAATAATTTTTATAAGCAACTTCTTCTTCTTGATAAATATAACCGTCATTACCATTCAAAGCATGGACATCTCAAGAACTCTGCTCATACTTATACTCATATTGGTGCTGCAATTCTTCAAGATGTCTGTCATCACGATAAACCCAATATTTCCATATAGAAAGGTTACTAATATGAATTTTCTCAAATATTTATTTCTTTTTTCGTGCCTACCTTTTTCTCTTCCCTCTCTTCTTTCATCTTTTGCTCCTTTCTTTTGTCTCCACTGCTACAACTCTTGAATGTTATTCTTTGTATGCTCTTGCGACACCCATTTTGTTGTCATTAAAATTTATATATGCTTTGTCTTTCTAATTGATTTAGATAGTGATATCTGTGTCTTCTTTAAACCTACTTCCAGTTGACGATCCATATGAATTACTAATTATTTGTTCAGTGTATTTTGCTTGCATGTGGATTTCATTTGAATATCGTGTGCAGGAGAGTTGATTGACAAATAGTTGCTCTCTTATTGAAAACATGGTCAAGTTTTATGGACCTTTTTCGTTGTAGTAATTACTGCCACATCAATACGTAGATGCCATTTTCTCCTTATAGGATGGGGGTAGTACATTTTGGTTAGGTTTTGTAATGCAGATTAGATGAAGGGTTGGATACTTGTTGATGTAGTACAGTAGGTAATTATTGTAAAGAAACATGAAGTTAAAGATAGATGATCCAAATCACATGGGAACACTTAACCAAATCACATGGGAATACTGAACCAGATCACATGGAACAATAGTCTAAATCACACGGACAGACTCAACACTCAATCACATAGTATGAAAAGTAATGTTTTTAATCTGAATTCATTCATAAGCTAGTCAATAACAAATGAATCATATATATATATATGAGAATCCTAACCTAAAGATAAAGACTAAATCCTAAAAAGATAAGAACGATAAATCAGATAACAATGGAAGAAGATAAGCCTAATCCTAATCCTATTCAAATAAGGAAGGTAACTAAGATAATAATTTTTAATATTTACAATTACATAATTATTACCATATCTCCCAATTCCTAAATTAAAACCTCTAATCCTAATCTTCCTAGTGTTCCTCATCCACCACTTAGAAAGAGTTCGTTCTCGAGTTGAAAAAATGTTCCAGGAGTAAGAGTTTGAAGGCGCAGAGGAACAAAGCATGGTCATGAAAGTCTTGGATGGCGAAATCACTAGAAGGGTAAAAAAATTTCGCTTCAAGTTTGGGATCAACTTGCACTGTCACAACATCCAAGGGTTTGCACGATTCTTTATATTCTTTCAGAAATTGGATTCTGGAAGCACAATCATTCCTAACACAACCATGATAATAATTTTTATGAGCATAATAATAATTTTTATAAGCAACTCCTTCATCATCATAAATATAATCGTCATTACCATTCAAAGCATGGACATCTCAAGAACTATGCTCATATTCATACATATATTGGTGCTGCAATTCTTCAATTCGTCTCTCATCATGATAAACCTAATATCGAAGTTTTCTAAATTCTTCATATATACGTCGGGGAAGATAACACCAACCATATTTGATCGTTTTGGATTTCAACGCATCACAACGAGAATAAGCACTTGATAGCTTAGCTTGTAGATTTCGAATACAAATCTGAGTACGATAAGTCATAATATCAAACTAAAATACCTCAAATATAATTAATTTTTTCTTTTTATGTTTTTTAGCCGGTTTATTTCCTATTCTTTTTATTTTTTGCAGAAAAAAATTACGGTAAAAAAAATAATAAAAGAAAACCTGGATTTTTTTTGAAAGGGCTCGGCTTGGCCTGACTCTTTGTTCACGGTTGGTGGCGGTGCTGGCGCGGGTGCATGACAGCGGCCGGTGGTGAAGGTTGATGACAGACAACAAAAGAAGGTGTGTTTGGCTATTGTACGTTGGATTTTTCTGATGATGTTTTTTTCCTCATAGGAGAATGAAATTAAGGCTATGATACCACTTGATGCTGGACAGTTGCTAATAAATAATAACTTTAAGAAAACACTCTCAAACACTAATTCAAATCACATGGATCTTCGCAAATCATATGGGAACACTGAACCAAATCACATGGACAATTCAACACTCAATCACAGAGTATGAAAATTAATATTTTTAATCTGAATTCATTCATAAGTTATATATATATATATATATATATATATATATATATATATATATATATATATATGAGAATTTTAACCTAAAGATAAAGACTAAATCCTAAAAAGATAAGAACAACAGATCTGATAACAATGGAAGAAAATAAGCCTAATCCTAATCTTAATCCTAATCATATTCAAATAAAGAAGCTATAAGATAATAATTCTTAATTTTACAATTACATAATTATCCCCATATCCCCTAATTCCTAGATTAAAATCTCTAATTTTAATCTCTCTCGTGTTCCTCATCACTTGTAAGGCATAACCTGTAGGACATTGATTGTGTTCAAGTGAGCCCAATCCTAGCATTTGGATCTATTTCTTATATGGAGCCTCTGTATTAGTTTGGAAGACATTGTTATTCAATTAGTAGCCTATTGATTAAGGAAGCAATTGTTTGACTTCATATAAAGCCGTATGGACCTATGCAGAAAACTTGTTGACCTGTTATGCTATTCTAATATTGATATTACCAACATTGAATTGCTTTTGAATCAGTCATTGTACATGTTTCGCTTATTGTCGTTGGTTTGTTGATACTCACTCTCTCTCTTTCATATTGTTCATTTCGTTAGCTCATATAGATCGTGAATTGTCTAATCTGTTGATGTCTGCTGCAGTTGTTTGGAGTGCCTGTAATGCAATAGCATCTGTAGTACTTGTGATTGATGAGATGGCATCTGTACTAGTTGTGATTGGTGAGACTTGTCCTTTAAGTTTTCAATTATAGGCTGGAAGCTAGTAAGCGAAATTTAGATTTTCAATTGTATGTTTTGAGTTCTTGGCTGTAAATTCATAGTCACATAGTGTATGGGAGTTGAGTCATATTTTTCATATTAACCATACTAGTTATCCGAATAATTTAATCACCTTTCGTCTCCAGTTCAACTGTTATTTTTTATTTATTGATTTAAAATTAAAAGTTTTCAATGGTTGGTAAAACCCAAACAGATAGGAGTGCTAGCATATACCATTAATAGCCTTCTCGACATGTTCAAGGCTGAGCATATGGGTCTTTCTCCATCAAAAGAGAGTGGTCAGAAAGGAAACCTTTCATCCCACAAACGAAGTATGTCAGAACAGATGCATGAATTTGGTACTGAAAACGTACATGGTGAAACATTAGCACAAACACATCGGCTTGGCTCTGGAGGAGCACAAATTGAACCAGGAGAAATAAGTGCTTCTGTATCAAGGCCTGTTGTTCATGAAAATTGGCAACCATCTTCTGAAGATGTGGCCAGAAGTTCTGTTACTGAAAATTTGGGACCGCCTTCTGAGGATACAAACCAGTATGGCCATGCCAGCCTTCACCAAACCGTGTCAGGAAAGATGCTTGAATTTGGTGCTGAATGTGAATGCACTGGACCATCAGAACTAAAGCAGCAGCTTGGTTTTGAAATTTTACAAAATGAACCTGTAGAAAGAACCACCACAGTGTGTGGCCTTGTCAATGAAAACTTGCAACCATTTTCGGAATGTGTGATCAAGGGTTCGTTTGCTGAACATGTGGAACCACCACCTCAAGATGTGAGCAAAAGTGGTCCGACCGAGAAAGTTTCATGCCCTCAAGTAAATGCATTGGAACAGACAGTTGAGTTTGGTCCTCAAAGTATGACTGGTGAACATGGTATTGAATGTGCACATATGGGACCATCGGAACCAAAGCATCATCTTGACTCTGAAATTTTACAAAACGAACCAGGAGGTCCTAGTGCTGAAGTATCCAGCCGCTTTGTTGATAAAAACTTCCAACCATTATCTGACGATGTGACCAAGAATAGTCTTAGTGAACTACCACCTTTTGAAGATTTGAACAAGACTAGTCAGAGTGGTAAAGGTTCATGTCCTAAACAAACTATATCAGAGCCGACACTTGAAATTGGTTTTGAAAGTGCAGGCTGTAAACCATCTGAAGTTAAACATAAGTTTTGCTCTGAACTTTTACAAAATGAAACAACAGAAACCAGCACTGTTGTATCTGGCTGTACGGCTATTGAACAATTTGTGTCACCTCCTGAACTTGCAAACAGGAGTTCTCTTGCTGAACCTATTGCGCTTTCTTCTGAAGTTGTTCTTAATATTCCTAGCACTGGACGATCCCCACCTGAGAGCATGGCAAAAAATTCCAGCCTTGAACAGTTGGAAACACTAGCTAAAAAACCTCTCAAGAAATCTATGAGCTTGGGACGCAAGGATAAAAGAACCTTGAAATCATTAAAGAAAAAGTATATGTTAAGATCTTTGATAGGCAGTAACAGAGTTCTGCGCTCAAGGTCACAAGAGAAACATAAAGAACCTGAATCAAGTAATAACTTGGCTGAAGTTAGTACTGGGCCTTCTGGCGGAGAGAAAAGAAGGAAGAAAAAGAAGAAGGCAAGAATGGAGCGAAAAGGTGATGAATATTCAAGAATCAGGAAGCATCTGAGATACTTATTAAACCGAATTAACTATGAGCAAAGCCTAATATCTGCCTATTCTGCAGAAGGTTGGAAAGGGCTAAGGTCTGTCCATTTATTATATTGTTTGCTTTTCTTAATGAATATATTGTCAGTGTCATTTGGATGTTCCTGTAAAAATTTGTATATGATCATTTGTATATTAGTTTCTCTTAGTGTATTTAATGCTTCATGTGGTTATTAAGAGGAGGGAAAGAATATAAGCTGAGATGGGGCTTCAAAATCTCACGTTCCATCTCCCTTGTTTTTCTAGCAATCAGATAAAGCATCGTGCTTTTGCTGTTTTTTAAATTGTTTCCAACCATTTAAACAGAATGCTCCTTAAATTAATTTGCATATGTTTCTTTGGTTAAATATATATGATTGTTGATTACAAAGGTTCAAGTTCAATGAGCTTGGATAAGCACCACTTTGGTTTATTGCTTTTATATGGCTTCGATCAATGCTAATCTAGGCATGTCCCTGATGTCACAAAAGCCCAAGATCATATTTGTCACTAGTGTATGCCCTTTTTTCTTTTAATTTATTTTTTATGGATCACTTATGTCTAATTGTAGCTCTTCATCATTTATGTAACCTTGCAGCCTAGAAAAGTTAAAGCCAGAGAAGGAGCTTCAGAGGGCAACATCTGAAATTTTTCGACGCAAATTGAAAATTAGAGATCTATTTCAACATCTTGATTCACTTTGTGCTCAAGGAGGACTTCCAGAGTCCTTATTTGATTCTGAAGGAGAGATTTCCAGCGAGGATGTATGAGAATTTCAATTATGTCATGCTTACTCCCTAGTGAAATTCTTATCCTTGATATGAAACTTACATCTTTGGATGCTTTTCTTGTTTTTGATGATCAGTAATTTGCACTTAGGAATTGTAAATGCTTAGATATGAACTTCTTTAATGGCAGATATTCTGTGCTAAATGTGGCTCCGAAGACTTGTCTGCTGACAATGATATTATACTATGCGACGGTGCTTGTGACCGTGGATTCCACCAATGCTGTCTGGAGCCACCATTGTTAAAAGAAGACAGTAATTTCCTGACTGCGTACTTGATGGAAATTAGTTTAATCATTGGTAGTGAGTTATTTCCTTCTTTGTTATTTATATCTTCTTGGTTTGCTTTTGCTCACAGTTCCTCCGGGTGATGAGGGTTGGTTATGCCCTGGTTGCGATTGCAAAGTTGATTGCATCGACTTGCTTAATGATTCTCAAGGGACAAATCTTTCTATTGATGACAACTGGGAGGTCAATGAATATTCCACCTCATGTCTTTATTGTATGGGTTGCATACATGGTCATTTGATTTTTCCTCATGGTGCTGCTGTCCCATATGCAGAAAGTTTTTCCCGAGGCTGCAGTAGCTGGACATAACCAGGATCCTAATTTTGGACTTCCTTCAGATGATTCCGATGATAATGACTATGACCCTGATGGTCCAGAAACTAATGAGAAGGATCAGCAAGATGAATCAAGTTCTGATGAATCAAGTTCTGATGAATCTAATTTCACGTCTGCATCTGATGAACTAGAGGCCCCACCCAATAATGATCAGTATATGGGCCTTCCCTCTGATGATTCTGAGGATGAGAACTATAATCCTAATGCTCCAGACCTTGATGAGGAGGTTAAGCAAGAAAGTTCAAGTTCTGATTTTACTTCTGATTCTGAGGATCTTGGTGCTGCTCTTGGGGAGAATGGCCCTTCTCTGAAGGATGCGGTAACCCTATCTGTCAGTCTACCTGGAGATTCTAATGGAAGAAGATCTAAACTCCGTGGAAGCAGAAAGCAGTATATAAATGATGAGCTATCATCCTTATTAGAGTCAGATCCTTGCCAAGATGGTGCAGCAGCTGCTTCTGTGAAAAGAAGCATTGAAAGGTTGGACTACAAAAAGTTATACGATGTGAGTGTCATTTCAAAATCCTATATTTGTACCACGATTCCCTACTCTGTCACATGCATTAGTTTTTTTTTAATTGTTTTTAATGAACATTATGATATTCATGCATGGTCAATGCATAGTATTAATGTTTGGAGTAATTGAAAGGGTTTTGGAGCATCCTCGAACTTAACTAAAACAGTAAAACAAGAGTTTGAAGAGAATGTAAGCCTTCTTTTGGAAGATTGTTACAACTTTTTTCTCTCATCTTTTCATTTATTCAAAAAGGTGGACCCACTCTTTTGCTTTCAGTAGCTCAAAGAAAACACATTTGTGTATGATTTGTTGTTGTGCTTGGTCAAATTATTTGCTGCAGAATGGAAAAGAAAATATTTATTATTTTAAGATTTTTGGGTTTGTGGGTTATTTGTGAGATTATTTTGTAAATATACTTTTCTTGGAATCAAGTAGTAATATCCTAGGACTTTAGTTTAGGAAATTAGGGAGTTGATTAGGATTTATTTAGATTTAATTTTATTAGGGTTCTAGGTTTTCTATTATGTTCAGGATTAGTGCCTATATAAGAACCTTTAATATGTTAGTATTATTCAGTGATTATGGAATAAACTATTGTGTTTAATTATCTCCTATTTCTTTCTCTCCTCGAATTTTCCCTTCTCTTGCTATAGTTTTCACCTTTGCCTCCTATTTCCTCTAAATTCTTCTTCTCCCTATCTCGATGTTTCTTCTCTTTGTCTGTCTGCCTCTATCTATTGCTTCTATCTTGGTTCTTTGTTCTACATCAGTTGGTATCAGAACATTCTTGTGCTACATCAGTTGGCATCAGAGTCGAAAGGTCTTTTATCCCTATCCGTCATCAACATCATAGACATCAAATTCCCATAAAAATCTTCTGATTAGAAAAAAGAAAAAGAAAAAATCAAAATTGCAAAGGAAACATTGTTGCCACTAGAGTTCATCTATTCTGACAGACTCCCGGTCGACACCTCCAGCTCCTCCATTACCAGAAGCTGTTGACCATGCGGCTTGTAAAATCGCGGTGTCATTCGCTCCCTAAATAGTTTTCATGCACCACTTGAAACTCACAAATCTTGGCTGTTTTCAGATCGTGTTCTTCCGTCGACTTTTGGTTGTCCCCGATATATTAGACACAACCTAAAGCCTCCGATATGTCAGTCTGTGAAGCGCTACCTCCAACTTCTACCGAAGCCACTGTCATGCACTACACTTGCCGGTGACTCGTGTGGTTAAACGTCACAAGCAGTTGATGACTAAGTCGGCGCCGGCTAAGCCGAGCCGTCTTCTTGAGATGTTTCTCTAGGTCGTTATTTGATCTGAGTTTTGAGGTGTTTCCAAGTTGTTGACCAAACCATTGGCCATGCCGTTGACCAGCCAATTTTAAGCAAGAGTTTAGGTTTTATTTCTAATTTTCTGATTTATAAAAAAAGGGAAAAATGAAATTTTGGTTGTTGCTTATATGAAGAACGGGATCCGAAACTGAATCAAATCAAACTACTAGTTTTCATTTATCACGTTCTCTATCCCATTACCTTGGATGTCCTTCATGAGGTTTTTGATTCCTTTGGCTTATTTGAGAAAATTACTCTCTCCAACTTCGTTTGAATTTCAAGCTCTTGTGTAATATCGCTTGTGTCAAGTTGCTATTTGGGTTAAAAGGGATTCACATGTATTATAATTGTTGTCACTTGGAGATTGAGTATTACTTTCCAAGGATACCATTTGTGCCCAACTTTGAAACTCTGCCCCTCATGTTAGAACAACTACTTGAAAGGGTTTCCCAAAGATTAGAAAACTTCACCAATGTTTCTCATGGAAGTGGTTCCATGTTAGAACAGTCAAGGCAAGATGAAGTTCCACCTTTAGAAACATGAAGAAGAAGAATCAAAGATCATTGACCTTGAGAAGGATACCATTTGTGCCCAACTTTGAAACTATGCCCCTCATGTTAGAACAACTACTTGAAAGGGTTTCCCAAAGATTAGAAAACTTCGCCGATGTTTCTCATAGAAGTGGTTCCATGTTAGAACAATCAAGGCAAGATGAAGTTACTAATGTTTAACTCCACCTTGAGAAACATGAAAGAAGAAGAATCAAAGATCATTGACCTTGAGACACTGAAGTATAAGAAAGAAGCATTCATGGAGCAACTTAAGAACTCAGATTGCAAGCGAGTATAAAGCAAGGATGAGGGCATGATGTGTTTCCACGACATCCCTTAAATTGATTTTGTCTTACCTTTTTGGTTTGAAACTCCTTGACAACTCCTTATTGTATCATTCTTGTTATCTAACGAGGATGCTATATCCAAAAAATTTCAAGTCATCGTTGTGTAAATTCAACGATCAAAAGTTTTGATACTTCACCATTTCAAAACCGGAGGCCGAATTTTTTGCAAGTGGGGTAGAATGATGCAGAATGGAAACAAAAAATTTATTTATTTTAAGATTTTGTGGTTTGTGGGTTATTTATGGGATTATTTTGTAATTATTATTTATGGGATTATTTTGTAATTTTACCTTTCTTGGGAATAAAGGGGTAATATCCTAGGACTTCAGTTTAGGAAATTAGGGATTTGATTAGGATTTATTAAGATTTGATATTATTAAGGTTTTCCAATTAGGATTGGTGCCCTATATAAGAACTTGTATTATGTTGGGACCATTCAGATTATGATTATGGAATTGTATTTGGTTATCTCCTATCTCTTTTATCTCTCTTCTCCCTTCTCTTGCCCTAGTTCCTCACCTTTGCCTCATATTTCCTCTAAATTATTCTTCTCCCCTATTTCCTTATTTATTTATTTATTATCTGCATTTCTCTATCTATTGCTTCCATCTCTGTTCCTTGTTCTACATCAATTGGTACCAGAGCATCCTTGTTCTACATCATTATTATTTCTGTTTATTGAATTATTTGACCTCCTGTTGTGTTGCTTGAAAATGAATGTTTTGACATCGGTTCAGGATTTTGTTTTCACATTGTATAATATTAGAATCACATATGTGCTTGATTAATTTGCTCCAACCTGGCAATGATGCATTTTTCCTCTTTTGTTTGCTTATCTCTTTTCCTTCCACTCTCTGATATGTGTAGGAGGCATATGGAAATGTTTCGTCTTCGTCAGGTGATGATGAAGATTGGACAGATGCTGCTTCACCCAGGCAGAAGAGGAAAAGTACTGATGAAGTTGCTCCTGTGTCATCAAATGGAAATGCTATTGTTGTTGAGAAGGGAAGGAGTACCAAGGGTCTGAAACAGAAGACCAAAGATACTGAACATACCCCTAAGAGAAAAACTCGTCAGACGTCAAAATTTGAAGATCAAAACACACCCTCAGTTGAATCACATCAAGGCTATTCTGAATTTGGTTCTTCTGGTAAAAGAACCTTGTCATCAGCATATAGAAGACTTGGAGAATCTGTAACTCAGGTAATATGGTACAAGTTACAAGTTTAGATAGAGTACACAGCTTCAGTTTTCTTTCTCGACCGAGTTATGAGTTATAATGTTAGTGTTTTTCATTCACTCCGAGTGACAATGGCTTATAGTTTAAATATAAGAGCGCTGCATCATAGAGACTTAATAGTTCTCTTATTGTAATATATATGCAGTGGTGAAAAATCTTTTGTTGATGCCCCTTATAGCTTAGAGACAGTAGAACACACCACATGTAAGCAATTTAAGTATTACAATATCTCACATTAAAATCCATGTCAGTTAATGCTCGAGTCAATAGAACATCACAAAGTTTTTTTCTTCTTCATCCTAATTAGATCCTTCAACAGAAACATTTTCGATATAATTGATTCTTTTCTCTCTCTTTTGATAATCTTTTGTGGATTCATTTATTGTCTTTTTCATATTTTCTTTGTCTCATTATGCCTGTTACTCATGTCTTGTACCCTTGAGTTGGTAACATAAAAAAAGGTCCCTAGCATGTTGCACAATTGATTTTTATGCCTTTTTCTTTTTTCGTTTCTTTTCATAATTTTATGGTTTTTTATTTTACTTTTTGCGTAGTTACTTTCCTCAAGTCTCATAGTACAAGTTCGATACTACCATAGTTAGTGTGCAACTTCATATCTTTCCTTAATTGTTGCTAAAGGCTCTATAGCACTAACTCTTTGTTAATATTTTATAATCTTCATGGGTCTAACAAATTTATCAACCAATGTAGGCACTACTACCTGTATGCTTCAAAGCTTTAACAGGATACCAATAAGTATAAATCCTTTCTAGACATCTTTTGATTCATGTTTTCTAGATGTTCAATTACTCGTTCAAAGTGATGGTACTATTTATCGTTTTAACTTACAAAAGCAACAGGTTTATTGGAATTAATGAAAAGAAGGGCTACGTTAAGAGTCCGTTTGGAACAATTCATTTAGAAATGAATTTTTATGTTTGACTTTCCTATGTTTTTTGTTCATTTGAATTATCATGTTTAAAATGTTTGAAATAAATAAAACAAATCAAAAGATGGGAGGGGGAGGGAGAGAGAGAGAGTATTTTGGTCAATATAACTTTTTACTTTTTATTTTGTGGAATTCATTTGTAAATATATCAATTTTGATAGAATTTGCAGCAAGCTAACTCAATTCCATTATGAATTCATTTTGAAATGAATTCCATATTTTTTTTTTGTTCCAAACATAACAAATATATAATTACAAATAAATTCTATAAAATTTATAAAATTCGTTGTTCCAAACACACTCTAAGAAAGTTTTAAATATAAGTTGCGAGTTGTAGGAAGAGGTTCTTATGGAAAGAGTTGAATTACATTATTTTGCAAAGATTTAAGAAACTTACCACCTTTGGCGTTTTCTTTTCTCTCCTTTGAATTCTTTTCTTTTGATAAGAAGTCGGTGAGATTGTAAGTTTTGAGGTACAGATATCATATCCTATCTTTGTTTCTGAGGGCACTGGAGCTCTCTGGATTCTTTGGTATTGACCTACTATCGTTGATCTTAGTTGGAATCCTTATAAGATGAGCTTTTTAGATTAAGTCTCTCTCTCTCTCTCTCTCTCTCTCTCTCTCTTTTGCGGAGCTTAATTTTATGGACATTGTTCTATGCAGAGACTCTATAAATCCTTCAAGGAAAATCAGTATCCTGACCGATCCACAAAAGAAGGTTTGGCAAGAGAACTGGAAATTACTTTTCGGCAGGTCAGTCATTCTCTCATTGCAAAAATAGTGAACGTGGTTTTGTTCTTTCTCAAATTCATTTTTCTTTCTGTATTCTCTTTCATTCTTTTTAGTGAGTGCACAATTTTCCTTTCTCAGAAGTCATTTTGTTTTCAGGTTAACAAATGGTTTGAGAATGCTCGTTGGAGCTTCAACCATTCGTCATCTATGGATGCAAGTACTGCTAAAACTGTTTCAAAGGACAAGCCCTCACCTCAATCAAATAAAAAAACTAAAACTGTTACAAAGGGCAACCCTGGGCCTCAATCAGATAAAAAACCGCTGGAGGTCGGACCAAAAACTGCCACTAGAGGTTCTAAGTGCACTGAAGCTCAGAACAAGGAATCACCCAAGGCAACTGCTGCTGTCACAGAATGTTGCAGCAGAGATGCGAAGGACAACGCATTGATGACTCAGAAAAGCAGTAGAGGGAAATCAACAACACCAAAAACTAGAAAGAGAAAGAGAGGGTAAATTGGATGAGCAGGCATCAGATCCAGAATCAAGAATCGATGACAGACAAAAGTTCTTATCTGATTCAAGAAAAGCTCAAGAAATGCTAACTGGTGGCAGAATTCAGACCAGAAGTAGGAAATTAATTTTGTTACATTGAATTTCAATCTTCCTAGGAATCAACCAAAAAAATGGAAAGGCTAATCATCCTAGGAGAATAATTTTGACCATTCAACTTGTGCAAGACAAGATCTTATGAGATGGCTGCCAACATTGTCATTAAGAGGATTAACATGAAGTTATTTCTTAAGTTGATATTGCTCTAACAAGTTTTTGTTCCTGTAAGATGCCCTTAATTTTCTCCTCAAGGACGCTGAATAAAATAGCCCAAACAATCTGGCTCACCACCATTTCAAAAGTTTTATTTCTTGTGCGCACATTTTTCTTTGTAATATCAATGCTAAACAGGCTAACAGAGCTAGGAAAGTTGCTTAAAATCTGTAGCCAATACAATACTTTGACGTTCCAGGTCTTGTTTTTTTGGCTTAGTGATTGTGCTACCAACTGATAGCTTTCCCGAAAGAGATGTTTTTTCCTCATCTCATATGTTTTCAGTCTTAGTTGAAGGTGGGATTTGATCTCAAGTCTTTGGTATTATCCTGATTTTAGTTTGTAAGACTTCGCCAAGGAGAATCTAGTGCAATAACTGGGCATAAACTCTGGTACTGTTTCTTATTAGTCATCTTGAACCTTAGTCGAATTCTATATTCCTTTGTTAAAGAGTTTAACTCTATTTGATGATGGAAGGGAAAGTAAGAATGAAGGTGTAAATGTATTGAAACCAGTTATTGTAGATGATTACATTATCTCTAGGTTGACTACGTTATCACTAAATCATTTTAGAGATAATGTAGTCATCTATAATCTATATAACTGTTTTCAATACATTTCCATAAGTTATTGATGTAGAGGAGAGGAGAGGAATTAGATGATTATATTTCCTCTCATTTGGATATTTTATATAAAAGGAGAATAGTATATTTTCTTCACTCTTATTCTTTCAATGTGGGAGAATTGATCAAAAGGTATTTTTTGAGCTAATTTTAAAAAGTCTAAATAATGGGAGGATAATCAGTTACCTTTTTTATCCTAAAAGTTCTTGTTTAGATCTTGATCGTAGATTTAGAGATACTGGAGAAATTTTCTCTCTTTCTATCTAATGGTAAAAATTATCTTTGGTTAAAAAAAAAATCTCATATATATCATCTCCTCATCCAAACATTTTGTAAGAGAATTGGTTAAACATTTCCTCTAAAGGAGGAGCTGTTTGGACATGTTGTGGACAGATCTCATGTTTAATGGTGTTGTTTGATTCTAAACCTACTCGATCCTGCTTGGTTAACGGTGGAATTGAGGAATTCTCATTCGACTTAGTTGCATTCCCATCTGCAACTAGGGGAAGCAAACACACCCTAGGGTTTTGTTTAGTACTAGACTATTAGTACAATTTATCAAAATTGACTTTTAGCCACTTTTGACTTGATTTATTGGTTTTTTAGATGGGTATTATTCATTAGGTAAGTACTTTCATCAGTTTCACTTATGTTCTTTAAAGACTTACATGATGTTTTATTTTTAAATCACAAAAGTCAAAAATGAAAAATAGTTTTGAGATTTCAACCATACATTTACTTTAGCATATAAAATTAAAAAAAAAATTAAAGCACAAAGTTTGAAAATTAACTCCAAAAATGCTTCCAAATCTAACTTTCTTTGTATTCATATACTTTGATTTGCGTCCAAACCATGGCGCATGGAGATGCACGTTACAAATTGTCGGAATCTTATTAAAAATGGGATTGCATAACTGGTTCAGATCAATACAAAGTTGTAACCTCATGTTCATTTTATTTGTTCGTAATGGCATAGGTATTGATTGGATATTTGTTTAAATTCAACTTAAATCGTCAAAGCTTAAGGTTTTCTTAGAACTCTAAAAACTTTAAGATTTGATGATTTAAATTGCAGGTTAGCAACTCACAAACAAAATCATAATACAAATCAAAAGAATTCTTTTTAATTTATATATAGGTCATCAATTTTGCATTGTAAAAAAATGATTTGAAATACTCATTCTATTAATATAGAAGAAAACGAAAAGAATCTATTCGGTTTTTTTCCAAGTAAAGAATTATTCATTTTAAAAAATATTTGGTATCAACTATAATAGTAAAAAATATTTAATTGTGATAGAAAATTCTTATAAAGTAAATTTACCAATGAATTATGCCATGTTATGGTTCTAAAATATGATTTAAAAAACTTATACAGAAGTCATTTACTATAATCGCACCGAACTTGCAACTTAATGTTTTTTCGCAACGTACAATAATCATTGCCAAAGACAATTTTTCTTATAGTGAACTTCTCCGACGTAGCTCTACAGCCAAACAAAAGAGCAAATGTGTTGTTTAGTCGTGCTAACCTGGAAGTGGTTGCTCAGGTTTGTCATTGGATTCTTAAGTGATGATTCCAAATACTACAAAGTTGTATCTAAACGTGCATGTTACTGATGGGAATTTCGTTTTTCTTTTTCCATCAAAGTTAACACATTTTCATGATAAATGAATTAACTTTAGAAAACGTTATGGGTATTTTAGAAAAAAAACACATGAGAATTCGGTTGGATTTTAATATAATTTAACATCGAGTATATATAAACCATACATGAAAAATCATTTGTAAATTTTTTTAATTCATTTAATTTTTTTTTTGTTTCAAATGTAGTGTAACATTTATAACCGGATTTTTTTTGTTCGGACTTAAAATCAGACTTCATTAATAAAGTTTTTATAAATACGAAGTTTTAAAAAAAATATTACCAATAAAATTATGATACTGATAATATACCCAGATTTATTTATTTATTTTTAGTAAAAGCCGTGTGAGATTGTGAGAACCAAATCAAGAAACTGTGAATTAGAGGGCGGTAACAAACATTTTGAAATCGGGAAAAAGGCGGCATCTTTATAACCTTCCTTCTCCTCTCTCTAAACCCAAACCCTAAAGAAGCCATTTTATTTATATCTAAACTCTTACGAAACTCACTTTTAACACAAAGCGAGAACCCATTAATCATGGGCATGGGTGCAGAGAAAGAAAACTGTACGCACACCAAGCGCTCATCGTCGAAGAAGCGAGTCCCAGTTGCTCAATCTCTACAACTCCCCAGAACCAAGAAGCGAGTGGTGCTTGGTGAACTCACCAACTCGCCAGATCTCGGGTCAACTCAGAATTTTCAGAAGCCTAAGCGCAAATTGAACTCGTCATCAACCAATGGATCGACTCCGAACACGGAGTTTGCAACCCAGAAGCCTGAACGCAGATCAGAGAATAATAATAAGGAAAATCAGGAGCTCCCTAAGGATATCAATAGGAGATCGGGTGATCTGCAGAAGTGTGCCTACTCTTCTATCTATGTGCATCTTCACTCTTTGGAGGTATAGATCTCTCTCCCTTCCTTTTCCTCTTTTTTGGTTATTTTGATTAATGATTTTGTGGTATCCGTTGTCTTGATAAGAAACATATGAAAAAGAGAGAAACTCTATTTTGAAAGGCGCGGGTGTTGTATTGGTAACCAGCTGGGAAGTGGGTTTAAGTTTGATTTGGGAAATGAGTCTCTTATTTTTCTGTGATTTGAATATAGAAGTATGGTGTTCGAGTTTTGTGTTTGTTTATAGACTGCTCATCTAGGTCTGCATTTTGTTTTGAGAAGAGGATGGGCTTTATTTATCTGTGATATCGTGTACGGAAGCTGTGAATCATTTTATGGTTTCCATTTTCATTTATAGAAACTTGGGATATTGCTGTCATTCTTTTTTATCAATAATCTTGGTTAAGATTCTGGATCATGATGTTTGATTTGGAAGAACACTTTGTATTTCTAATTTTTTATATTCCCAAAGTCTATGTATAGGTTTGTACATGTGATACATATTAACACATAATAATGCAAAAATTCTTTCCAATCTCTCTTAGACGTTCTAGATTATTCAACTTATATTTCATAACTAATGATTTTAGGCTCTTCAGATCCGTTTTCTAGAATAGTATGAATTATTTCTTCATATTTGTTTGTTAACATCCGTTTGACTCACACTCTAAGCTGAAGACTTCTGCGTGATCAAGGTTTTCACTATTTTAAGTTCTGGTTTTAAATCCTAAGTAATTTCCTTATTTTCATGTCCAATCCTCACCTAGTCTTGTGGGGAAGTATTAGAGAGGGCTCATGCCCTTCATCCTTGTTTCTAGTGAGGGCACGTAACTTGTATGTCATGCGGAGTTACTTCCAGGTATCAACCTGCAAAGTTCTTCATTGAAACTTGTCATATTCGATGAGTTTTCAATTTTCAATCTAGTTTACAAACTCAATTTGGCGTTTACATTACCTTGAGAGAGGATAGTTACATATGCATTAGGTTTTATATTCCTAAATCTATATGGGGACGTTTGGGAACTTCATCACTGATTGAAGTAGTTCCCAAAAGTGGCTTGTCCATGTGATACATATAACACACAATAATACAAAATTTCTTTCTAATCTCTCTTATTTTAACAATGTGGAAGTTTGGCATTCTCCTTTTGGTGGTTATAGGTGTTTAAGAGTATCCTCATTCCTCAGTTTGATATTGTTACGAATAAACGGGAAGAGCTATGACAATTTATCATTTACTCATACTGGGTAACTATTGTTTTATTAAAAAAAAAAAGTGAAACTAAAAGAAGCGGAGGAGTTGATGAGCTAGCTACAAGCCTAACAACTTATTAGCTTGACTAGTCACCTTTTGGAATTGGCTTTTATTTTTTTCTGGTGCACAACGGTGCAAATCAAAATTAATTCTATGATGGTTTCATAATTTCTTTTTTCAGCAGTTGACCACAGGCTTAGTTTTGTGATTATGATAAGTTAAAGCAATCTTTGGCCAAATAGAGAAAAATAATTGTCATAAGTTGTTGTAATGGTGGGTGCATGACTCATAATGGTATGGTTTTTACAGTTAGAGAAGAACAGGAGGCCATTACCAAATTACATGGAGGAGGTACAGAATGATGTTACAGTGAATATGCGGGAGATTCTAGTGGATTGGTTGGTGGAAGTTGCAGACGAATACAAGCTTGTTTCAGATACCCTTTATCTCACTATAACATATATGGATAGATTCCTTTCTTCACATTATCTCAGCAGGAAAAAGCTCCAGCTTCTTGGTGTTTCATGCATGCTTATTGCCTCGTATTCACATTAACCCCTTAATTTTTTGTTTTATCTCTTTTTAATAATTTTCCAAGTTCCATTCTTGACTTGATCTTTATTGGTTTGATTGGGCAGGAAGTATGAAGAGATCAGTCCTCCTCATGTCGAAGACTTTTGCTATGTAACAGATAATACTTACAATAAGGAAGAGGTCTAGATCTATTCCTTTCTTTATTTGTGCTCTTCCCCTCTTCCTTCATCTATTCAATTTTTCTAATCTGTGGAGGAAAGCAATTCCTTTAAGTAGGCCAATAGTTGTTTTAGGCTCACTTAAGTCTACATCTTTGTCTTTAGGGTTCAACAGATAAAAGTTTAGTTATTCTATTTTCACTGTGTTTTTGTTGTTATCAAAGCAATGTCTCTCTGCCAAGTAATTTGTTTTTTAGAAACCTATGAAAACTTGAAAATGGTTTTGGGGTATGTGCAGGTGGTGGCTATGGAGAAAGATGTTCTTAGATTCTTGAACTTTGAAATGGGTACACCCACAACAAAGAATTTTATCAGGCAAGATTATTGTCAAAGTGTACTTTGTTTTTGCATCTGTAAATATTTTCCCCATGTACAATCTTTTGTGGTTGCTGATTTCCATCGATAATTACTGTAACAAATGGCACATTTACATGTTGTTTTGCAGGATATTCATGAAGGCTGCTCAAGAGAATTGTAAAGTAGGCCAACCCCTCCGTAGTAATATGCTGTTCTTAATGTTTATCCTTTGTTTTGTTCCCAAGATAGCTCAATGATTCCATAAAACCTGTGTGTTTCGCAGTCTCCTAACTTGCAACTTGAGTTCTTGTGTTGTTATCTTGCGGAGCTAAGTTTGCTAGATTATGGGTGTCTGCGGTTTTTACCATCAGTTGTTGCTGCATCAGTTATTTTCCTTTCAAGATTCATGATCCAACCAGAGATGCATCCTTGGGTAAGAAGCGTATTTCAATTATTCTTGAAGACTATAGTAGTACCCTTGTGAGAGCGTAGTAGCTAACTTTTTCTAACAATGTTGAGCTATAACTGATAAAACTAGTTAGTCAAGAGCGTTTTTTAGAGACTGCTGAACTATTTTATTTGGAAAATATTTCCCAGAAGCATAGGATAACTTATTCTTTTACACATTGCGCAGAGTATGTCATTGCAATGCTGTTCAGGTTATATACCATCTGACTTAAAGGAATGTGTCCTTACCATTCATGACTTGCAATTAAATAGAAGACGAAGCTTCTTTCATGCAGTAAAAGATAAATACATGCAGCACAAGGTATTAAAATTAATCTCCTATTTTCTTTAAAGGTTTTCATCCTTGGGACTAATTAAATTAATTTAGTATCTTTATGAATTTGATTGACCTCCCCCACCCAAAAAAAATAAACCAAATAAAGAAAGAAGAAAAGAAGGTATCTTTAGTAAGTAGCTATAATTCTTGTAAGCTAGATAGTGACTGATTTTGCTTTGAGTTTCTGCCAATACCATTACTTAATGGAGTTTAGAACATGATACTACTACTCTAGAAATGTAAATCTGATCAGAATATAATTGTCTTTTTGCATACAGTTTAAGTGCGTAGCAGCATTGTCTACTCCCTCTGAAGTTCCCGCATGTTATTTTGAAGACATCGGTGAATAATTATCATCTGAAGTTCCTGCACATTATCACTGAACTGCTGAAGAATTTTTGTATTCCTAGCTTGACGTGCAAATACAGCCGTTACTGACTAGAATATTAGCTTCTTGGGTGATGGAAAATGAGAATGATAGTTTTGGATTTGAAATAAATTTTTTAATCATGTTAATTAGATTGCTTTGCAAACCACATGCTTAACTGGGGCTAGTGTTTCTGATTTAAGCCCAATATATTTGTACATTTGTGGTTCAAAATTGAAATAAAGAACTTTAGTTTTTTGAATACATCTCTTTTACTTCATTGTATCAAATTTGCCACTTCTTTCCTTACTCCTATGGACATATTTTGCTTCAAGAAAATAGAACAGATACTCCTTCAACAAAAGATCTATGTTTGTTTAATTGACATTATTTTCCAACTTCAAAAGATTCAGCAAACTTGGAGCTTTGGAGGGGATCTAAAATTTTAATGTTGGATATTGATTCCAAAGCTTAAAGTAATGCATGATTTTGAGTTAGGGCAACTTGAGCATGATTTGGTTTGAAATTTCTGTCATGACAAAGAACAGAACATATTCAAAAGAAATGTAAACATACAGAAATAATTACATATTAGACTCAATTTCGAAAAAAGACTTTTGAAATTATAAAATGATGATTGTATATTACTTTTTTTTAAATACATCTTTTTGATTTGAGTGATAATTACTTTAATTTTTTCTATACAAACGGACTAATAAACGTGGATAAATTTGTTCTTTTTGAACAGTGAGAAATAAAAAAATTGTTTGACATCGCTTTAGAAAATTTTAAGATTGTCTTAAAATTTTTCAAAATTGGACATCTCTTCACATGCACAGTTCCTTTACAGAAGAAAAGGTTGGGAATCTTCACAGCATATTTTAAGCTTGTGATTTAACTTAAGATTCTTATTAGTTTTCTCTGTCAATCCTAGTGAAAGAATAAGAAGTATAAAAGAAAAATAAAATTAATATACTTATGACTTGATTATATATGTGTGATATGCAGTGATATTTTTTTATTAATTTCTAGTATATTTTTGTGTATATATTGTTTTTTTAGTAATTTTAAAATATGCGTTTTTAGTAATTTCATACTATCAAGTATAGAATCAAAGGAAAATATTCTTTGTGGTATTTTTAAGGAATATATGTTTTATTTTTATTTTTAAGAAATTATTTGTTTTTAAGAAATTATTTGTTTTTTTTTTGTGCTAAAAAAGAAAAATTACAATAAAAAACAAAAGTAATCCAAAGCTTTTAATTTAATGGTTATTTTAGAATCCTTAGTATAAAATCAAGGTAAAAAAGAGAAGAAAAAAATTAATAAATGTGGAAACCAACCCAAACCCAAACCCGCACCCGCCAAAGAGAGCCCAATTCTATCTTTACTTTACTTTGATTGTTTGATTGTCTTTGACCCAAAATCTGGAAGTCCTTCAAATACTGAAACATTACAATAAACCCAAAAGACAGAAAACAGTAGCAACCGGGAACGCGGCCGAGACGGTAATCGACAATTCGACATTGAAAAAAAAGGAAGAGGAATTCCGGTGAGGAAATGGAAATAGAGGTGGGCGAGGAGAACCTAAAAGCCGCCGGAGCTGAGCTGTTGACAGATGGACGGCATGGATTGCGTATCCATGGCTGGGAGATCGAGTCTCGCAAACGCTCCATTCTCACTTCTTCTTCTCTCCAACAGTACTTTTCTCTCTCTCTCTCTCTCTTTCAATATATATATATATATATGAATTAAGTACTTCTATTGCTTATAAAAGTAAACAGCTTTTTCAGAATTTTAAGCTCAACTATTCTATGATACTAATTAAACAGTGCCTTGAACTTAATTTTACCCGTTTAAATGCAAAACTTGTCTTAATTTTAACATCGATTAAATTAGACTAAACAAATTATCTTTAATTTTAGTTTTCAATTTTGAATTTAACTCACTAGTATGTTTTAGCCAGTTCTTGATATTAGACAAAATTCTGATTTTTTTTGGTTTGAATTCGGAGGCTGAGAATGTTATTCGTTATTGTACCTTCATAGAAGTTTAGTTTCCTTCTTTTTTTAATTTTTTTTTTTGTGGAAATCGGACTGTTGATATTATTTATTCAAAATGTTATGTCTCTCTTTTTTCGTGATCAATTTTTTTAGTAGAAAATCATGCGCCCGTTATAATTTTTCTCAGAATTTGGTCTTCCACGCGATTATTTTCTGGTTTGGTGCTCGTTTTGTATAAACATCAACTAGTGTATAACTGGTAATTTCGTAACCAGTATTGTATATAAAGGAGCTTGAAACTTAATATTTGAGTGGTATTTTTTCCCTTTTACTTCTAAGTTTTATTGGTGTTTGCACTGGGGATTTTGCATTGTGCTGGTTTTTTATTTTTATTTTTCTTTCAGGTTACAAGTGATATGATTATCACTTTTTGTTATAAGTGATTTGATTATCACGTTTTGTTATGAGTGATATGATTATCACCTTTTGTTATGAGTGATATGATTATCACTTTTTGTTATAATCTAAGTCTTGATGCTTGATTGTGCCTGCAGGTGGGAAGAAAAGCTTCAGACATCTCACTTGCCGGAGATGATATTTGGTGAGAGTACCTTAGTTCTTAAATACATAAACAGTGGCGCTAAGGTCCATTTTAATGCGTTCGATGCTCTAGCTGGCTGGAAGCAGGAAGGTTTACCACCAGTTGAAGTTCCTGCAGCTGCAAAATGGAAGTTCAGAAGGTATTCTAGAAAACTGTATGCCAACTGAATAGACAGTTTAGGTTTATTTAGATCATTAAATAGGTACAAGGATTAGATTAGACATTATTTTATTTTATGCTTTATCAATCAAGCCCTGATTTTGTCTTAAGAGAATTGAGCAGCTCTTTTCTTGACCCTGTACAGAATATACAATTTTGACAAATAAATATATTACTAAAACGATGCCCTTACTCTTTAAGGAGTTTTTGGAGCTGTTTGGTTCACCACTTAAATGTCTCTTGACATATGGAACCTCTGTATATGAAGCTTCGGTCTTGGGCAGTTTCTCACTCATTTGGGGTTTAAATCCCTCACCAAATTGTTTGATACATGCATTATGCTTGCCGACTCAGAAAAACTGCAATTAGTTCTCATAGTGCTTTTCTGAATTTGCAGCAAACCTTCCCAGCAGGTGATACTAGATTATGACTATACTTTTACAACGCCATATTGTGGAAGTGAAATGATTGAGATAGATAAAGAGAAGGTTTGTTCTTCCTTTTTATATGCTTAAGTTATGTAGAACTTTTATCTGAAATAGAATTTTGTTCCTTTATAGCCGATGTCTGGGGCCTTCGTTCAGTTCACTTTGCAATGACTATGCGCCCGGTTAAAATTTCTTTGCACATGAAGTCCCTTTGTTTGACCATGCACTCTGTTGTTCTAATTTCTGCCAATTTATGATTGAACTTAATGTTGAAAATTTGGGGAGTATCAAAGGTTTATCATCGCTGCTTTTTATTTTATTGCTTGATTTGCATAAATATTGATGCTACTTTCATTGATTTCATTCCCTGGGATCAGCATGGAAGTGGTGAAATCTCGGAGGGGAGCTCCAACTTTCATTGGGAGGACTGCAAGGAGCAAATTGATGTGGCTGCACTGGCATTAAAAGAGCCTATTCTTTTCTATGATGAGGTGGGTACCTTGGACTATATCTACAGGTAGATCACATTTACTTATATTCCATCTTCTGTGTGCTCTTCTTGACATTCATATGCTTATTGATATGAAAGTGATCCTTAAATTCTGCAGGTAGTTCTGTATGAAGATGAACTGGCTGATAATGGAGTGTCGCTTCTAACTGTTAAAGTGGTAAATCTTGAATCTAGCTTCTTGTATCCAGTATGGATGGGATATACTGTCTTCAGAATATTAGAATGACTGCGGATTGATTAGGTTTTCTTTTGTTTCTGTAGAGAGTCATGCCAAGTTGTTGGTTTCTTCTCTTACGATTTTGGGTGAGTTAGTAACAGTAATTCTCTAAATTTGTGCAATTTCATTACAGAAAGCCATTTTATTGACCTCTTCTTTAGTTCTTGTGAGAAGAATATAAATTTTTAATGCATGTGCCTATCTATTTTCTCTAAATTAGGATAAATTCATTACAAAAAACTATAACCGACATATTCTGCTTTCTAAAATGCTTACTTCATTTTCCCTTTTAGTCACTGACTCAGATCTTCTTACAGCTTAGAGTTGATGGAGTGCTTATGAGATTAAGGGATACTCGAATGCATTGTGTTTTTGGTGAGAGTATGGATCCTATTATTCTTCGAGAAAGCTGCTGGAGAGAAGCCACATTCAAAGCTTTATCTGCAGTAAGTCTCTCTCTCTCTCTCTCTCTCTATCTTGGGTGCATGCATGCAGGCACACATGCACATGTTAATGGGAAAACGTGATCTTCTCTTTTGAGCTGAGATGATAATCTTGTCTGTTCTGGTTTCTGGATTTCAGAAGAGTTTCTTTTTTTTTCTTTTCCTTGCTTTTTGGGGAGCCAAAGAGATGCACCACCTATTGAATTCCCACTAAACTAAGAGACATCTCCCAAAATGCCTTGTGAATGAACATCCCAAAAGAAGGTGGTAGATAGTTCGGCTTCCTATGGACCAACACCTTCCCACTTTTTGAAGATTGTCAATCGTGAGGATGCCACCCTAACTAGCCTCCCAAGCAAAGAAATAATGGAGGAGCTGAATTTTTTCAAATCGCTTTCCAAGGGAAGTTATCCTTGCCCTCCGTGCTTCCATGACCAAAGTGAAAAGGAAGGGGGACAAGGGATCACTTTTTCGAAGACCTCGAGATGCTTTAAAGAAGCCCGAGGGACATCCATTGATCAAAATGGAGAAAGAAGCAGAAGATATGCACTTCTTAATCCATTTACGCCATAAAGCAATTATGCCCATTCTTTCCAAATTAATAAAGAAGAAAATTCAAATAAACATGATTAAAAGTTTTTTCAATGTCAAGCTTGCAAATAACCTCATTCTTTCCACTTTTTAAATGAGCATCAACTACCTCATTAGCAATTAAGACGACATCAATGATTTGTCTTCCTTCGATGAAAGCAATTTGGTTTGGCCCAACTACTTCCCCCACCCATGATTTTAGAAATGAGCTTATTGATACACCCAATGAGGCTAATAGGACAAAAGTCTCTTATGTTTGTGGCACCAACTTTCTTTGGGGTTAGAACAATAAAAGTGGTTCTGGTGGCATGAAAGTCATCAAAAAGAGCCAAAATATCATGCCGCACAACATCCCAATTAGTTTGGAGGAAAGCCATAGAGAAGCCATTGGGCTCGGAGCTTTGTCTCCATCACAATCTCTAAGAGCAAAAGAATTTCCTCCTCAAAAGGTCTCTTGAGCCAAGAGGCCGAATCAACCCCAATGGTACCAAAAGCCAACCCATCAAGAGTGGGTCTCCACTCAGAAGGTTATTTATAAAGCTTCTTGTAGAAGTCGCATATGGCTTCTTTCATGTCACTTGGTTCAATAAATAATCTCCCATCAATTTCCACCTCACCCATAAAGTTGTGTCTTCTATGGACATCGACAACTTTATGGAAAAAATTTGTGTTTCTATCACCCTCACGAACCCAAAGAGCTTTAGAGTTTTGTCTCCACAAAATCTCTTCAAGAGAGATAAAATTTAGAAGCTCCCGCTTAGCCACCCATCTTTTCTCTCTCCTCGTTGGGAAGACCACCGCAAACCTCCCGCTCATCAATAAAGATAATTTCTCTTAACAAAGACGCTTTGTTTGTGTTAACATCCCCAAAAGTTTCTTTGTTCCACGTCTTCACTTCTTTGACGCGTTTCAACTTTTGTGCCACCACAAAATTAGCAAAACCCTCGACATTGGCTACGTCCCACCAACCTTGGGCAATATATTTTAAAACCATCAACTTTGAGTCACATATTTTCAAAACGAAAAGGGGTAGGCTCTCATCTCAAGCCATCAACGTGTAAAGAAATAGGGTAATGATCGTAGAGAGGTCTATATAGGAGTTTTTTAATCAAATTGGGAAATATAATCTCCCACTCGTTTGACACCAAAAATCGGTCAATTCTAGAGAGGGATGGAAAGTCTCTAAAATTGGACCAAGTAAATGGCCACCACAAGTGGTAAGTCTATAAGGCAATAATCTCTCACAAAATCCAAAAAATCCTTCGTGCCAATACACTCATCTGCCATCCCGGATCTTTCATATGGATAAAGAACTAAATTGAGGTCTCCTCCTAAAACCTAAGGAAGATTCTATATCTTTCTTACCTCACCAAGATCAAGCCACAAATTCATCCTATCTGCCCCCTCCTCTTCCCCCAGGCTATGCACCCCGTGAAAATCCATTCAATCAAAGGATTGTGAGATCTAAACACACAAGAGATCAAATGAGTTCCACTCCAAAAGTAAACCAAATCCACAACCTGAGTATCCCATAGTCAAAATGTCCCGGGAGGCCCCTAGACAGTAAAAACTTCCACCCACCACTGCAGACACCCCACACACTATGCACCACAAAGTTATCAATCTCCTACATTTTTGTCTCTTATAGACAAATGATGTTCCCTTTTCCACTCTTTGGTAATTCTTAATAGAAGCCCTTTTAGAAAATTCGTTCATACCCAGAACATTCCAAGAAATAATTTGAAGGTCCATTAACAACCATTGTTACCCCCCTCCCCTTTGTCATAGTTCACACCGAAAGCCAACCTCTTCAATTCTCTATTTGAATCCCCCACCTTCTTCTTACACAAAGAGTCTTGTTTCGAACTATTTTTACCACTTTTCAATATTTGCTTTTCAATTTCCATAAAAGAAAGCAACAACAATGTCTTCAAACTCATCGCAAGAAGCACCAAACTGTTTGTTGTCCTTCTTAATGTTATTGAGGACCCAATACCAAACCAACCTCCACATTTGGGCTAGTAATCCAATCTTTGAAGCTAGCCATAGAAGTCTCTTTCTCATCATAAATCAAAGTCTCATTGTCAACAATCAAAGGAGGGCAGCAATGATTTCACACCGGGCTATCCAACCTAGATTCAACATCTCTATAGTCCACAGCCAAAGGTTCAATTATTGCCTCTAAACTTGCTGGCACATCACCTTCATCTTCAGCCAGAAACTCAACAAAACCAAGTGGCAGGCAATTGTTTTCATGCTCCTCCGAAATCTCAACTATAGTCTGCCCCGAATCAACACGCTGTTTCTGCCCAACAGCTGTTCTCAAACGGTTAAAGCATATAGATAACGACATAGAAGCATCCGTCAATTGTTTGGCTAATGCCAAAGGTGTGCACTGCTCCACCACCGACGACTTAAGGTGTTGTTTTGGGCAAACTGGTTTATTACCGACACAGCTTAGAAGGAAGACACCCTCAACTCGAGCCACAACCCCCGAAGCATCGACCCAGTGAGGTTCACTATCGAAATTCGAGTCCGGCCAAGAGAGATTCACATCCTCAGTTCATCGTGTGTCGTACCTTGAGCACCGACCTTCTCCAATGAGCTCGACTGTCGCAGACCCCAATTTTACCAAAACCCAGACCACAAAGGGGTGAGGACTTGGGTTCCCTGCACCAAACGCAACACTAAACTCACCTAAGAAAAACAACCAATTCCACTAAAAGGCTTGGTCTGAGGCTTGAGAGACCAATCATCAGGAATCGAAATGGCCTTGAGTCTTGGGCTTCCTTCATATAGAGTCCAGGGTACATCACCTTTTTCCCACAGCAAACTTCACCTTTTTACCCAGCAAACTTATCCATCCCTCTAACAAACCATTGAAATTCTTTTTTTGTTCAGGAAAATCGAGAGCCTCCCCCCTTTAAAGTTGTCCGTAATCCTTAACAAGTCAGACTTCCCGCCTCAACAACAAAGTCGAATGACTTCTTGTTTAGGATCAGAAATCTTCGGAACCCAATACTGCCGCCCATAAAGCTCCAGACCCACTTGGATTTTCAGAGATGAGCAACCCAGAGAGAAAGAGAGAGAATGAAGAGAAAGGACCAGACACCATACCTTGTCAGAGAATCAAAGAGACCCACACTGCAGTAGAAACATCGGAAAAGAACATGGTCGGAAAACAAGCCGACGGTCGCTGTATGAAATAGTGTCGGAAAACACAGCCGTCGTGGCCAGTAAAAGAGAAAACAAAGGTGGTGGTCGCCGTACGAAGAGACTGAAAACACTGCAGTCGTGGCCGGAGAAAGAGATAGGATCAGCAGCGTCGCCGGACTGAAGAGCGACTGAAAGCACGGCTGCAGTGGTCGTAAAATATTGAGAGAGCACTCGACACATGATAGCCCTCTAACTTGCGCCGAGAGGAAAGTCAAACCCAGTCAAAGACCGAGTTCAAATGTTCTGGGAAGGGTTTTCATGCTGATTTGTGACAAAATCTGTCTAATTCAGAAAACAACTGCAAGCTTCTATTGCGTGAGGATATTTGAATAATTTGTCATAATATCGTATTATATATTGCCTACTTTCTAATTGAAAGGTTTTTAGGTCTTTATTTGCTAATTAAAATTGTTTTTCAATTTATCGAAGTCCTTTATTAGCAGACCAGAATCCATTTAATGAAATTCTCTTTGGAAAAGGAGTTTGTAGAAGTTTAAATCAAAATATTAATTTGCATCATCTATGGTTTTGGGGAGGGTGGCTGGGGTTGGGAATGAAGCTATTCCAATTCAATTGCGTAATGGTTATAAATTTTAGCTTAAGTTGAATTTCATTCCTGGCAGAAGAGAAGCCTGGTATTCATCGGAAATTTAAACCCTGGTTTATGTAGTTTAAAGACATCATTTGCACTGAGGTTTATGAAATCTTCCATAATAAATTAATCAGTTGGTGTCAGTCAGCCACTTTAACTGTCCTTTTTCTTTTTAAAGTTATGGAAAAGAGGGTAGAGGCAGCAACCAGTCTATGCAACTCTCCTTGGATGTGGTCATAGGAGTCCCTACCCATTGGGGAACCAATACCAAGGACTTAGACGGACAACCTGTAGTTTGTGGACACTAGACAGTGGGTCCTTAGGGACCTGCCGTCGTGGCTGCAGGTACTCCCTTAGAGGGGTTGAGTTGTAGCTTGACAACCCCACCGATGGTATGGTGGTAAAGAGCCTATGGGAATAGACTAATGGGCATGGGTAATAGCCTCTTAACCATCTCCAAGAGAAACAAATTGACTCTCAGTAATAATGGCTTTTTAGATTTTGTTCTCATCATTTTCTTTAGTAGATGTCTTCATGCTTATGTTTTTCTGTTGATACTTTGAATCTTGTTGAGATATCTGATAACTTAAGTAGTTCTTTTTGTTAATGAAATTACTGTTTTCCCGCTCTTGTTGCATTGATTGTTCTAACTATATGGTGCAGGAAGGGTATCCGACTGATTCGGCTGCATATAGTGATCCAAGCATCATCAGCCAGAGGCTTCCTGTTATCATGCATAAGACCCAGAAGCTTAAAGTCCCTGGTAATTGATAAGCCTGTTTGTCCCTGCGCAAAAGAACTCAAATATTCCTAAGTTGTGGCTATAGAAATTTTTAGTCGTATCATGTGGGCTCTCATCACACAATAATTTTCCTATTCCTTATCTCAAGTTTGATTAACAATATGTTTCTTATATTATATTGGTGGGTGTAAACAAGAACAAGCATTTTCTCTCCTATTAGTTTAAGATATCCTAACCTTGTCTTTTTACCATAGCTGCCATGAGAGGTGCAGAGAGTGGGAGCAAAACTGAACCAACAGAGTCCTTGAAAGCAGAGACTGGATATGTGACTAGGATTATCAATATGCATACATATTGAAATTGTGGTTTGGTTGTAAACAAGGTTCATCGGATAGGAAAAGATTATGGTGTTCAGTGCTAGTGAATGGAGGAATGGAATAGCATATACATAGTTTTCTTTTAAACAGTCTCAGGTCTAAAATCAGGATTGATAGTCAATTCAGATTTAAGAGCACAGGATATAAGAAAGCTAATCAATCGCACATAGGGTTTTCTTAATCCATTAAGCCTGGGGAACGAAATCAATCACACCCTGTAGTAAAGTTTCAAAGCCTTAAGAGATGCCTCTGAATTATTCTCTCAACTTATATAGATTACACTGACTTGATTTATCCTTCCAGAGACCTTGTAAAGAGGGATGATGCTGTGGACTCTATATGGACTTATTCTGAAAGGACTGGGACACCTTGATTCTCTGGTAGTAAAGACCAAGCTTAAGATAACACATACTGCTAAGCCAATATGCTACTGACATACACATACGCCTGCTGCTACAACCCATTCAGCAAATCAGTTAAAGTGCCAAATCATCGACTCCTGAAAGTTAGGAAGATTAATAAAGCCGGAGTGCTGGACCAAATTCATTCTCACTTAAAGAATTGATAGTCAGGACTTCACAAAACCTAATAAATCATTCCGGTCCAGTAGATCGACAGATATATTTGATCAGAGGTTGGGTATTGGAAACAGCTTTCCTCACCTTGAATGTCTCCAAAAAGGCTGCTGCTGGAATCTAGGTTAAATCTCTTAGAATCAGAAGGGATGAATAGCCAAAGGAAGTTGAGGTGATGATAAAACTTGGAGAAGGCATGGGGCTTTTAATTTTTGGCTGTAGATTGAACTGAATGGTCTAAGGATTATTGCGGTGATCACAAGTATATATTTTCTTTTGCTAGGAGATCAGTAATCAACCCCAAGACATTCTGTTTATCATCTTTATGTTGTTTTTCAGTGAGTCCCATCTCTATCAGATTGGGAACTTCTTTCTAAATATGTATTTCATTTGGACATTTTTTCTTTTTCTTTTTTGGAACCAGGTCTAGTCTCTATTCAGAACAGAATGATGTACTGACCAATTGGGTTAGTTTAAGAAGGAGAAGCTACGCTTAAATGTAATACATAATATGGAGGAGCACTTTTGCATACATGAAGAGCACACACGATTGGTTTTGCATACATAAATGTAATACATAACATGGAGGGAATTGAACCTCTACTAGAGTGGGCAGAGAGAAATGTACCAACCGTTGCGGTACATAGCATGGGACATCAATGGGAATTTGATATAGCGAGCTTTCGTCTGGCTGTAGCAAATAATTTGCATTTTTCCACTTTAGAAATAAATGGTTGGAACCACGTGGTGCCCTTTAGTGAAAGTACTTTTACTTGAAAAGAAAAAAGAAGAAAACATCTTTCTGATGGTAGTCTGTATAATTATCACCAAAATTCTGGTTGAACCATAGATGAAATAAGATGAAATAAAACTTCAACTAGATACTTGCGACGAGCAGAACCTCTTACAGAGTTGGTAGCATGTTGGGATATGCACCAGGAATTATTTCAATAACTGAAAAATGGCAGTATACCTTAGGTTTCTTGTGCTAAAAACATGCGCAATTGAAAAGATATTCTAGTTATTTCTTCTACTTTATTAGGCAGAACCATAACTCTTCAAAGTCATCAGGTTCCTACATAAGTTAGTGTCAGTACTTGATGGATGAACAAATGATGAATTGTTCGAACATAGAAGATACGAACGAACAGAATTCCCAAACTTGAGCAAGAGGATAGATGGTTCAGAGTCGGAGATTTAAATCAAGCTTGAGTTGCTCTGATGGTGGCTCTGGTAGTTGTGGATCCAAGTGAAAGCTGCCTGGCCACATCAAATCCATTGCACCCTCTAGTGTGAACGGCATCCATGCCATTCCATATCCTGTATTGACATCATTAAATCTTGCTACACTGGCTGCTCCATCTCGATTTGGCTTGTGCACAAGTGAATGGGGCCGGACGCCAAGTGATCGGACCATAGCAGTATTGATGGGCAGACCCATCATTGTCATCATGCTCTGGGATTGATATCTTCTGGCTGCACCTCTCTCCCTCTTATGGGCGTTCTGGTGACCCCCTAGTGCTTGTGAACTGAAGAACTTCCTCATGCAGAAGTTACATGAGAAAACCTTGGCAGAAGGTGGTCCAGGTTGTGAGTCAGAGTCTCCAGCTGTTGAGAGCGAATTCCCACCTAAGCTCAAGTTCAGCCACTCTCTTGGATTTTTTTCTTCGGTTCCTTCGTTGTTTTCATCACTGATTCTTAGTTCGCCTTGGTGCTTGTTGGATGTTGTTTCAGTTGCATCTTTTGTCTGGAAGATCATTTCTCTATAAATTTCAAACTGTACAGGGGTGTCAAAGGAAGTTGAATGGGCAGAGAGGCTTGTTGTAATGTTTGTGGCTAATTCTTTGAAGGGTTAGATCAAAGAGGGATAGAGGAAATTAATGGAGAATGGTTTCACAATGGAAACGAAGTGAGACTGGACATGTTTTTAATTTCATCTCATTTCAATTCGGTGACCCCACCAGATGCTCTGTGTTTTGGGAGGACAATGCTGATGTCATCTTTACTGTTGCCTTGTCCAGCTTAGGATTCCCCATTTTAATCTCTTTTTTTCCTCTCTGCTCAAATCAAACCAACTTTACATGTGGTTCCCTTCATAGTAATTAAGGTAATTCAAGGTTGACAATCCAACACAATAACATTAGTGGTCAAAATCATAATCTCACCGTATATTTCTACTGCCTGCGTTGAATGCCTCATACCCACCCATAAAATTAATTTCCATACCTCTGTAACTTAGAAGTATAATAGCTACAAGTTTGGGGGTGTGCAGAAGAGTCCATGCATCATGTGGTGTTCGACGGTGGGGTGGATCATGGTATTCACGGTTCGGCATTAGCAGTTTCTTCTGTAATTTTTCTCTCCATATGAAATTCTCGCCTCACTGTTATGATGTTTGAGTGGTAATTATGGAAAGCTCGTGTGGTAATGGACAAGTTCAAAAACGAGAATTTGAGTTTATCCGTGCAATGTGGCTCTTTTTCATTGGTCAAGCCTGCTACTGAAAAAAAAAATGGACAAAAGTGATGGATATTAGTCTTTACTCATTGCTTCATGGTGGGGACAAGTTACCGACAGTGCCAATAAAACCGTTGAAAATTAGTGAACTCTTTCATGTCAAGCAGGTGTGAAATATGAAAAAGACGGCACTCACTAGAATGATGAGATGAGTGGTGGTGGTAGGGGTTGGTTTGTATTTTTGCTTATTGTCTTTTGATTTAGTGCTTCGTGGGGCAGTGATTGTCTTTTGATTTAGAGCTCGTGGGGTACTGCTAATAATGGTGATAAAAAGAAGGAAATGAGAGATCTTAATATAGTGGTTCTTTTGGACAAGAGTATCAGTGTGGTTGTCTTCATGTAGGGGCTTTCTGGCCTTCTTTTTAAACACGTAGTGGGCAATTTATATGTACAGTAGAAGTGCATTAAGAGCCACTTGTACTGTTGTACTTATTCTTTTCTTATAAACTATGAAGAAAAAGAGCTCAGTTTCCCATAAAGGGCATTGTTTTTTTGCCCCTTACACAAGGAGAAATTCTTGTTGCACCATGTGCAAGTGCACTAAGCCTTTGAGAGGAGAGGAATAGTGAAATTTTTGTGTTCTCTTCCTCAACGGCTGAGGTGAGCCCAGTGCTGGGTGCAGCCAAGAATTTGGCTTTACACACACATACATATACACCTTTTTGAGATCTAGTAGTGTTTGAGACAGTTTCTCTCTTCCAAGGCAGACAACATGGTGACTGTTATGAGATCCTTAGATCTAAACTTGTTGGAAATTGAAATTTGACTTATGGGTTATAGTAATAATTTTGGAGAAGTAGATAAATTTGGTAGAAGTAGATCTAAGACATTATCTTGGTATCCAAGATCTCTAGTTCAAGATTATGAACTGGACAACAGAGGCAGTCTAGTGTTCTTATTTCTTGTCATTGATTAGGAATTAGGATGACTATGTTTTGATTTCGTAGTCTTGACGGTAGAAAATATCCATGGTCAAGAAAATCTCATGATCTATGTCTAGACAAGAATCTCTTCATTAGAAGACATTTGACATATAATGCTCTTAATTGATTCTTTGCTTTTGGTAGCTCTGAAGAACAGAATAAGAATCATGGCGCTGACGCCAAATGGTAGGGATAAGAGATTGCTAAAGATAACGATGATGATGCAAAGTGGATCTGCCCATCACCTATTAAAATACACAACTTTTTATGGACTTGGTTTGAAAGTAGTTCCCTTGTTAGAAGAAACTGGGAGGGGAAAAAGAGGGAATAGAGTGAAAAGAATCTCCAAATTAAAATCTCAGATTGGTTGGCACTTCATTTCATTTAATAAAAAAAAAAAAGGAAAAATTTAGTAAATTAATTTAAGGGAAGAAAAGCCAAAAGCTGAATCCTTCTACAAAATATTGTACGTTAAAACCCTTTTGACATATAGTCAAAGAAGGTACGTAGCGATCTATATGTTGCCATGTGGTTATAAGAGGAGATTTAATAGGTGTTTGTGGGGGGAGATTTAATAAAGTTTTTATGCAGTTTTAAAAATGCAAATTGTCAAAAGGACATTTCTCTTGATTAATGGGGCAGGACTCAAGAGAAAAGCTTCGATGGACCACATAAAAGAAAAGTGCGAAGTACTTTATTTTTTTTAAAGTCAAAAGTGCGAAGTACTTTGCCTCACTTACCTTATCCTGGGATCAGTCCCCCCCCCCTTCAAATACTCTTCATGTCATCCTGGACCAGAATGTGGAAGTTGACCAAGTTGCATGTTGCCCCATTTATTTCCAATTCACTGGGATGAACTTATCCCTTGTTTGGAAGGATTAGTGAAACTTACTTACGAGATTTAAAGTGTTAAGTTTATTTATTTCAAAATGAGTATGGTTAAACAGTCTTTTGATTTATATAAGTCAAGTTTGATTTAAAATATCTATAATTATCGATCCAAGTTTTGTAACTTATTTCCGGCCCATAAGTCTCCTAATTATTTTCTTCCGCTTTTTCTTCCATCTTCGCTATTTGCTTTTTTTTCTGTCATCCGTGTTTTAACATTCTCATCGTCGGTTAAAATTCTTATCTTTTCATCATCGATAATTTGAGACCAGATTTGCTATTTTTTAGAGATCTTAGTACCTCCCTGCCTTTTCCTTCTCTTTTTTCTTCTTCCTCCTCTTCCCTCTACCTTCTCTTTATTCTTTGAACACAGTGATAGATTTGTTCACGGCTATGATGTGAACATAACGGCACTAAGCACGAGTCTATTCAACAACGGGCTCAACCATGGCGATGGACTCATAGTAGCCCCAGTCTATGACGTCACCACGCACATGCCCCGATGAAGGGAGGCTTTTATCTACTTTGATGGGATTTGTCTTTGTTCGGTTACTTAATAAATAATTTGCACTTGGCTAGTTGGTGTTTCTATTAGAAGAGAAATGGAATGGGTTTCATGCCATGATAAGAGCAAGGCACTAATAATGGCGAGGTCATAACAATATCTTTTTAATTTTTAATTTTATGAAATCGAAAAAATTTTATTAATAATTATAAAAAAAATATAATAATAATTATTATAATTATTAATAAATTTTTTTAATTTCATAATAACTCTTACAAAATCATTCATGAAAACAATAAGTTATTTTTCAAGTTCAACTTTTTATCCCTACGATGGCTGTGCTACTTTTTAGGTTTTTTAATTTTATTTTTTTAGGGGACTCAAGTCTACATAATTGCATTATTTTAGAGATGGCTCTCATTTTGATTGTCGTTATAAAAAGTGATGCATTAAACAAAAATATTAATTTTTATATGGATTTTTAATTGTTTATTATATTTGTGTGGTATTTTAACTTTATAATAATTATATTTAAAATTATAAAAATATAAAGAAAAAAAATCATCCATCAATCAATTATTGTTACCAAACATAAATAATAAAAACAATTTTAAATTCAAACTAAAAAATTTGCAATCAAATAATCAAAAATCAACTAACTCAATTATTAATAAAAATTTCAAGAATTCAATCATCAAACACTTGCCTAGACACCAGACAATTTTAACTAGTCTAATCAAACAAGGCTTTCCATACTCAAATCTTTAGATACTACTAGAAATAGTGGGACTTGACACCTTAAACATTTGATATCATCCATTAATATCCTAACCTTATCAAAATGATGTAATTGACGATTTTGGTCAAAATATCCATTAATAATTTAATAGATCAATCACGTGCAAGTAATTTTTAAGCCCATCAACTAATGAAAATGAAAAAAAAAAAAAAAAAAAAAGGCTCTAAATATGAAGTTAATTCCTTCATTTTTTAAAAAAAATTTCTTAGATGATGTGGCATTAAAAATAGGATTTTAGTCTGGTGATCTGTCCATTTGCTTATTAACAGAGGCTTTTAAACGGAATCTATCAATTGCATCAAATGTAATTTACCTACAAACCTGAGGGTACAGGTGTAATTTAGCCCAGATAATAAACCATTTTTTTTCTTTTTTAAATGGGCAATCAGATAGAGCCTTCTTCTTTCAGTCTTTGGTGCGTGAGATTCGAAAATAAGATTTCTATCTTTATCGTTATCTATCCTACCAAGAGAGAACCCATCTGCATAACAAGTTAGCATTTCCCATCACCCAAAACATAAGAAATTAGGTCACCTTTAGCCAGCATTCGACAATTAATGGGGGAAAAGATTCACAGCAGTGCCGAATAAAGCCAAAAAGGAATGGCCAATGTCGGCTAAACGATAACGAAATAGATAAATCCGTGAACAAGACCTAAAAAGTAGATAAATATTAGCCATGCAAAGCAATGTCACACTGTAAAATGTTTACAGCTTTGTAAAGCTTTAAGCAATGAACAAAATGTACGAGTAAAGGTCTAGATATTACCAAAAATATAACCACGAAAGGCTGTCCCCTCTGGGTGCACATGGGCCACCACCTCTAATCAGAAGACCAAAAACTTTGGGTAATGCACCCAACTTCTCCAGGTTGTATCTTCAGTTGCTCACAGAAAACATGTCAAGCAGTGGGTCACCCTGCATGTACTGGCAGTAGCACCTCTCGTGCTCCTCCATGGTCCATTGATAATGGTCTAAATAGGAAAAAATTTAAAATGTTCAGGGTACCGAGAAATTCATATACGTTCTACAACTATTGATGGAGAGAGAAAATAAATTTTCCCTCCCAATCAGTGATTGTAAATATTTTTGGCTCATATCCCGAAATATCTAAGAACTTCTTGATCCATGTGCTCATATTTGTGCGGTGGAACAACCAATATGACAATTTTACTGATATTACCAGGCAAAATTCCTAAACACAGTAACATGCATATCCACTCACATCATCTAGCTACTAACATTTGTTCTTCCCCTTCCTGGATAAATATCCCCAACACTTTGATTCATTGATTATCAAATAATTGCTGAGAAATCCTGGGAAATGAAGCCTAAATCCTACAACTAAGCAGGAGAAGCATCTAAAGTTCCTAGTTTTTCTCCTTTACCACGTTTCAGATGTCAGCAGCAAATGGACTTTTCAAACTAAGAAATCAAACACTTCTCAAGCATCGAATTTAAAGAGGCTCACATATGAAATCATTAAGCAAAGATATATAAAAACCAGAGGCTGATATAAGTTAATGATGAACAGCACTGCATCACAGAAACTAATCACAAACAGGTCAAGTAACACCGATCAATAAAATGAAGGTGCCTACAGAACCAACCAATAAGCTTGTCCTACAAATTGACAATTTTTTTTATCAGTCAGTCCTACAAATTGACAATTACAAGTCTACTGTTGGAAATAGCATGAAGAAGACATTTTCTTATTTGAAATGAGTTCTCATAGGTCACCCCTACTCTTCAACGCCAATATGTTGGACTTTGATGAGCTGATCCGCTATCCTTTTCAAGTACCTACAATAACATAGCAAAGGGTGCGAACTCTGTGAGAATTCCAAATTGTATAGTTTAAGTGATTTCAAATTTATAACAGATATCAGAACATGCATTGGGTTAATTTGTTGCTCAACTGAATAATTCTTAAATTGATACATTACCATACACAAATGATTTCCCTACATGCAAAACATGCTTAGTGTAATAATGTCAGTATCCTTCAAGTTCAAAATCTCAACAAAGAAAAAGAGAGTAAGTTTTTAACCTAAGTCAATTTTCAGAGAGGAAATGATAAGTTTTAGCGACCACCAAAAGTCAAAATGCAAGATCACACAGGTTCATGATAATCACAGAAAATTCTTAAGCTGTAACTGGTTGGAAGAAGTCCGCTTAGCTGAGGTAACCACATATAAGTTATTGAAGGTCATATCAAAAGAAAGATAACTCAGAATCCAACCTTGCAAGACATACACACATCCAGTTTGAAATATGTTGGAACTACTACAATGCGTAGCTTTCTAATAACTTAAAGCCACCTCCTTTATTCTAGAAAAAGGTCTTCATGGGACCTAACATACTTTCCAGTTCCTATAATGCTAAACATGTCAAGAAATGGAGTGCATTCCATCTGTCAAACACAAAGGAAAGAAATAAATGATCTATCTATGTCAATAGTTGACTTTACACTTAACATTTTCACTTGGCACAAATACGTTCACCCAACCATGGAGCTAGGTGTACATCATAATCAAAAAACATGCTCTTTAAGAATAAGCTGCAGCGAGTTCTGAAAGAGCTTACATTTTCCTCAAATACCATACATAATTCTCACCAAAATCACAAAGCATTCTAATGAACTCCTTGTATTAATTTTTTTCTTTCATGTGAACTTTCTATCAAAATGAGCAATGATACTCGTGAAATTTTCAATGAGGAAGAAAGATATCCAGTTGATAAACCTTTCCTGTTTACTATCAGATCCAAATCAATACTTCCACCATCCCAGTTTTTTCATCCACTTCCCTTTCTTTTAGTAAGTGGTTTTTTCATCCACATTTCTGTGGCACAGAGTTCACGGAAGCCTATTAATAATAACATGATGTTACATTTTTGCCCTCAATCGTGGATGATCTCATGCATTGGAGTTGTAATTTATCATTGATTGGAAGCAGAACAACAAAAAGTAAATCACAAGAGAGCATGTATCTAGAGATTCAGGTAGGTGGCGGATTTGTGCTATATAAAGAACTCTAAATACTTCAAAAGATAAGGAGAAAGGGAGTGAGAGGGGATTTTAATGGATATCTACGTTAATCAGCCTAAAAAAATTCTTCCTTCCCATAGAAAATTCAAGTACTCAATGGACAAGGAACAATGGCTAAATGCATTGAATGCAAAGGGCAGAGTGATGTTACTTTTAAAAACTTGAAAGGAATGAGCATGCATAGCAAAACAAGATGAAAGAAGTTGAAAACTACAACCTTCATTTATATGCTAAAACTAATACTAGCAATTGAAACATATCCAACAAAGCTATATGTAAATTTGCATCAAAACAAGCCAAATAATAATTTTTTGGATAAAAGAAATCAAATAATTATTTGACTGAAGAAATAATTATACTGCATAGGTCTTAACAGCATGTAGATTTTCTAGTGTTTTTCCTATTTATCCTGGTTTAATAAGGATATTATAGTGTTCATGTTAATTATTTTGCTAGGATAATGTGCACTACAACTACAGCAAGCGTGATGCCGAAATAACTATAGTTATCAAGAGACATTTCTCATAGCAGTTAAAGAATGTTAACTTCGAGTACAGTTCATTGAATAAAATGACCTACATTTATTTCTAAGGCTCTACTTATCTGTTTTCTCATACAAATATATTGATTTGCTATTTTTTAATAATAAAAAGGATTACGATGAAATGAGAAACCTACAATGCAGTATCATTCTCTCACCTTCAGCTGACTGAAAGTCCACACGCATCAACCATCTTTTTCATTCCTCCCTATAAATCCCAATCCCAGTTCCTTCTTATCAATAAAATTTAGGAAGAAAAGAAAAATCTCACAAAATCCTAATTACACCTCATTTTACTAATTTAAAGTTTTAAACCTCATTTTATCAAACACAAAAGTAATAAATGCTAACTTGAAGGAATTATTACTTTTTGCTGATCTGCCTTCCAGTCAATGAGAAAATGAGACAAAAATTCTGGGATAGAGGTAGTATTGTAGTAAATCACAAAGGAAACCATGTATCTTATATATCATTTGAGATTCAGTAGTGCCAAAGGAGCAACAAAAAGGGGGATATACAGAAGAGAAATCAGGAAAAGTCATGCCCTTCATTCAGAAAGAATAGAAACAAAACAAAACAAAACTTAAACCACCACCACCACCACCACCTAGTGCTTCCAGATCATCATCCTGGAAAAAGGAAACCATTGCAGACTTCTCTAATAAAAGGCAGGTGGCAGATTTGTGCAATATAAAGACCTTTAAAGTACTTCGAAAGATCAAGAGAAAGGGAGAAAAAGAACCTTAATTGTTATCAATGTTCATCAGCCTCAAAATTTTCTTCCTTCCCATAGAAAATTCAACTAGACAATTTTACTCAAGGGACAGGGGCTAAATGCATTGAATGGAAAGGAGAACTTTGTAAGAGGGATGTCACTTTTAATAACTTGTAAGGATGAGAGAAGCTGAAAACTACAGCCTTCATTTATATGCTAAAACTAATAGCATTTGAAACAGATCCAACACAGCTGTACCTAAATTTACATCAAAACAAGTTGAATAATCATTTTTTGGATAAAGATAGTCAAATAGACTGAAGAATTTAATATACTGTATAGATCTTAAAAGTGTGTTGAGAATAGTAGTCTTTTTTCAATTATCTTGGTTTAACAAGGACATTAGATTGTAAATGTCAATCATAACAACTCCAGCAAGTGTGATTCTGAAATAACTATAGTAAGGCATTTCTCCTACTTATTTAGACACCTAAAAGCAGTTAAAGAATGTTAACTTCGAGCACAATTCATTGAATAAAATTCCCCTATATTTATTTCTAAGGCTCTACTTTATCTGTTTCCTCATACAAAAATAATGATTTACTAAAGTTTATTTTTTAATAAAAACGAACATAAAGAAACGAGAACCTACAATGCAGCATCATTCTCTCGCCTTTAGCTGACTGAAAGTCCACGAGCATCACCCATCTTTTCCAGTCCTCCCTATCAATCCCAATCCCAGTTCCTTCTTATCAACCAAATTTAGAAAGAAAAAAAATCTCAAAATCCTAATTACGTTTCATTTAACTAAATTAAACCACATTTTATCAAACACAAAAGTAGCAGAATAATGATACGGCCATACAATTACTGAACTGTATGAAATTGATGTTATTCAGGGAACAGTGTGAATAACAACAATCCAGAACATTCTGCTTCCATTTCGCATGTATCCTAGAAATAGTAAGACTCACAAAGAAACTACTAGCGATCCTGACAAGTACGGCAGAAGGTACCATGAGACAGCTCACAAAAAGCCCGCACGTTAACGTTGAGATGTGATGTGAGGCGGGCTGCAGCCATTACACTATGCAGAGGCAAGAACGATTGTGTGCATCCAAGTTCTCCGAAATTCCTGTACAAGGATAATATAACCAGTAAAATAAGAAGAATCTTCCAAAATATTTTCAGTAATATGAGCTTCATTTAGCTACCTAAAAATGCTGGAGAATGAGTTTCAATACTCAGACCCAAAAAAACAAAAGGTCTGCTTCTTTGAACTATACCAGAATCTTATAAACTCTTAACGTCCATTGAGGTTTTGGAAAATGTAGGAAAAGAAAAGAAACCAGAATTCTCGAACGTTTTATTTTCACAATCCACTGGGTTGATCCATCTGAAGCTACTGAGATAAGATAAATCCAGTGAAGTTCCTTACTACATACAAAACAAATCAAAGGATGACAGCAAAACTTAAATATCTATTACAACAACTTATTATCATCCATTTTCTGATCAACCAACCCGACGGTAAATGATATCATCCAAAATGGAAAGTTTTGAATATAAATTATAATCAACAGATACCATCAAATAAGCATAACTATAATTACGTTTTTCTTTCTTTCAAAAAAAAAAAAAAAACTTCAGATCGAAAAATAGACAACATTGCAAGATATGTTAAAAAATAACCATTTATGAAATTAAAGAACCTTGAAAAGAAAGTAAGGCTCAATTTCTCGTTTACCCGTCGCTTTTTTTAAATTTTCCTAGCAATCAAACAGTAACAAAATCTATATTTGTTAAAGAAAAGCTCCTCAAAATTCAAATCTCAAAACCCCACAAGCAAAATTCATATCCTAAAATACCACAGACGAGTTAACGTTTCACTTTCTTCATACACCTAAAAAAAATTAAAAGTTCCTAGTATTAATCTCGTAAACAATTTAATAAAGTGAAGGAAAACGCAATAAAAAAATTTTAAAATAAAACCTAATATTCGAGAATTTCTTTTGCTTTCTCGGGAATCAAACAGATGGGGAAGAGGGTTCACCTGGAAGGGGCGAAGAAGGAGAGACGACGGCGAGGGGCGGCAGATGGTGGCGGACGGAGGCGGGGGAGCACCGACGGAGGCGATTGGAGAGACGGAGCCCTAGCGGCGGCTGACCTGAAAGAGCGCGACGCATTTCCTGCACTGCGCCAAGCCATTTTCTCTCTCAAACAATATGATTGAGAAGCAAAAGTGGCCAAAAGGTTTTTACTAGGGTTTAAGGAGATAATTGGCCTTTTCTTTTCTTTCTTTCTTTTATTTTTGGTTTTGTGGAATGTTGAGTAGGAGAGTTGGTATCATTTAGGTGATCAGATCCGTCCGATATGATCGATGATTCACGTTGAGCCCTCCTGATATAACGATTTTGACCGTTTGATCTATCGGTAGGCTGCCGGTCTATTCTACAAGTTACAAATACACCAGGCCCAGACACAAGCCCAATCAAGAAAAAATATTGTTAAAAACATCAATTTAAAATACATATATTTAAATTTAAATTTAATTTGAAAACCTAAGATAAAATTTAATATCTATAAATCTGAAATTTCCTGATTTCATTCCAGCATTAAAATTTGTGAAGTTGATTCTCTCATTTATTTCCAATTCGCAAATTTTTATAATGGAATATATTCTTGTATCTAAGTGTTAATATTAAAGCCCTAAACTTTTAATTGCATCTATCATCAAGGATTGTCAAACACATCTTGACAAGATTCTTCTTAGAATCCTGGACAGCAAAGCATCTATCATTTGCAGGAGGATTACAGCTGGTTTCTTATGTCCTTTTTAGTATCACAAATTACTACAGCTTGTACCTCATTTCTTTGGAGTGGGAAGGCTGATTCTGCTAAAAGCATCAAAGTAAAGTGGGAAAACTCAGCCAATAGTCGAGTGACAAGAATGGTTAGCTAGTTCATCGGTTAATCCAAGAAAATAAATAGTACTTTCAGAAAATCCTCTCAATGGAAATCAAGATGAACCCAAATGAGCAGATGCACTATACAACGATCAAATTTAAGTAGACGCTTTTCGTGAGATCATGTTTAACTTCAAAGAAAACAAACTTCTGATGAAGTGCAAGTTTTTCTGCTATTTCACTGAATGATCGTCTGAGATTTTCAGTAAGATCCTTGCATTCATGGAGAAGCTATACTTATGGGATAGAGTATATATTGACACATTCCAACTGGCTATTGTATGTGTACATTATGCCACGTAACAAGTTTGCGGTGGTAGTAATTCCTCTATAATGTAACGTTTTATGAGAGTTCTGGTCCTTCGACCAAAGACCAACTTCATGAAGATTTCCTTCTCTCCAGCTTATGTTGACTGTTGCTCCACCACGTGCCTTCAATCCTTTCACACATCCATTTGCCCATTTATCCCCTGGAAGAGCCGGAAGTAAATACAGATCGTTCAAGGTACTCTGGACGAGCATTTCTGCAACTGCAGCTGAAAAACTGACACCAAATTTTGCAGAAATAACAGTTTTGTCAGTTACATCCATCAATCTCATTTCAGTAAAGGATTCTTACATGACAACTAATACTAAATTATCAAGGGTGTGTATCAGAGAAACTCCAGTAAAAGACTCTCAACAGCAGGTAAAGTAAATTCTAAAGCCTGATATCACAACCTTTAAAGGTATTAAAAAAATGAAGAAAAATAAAAAAGAACAAGATTGAATTATATTGCTACGTAGCTTCAACTTAATACTTCTCTTTCAACAGTTAACCCTTTAGCTCTATTGAACTTTGCCACAAATTTATTTAAAACCTAAAAGTGAGACTGCCTAAATACTGAATTCAAAGTTTCAAACACAACTCAGAAAAGGAGGTGTCAGTCATCATACATTTTATTGACAAAAAAAGAAGAAGAGAAAAGACTATGCTGTTTACCCAAAATTGGCATCAATCTGAAAAGGAGGGTGTGCTGCAAATAAGTTACTGTACAGTCCACCTTCAAAAGCTCTCTCATGATCTGGATCCACCAAGTTAATCAACCGCTTGATCATCCGGTAAGCATGCTCACTGTTACGTAGACGCGCCCACAAAGCAGTTTTCCATGTGGTTGACCATCCTGGACCCTCCTCTCCTGTTAAAATGATAAAAACATAAGAGATGGCACTACATCAGCAGTATCATACTTGCTTAAGTCTTTAAAATCCTTTTAGAGATTGTTTGATCAACTGAATTGGAAAATGAAAATACAGCTGTGAATTGGCAATAGTCATTGAGAAGAAAGAATTATGAGTAAGGTGATCTTTTACAAGACGTTCTAACTGCTAAGACACAAATATTATCGTAATCTATGGATGACAAACAACAGCTACCCTAGAATTCCCCAGCTGCATAAGCTTTCGACGCGACAGTTGGGAGATTTATAATCGATAGTGCAACGTCCAATAATTCAAGCAGAGTGAAACCTTAAGGAGGCAGTTGACCAAATGCCCATGAACTAGATGGATATTGACATACCAGAATAATCAATGCCAGTTTAACACATACAAACCTCGTTTATGAAGGGTATTCTCTGCAGCTTTACAAAGTTCTGGAGTTTTCTCAATGGTTATCATGTGCCCAGGAAACAGACCAAACAAGTGTGACAGATGTCGATGATGGACTTCAGGGTCCTCAAACTCTTGTGCCTGCCTCACCATTGATAGGATTTCTTAGCCCATAATAAAAGTATCAGTTTTGGTAGTTCAGCACAGGGGCTTAAATACAAGAGCTTCCACAAATAATTTGGAAATTTATGCTCAAACTAGTCACATACCCACTCCATAATAGAACCATCTTCAGCAACTTTTGTTGGATAAAGCCTTGGTAGAGCCTTATGCACTTTCTCAACAAGAGCATCCTCATTTCGACCCAAGACCTGTTCTCAAAAGATTTACTAGAAAAGATTAAGGTAGAAAATTTATGAAATAGATAACTATGATTCTAATGGCTCGTAAGCTGTTGTAGTACAATAAAAAAAGTGAGAGGAAAGAAGAGGAGAAGATAGAAAATAGGAGGTAGAAAAGTGAGAAGAAAAGATCATCTTTTCTATCCATGTTGATAGAGAAGGAAAAGCGGAAGGAAAGAAGGAAAAACAAGGTAAAATGGTAGTTACAATCTCTCATTTTACTTTTTACTCTCCAATCCTCCTAGAGGATTGTGATTTACTGATTTGTAAATATGGGAAGAAAACCTCAATCTTCTCAATTTTCTTTCCTCACCTTTCTCTTCTACTAAACAGCAGAAGAGTGCATTCCACTCTATTCATTCCACTCATTTTTCTATTGCACTGAACACAACTGTAGAGAGCAAAGCTTCACCTCGGCAGCAGAAACAATTGCAGAAAAAACTTCTTTTATGATTGCCATGTCCATGGTCGATGAGTAACTCACACTAGCACGCTTACCATCTGGAGAAATAAAGTAATGTTCTGGAGAAGTTGATGGATTAGTTTCAAGATATCCTCCACGGCCTTGTATCAACCAATCTAACAGAAATGATGCACATCCTTCCAACAAAGGATATGCTTTATTTTTAAGAAAATCCTAGGTACACAGAAAAACATTCAGTCATTAACCTAATTTAGATTTTAAATTGTGATTATAAATCTTAGTTAGCACGTTCATGAAAATGAAATAATGAAAATATTTAAGTTCCACAAATCAAATATGTTATTCATGAATCTAGTAACAATGCATGAGATTTCAATAGTACCATATACTTTGAAGCCCAGAATACCAGGTTTCCAGAGTGTCAATTAAGATCAAACAACAGCAACAATTTGATGATCATGATCCCATGTATAATAACAATAGCATGCCAGGGAGAAAGACAAACCAGTCTCAAACATAACTCAGTAGAAATGGGCATTTTACATCAAATGCATGGAAGCTCAACCAACAAAATGTATTGGCCAACCTCAGCAATCAACAGACTCTGCACATACATCCCCATTTCCAGATTGCTGGATCTTCATAGACAATCTCTTAGCTAAGTGAACTAGTTTAACTACTTTGCTTGCCTAGCTTGGTTCTTACATCATTTAGTCAGTGCATTGGAGTTTGGGAGCAGTGATGTTGGTTGAGGTTTGAAAAGACAGCTAAGTCCCAGATTGGATTTGATAATCCCATAGACATGAACTCAATTGAGTTAATAAGAGTATCAGTTGTTCATCTCCCATGGTTAAGACTATAGTAATATGTTCCTATCACACGAAACTAAGGGTGTCTATTTGGTATGGGGTACAGAAGTGGGATAGGATTAAATTTGTTCCACATGAACAGGTAATCTCATGTTTGGTTTGAGAGACTAACTGTTCACTTGGGATTGGATTGGGACAAATCTAATTTTAATCCAACAAAATTTGTACCAGCCCCCGGGACAGAAATAATCCCACACTTAAGCATTATTTTTTTCCCCTCAAGCCTATTTTACCCTTGCACGATCTCTTCATCTTCTCCTCCTTCTTCCCTTTTCCTTCCCTTTCTTCTCCTCCTTCCCTTTTTCCTTCCCTTTCTCCTCCTTCACTACAACAGCTGGAATCATCATTTTTCTTGAAGAGAGAGGAAGTAGATCGAAAAAATTGTGCTTAAGAGAGTGAATGGATTCACGATTTTGGCATGGAAACTTGATGGATAAGAAGTGGGTTTTGATGGAGGAGTGAACCACTATTGTTGCCGCTGGCAGCCGTGACTGGTGCGGTGTGAATCGAGAAGAGAGAGAGAGCATGAGTGTTTGATTTGAAAGAAAATTTCGAAGAAAATTTCTTTCCTTCTGGATTTTGAAGATTTCACTAAAATTTGGTAGGGATCTTTGAGAAATCAAATAAAAACAGAAATTTGTGGTGTTTATCTTTGATTTTAACAAAAATAAAGGAGGAAATTAGTGTTTGGTTGGCTAGAAAATACTGGGAAAATTTTCGTTTTTTTTCTTTACTTTCGGTTGTCCAGAATTAGAAAGAAAAAAAACTATGAAGAAGCTATAAAGCAGAAGAAAGTGTTGTGCAGTGTTTTTATTTTTTTCTTCAAGCTTTTTGGTTGTTGATGATGGTGTACAGCCAGGGAAGAAGAAGAATTAAAAAAAAGAAAAAAAAAAAGGAAAGCGAAGATTGGTTCTTGTTATATGAACCAAGGGTATTTTCGTCTTTGTAATTGTTATCCCACTTTAATCCCAATCTTGAAATTTTATGAACCAAACATAAAACTAAAATAGTTCCACTTTAATCCCTCTTAATCCTATCCCACTATAATCATGACCGTGAACCAAACGGACCCTAATATTCATGCCCATAATTAATTAAAGCAACATGCAGAATATCAATGAAAAATCAGAAATCTTACTTTGTCCATTGTATACTTATAGTACTCCCACAGATGGGTACAAAGCCAGGCTCCACCCATTGTCCATATAGCCCATACAGCCTCACCACGATCTGCTGATGATTTTGCCCATATGTCAGACTTATGATGTACAACCCAACCGTTTGCTTCATAGTTCACCTGTTAGCTTCCATGATTATGACAACTTTTTTCACAGAAATGTATGCTGGAGAAAGAAATTGAAATCACATAGGCACCAACAGCCAGGAAAGAACTCCTTTTGGGGATCTTGATGCAACATTGACAGAGGTATATGCACTGTGCTATAATGATACTCTTACAGCAAGGGTAAATGGGACGGAATTGCTCTCCAGACTTGAGAATCCCAGCTCTGAATTTATCTCAATACTTTAGTAATTGTAAACGCACATTCTTCTCTGTCACACGCTTCACACATCTCCACATGGTGTACTCTTAGACATGTACAGTACTTGTTTTTCAAGTAGAATGAAAAGAGTGAGTTTGAAAATGTTTTCACAAAAGCATGTTTCTGAATCACATCTTTCTATTAAAAGGTGTATCAAACTCATTCTTTCTGTAACAAATGAACGGGCAAAACATTAAAGCATCAGTTTTCGTTTCCTTAAAATACAGACAGTAGAGAACACACCAGATGTACACGCACGGTGAATGTGAATGGGAAGCGTATGCAAATCACTAAACTTAAGATACTTTTACATGGGAACCTCATAGACAAAGGCATACTTAAAACTTCCTAGTCCAATAATGCTTCAAAAATCTTAAAATAATGAGTTGACTGCTGTATCAAGGAATTTTCAAATAATTGCTCAACTTAGGGAAACTCTCTTCCTCAGAAATTCCTCCAAATAGTTCAGAAACTAAAACAAATTAAATAGGCAAGCCTAAATCAGTCCAAAGAGTCTTTTAATATAAACTAGAATGAAAAAGAGTTCTTACTCGTGCAGTTTTGCTTCCATTTATTGACAGAGAGGTAATGAAGTCAAACAAGGGCTCCTGACACTCACTTAGGTTGCAAGGCAGGGAAGGCCAATAATTCATTTCAAGATTGATGTTCAAATGGGGAGCTGAACTGAAAATATAGAAAGGAGTCAGCCACACTCTAGGAGAGATCGTGATGCAAATAAGAGCAAGATATGGAAGGTTTTACATGATTCCGTTAGCATGTTACATGTGCTACTATCAATATCAAGCAGTTTAGCCATTATGGTGATGTTTAGGAACTGATTAAAGCATGCTTAAATCAGTACTCCCTCGTATGCCGCTCCCCTAACGCTTTAAGTGCTAACAGGAAAGCGGCTATGTCGTACATTCGCTCCCTCCCAACAAAGAGTAGCTAAAGCTCCCGTTCCCTCGGGCCTCCCCCAAGAGCCCCTTTGCTCTCACTTTTTGAAGATCAATGTACAAATCTTATCTAATCTCAAATCCTTCACAAGACAGAAAGAACGCAAGGAGCTAATAAGCAGATATTTCTTTTCACCTTCCTGTCCCCGCTGAGGCGAGGCTGGCTTAGCTCCTATTAGTTTTAAACCTGATGGGATTAAGCATGCTTTAATCAGTTCCCAAACATCGTCTATATATTCTAAATAATATATATAAAAGTAGAAATTGGAGTAAATTGGAATAAAATACAATTCCAATCGCCTTTTATCTCTCTCTCATATGTGCAATGGAAATGCTATTTCTTAAACAATCCTGTTTGGGTAAATTAAGGGGATGTAAAGGTTTCAAGATACCCACAGAGTACAAACAAGGAAGAATGGTGAACAATTAGTCTAATTTTTATTTTTTATATTTTTTTCATCAGAAATGGAATTATTTTTGCTTACTTATTAAAAAAAGAAATATTTTTGCTTAAAGACATCAATGCATGCACATATAATATCCAAGAGAAGCATTCCAATTCTAATGGCATATCAAAGAAAGTACATATGTTTCAGATGTATGCAAGGGAAGTCTTAAATTCAATAAAATTAGCCATAAAAAGCAACAATAAAATTCACATGATATAACGGATTGTAACTTGCTGTTTTATAAGTCTCATATAACTCCTATGTCATTTCAGGAGCGAAAATCGTCTCCATTCATCATAAAGCGTATACATGCTGCATTAACACAGTTTTGACAAGCTTCGACATATTAGTAAAATCCCTTTCTTCTCAAAAACAAAAGAATTAAAAAAAGTAATGAAAGGTGAATATAAATAAAGAGAATGTAAACATACTCCCATTTTGGCTCAAGATCCTTGTTCCATATTCCCTGCAGGTTGGCCACCTGAGTGCCAGGCCTCGAACAAGAAATAAGCAAATATCGACCAAACTGGAACAGAAGCTCTACCAAGGATGGATCTTCATCAGTTTGGAAAGATTTAACCCTCTCTACAGTTGAATTTCTATCATCTTGACTTCCCTGGAAACATAAATCAGTTCTTGAAGATACAAGTTTCTTCATCTCCCCAGACCCATCTTCTACAAAGCTCTTGGAACTTTTTAAAAGCTGAAGTGAGACACGGTGAAAAAGATACTGATAATCATCCACATGACGAGTGTAAAGATCAGAATACGACAAGTTCCTTATTGTCTTCAATGCACGAAGGGAATCTGAGGTAGGATCCTTCTTAGAATCTGAAGGCTTAGTGAATGGCCCATCAAATGAAGTTGAAGCTACTACAAGCAAAACAGCCCAATCTGAACCTTCAACTTTCAACTTCTTGTCACCTAAAACATGTATCATGCCTCTGGCATCACTGATTTGTAAATCAAGAACAGCAGAAAATCGGATGCCCTTTGAATTTTCATCTGCACATGCTTTTGGTGGGATCCTTTTCCCAGGGCAATTTCCTTCCATTATAACCTGACTCTTGCCATTTATAAAAGTTTGATGATCCAACTTGCTGTCTAGAGATACTGTAAAGGATAGAGAACCTGCTTTACTTCCAGAAATCTTTGTCACAATAACTTGGTCTGGATTAGAAGAAAAATGTTCCCTCTTGAATTCTACATCACCCACATAATAGTTTACTCGTCCTGTTGCAGTATCCAAGTCTAGCTCTCTTTGATATGTTTCTTTAGCATACTTTAGATGGGAATCATCAAACTCTAGATGGATATCACCAAGCAGTTGGTAAACCTTCATCATAAAAAGGAAACAAATAGGATATAATACTAAGAAATGCTTGAGGCTTTACTTATCAAAAAAAAAAAATGCTTGAGGCTTTATCCGTAGCATGACACCACCAACACATAAATGGAAGCTAATAACATTCATCTTTCTCAAGGAAGCTAGGAAACCTTATATACGAACTCACAAAAAGTGTATGTCATAAGCAATACTTAGATTAACATGTAAGAAGTACCCCACACATAAAACACAAGGCTTATAAGGGAGAAGAACAGCAGTTCATTAAAACCACTTATTAATATGCCCACCCAGAATATAAATCTCAAGCATTTGGTGATTGATGAGTAGGAATAACAAAGTTATCCAAGTGTTAATGTGTTAGATGCCTGAGCAATTGATTAATCCAGGCTTGATCACCTAGGTTATACTCTATGCTATACTTGGGATGCTCTGAATATGCAGTGGTGCACCCCAACCTCTAGATGAACCCAAAAGAAGAACGTGTTGTTCAAAAATCACATAGAAGATTGACTTAGCACCACCTTGTATGCAGGCTATTTCATTTGCCTCATATTAAATAACGCCAACTGCATAAGTTTATCCAGTAAGCAGAAACATCATATCATCCACAATTTTTAATATATAACCCAATAAGTTCTTTAGAAGAGTTGCGTGTGTTCAATTCGTAGCCTTTTTTCATGTCTCAGATAGCTACTCTCATAATTCAATGTTTCAATTAATTCTATTGCCTTCCGAAGGAAAGTTTTCCAATGAAACAAACAAGTCAAAGAAACAGCAATGAAAACATAAAAATATTTTAACATTTGCCATTTTCTTTTATAGGTAAAGTTAAAATTCAATAAAAAGGCACCAAGGGGGTGGCAACCCAATTACATAAGAGATCATCTATAGTTGAAAAAAATCTAAGAACTCCACAATCTTGTTTTACAAAATAATTAGTATTCAACATGTTTAACCATCTATTCTTAAGACAATCAATTGAATCCTTGATTCCATCAAAAGTTCCAACCAACCAGAAGATAGCAAGAGTAATCAACACTAGAAACTTTTTTTTTTTTACAATCTCCAATCCCCAACAAAGCCCAAAGTTCTCTTTCTACTGACCCATTTAACCCCCACCACCGAAATTTCCAAGTTCCAAAACCTTCTAGTCCAAGACAATTCAACAAGAGATGGTGGCGTGGTGCACCATTTCAGCTTGCTCCTTACAAAGAAAACATTCATTGGCAAGGATTTTCCTCCTCTTTTGTAAGTTACTCATTGTCAATATTTTTTCCAAGTAGAAAAATTCCAGGCTGCATGTCTTCCAAGGTGCCCTACCCTCCTTCGAATGAACTTCCAAGCCTCAATTTTCTCTTAAAGTTTCTTTACACAATCATGTACTCTCATTGAAACTTACATATATCATGCAGAAATCAACACAGTTTTAACATGTACAGCATTTATACAAAGTTATCTTTTACACTACCTAACTAATTCAATAGAAATCCAACTTATCAAAAAAAAACTAATTCAATAAAAATCCTAATAAAAAAACTAATTCAATAGAAATCCATAGTGTCATTTCAAGCAACAAGGAGCAGAAATGAATTATTCGAGATGTTCTACGATATCGGAACAATCCTAATAACTCTATACATTCACAGAAGTCAATTATTATCTAAAGTTAAATCAACCAAGTTAAAGTAAAAAAAAAATTAAGAAAGTAGTTACACTCAAGTAAACGAGTGACATACATCAGCAGGATTTCCAAACAACTTGGCTGCTGCTGCAGTAGATTCAGCATAGTCACCATTGTCAACAAGATTTCTGACTTTTGATAGTGCCTTTGGAGCATTAGAATTAGTGTAGTTTCCTGGAGTCCCCGTCCAGAGCGTGTCCTCTGCAGAAGAATTCAAATTTGTTTTCATTAGTTTTGCTATTATTTCTAACCAATGATCTGCCGATACATGCACTAGTATGGCATTTCAGCACAAACAATGGATGCTGCAGCTCTCAGAATCGTAGACAATGGGACATTTCCATACAATTTATAGGTGACAGGAGATTAATTCTTTCGTTAATGATCAAGCATCCAAAACAGGAGGACACAAAAGTTTTCAGCTAGAGAAGTGTCCTAGTGGTACAAGTCATAACTCTTAACTAATAGAAAATGGATACACAGGCTGGGATGGGCAGGCATACATTAGCTCCCAATGATCTTGAAAATTTGGCGTATTTTATCATATTTCATTGTTCTTGTTTGGTTGCCATTTGCTAATATAATACCATCGAAAGACAGAAATAATTTCTCGACTTAAAACTTTTTACTATCTAGAACATAAGAAATGGAAAATCCCTTTCAATTAAGAAAATTATCAATACCAAGCTTAGAGTATCATTTCCTTCAAAACTAAAACAACAAAAAAAGATACCATTTATCAATTTATGGAAACAGATGGTCACTAAAATTTCCATATTTAGACAACAAAATTGGTACAGTTGAACTTGGCAGAATTAAAGCAGCAACCGCAACTTAAACAACTTTAACAAGTCCATTTAACACAAAATAATGAACGGGACTTCACAAGAACAGAGACTACAAGTAAAATGCACCACAAATCCCTTCAGCTGCAGTGAATATTTAGAAATGATCATTAAAAAAAAGGCAACAAAATGAAAAATATAAACCGTTTTGGTTTCGGTTATTCGCATTGTTCAACTAATAGCTCACTTAAAAGCGCAAATTCATGGTGTTTTTTTATCTCTAGGATAGCGAAAGTTGAACATATCAAACATTTGAGGTTTCCGAAAATCAGTATCAAAAAGCAAAAACATGTTTCTGTCTTGCAGGTCTGTTTTATGTTGTTCTTTTTTCTTTTTTTTTCTTTTTCACTTCAATAATGACGGAAGATATCAATAACCAGAGAAAAATGCACGAGTCCCCTTTTATTTTTAAAATTATTTTTTAAATTACCATTAAGCTGAAGAATCTCCGATGCGACGCCGCCCCAAACCATGGCACCGAGGCGCCCGTTGCCGATGGGGATTGCATCGGTCCAGTGGTTGGCGGGCCCACTGAATGTAACCTTCAACGGCTGGGAACTTTCGCTGGGGTCCATCGAGCTTGGGTTCCAGAGGTCCTGCTCTGTGGGTCGCCGCACCAGAACCCACTCTTCTCCATCTTCCATACTCGGAAATCAGAAGAACTATCCTAGTCAAACAGAGAATTAAAATCAGAAAAGTTAGCAGGGTTCTAGTGTTTTTCCTTTTAGTTAGTAAACTATAAAGCCAAGCATAGAGCAAAGTGCACCCGTGGCCTAATGGATAAGGCGTCTGACTTCTAATCAGGCGATTGTGGGTTCGAGTCCCACCGGGTGTGTTTTTAATTAATATTTTTAATGAGAGTGTTTCCTGATAAGTTAAAAATTTTAACCGACACTTAAACATCCCTGTGCCAGCCATGCCATGCCATTTAACCAATTTCAAGTCTCACATTTCTTTTCTTTTTATTTAATACTTGTTTAAATTTCAAATGAGGTTTGAAATTCATTATATTTTAATTAACTCTTTTTATAATATGTTGATGATTTTTTTAACTTTTCTTTATCTTCTTTCTTTTTATTTTTTACTAAATTAAATAGATTTATTTGCAAAATTCTTATATTTGAAATAATTCAATACATTCTCCAATTTTTCCTTAAATATTCATCTAGCATGTAAATTTGGCATTATATGATAGAAAAACTAAATCAATTTTTATATGACATTAAACAAATTGAATAATATTAAATAAAAATGAGTTATGCATTTCTGACAAAATAGTTACATATATGATGATAAACGATACATATTTCAGACGATTTTCCCAAATGGAAATCAAGATCTATTACAAAAGATACACATTAGAAAAAATGAAGAATCAACAACAGAAATATACAAAGGAAGCAAAGCTCCTCTGCTTTTTATTAGGAGAATATAAACCAATGCTCTTCAAATAGATCTATAAAGAGTATGTCTTCACACATTTTAACTGTCTATTGAACGTGTAAACTCTACAAGCTGATATATTTGCTGCCACTATCGTTCCTCTGTAATGTAGTCTTCTAATAGAATTCTGTTCCCTTGACCAAACACCAACTTCATGAAGATCTCCTTCTTTCCAGCAAATGTTGACCGTCACTCCACCTCGGGCCTTTAGTCCTTTCACACAACCACTCGCCCATTTATTGCGAGGAAGAGCAGGAAGCAAGTACAGATCCTTTACTGTGCTCTGGACAAGCATTTCTGCAATTGCTGCAGAAAAACTGACACCAAACAAATGCAGAATCAAATGTTTGCCAATGACTAACATTTTCTTAATCTTCCACAATAATTTTATTCATAAAATGATCTAACAATTGAACTTCCAATGCTGAAATTATAATTTGATTGAAGTGTTGTTTCTAACCCATCTTTTCATCCTTATATAAGTGAATACGGAAATGACTATTAGGTATTCACATTGATCATTGAGACCAAATTTAATATATGTGAAAAAGAATGCTGCTTACCCAAAGTTTGCATCAATCTGGAAAGGGGGGTGTGCGGTGAACAAGTTACTGTATAGCCCTCCTTCAAAATCACTTTCATGAAATGGATCCACCAAATTAAACAAATGCTTTACCATGCGATACGCATGCTCACTGTTGTGAAGATGTGCCCACAAAGCAATTTTCCATGTGGTTGACCACCCTGGACCTTCCTCTCCTGGTTCAAATTATGTAAACATAAACGTACTGCTTGAGTAATATAAACGTACTGCTTGAATAATATAGTAATTAATAAAGTTGAACACCTAGCGAAACATGACTTGTAAGAAATCGAAATTTATAGGTAGTCACTGGTACTTCAACCACGTTTTCTCTCAGGCAGGATCCAATACTTGCTCTGAAAGCTAGTATTTCAATTAGTGAATCATCAAATCAGTCGAACAAAGATACCCAGAATTTTATATACATAGAAGTTTAATATGAGGTGCTAAAACAACTAGTTAACACTCATATACATCATAAAACCATAGATCTTCAATTCTCATTTGACATATCAATGGCTTCAAATATATTTTCAAGTGTAACTATTTTATTGACTGTGTGCATGCCAATATCTTTGCACCTCACAAATTCAGTAATAATCATGAAGTTTTATTCATACATTATATGTATGTGCGTGCTTGTAACGTAATGATATGCTATTATAGACCATTTTCACATGGACAGCAAAGTGGAACAGCATGACTTTGATTTGGCATCCTAATGCCGCTAAACTGAAGAAGCATTGCAAGATTGAAGTATATATCTAGTCAGCTACACTTACAAACCTCTTTTATAAAGGGTATAGTCAGCAGCTTTACAGAGGTCTGGATTTTTTTCAACAGTAATTGTGTGCCCTGGAAACAGGCCGAAGAGGTGTGATACATGTCGATGGTGCACATCTGGGTCCTCAAAATCTTGTGCCTAAAACACACCAAAAGAGAAGGAGTGAGAGAATATCTTTAGCCCAGTATAAATAGAACAGTTACTTTTAGTGCTAGTAAAACATCATTACAATCACTAGATCATAAAACCTTTTTCCAAAAATTTGGGAAATTAGTTTCAAGCTACTCACATACCCATTCCATAATAGAGCCATCTCTGGCAATTTTTGTTGGTGGAAGCCTTGATTGAGCTTCTTGGACCTTTTTGATAAGAGGATCCTCATCCCTCCCCAAAACCTGTTTGTCAAGGAACTTACTAGTATATAAAGACGCGAAAATAATTAAGACAGAAGTGTCGAACTGTTTTTACTACTGTAGAACAAAAGCTTTACCTCAGCAGCAGAAACAATTGCAGAGAAAACTTCTTTTATGATTGCGATATCCATGGTTGATGAGTAGCTCACACTGGCAGGCTTACCATCTGGAGCAATAAACATATGCTCAGGAGAAGTTGATGGGTTGGTTTCTAGATATCCTCCATCGCCTTCAATCAACCAATCCAACAAAAACGATGAACATCCTTCCAACAACGGGTATGCCTTATTTCTTAGAAAATCCTAATATGCAGAAAATGTTAGCAATCATATGCCTACAGATTTGAAGTTAGGTACATTATACAGTATTTTACTGCAAGATTTATACAAGTGATTTCAAGAAAGACGATGAATGGAGTTAAAAAAATCACATATAGGACAGTCATGAATTTGGTGACAAAACTGAGATTTCACAAGCACCTAGATACTTCCAGATCTCAAATTTCTGTTATTCAATTACAATAACCTCAGAGCATATATCTCAAGTCAGCTGCTTTTAATTTTGCTGATAGTAGAAATTTTTAAGTTACTTACCATCATGAATGAGCAAAAGAGATAGATGAACTAATCAAATTTATACTCCGTGCCATTCTGTATAGATAATGTTTTTACAAAATACAAAACTCAGTCAGTTCCCCATGCAATACTTAAACTAGGAGCGACAGTTCTTCATGTGCAATACTGCTTCATCATGATTACCCTCCCAGTAAACCCTTTCCCAAAACATCATAGTCTAATCCTAAAGGACCAGGTTTTATTTTTCTTTCTGGGTCCAACAGCTGGGCAACACAAAAAGGTACCCTCCCCAAATACCTTAAAACCTCCCTTCAGTGGTGAAGTTATACTGCAACCAAGATCCCTGGCATGCCATCAAAATATTTGCTTACATGACATTTCAAACACCACAGGTTCAGAGTTCAGACACTAGGTTCTGTAGTGTAATAATTTCATTAGCACACGTGTACCAACTCAAGGTAATATAGGAGCCACCCAATGGTTTCAGGAACCTTACTGGCTTTCCTTTTTTCAAGGTATTTCTTGTCCCCCAGCAAGACCATAAACAACAATTAAGAATGCAAAAACATCAATCCAAGTGAAAATAATGTCTATAATTAGCCTCATGCTTATGAGAGTAAGTATTCTCCTAGGGAATCAGGTTAGTACAGCCCCAAAGATTTGCATCTAATTAAATATTATCAGTATAAGTCTCAAGGAATCTAATATTGGAAAACCAGGATCTTACTTTGTCCATTGTGTAAGTGTAATGCTCCCACAGATGGGTGCAAAGCCATGCTCCACCCATTGGCCATAAAGCCCACACAGCCTCACCTCGATCTGGTGATGTTTTCGCCCATATGTCAGACACTTGATGCACAACCCAACCACTTGCCTCATAGTTCACCTGTAACGTTAAAGGACTAAATAAGATAAAGCTAAATGTAGAGAAGAAAGAAAAAGAAATACTCCCTTTGTCCCATGAATATTGGCAGGTATTCCATATTGGGATGTCTCATATTGTTTGTCTATTTTGAAAAGTCAAAGTTCAATTTTAGTTAAATTTCACCCTTAAGTTTAGATTTCCTAAAAGACTACTGTTAAGTCTAAGTATTAAATAAAAGTATTTCTGGAAAGTAGACTATAATTTAATGAGTTGTAACTTTAATTACTATGTCTCATTAAAAACTTGGGTTTTCTATACATACCAAGATATGGGACGGAGGGAGTGGTGATCATGGTAGTTTAGGTGTTTTGATTCTTCACTGCTTAAGTTATGCATTGAATGTTTTAATGGAAAGAAACAAAGCATGAAAGATAGCTTCATGGTACCTTCTATAGGATAACTTTTAAGCTCTGCACTGTCTGCAGAGACTAACTAATGTTACACAAATCATTTCCAAATAACTTACCTAATGATTTCTGCTTAAACTTAGAATGCTAACTGGCAGCATCTCTGAATTGGCCCACTAGACGACATCGTCCATTAAAACCCCCCTGAAACTATATTTTAATGTAACTGTGAAGTAAGAAATAAAATTCGTACTTTTGCAGTTTTACTTCCATTGATTGACAAAGAGGAAGTGTAATCAAACAATGGTTCCTGGCACTCTCGAAGGTTGCAAGAAAGGGAAGGCCAATAGTTCATTTGAAGATTGATGTTCAAGTGAGGAGCGCCACTGCAATTTACAAAAAAAAAGGGTACATAAAAGGGTTAAAGAAAAAAATTGAACAAATCAAGCAACAACAGGATTAGAAAAATGAGGTAAAGCACAGAGGGAGACAAAGATACAGAACTTACTCCCACGCCGGCTCAATATCCTTGTTCCATATACCCTGCAAATTTGCCACCTGAGTTCCAGGCCTTGAACAAGAAATAAGCAAGTATCGGCCATACTGGAATAAAAGTTCCACCAAAGAAGGATCTTCATCAGTTTGAAAAGACTTCACCCGCTCTGCAGTTGAAACTTTATCATCTTCACTCTTATTAAAATATAAACTGTTTACAGAGGATAGTTTCTTCATATCCAGATGTCTATCTCCCAAAACACTCCTAGAGCTTTTTGAAAGTTGCAGTGAAACCCGATGGAAAAGATTCTGATAATCATCTAAATGGCGTGCATAAAGATCAGAATATGAAAAGTTTCCTATTGACTTCAATGTTCTAAGAGACTCTGAAGTGGGATCCTTCCTAGAATCTGAAGGATTAGTGAATGGCCCGTCAAACGAAGAAGAAGCCACCAGAAGCAAAACAACCCAATCTGAATCTTCAACCTTGAACTTCTTGTCATCCAAAACATGTATCAAACCCCCATCACTAACCTGTAAATCAAGAACTGCAGAAAACTGAATGCCCTTTGGACTGTCACCTGCATTCACTTTCGGAGCTTTCCTTTTACCAGGACAACTTCCCTGCATTGTGATCTGATTTTTTCCACTTACTTGTAAATTATGATGTAACTTACTGTCTAGAGACACTGTAAATGACAAAGATCCTGGTTTGCTTGCAGAAATCTTAGTCACAATTACTTGATCAGGATTCGAAGCAAAATGTTCCCTCAAAAATTCTACATCACCAACAGAGTACTTAACTCTTGCTGTAGCAGTTTCCAAGTCAAGCTCTCTGTGATATGACCCTTCAGTGTATTTAAAATGAGAATCGTCGAATTCTAGCTTGATATCTCCTAGAAGTTGGTATACCTTCATCATGAGAAGGAATCATCAAGATACAATTCACACCATAACTTGAAGCACTATGCACAGCATGAATTTAGTATTTCTAGTTATACCATGGTAGTTCGAAATTGGGAAAGGAAATTGCCAACAAACTTTGCAAACCAATCAACACAAGTCATGACTCACCTCCCAGCCCTGTATCCAGGATGGGAAGAAAAGATTAAGCTAAAATATAGAAATTAGGACATTTACCTTAGAATAAGGTTGGGCGTCTCATGCACCTTTTTCAGATCATTCAAGGTCACGTAACAAAAAATTTAAAATTATCGAATCATCCTAGAATAGCTAGAGGTTTCTTAGTGAGATCATGAATTAATGGCTCCTAATCGATTGTTAAGTCATCAAAGCTCTCCAATGCGCAAAACATAACATGCTAACAGTGTTTATGTGAAAGTAAGTGATTAACTAGAGACCCAATGGCATATCAAGCAATATAGTTTGATAATAAACTGCATGTGATATTGCAATGTCAATGCAACTTTAATTACTCGAAGCAAAATACAACACATGTATTTCTTCCCAAACACACATTCATGTCACGAAAAAGGATAGTTTTGTTAGAGGTAATAAAGAAACATACATCAGAAGGGTTGTCTGACAACTGGACTGCTGCTTTAGTAGCTTCAGCATACTCACCAGTGTCAACAAGTTTTCTGACCTCCGATAGTGCCTCCGGAGCTTTTAAGTTAGTATAGTTCCCTGGAGTCCCCGTCCAGAGTGTGTCCTCTACAAAAGAATCCAAAATGATGAGCGAGCGAGTGAATGAATGAGTGTGAGCGAGCAGGTGAGTGAGCCGGAGACTGGGGGGTGGTAATTCATTGTACACATTGCAATGGAACAAACAACCTTCAACGATCCATAACTCGAACTAATATTTTATTCTTCAATTACTCATAGAAATACATATATAAAGCAAATAACACCATGGATATTTCCTGATTTCCATTCACTACAACTTAACTACTTACAAACTCGTATGACGTACTTCAAAATAATTTTGAAAACCAAGAATATTTGATGCAATCATAACCAAGAATTTGAAGCAAACAGAGAACACTTTAGAGTTCGATTAACATCTTACCTTTCACGTTATCTTGAATTTTCCTTATTTATGAAGGAAAAGAAAAGAAAAGAAAAAAAAGAGAAAAAATTCTTAACTAATTTAAATTTCAATATTTCTTTACTTATCATTAAATTAAGCTAAACATTCTTATAAAAACTAGAGAAACATACGCATTACATTTACAGTATAAAACTATAAACTACTCACCCGAATCTTAAAGCTTTCTCAATCCAATTACTATTCTAAGGTTATAATTTGAGTTGCTTCATTGCAACACTATATCAAACGCCAAGGCCAAAATTTTTCTCTCTCTTTCCTCTGTTTTCTTAGAAACCAAATACATCAATGTCAAACAGACTCATTATATGCAGTGTATTCATCTCTCACGAAAACGAAAAGAAAAAACTTATCCCAAAAAAAGAAAAAACGCGAAGAGGATTTAATGGTTTTAGTATCACCATTGAGCTGAAGAACTTCCGATGCGACCCCACCCCAGACCATGGCGCCGAGCCGGCCATTGCCGATGGGTATCGCGTCGGTCCAGTGCTCAGCGGGCCCACTGAACGTAACCTTCAACGGCTTTGAAGTATCTGAACCATCCATCAAGATCGGGCTCCACACATCCTTTTCTGAGGGTCGCCGCACCAGAACCCACTCCCCTCCATCTTCCATTACTAGAACACAAAGCAAAAAATTAAAAAGAAAGTTGCTATGCTCTCTCTCTCTGGATGTATAAATTTAACTATGAGACTGTAAAACAGGGAGAGAATGAAGAAATGTGAGAGACAGGTAGGCTTTTGCTTTGAATGCGAAGAGCGTGAACTGTTGGTGACAAGGGCCCTCACGTCCGTATTTTTTGAATACACGCCGCGGTAGGTATGTGACAGAGTGTGGTGTCACAAGAGATACTTAGAAAGATTTGTCTTTTTACTTTTTGTCATTTTATAGTATTTATTTGTACGTTTTTACAACAGCACTTCCTATTTGCCCGGCACTCCGGCGGAGAAGGCGGCGAAGCGGTTTCATCGCTACGAAAAATTATTGGCTGTATCGATTGAAGATCAAAAGTTTTATATGAATAAAAATTGGATTGATAATTTTTAAGTATTACGGTAGTAATAATAATTAGTAAAATTTTTAACTCACAATCGTTGCAATTTAGTGACAAATTTCTCGAAATTTGGTTTTTTTTAATTAAAAAAAACATAGGGTCAATTTGAATTAATCTCAATCACCAAAATAGAATATAAAATTTAGATTTTGCTTTGTCAACATTGCCGTTTAAAGGCAAGATTTGAGTATCCCAAAAATAAAGTAATTATTTTATTTTTCTATCTCTTAAGTCTTCTTCTTCCTTTTCTCTTTCTTTCTAAGATTACTTCCTCTAATTTTCCTCAAATTTCTCATGATAATAAGTCCAAGGTGAAATCTTAATTCTCGAAAAATCCATTCAAGTATCTCTAGTAAGGTTTTAAATGCTAAATTATAAAAAATCAAAAAGATTACTTCACATGATATTTTATTTATAATCTCAATTCTAAATAAATTAATTTTTGTGTACAATTTTGTTTCTATTCATTCACATTTCTTGTATTTTTGTTTTTCATTTTCTCATAATTCAATCACTACCCAAAATCAAAAATATCGAGTGAATTGGATTGGAATTAAAATTATAAGTTTTCCCAAAGATATCTAATCGAACTTTTACGGACCTTTCACCTTTAAAGAGAAGTTATACATCTTACTAGATATTATAATTGCAACAAAGCTGTTCCTAGAGTGGCTGCACCGGTGGAGTACTTCACACCATTTTTTTTTTTTTAAGATGCTTGGACTTCCATACGTAGAATGAGAGAATAAGTAAGAATAAATATTTTAGCTAATTGTTTGGGATATTCAAAGGCAAAAATAGTATTAAGTGATATGATGCAACAAAGTATAAACTTTGTATTGTAATTTAATGATTAAGATTAACTCTACGTTTCTCTATAAATTGAGAGACTCAAAATCTCAAATTTCTTGATTTTTATAATTCTTTGTTGAGTAACAAAGCACGTAATAGACGGACTTTTACATAAAGGAACATGTATGAGAGAGAGGGGGGTTATTTACAGGAAAGCATAGCCCTATGGTTAGAGATTTATTAAAATTTTGGTTCAAATTCTCACAAGAAATAATTATAATTTTTTTGAGAAAAGTGATTTCGTATTTTGTAGTCGTTTATTCTAATAGGAATATAGTACTAGTTTTTATTGGATGTTTGTTTATTCAAATAGGAGTAGTAGTAGTCTCCAATGATGTTGTTTTTTACTTATTAATATTAAAAAAAATCTCCTCTATATAAAATGAGTCTTAGAGAAGTTTGAGGCACACCCATAATTCCAATATACATTGTAAAGTAGAGGGGTTTACTACTAAAGTTAGGATGAAAACTTTGAGTTTATTGAGATTTTGAGTTGTCAATTATAGAGAGCACTTACAACTAGAGAGTTTAACAACTTTGTTTTTCCTATCTAATTGTTGTGGTTAAGTTTTTTACCTAAAATTTGAGTAAGTGAATTTTATAAGTAGATTTCCAACACAAAATATGTGGAGAAAAAAAAAAGGCAACGTTAAAGGATTTTTAATTTTTCCATTAGAGTGTTCTCAATTCAACCTCTTTAATCATTTTAAGTAGTAGTTAAAATTAATGAGTTGCTTCCATTAAAAGTTAGAGTGGTTATCAACTGCACAAACCTAAATCACATCCTAAGTATATCTAGTTAGACATTTTTCTTTCTTTCTTTATAGCATTGTCATCCAGTTTCAGTTTGTATATAATGGCTTAAAGTAGTTAAAACTTCAAACCAATACAACTAGGATCACAATGAAGTCATAATCCATATTTATCCCTCTAATTCTTTCTTGTTTTGTCTTGAAAGATTTATATTTCAGTGGGCAATTACAAAATGTTTTTAAAAATGAGAAAATAGTTGTATGTTCCTTATGGATTAGTGACAAATCGTTCTTTTACATAACTAGTGGAGACAATAAAATTCAATTAGATTTTACATTTTGAAAATAAATTCAACCAATTACGTAAAAAGAGCAAATTGCCAATGTTTCATGAAGTTCAAAACATACCATAATTTATTTTTAAAAAAATAAATTAGTAATATAGTAATATTAAATTATTATTTTTAGTATTTGAGATAAGAGATTCCAATTTGAGAGAGGTGAAACGTGGATACCAAATGAATTACCCCCTAATCGAACATTAAGCTATATATAAAAACATATATATATATGTATATATAAGATATTTAACTTGCAAAAAATGAAAACATACTTATTAGTTTATTCAAAGCAATAAAACATCACTAACATTTACAAAATATTTCATCTTTCTACCTTATTTAACAGGAATTAAAGGCAAGTCAACCTCATCGCACCATTCCACACACCTTGTTTCATGATATTCACTCTCCACATTATTAGACCAATAACTTAACCAAACCTGCCCTCCAATTCTCCACTTCAACACACTCCCTTCCATCTCCTTGCTCAATCTCCACCCACTTCTTCACCATACTCATCTCCAGCAAAAACCAACCCACCATTTTTGGTAAATGACCTATTTGCCCCCATATAACTATTCTTAAAACCATTACCATCATTGCCGTCATTAAATTTCCATGTAATCAATTCACGACCCGTCGATTTATCACATAAAACCGCATCGAAAATTGCTGAATTTCCTTCTGCATCTTGATCACACCTCCAATTTTTCATCTTCATCGTTGTAGACATTTTTGCTCTTGCTTTCGCTTTCGAAATCTTTGATTTGCCAAAACTACCCCTCATTGATCTCTGTATTTCAACTTTTCTTTCTTCGTTATTTGTTGATCGACCCAAACTTAATCCTGTCACGTAAGTTGACCCGACCTCTGGTCCGATCCAAACGCGAATCCGAGATGGAAAATGCCTTTCCTCAGCGTAATCCACGTTGTCGTTTTTACTAAACCCTAGTTTCGTCACATGGAGCCGTAGATTGTTGACACGTGCGTTCACTTGAATATACCCATCATAGAATCTAACTGCATATTCCAACTGAATAACTGCTTCAAGTTGTTGATGTGCTAAGGCGTATCTTAGCACTGCCTCTTTAGTTTCCACAAGAGGAAATTTAGTTTTATGATCGTTGGAGCTGGTGAGTTTCATTGCCAAAACTGGTACATAACCTTTCAAAATCCAAAACCCATGAGCTTCCGTTGCATAAGAAAACCCTAGATGCTGACGTGGCAAGGGGTTTAACATTTGTAATCCAACCCCAATTTCCCTTGAAATCAACCATTTTGCTAATATGTAACCTAAAGTACGCATAAAGCACAACTCAGCATCTACACCCACTGAAATCAGAAACGCTTTCAGCACAGGCGCGTGGTTGCACGTCAAAGCTTCCAGGTTCGGGCCTAGCAGTGACCGGAAGTACAAATAGCCCACTTCGATTGGTGCGTCACATGCACACAACCAAAATAAACGCGTGAGGAAGACTAGGTTGAAGAAGCTTGAGAGTGATTCAGGCGAGTGAGAATCCATGATCCACGCAACTGGTTCGGGTTTGAGTTTTTGGAGCTGGGACCTGGGGCAAGTGCTATCATGCGTCGTAGGCGAGCGCGTGATGATTTCTTGGAGAAGCTGGAGTAACAGCGGGAGGAACGGTTTCTCAGAAGAGAGAGGACACGTGTTAGAGACCCAAAGAGTCTTTTGGGCTTTGGAAGGGTGAGAGCCCTGTAAACATACCGTGAAGGTCACCAACGCCTCCGAGTTGGACCCAGAAGTCCGCTCAGCTCTGAGTTGAATAGACTGGGTTGAGTTGTCTTGACTCGGTGAAGAACTCGCGAGCTCAAAGAATAGCGATGAGTCTGACTCGGCCCACTCTTCAGAGTTGGGAAGCTCACATATCCATGACCAAATGTCCATCATTTTGGCTAAGTGGATTTGTGGGTTTTGGTTGCTTAGGGGTACTGTTTGGAAGACGAGAAAATATGGGGAGAAAACTCTTGAGGTTTGTATGGGAATTTAAAGAGAGAACGAGTGATGGTAGATTTGCCAACTTGGAATAACACAAGCCGTGAATGAACAAGGGTTTTGAGGAATGGAACTGGTGGTTCTAAGTAATTACACCTTACTTGTTTTTGGATTTCATGAGGTTTGCATTAAATACTGTGGATTTTCTTTCATTTTCTTGCTTGAATATTTGACAACAAAACTGTTACTGTCACTACTTTGCATGGACTACGGTAATTGTGGGACGTGGAGTTTTAATGTAATTTGGTCTGACAGCTTACACGTGTTAAGTGAAATTGAATGATATGGATGTTCAATTTTGCATCACAAAAATTAGTGAAACTAATTTATAGATAAACGACAGAGCGCACTATCAAACGATCTCTGGCACGCCATCAAAAGATTTGCTTCCATGGCATTTCAGACACCACAGGTTCAGACTTTAGACACTATTCTGCAGTGTAATAATTTCATTAGCACACGTGTCATACCAATTCAAGGAAATATAGGAGCTACCCAAATACCCAGTGGTTTCAGGAACCTTACAGGCTTTTTTTTAAGGTATTCCTTGTCCCTCGACAGGACCATAAACAACAGTTAAGAATGCAAAAACATAAATCCAACTGCAAATAATGTCTATAATTAGCCACATGCTTATGAGAGTAAGTCTTCTCCTAGGCAATCAGGTTAGTACAGCACCAAAGATCTGGTGATGTTTTCGCACATGTTGGTGCCAAAAAATCGTTGTAGCTGAAGTGATGTTGACATCGAGAGATCTAGGGTTGATTTTTTGGGGTCTGTACAAGTAATAGGGGTGAATTAAGGGACCATTGGAAAGAGGAGAGGGGAAGACCTCCGAGAGCGCTCCAACGCTCTAGTCAGGCCGAGGCTAAAAATTAATAAATTAGTATAGATTGTGTAGGAAAACAAAAAAGTGTTGTTGTTTGGACTTGCATACCTTATGCCATTTTATAGTCTTCCAAGTGGAGGCCGCTCACGTGGGGGAGGTATGACCCTGCTCCTGCGATCCCGGGCTTCAGAGAGAAATTTTAATCACGTGTTCAGAGTGGAGTGTGCCAAGGGGGTCAGGTGTTTCAGAGGGGGTTAGGTCTGCTAACCATGCTTTGACATGGCAAAGGCGTAATCTGTCCATTCCACGTGTGTTTTGTCAGGTTGCAGAGGCTTAACACGTGTCATAGTCCTATTGGTGATGCCAGAATCCACATGTGAGTGTCTCATTGGACGAGGATTTTGTGGGCTCCATCACATGCCCCCCACTTCCTTGAGTACATTTATGTGCTTAAGGAAGTATTGCAGGGTTCGGTCTCGCAATGAGAAGGGTATTGTACCGTGTTTTGACAGAGCCGAATCGAGCATGTGTGGAACAACCCATCTGCTCGACCTTGGAGAGATAAGCCCAAGCATGTGTGGTGCCTGACCATCTACTCGAACCTTGGAGCTAGTGGGCCGAGCACGTGTGGAGCAATCCATCTGCTCTCCCTTAGAGATATGAGTCCGAGCGTGAGTGGAGCTGGGTCCATTAGCTTGGATCTTGGAGCTAGCAGGCCGAGCACGTGTGGAGCAATCCATCTGCTCGCCCTTGGAGATATGAGTCCGAGCATGAGTAGAGCTGGGTCCATCAGCTCGGATCTTGGAGCTAGCAGGCCGAGCACGTGTGGAGCAATCCATCTGCTCGCCCTTGGAGATATGAGTCCGAGCGTGAGTGGAGCTGGGTCCATCAGCTCGGATCTTGGAGCTAGCGGGCCGAGCACGTGTAGAACAATCCATCTGCTTGCCCTTGGGTGTGCGCACTATGGCTTGGTAGTGTGCACTGATGTTTGGCCGTGTGCACTAGCGTGCACTGATGCTTGGCCGTGCGCACTGATACTTAGCCAGTGTGCACTAATGCTGGGACCGTCCGAGGGTGTGCGCACATATGCTATCGCTCGGCTTTGGGTGTGCGCACTATGGCTTGGCCATGCGCACTGATGCTCGGCCTGTGTGCACTAGTGTGCACTGATGTTGGGTCTATCCAAGGGTGTGCACACATATGCCTTTGCTCTGACTTGGGTGTGCGCACCATGGCTTGGCCGTGTGCACTGATTTTGGGGCCATCCGAGGGTGTGCACACATTTGCCATTGCTCGGCCTTGGGTGTGCGCACTATGTTGGGCCACTCTGAGGGTGTGCGCACTATGTTGGGCCACTCCGAGGGTGTGCGCACGCATGCCAATGCTTGACCTTTGGTGTGTGCACTATGTTGGGCCACTCTAAGGGTGTGCGCACACATGCCAATGCTCGGCCATGGGTGTGCGCACTATGCTGGGCCACTCCGAGGGTGTGAGCACACATGCCAATGCTCGGCCTTGTGTGTGCGCACTATGCTAGGGCACTCCGAGGGTGTGCACACACATGCCATTGCTCGGCCTTGTGTGTGCGCACTATGCCGGGCCACTCCAAGGGTGTGCGCACACATGCCAATGCTCGGCCTTGGGTGTGCACTCTATGGTGGGCCACTTCGAGGGTGTGCGCACACATTCCATTGCTCAGCCTTGGGTGTGCGCACTATGCTGGGCCACTCCGAGGGTATGCGCACACATGCCAATGCTCGGCCTTGGGTGTGTGCACTATGTTGGGCCACTCCGAGGGTGTGCACACACATGCCAATGCTCGGTCTTGGGTGTGCGCACTATGTTGGGCCACTCCAAGGGTGTGCGCACACATGCCAATGCTCAGCCTTTGGTGTGCGCACTATGCTGGGCCACTCCGAGGGTGTGTGCACACATACCAATGCTCGGCCTTGTGTGTGCGCACTATGTTGGGCCACTTCGAGGGTGTGCGCACACATGTCAATGCTCGGCCTTGTGTGTGCGCACTATGTTGGGCCACTCCGAGGGTGTGCGCACACATGCCAATGCTCGGCCTTGTGTGTGCGCACTATGCTGGGCCACTCCAAGGGTGTGCACACACATGCCAATACTCGGCCTTGGGTGTGCGCACTCTGTTAGGCCACTCCAAGGGTGTGCGCACACATGCCAATGCTCGGCCTTGGGTGTGTGCACTCTACTGGGCCACTTTGAGAGTGTGCACACACATGTCAATGCTCGACCTTGGGTGTGCGCACTATGCTGGGCCACTCCGAGGGTGTGCGCACACATGCCAATGCTCGGCCTTGGGCATGCACACTATGCTGGGCCACTCCGAGGGTGTGCGCACACATGCCAATGCTCGGCCTTGGGCATGTGCACTATGCTGGGCCACTCCGAGGGTGTGTGCACACATGCCAATGCTCGGCCTTGGGTGTGCGCACTATGCTGGGCTACTCCGAGGGTGTGCGCACCATGGCTTAGCCGTGCGCACTTAGCAACGGCTCGGACAAGGGCGTGCGCACTACGGCGCTTGGCCATGCACACTTAGCAACTGCTCGGACAGGGGCGTGCGCAATACGACGCTCAGTCATGCACACTTAGCAATGGCTAGGATAGGGGCGTGCGCACTACGGCGCTCGGCCGTGCACACTTAGCAACGGCTCGGATAGGGGCGTGCACACTAGCTCGTCCGTGCACACTTAGGAATGGCTCGGACTGGGACGTGCGCACTATGGCTTGGTAGTGTGCACCCGAAACTCCAAAGTGTGCAACATGGTGTCGGACGGCTTGGCATTGCAACATATGAGTTTTTTAGATTTCTTCGCTTCTACTGTTTAGTGAGAGATGGTGATTTCCCACAGACGGCGCCAATCTGTTGGTGCCAAAAAACCGTTGTTCCTGACGTGGTGTTGACGTCGAAAGACCTAGGGTTGACTTTTCGGGGTCTGCACAAGTAACAGGGGTAAACTAAAGGACCCTCGAAAGAGGGGAGGGGAGACCTCCGAGGGTGCTCCGACGCTCTAGTTAGGCTGAAGCCGAGGATTAATAAATTAGTGTAGATTGTGTAGGAAAACAAAAAAGTGTTGTTGTTTGGACTTGCATACCTTAGGCCATTTTATAGTCTTCCGAGTGGAGGCCGCCCACGTGGGGGAGGTATGGCCCTGCTCCTGCGATCTCGGGCTTCAGAGAGAAATCTTAATCACGTGTTCAGAGTGTTGAGTATGTCAGGGGGTCGCGTGTTTCTGAAGGGGTTAGGTCTGCTAATCATGCTTTAATGTGGCGAAGGCATGATCTGTCCGTTCCACGTGTGTTTTGTTAGGTTGCAAAGGCTTAATACGTGTCATAGTTCTATTGGTGATGTCATAATCCACGTGTAGGTATCTCATTGGACAAGGGTTTTGTGGGCTCCATCAGCACATATGTCAAACGCTTGATGCACAACCCAACCACATGCCTCATTGTTCACCTGTAACATAAAAGGACTAAATAAGATAAAGCTAAATGTAGAGGATTTTGAGAGGTTAGTCAATAAAGAAGAAAGAAAAAGAAATACTTCCTTATCTAACGTATATTAACAAGTATTTCATATTGAAATGTTTCATATTTTTTGTTATTTTGAAAAAATTAAAATTCAGTTTTAGTGTCACCATTGAGCTAGAGAACTTACGATGCGACGCCACCCCAGACCATACCGCCGAGCCGGCCATTGCCTATGGGTATCGCGTCGGTCCAGCGTTACCGTCCATCAAGATCGGGCTCCACACATCCTTTTCTGAGGGTCGCCGCACCAGAACCCACTCCCCTCCATCTTCCATTACTAGAACACAAAGCCAAAAATGAAATAGATTTTGAGCGTCACGGTGAGAAGTGCTCGCTTTAAGGTCTGTGTTTTTTGAGTGCACGCAGCGCTAGGTACGTGACAGAGTGAGTTATCAGGAGAGAGACTAGAAAGACTTGTCTTTTTACATTTTTAGTATTTATTTATACCTTTTTACTATAGTAGTGGAGTATTTTCTTATTTACCCCGCGCTTCGGCAGAGTTGGCGTTGAAGAAGTTTCGTGAGTACACGTTGGATACGCATGTATATGGAGCTAATCCGAAGAAATTACTATTTAGTACTACTAAAATACAGTAATAACCAAAGGATACAAGCATTTTTCTGTTAACACATTTTCAATTCTGGTGCATCTCCTGTCCTATTTTGTATTTTACTACTGCTAAAATACAGTAAAAAACTAGTGCCTGCAATTGAGTCAGGGATCTATTCCTTTCAAAACCTAACAAAACCAGAACAGGAAGCTAATCTAGTTCATAAGCAAATTTGTTAGCTCCTAGAGTAATTTCGGCTTGTAGTTTATAAAATAGTTTTTAAAATATATTTTAAAAACTAAAAATTGTTTTTATAAAAAAATTGTTTAATGTTTAATAAAATTATGATGAAAACAATTTTTTTAAAATGAATTCAGATTTTTTATAAACTATTTTTAATTTTTTTTATTTATTTTCATAAACCATATATTTGACATAGTTTCAGACTTACAAGAAACATAGACCATTTCTTAAATTCTCCCAATCGGTAGCTTAACCAAGTTATCAATCATATCGGCTCAAGTATTCTTAAAAAGCTGAGAGAATTCTGAATATCTATGATGATTTATAGAAGGGATGTGTATCGAATGTAAGTTATTCTGATCCTTATGGTCTTGTAAACTTGTCGTCAAGCTTTAGATAATTTTTGAAGTGTAATGATTAATGTAATTCACAATCGTTGCGATTTAGTGACAAATTCCGTAGCTGCTACAATTCTTTGCCTATGAAGGTGGAGTAACAGAGTACATAACAGACAGGTTATATAATCGATATAAAGACTATTCTTTTCTTTCCATGCAACTAACAATAACATGTGTGGTCCGGCTCCTCTCCGTTACTTGGATGCTTGATACTTACGTTACTAAAATTAAAATCATACACGATAGCATTCGAAATAATAAGAGGTGTATATGTAAGAGAGAGATGGGCAAAAACCGAACTCCTGAAATTCCTTCAAACCTTTCTTACTCTTCCCTTTGAAAAACTACACAGAAGTTATTTACACGAAAGCATAGCCCTTATAGTTTCAGAAAAAGGAAGAAAAAAAAGGCACCACTAAAAGATTTTGAATTTTTCCAGTATGTATAACAAATGCCTATACCATATGTATCTCTATTGCATCATCTTCCTCATCTTCAATGAAAAGTTTATCAAGCGGAGGCATAAGATCCGACTCATTTGCCATCTTTATCTCTCTCTTGATATCATCAAGCTCAGCCTGAACAGTTGATAGTTGCGATGTTAGCTCTGATTTTTCCCTGTTCCAGACAGTCCTTTCATCATCATGTTGCTGTTCGATTTCATTTAATCTTTCTTGTAGTCGTGTGCACTCGTGGCGAATGAGATTCACCTCATCTATATGTGTATCATCGGTTGGAGCTGGCTCATCAAACCAGCGGAAAAATTGGCATTGCTAACAATTTTAAGAGAGATAATGTACATATGTATTAGGGACAAAGCAAAGCAAGCTGAATAATGCAACTATCGTCACAAAGAAGAAAACGACGTCCTTACCTCATGAAGACCTTTGGGACAGTTGTAGAACAATCGAAACGGGTTTTTGGACGTTTGAGATACTCTTAGTTTTGCAGGAAGTCCGCAAAAGCATTTAAGTTCAAAATCTTCAGGGGTACTCATCAATTGAGATGTGAATCCTGTTGAAATGGAACATTCATTTTGTGACATTTTTTTTTGATAAGTCATTTTGTGACAACTTGAAGTGAAAGAAACATTCCACTATTAGCATTTAAACGACATTCCCAATGACCCACACTCCCACATTGCATCCCACATCTGTTAGCTTATAAATATTTCATGAACTGTTTTAAACCAGCAACGTCAAATGTTTTAACCTACACATGCCCTGTTTGTGCACCAACACTACACTAACATCTATGCCCCCATCCCAAACTTATTAATGGGTTGCAACAAGTGTACTTTGATCCACACTATACCAACCCCAACCGTAATGTTGCATGATCATTTTCAATTTAGATCAAATTTTGCTTCATAATGAACAAACTGAACAACTGGCTTCTATAGACTCATGGTCACCTGCAGTGATTCTCTGAATCCAAATCAACTCCAGAATCTTCAAATCAGGCCTGCCCCAGTCCTTCCAACCCTTCCAATATGGCAGGTAACTAACCAAGAACTAAGCATCAGACAAACAACCACACTGTATCATTTCAATATGATAATAATATGAAGCTGAAAACGTGTCAAAGAGAATTGGTCATTATCGATTTGCAATAAGAAATGTGACTATTTAGGTCCCACCTCATAAAACAAATTGGATACCTAATTAAGTACTTGCACTAATTTATCGCAATTAGATTTATAAGATAGCATTGGTGTGTCAAGGGCAACAAAAGAGAATAAACTATATGATGCAAAATAGGAAAGAAAATATCTATTATTTTGGGATTTTGAGATTATCTTGTAATTGCAATATTCTTGGAGATCATTTAATAGTATTTTAGGAAACTTAGATTTAGCCGATTAAATATTTATTAGGATTTGATTTACTTTCCTCTTTAAAGTATGTTTGGTGCCTACATAAGAGCACTCTACTAGGGTTTTAGATGCAGACATTGATTATGGAATTTTAAGACTTAACCTATCTCTCTGTTTCTCTCCTAGTTCTGTTTCTTTTCCCTTTGTTCTCTCTTCTTTTCTAGTCTATTTTCTGTCACTTCTCTTGGTCTGATTCTTTTCCCTGCTCCTTCTTTGCTTCTTCTCAGTTTAATCTCCTGCTTCTTTTACAGTTTCTCTCCTTTCTCAATCTATTTCTTCTCTCTAAACTATTTGTTTTACATCACTATAATTATGAAGTTATATGTTTATTCTTAGTTTGTTCCTTCATTTGATAGATATTTGAAAGAGTTAAGCACTCTAATTAAAATGGTTTCTTACATCGACAGTTGATCATGCTTCAACATTGTCCCAATATTTGAAGATTTGAGGATCAGATGTACCTAAAATTTAGACATCAAGACCAGCACATATACCCCACTGTAATGAAACATAACATTCTCCAAGCTACTAACGGCAGGTAAATGATCACCCTAAAAATCCTTCTCCTCAGAGGTGCGACAAGTGAGTAATGAATCACCCAAGTCTGACTTGCTTAAATATGAAACTTCAGCCAAGCTACAGATAAATTCGATTCACTCTTGACTAGCATGTTTAAGCTCATCATGTATATGTTTGGCTCAGTTTAAGCTTTTTCATTATGTATATGTTTGGCTCATTGTGAACCAAACATGCAGAGAATTATGTCATTACAAGGACAACAAAAATGACCTGAAATTTAATCATATCCTAGCCAAAATGACAAACAATAGAAAATAATTGCTAATCACAATAAGAATTATACGCCAGGACCCAGTTCAAGAAAGTGCTTAAAGTGGAAGATAAATCTGTTTCTTTAAGAACAAGACTACTGAATCTGGAATAACATAGCTGCAACACCGCAACTGCCAAGTGGTAAGAATGCAAAAAATTGTTCTAACTAAAGGAGCTAATTGTGTTAATAACTACTGGTGAGTTAAGCAGATAATGGTCTGCCTCCAAAACCCAAATCTCTTCAACTTTTATTGAAATGGAAAAATAATTATACTTCAAAAACTCAATAAATTGTAGTAACTAATATAAAGCATGATATGCATTATTAACATCAGCTTTATCCTAAGTCCTAACAAGCTGTTTCAGGGTGGAAAATCCCAACTAGTCAAATTCAATTCTATCCGGAAAACAGCCCAACAAAACCCATAACTGATACTCTAAAGCAAAATCTATATCAACCATAGAAAAGAGGAATAAGATTACAATAAGAACCACACTTACAGAGCTCAATTCGACTATTTATGGATACCCATAAATTCAATAAGTTTAATTTATAACTCATTTATCTAAAACAAGAAATTCGATAAGCCTCTTTTTCTGTTTTATTCCCAATTTTCCTAAGAAATACAAACAACCAACCAACGCATTCTCCCAAAAATGAGAGATATCATAGTAACCCTGCTTACACCAAGTAGTAAAAATAAACTCAGGCCCGATTTCAAATGCGACTAAAAACAAACAAATAATACAAAATAAATCGAACAATATAAACAAACAAAACATACCTGATAATTTATTTAGTATACAAAAAAACTTGGAAAAGGCAGAGAGGAGCATCTGCGAAAGTGAAACGGAGGGATTATGCGGCGTGAGAGTCGAGAAAGGAGAAATCTTGCTGGGAAAAAGGAAAAGGGTTTTAAGGATGTCAGAATAATTACTCTGACGAGTCGCCTCAGGTGCGACTGACGTAGAGCTTTGCCAGGTTGCCGATTAAACCCTCGTCTTCCAGACTTCAATGATGAATCAGTCAGGTTGCTTGAAATATGTAGAAGGTTGTCGGAATACCAGTAGTTTCATCTTCAAAAAAAATAAACAAAGGAATATCAGTGGTTTTCAGTTTTTGACTTTTCACGCTAGGGCAAGGGTAGACAGACCGTATAGCACAAGGCCTGGTTTACCAGTGGGCTGGGCCAGCTTGGCCGTGAGGGTATGAAAATTAGGGATAGCAATATGGTGGATATGGGATTTTGGCCCTTTTGGTGATTATTTCAATTTCCATAACCATTGTCTGCTTTGGTTTTCTGTTTTTCAATTTTTTTTAATATTATATTTTTTAAATTATATTAAAAATTTTAATTTATTAAAAAATATTTTTCACAACTAAAAGCATTTTTAACTCTTAATTTTCACTTTCCTATTTTGAACCGGATTTCTCTAATTTAATCATTTTAAGTAGTAGTTAAAATTAATGAGTTGCTTCCATTAAAACATTAGAGTGGTAATCAATTGTACAAACCTAAATCACATCCTAAGCATATCTAGTTAGACATTTTTCTTTCTTTCTTTATAGAATTGTCATCCAGTTTCAGTTTGTATATAATGGCTTAAAGTAGTTAAAACTTCAAACCAATACAACTAGGATCACAATAAAGTCATAATCCATATTTATCCCTCTAACCATGCAAAACTGGTACATAACCTTTCAAAATCCAATACCCATGAACTTCTGTTGCATAAGAAAACCCTAGTAATCAACCATTTTGCTAATATATAACCTAATGTACGCATAAAGCACAACTGATCAGCATCTACACCCACCGAAATAAGAAACGTTTTCAGCACAGGTTCGTGGTTGCACGTCAAAGCTTGGAGGTTAGGGCCTAGCATGGACCGGAAGAACAGAAAGCTCACTTTGATTGATGCGTCACTTGCACACAGCCAAAATAAGCTTGTGAGGAAGACTATGTTGAAGAAGTTTGAGAGAATCCATGATCCACGCAACTGGGTTGAGTTTGAGTTTTTGGAGCTGGGACTTGGGGCACGTGCTGTCATGCGTTGCTAATCAAAAGATTTTAGAAATATATTGTTGATTCTAAAGAACAGTGAAAGGTGTTTTTAGTAATCTCGTTCTAGACGGGAGAAAACGAAAGCTTGATGTTGGTTTTGATTTTGTATTTACGGTAATTTGATACACGAATCTCTATAAAAACAAGTGATTTGAAGTTTGGTTTTTCAGAAAAGACTTTTCAATGGTTAAGTCAGTAAATATATCGAGGTAAATAACAAAAAAATGCTTAGAAAAATAGCTAAATGGGTGAGAGAGTGAGAACCAAAGTGTTTGTGTTGTGTCACTGTGTTATATGTATTTATGAGGCTTTGAATCCCTATAGGAGTTGGAGACCTTATTTTCCAATATCTGGAAGTAGATCATAAAAGATGTGTGACTTCCATGCTTTTGAGTTTTATGGGATATGATTTATGCATAATTAAGGTCCGTGAAATGCGACTTCTATAGCTAGTTCATCCCTCTTAGAGGGTGATCTCATCATTGTGCCCCAGGGGTTTGACCTCTATGTTGTTTAGGGCGGCTCGACCATCATTGTATGTACACATGTCCAACTTTTATTGGATTGGATATTTTAGTCCATACCAATAATTAACTAAATTAAAGTGTTCTTAAAATCCATTTAGAATCAAATGAAAATAAATTTAATTTAATTTTCAAACGAATTGAAAATAAAATTTGTTAAAAAAATAAATTAAAATAAATTTTTATGTTTGACTTTTTTATTTGAAATTGTATAATTAATTTAAATTTTCATGTTTAAAATAGACTTAAAAGATACTTGCTTTGACAAATGCCTTAGATATGTATGTCTTGCAATTTAATTTAACCATGGATTGATTTTGTCCAGATTGAAAATGGTAGAAGTTCATGAAATTAAAATTTAAATGGCACTAATTCATTAAATGAACGTGAATATATGTAGAATTAAATGACAAAGTCAATCTAAAGTATTTGAATTAAGGAGCTATTTTGATTCATATCTTGTCCTTGATGTAATTGGCATCTACTTCATGAGGTAGAGGATTGAGAGTAAGACTCTTTTGCTATAAATATTTCGAAGTAAAACTTGTAATACAAGTAGATTTGGATTATAAAGTGATATACACTAAATTTTAAATTTTAAAAAATTTAAATTCTTATAAAAAAAAATACATTACAAGTTTTACTTCATAATTTTTACAAAGTGGTGCTCGTACATTACTTTTTAAAAACTACTAAAGCCATTTTTTTTGGGAGTCGAAAATGATGGTTGGTATAAGAGGGCTTTAGAAAATGCACAAAATACACAACAATAGTTGCTCTTGATCTCAAAGTGGGTCAGGTTTACTCAAGGCCCATAGGCTAGAATCCATTTGGAAGGAGTCCCTTGGGCCCAATAATGGGAGGAATCCCTGGCTCACTGCGAGAAACCGAAAGAGGCAGGCCTTTCCCCAAAAAAATTGGTGAGAAATCAGAAGGTACAGAGCCTGACGTAAGAGCACATAAAAGGACAAAGGCATTGAACACTCACTTGGAGAAGAAATGGAGAAAGCGTTGAGAGTATACGGCGCCGTACTGAGGCTTGTGAAGCATTTGCCAAAAGACACGAGACCTTTCTACGCAAAGTACGTTCGCGAAAATTTCGTCAACTACAGAGAAGTTGATGCTAACGACACCAAAGCCCTTGACGAGCTTTTCCAAAGAGCTTATAACCATTCCATCTGGGTCCTCAACAAGGTAAATATACATAAAATGTGCATGTATGTGGTGTATTTATAGGCTTCTTTTGTGTTTTTGTTGCGTGGATTTAGGGACCCATATAGGTGTTTTGGTGATTGCAGTATTCGGTGGATGAATCGGCTGCAAAGAAGTGGAAGGAAATCTGTTACGGTTGATGTATACCGCGTGTTTGTTTTTATGTCCCTGAGGGTGGTCGCACTGGTGCAATTGCTTTTCTTGACGTAAATACTGTTATACCCATGAGTAATGTAACACACACCAAACACACAAACACAATAACTTACGACGTTCGGCAATTTATATTGAGGAGGAATTAACTCTCAAACTACAGCTCAGGCTCTCTCTCTTGTGTATAATGATCACTCAGTTGCTCTCTCATGCAAAGTCATCTTTCTATTTATACGAAGGAGGGGAATAAATGATAGAGAAAAAAACAAACGCGCATAACATGGACTCATTTACTCCGCTGAAAACAAACCCCTAAGATTGGATTTTCATAGCCACAAATTTTTTTTTCATGCGAAGGTGGATTCTGTAATAATTATGTTGGATTTGTTGCAGAGTTATTCAATTAGCTGTTGAGAGAGAGAGTCAACAATAGTTGTGAGTCACAAAATCCCACAAATCTCCACCTTAGTGAAAGTCATCGCCTACACCTGCCAAGGCGCCCTAAGACGTCATACACCCTAGGTGTTCAATACTGCGAGATGTGGGTCAAGTTCCAACACTGTTTGGACTTGATCCACATCTCGCAGTATTAACCTACACCTGCCAAGGCCCCTAAGACGCCATACATCCTGCGAGATGTGGGTCAAGTTACTGTTTGGACTTGATCCGCATCTCGCAGTATTGAACACCTAGGGTGTATGGCGTCGTAGGGCGCCTTGGCAGGAAGTTGATTTGTGTAGGCGATGGGATTTTCGCTAAGGTGGAGATTTGTGGGATTTTGTGGCTCAATCTCCAGCAGCCATTATTGACTCTCTCTCTTAGCAGCTCATTGAATAACTCTGCAACAAATCCAGCATAATTATTGCATAATCCACCTTTCGGTGGAAAAGAAATTGGTGGCCATGAAAATCCAATCTTAGAGGCTTGCTTTCAGCGGAGTAAATGAGCCCATGTGATCGGTCCTTGTTTTTTCCTCTCTATCATTTATTCCACTCCTTCATGTATAAATAGAGATATGACTTTGCATTTTGTAGTATCAAAAAGAGAGAGCAACAATGGCTGCTGGAGATTGAGCCACAAAATCCCACAAATACGTGGTCTTTCCGTTGATTTACTGATACGAGGTAGTGTTCGTCTTGCATTGGAATTTGTCTTTGAAATTTTTTTTTAAGCAGGTTTGGGAGTTCGAGCACTCTCATAGGCAAGGGGATTTAATGCCTCTAGTCCTCTACCAATGCGCTATTGCGCTGGTGGGCGAACTAGAAAGCCTTGCTCGATATAATTAATGCTGAATTTTGAGTATATTTTACAGATTTCTAGCATGATTCTGATCTATATTTGTTATGAATTATGGAAGAGGTTGCGAGGCTTAAGAAACAGACGAGATTATGTAAATGATTGCTTGAATTTTCTAAAACTTGCTATTTATTTCTTGAGTGATGATATTCTTGCTGGAGTGGGACATTAGTCAATGCTAACCAATATCTGGTCTGGAATGTTTATTATAATTTTGGCCCTTTAGATCACCAAAATTAATGTCTACTTAGGGCATGGGCTTCAAAGTGCTGTCACTTAATCTTGAAGGGATTAAGGGGTTTGATTGAACCTTAATGCCTGCATATTAGTGGCATGTCTAGTGTTTTTTTTTTCCTTTTTGGGTAATTGGTGGGAAGGGGATTGAAACGATGTCTCTCAAATAGAGGACCTAGAGATAACTACTAGGCCAAAAGGCCTAGGTTAGCATGTCTAGTTTTAGTATTAATTCATTTAGAACCTTAAGCTTGATCTTGACATGGAAGTTTAGAGCCTTAGTGCCAGCATATTAGTGGATGTCTAGTTTTTCTTGACTCATTTGAAGGCTGGTTATAGATCTTAGCATGCTTATTGTTTTTAGTTTCAGTCCAGTCACGACTTGAATTTCAGATGGAGGAAGACATTTGATAGGCCATTGATTAAGAGACTTATGTGCGGCAAAGACCCAACAAAGGAATGTAGGTCTAGTTGCAGGGGAAACTTATAAATTCTGTTAGCAGGGAGTTAGTTAGATGAGCTGGCTTTGTTGAGTTTGTTATTTTCAGCTGATACTTCAAGTTTAAATAACAGTAGGGAGAGGAGGGGAGAGGCAGACAATTGGTGAGATCAAAGGGAGAGACTAGGCTCTCGAAATCCTAGCTTCACTATTTTCTCTGTATTTCATTGCTATCCTTGATTAATATCATACAAATTTCCCTATTCTAACTACATTCTTACTTCTTTTCTATTATAAGCATACAAAATTCATTAATCTGTAAACAGAGTTCTATCAAATTGGTATCAGAGCAATTGTTTTGGGATTAAATGGCACAAAAGAAAGTGGAGGCGTTAGAGGAGAAGATGGAAATTGAAACTCAAAAAATCGGTGGGTTGGATAAGTCAGTTGGGAGTTTTGAGAAGACAGTGGGGAGGATGGAAAAATCAGTAGGGAACTTAGAGAAATCAATGGTTATTTTGATGGAGAAGATGGATCAAATGGCGCGGAGGGATGATTCGTGCTCTTCATCGCGAAAGGAAGAGAAGCAGAAACAACCACAGTTGATGGAGACACAGACTATGGGAGGAGGAGCGATGACAGAGACATTTGGAAATAGAACGTTTCGAAGATTGGAATTACCAATTTTCACAGGAGAAGATCCGGATGGATGGGTTTTTCGAGCGGAAAGGTATTTTTCTCTGAGTAAGATGAACGATGGGGAAAAATTAGAGGCAGTGGTTATAAGCATGGAAGGGAAAGCTCTTGCATGGTTTCAATATATAGAAGACAGGTTCAGATTTCGTACCTGGAACGAATTCAAAATGGCTTTCTTAAATCGGTTCCGATCGAAGATGGAGGGATCTCTGTGCGAGAAGTTTCTCGTCGTACGGCAAGAAACCACCGTCGAAGAATATCAAGAACGATTCGAAGTCCTGGCATCACCGTTAAAGGGGCTATCGGAGGAAGTTCTCGAAAGCACCTACATCAATGGTTTAAAATCAACAATCCGAGCAGAGGTGCGTCTTCTCAGACCTAATAATCTGGTCGAGATGATGGAAGCGGCGAGAATGATCGAAGATAAGAACAATATCTTTCAGGCGTCACGGGTCGGACCTGAATCCAAGGGTTATGGGGCAGATCAACGGGTCACGGGTCGGGTTCCTCTTATTCGAACCTAAGGTTTACCGCAAACAGCGAGACGGCGTCGTTTCAAGATGAACCTAAGATATATACGACCAACAGTGCAACAACAGCATTTCGACCTTCAAACCCGGTATGACCATCTCTGACCACAAACACAGGTCACACCGGTCCTGATCAGAGAAAAACGGCACCAGTGGCAACGATGGAGAACCGAAACTCATCAACCTATAAGCGATTCACCGATTCTGAGTTGTTGAGCCGTCGCGCGAAGGGATTGTGTTTCCGTTGTGATGAAAAATTTTCTCCGGGTCATTTATGCAAGAATCGGCAGCTACAGGTGTTGATTGTAGATGATGCTGGTGCGATTGAAGAAACTAAAGAGGAAGAACTGGAAGAAGAAGTCCCTGAGAGCGTAGAAGGAGCTATTGAGCTCTCTATGAACTCGGTAATGGGGTTTACCGATCCCCATACGATGAAATTGCGAGGAGAAATTGGAGCACAGATCGTGACAGTGTTGATAGATTGTGGCGCATCGCATAACTTCATCTCTAGAGAGGTTGTACAGCGGCTGAATCTACCAATAACAGCGACTAGGGCATACAAAGTGATAATGGGAACAGGAGGCACAGTGTGTACAGACGGCATTTGCAAAGGTGTGTTACTATCTCTTCCTGAAATAAAGGTAATAGAGGATTTTCTACCCTTGGAGTTGGGAAAAGAAGATGTCATATTGGGAATGCAATGGTTAACAAAATTGGGAGCGATTAAAGTTAATTGGAAGGCATTAACCATGCAATTTACCTTAGGACAAACCACGGTAACACTGAAGGGGGAACCGGGACTTTGCAAAAAACAGATATTGCTCAAGGCAATGATGCGAACTGTGCAGCATGAAGGACACGGGTATTTGCTTGAATTGGGGACCTCAGTCTCATGGAATGGAAACGAAGAAGTAGCTATGGAGGTGTCCCAAGCGATCAACACACTGTTATAAGAATATCCTGAAGTGGTGAAGGAGCCAAGGGAATTACCTCCTCAACGGGAGCTGGATCATTGTATCACGTTGAAGGAAGGTGTTGAACCCATAAGCGTAAGACCATACCGGTATCCACAAGTGCAAAATGATGAAATCGAGCATTTGGTCAGTGACATGCTGACAGCTGGTATCATACAGCCAAGTCACAGCCCTTTTTCCAGCCCTGTTATTATGGTTAAAAAGAAAGATGGTAGCTGAAGATTCTGTGTTGATTATAGAGCTTTGAATCGCGTGACTGTCCCAGACAGATTTCCAATTCCGGTGATAGAAGAGCTCTTAGATGAATTACATAGAGCACGATTCTTTTCTAAATTGGATCTTAAGTCAGGATATCATCAGATTAGAGTAAACCCTCGAGATGTACCTAAGACAGCTTTCCGGACTCATGAAGGCCACTACGAGTTCCTGGTGATGCCGTTCGGATTGATGAATGCACCAGCAACCTTTCAAGCTTTAATGAATCAGGTATTCAAGCAGTACCTTCGAAAATTTGTATTGGTATTTTTTGATGACATCTTGATATATAGCAAATCTATGGGGGATCATTTGGAACACTTGAGAACAGTTTTGGAGGCGATGAAAGCCCAGTCCTTAGTGGTCAACCTCAAGAAATGCGTTTTTGGACAGAATGAGTTGGAGTATTTGGGTCACATTGTATCGGCTACAGGGGTGGCAGCAGATCCTAGGAATATCCAAGCAATGGTGGAATGGCCAACTCCTCCTAACCTAAAAGCCCTACGAGGATTTTTTGGATTAACAGGGTACTATTGGAAATTTGTTAACAATTATGGGCATATAGCAGCGCCACTCACAAACCAACTCAAGAATGATCGTTTTAAGTGGAATGAGGAAGCATAACAGGCATTTGAGGCCTTGAAAGTAGCAATGACAACTGTTCCTGTATTAGCTCTTCCTAATTTTCATCAACCTTTTGTGGTAGAAACTGATGCTTCTGGTTTCGGCATCGGTGCAGTGTTGATGCAAAATCAGCGACCAATCGCATTCTTTAATCAAGTCCTTAACCAGCGGGCTCGGGCTAAGTCTGTATACGAGAGAGAGCTGATGCTATTGTTTTAGCAATCCAAAAGTGGCGACCTTATCTGTTGGGACGCAAATTCATCGTGCGTACTGACCAGAGAAGTCTGAGATTTTTGCTTGACCAACGGTTGGTATCTGATGAGCATCAGAAATGGGTTTCGAAACTGTGGGGTTACAATTTTGACATCGAATACAGACCTGGTCCTGAGAATAAGGCAGCTGATGCGTTGTCACGAAAAGAAGAGGGTTGCAAGCTGGCTACCCTCACTGTTTCTTGTTGTGTGCAAGGTGATGAGCTGAATAACGAAATCGATTCCGACCTCTTTTATGGACCGATCAAGCAGTAGCTGCTACAAGGATCAGACTAAATTCCAGACTACAGCCTACCGCACGGAATTCTATTATACAAGGGACGAATGGTGATTCCGTCGGCATCCACTCTCATACCGGTAGTACTAGCGGAGTATCATGGGGGGAAGATGGGAGGACATTCTAGGGTCTTAAGGACATTTCAGAGGCTGTCTAGAGATGTTTACTGGCGGGGTATGAGGAAACAAATGCAGTGTTATGTGGCCGAATGTTCAGTTTGTCAACAGAATAACAATGTAGCTCTAAGCCCTGCAGGGCTGCTGCAACCACTGCCCATTCCGGACCAAGTTTTTGAAGACTTATCCATGGATTTTGTGGAAGGATTGCCTAAATCCGATGGGTTCAACTCTTTATTTGTGGTGGTTGACCGTCTTTCGAAATACACCCATTTTATTCCACTCAAACACCCTTTCAATGCCCAAGATGTTGCCGCAGTATTTGTGAAAGAGATTATCCGTTTACATGAAATACCCCGCTCCATTGTTTCAGATCGCGATAAGGTGTTTCTGAGCAACTTCTGGACAGAACTTTTTCGTTTACAGGGCACATCGTTGAAGCACAGCACCGCTTATCACCCGCAAACAGATGGGCAAACTGAAGTGGTAAATCGGAGCATTGAGACCTACTTAAGGTGTTTTGCTGGAGACAAACCCAAGCAGTGGGTTAAGTGGTTACCTTGGGCAGAGTATTGGTACAATACTTCATTCCATTCTTCCACGCACACTACTCCTTTATGTGCTCTCTATCACCGTGATCCACCACCATTGATTCGTTTCGAAAGGCGTTCCACTCTTATGTCCGAGGTGGATGCTCAACTACAAGCTAGAGATCACATATTAGATGAACTCAAATTTCACTTGAACCGTTCCCAAAGACGCATGAAGGACTATGCGGATAAGAAGCGCCGCGAAGTCGAATTTGAGGTTGGGGATTGGGTCTATATTAAGCTGCGTCCTTATCGTCACAAGTCCTTAGCAAGAAAAGCAAATGAGAAGTTAGCTCCTAAGTTTTTTGGCCCTTATCAGGTGCTATCTCGAGTTGGCACTGTGGCATACAAGTTGGACTTACCTTCTGCTACCTCCATTCACCCAGTATTCCATATTTCAGTATTAAAGAAAGCAGTAGGGATGACTACCAAGCTGCAACCCATTCCTGAGGTTCTTACAGAAGAGCTAGAGTGGCTGGTGAAACCAGAAGCAGTTGTTGGATTACGCTATAATGCACACGGGAAGTTGGAGGTATTAATTAAATGGAGGCATCTTTGGGATTTTGAGACTTCCTGGGAAGAATTCGAGTTTCTCAACGAGCAATTTCCCACCTTTCACCTTGAGGACAAGGTGAGAGTCCGAGGGGGCGGGATTGATAGGCCATTGATTAAGAGCACTTATGTCGGCAAAGGCCCAACAAAGGAATGTAGGTCTAGTTGCAGGGGAAACTTCTAAATTCTGTTAGCAGGGAGTTAGTTAGATGAGCTGGCTTTGAGCTGGCTTTGTTGAGTTTGTTATTTTCAGCTGATACTTCAAGTTTAAATAACAGTAGGGAGAGGAGGGGAGAGGCAGACAATTGGTGAGATCAAAGGGAGAGACTTGGCTCTCGAAATCCTAGTTTCACTATTTTCTCTGTATTTCACTACTATCCTTGATTAATATCATACAAATTTCTCTATTCTAACTACATTCTTACTTCTTTTCTATTATAAGCATACAAAATTCATTAATCTGTAAACAGAGTTCTATCAACATTCTTGCTATGATGATTGATTATGTATGGAACTGCAAGTTGATTGTCCTCCTCATGCCTTGTAGCTAATTAGGTCGGTCACTATAAATCAGTAAACTTGATAACAATGTCTAACTATTAGAAACATATGATTGATGTTTCAGGGGCCACCTTATTTTAGTTAATTAGTTATCAACTCTTAAAAGTTAAAAATCATTTAACTATGGTGGTATGTGTATGTCAGTAGCAGTTGTGTCCAGATGATGCTTCAGTCAGAATGGTTGCATTTGTACTAAAAATAAACTTTTCTCATTATTAATTGTGTGCTATTTTTAATCTTAAGGCTTTTGATGGTAGAATTCCTTATATAAGCTTGCCTGAGAATTACCTCTATTGGATGGCTGGAAATACAAATTTCGAACTATTTACCTTATAACTTGCATCTTTATTGTTTTTCTATTAACTTCTCCTGATCCTGTGACTGGACTCATCGTGATTGAAGCTTGATAGCATTTAGTATAAACGCTTGAAGTAAAAAGAAAAGATGGTTTAAGTTTGGTTTGAGATACCAAATGGATGTCAATGAGAGTTCATAAGAATTTTGGTAGAGATTTTTGCATCTTTGTTTGTGCCCTAAGCAAAGAAGTCACAATGAAGACTTTTAGTGAGAAGATTTTGTAGCTGGCTCAATCTTCGTCACTTTGGACAGGCTAATCTGGATTTTTGTATCAACTGCTATGATTCTAAGTTGCATTTCTATGCCATTTAGACTTAGTGATCCCAAGCCTCTCCCTGGAGTTGAGTATAAGTTCTGTATTAAATTGAAGTTACCACCTTATTCGAGGGTAGATTATGAGACATTCTTCATCATTGTATTGCATTGGTATGGTGGGACCGATGGTTGCAACTGTCTAACTGATTCTTATATTATAGAAACTCCTAAAAGTTTGTGACAACGGCCTGGCATGACTATATTTTGATTCCCATAATACTTTTGTATAGATGGAGCACCACAAAGTAAGTTACTAGTGTATCTTTGTTGGTATGTCGTTAAGATAAATATCTTTCTGTGATTTTCTTGTGTACTCAATCTTTTCACTCTCCTACTTGTTTCGCCAATTGTGTAATTATTTGGCTTATTCCATTCTTAAGGCTACTGCTTTTGTTCTTTGACACAGGAGCTATAGGAATTCAGTGGCAGGTTTTGCAGATCAACCCCTCCTAAGAATTCTCACACGCTTGTATGTTTACAAAATTTTCTGCGATCACTTTTTTTTTTTTTTCTTTTGTTCTGAACCGATACTTATCTTGCTTTAGTGTAAGGTAGTATATTTGCTTGATATGGTTTATCTTTCTGTTAGTTTTATTCCTCCTTGATCGGTTATGAGATTAGACTTTTCTTGGTTGGTTTGACATGTTATCCTCTTACTTCTTCGCCTAGCACTTCTTCGCTGGTTTTTTGGCTTTGGAAACTAGTTATTTTCGGATAGATTTTGCTATTGAGATTGACCAGCCTGTCGCATATTCTGTCAGTGCTGCTTCTCTAGCTTTGGTTGACTAATTGACTCCCTTTCTCAGCTGCTAGAAGAGGCGTGAAACCATTGAAATTAGGCTCACTCTTTGTTTGTTTTATGACTTAAACAGTAATAAAATTTTAAATAATTGTTCTATAATGCCCATATCTGTGTTCCTCAAAAATGTGTTCCCTCGGTCCCTTTCTGATGTTTGTTTTCCTTATATCTTTTCTTGCCCTTGTATAATGAAAGTGCTTCATTGTTTCCTTCTGCAAATATCTCGTGTAGGAAACTTCTGTAAGTGATTCGACAACCTGCTCAAATAGGCAATCTTATGCTTAGTAAGAACAGGAAAACATAAGTAGTGGGTTTTCAATGTGAAATACTGCCCTTTGATTCAGGTGAGAATCACTTTGAAAAACAAAGAAATATTGTTTTATGTGCAAATTATTGAAGATAGAAAATGAAAAATGTTTTTCAAGACTAAGCAAACTTTTAGATTTTGTATAGAGTCCAAAACAGTCTAGACAGGCCTTGGCCAGAATTGTGGGCTTTATTCAGTTGGGTTAGTTCGTGCAAACTACTCATTTGTGGTACATGTCAATAAAACACTAACAAAGGAAACAAATATGTATGGGTATGTTTGGAAAGGGTTTTCAAAAACCCTTTCCAGTGTTCAAAACTCAAAAACAATGTTCAAACCTTTGTTTTAATGTTTGGCTACCAGTTTTGAGAACCAGTTTTTAAACAGAGTTTTCATTATTTCAGTGTTCAAACACTGATTTTACAAAACTCCCAATTGGAGTTTTCAGTGTTCGTTTTCAATTTTGCAGCACCTAAACACTGCTCTCTACTCTCTGCTCTCTGCCCTCTGCTCACTGCTCTCGATCGAGTGTTCTCTCTCTTTTGCGAGTCTCATCTCTCTCTTGCATCTCTCCCCTCTCTCTCTTCTGCATCTCTCCATTCTCGCCATCCTCCTTACCCAAAACCTCACCGTGAAACCCACTCCTCCTTACCCAGCTCACCTTCTCGCTCGTCTAACACTCCGTCACCATGAACTGAAACAGAAACCCATCTCCCCTCTCTTCATTACCATCACTCATTTTGTCACCGTCCACTTTACAGGTGCCGTCATCGTTACCATCCTCTTGACCCATTTTATCACCGTCCACAGAAACCCACGCCTAAAGAAACCCATTTAGACTTTCTTCACCCACCCTTGCCGTGAAGAACCCACCCTTGCTGTGAAGAAATCGCAAGCCCCATTTGCTACCAAAGCCTTTCGACGCTCGACAAAAGCGGCATACTACAATTTTTCTCAAGGACACTTAATTTGCTGATGATTTCTGGTGATTTAAGGTATGCGACTTTTTCTTTCTCTTTCTTCGTTCTCTCTTTGTCTCTCTCTATTTTTTAATTTCTTTGTATTTCATCCTTAGTTCACTTTTCACTGATTTTTCCTCAGATTCAACCACCGTCTTTCATATTGATTCAGGCGTCATCCTCCAAGCTGATTCAGCCCCGTCGTCCAACCACTAGGTAACTCCCTTAACATCTTTTTCTCTCTCTGTCTTTTGGTTTTGGGATTCCTTCCTATCCTGTTTGCGTGATATTTTCTATTGAGGGTGGATCCAATATATTTATGGGGAAATATGTGTGCTATGAAATTTGTGTGTTCTTGCTTTTTTTTGTGGTTGAGATGGTATTAGATGTTTGTATTTGCCTTCTGTGATGGAGTTTGTTTTTTCATTTATTCTTTAAATGAGTATTTCATTTATTCTTTAAAAGTTAAACCATTTAGACAATCATTTGCTTTGTTGCTCTTGTATGAAAAAAGAAACCACTTGCTTTCTGTTTCAAGTATTTGCAAAAATTGGTTTTTAGAGCAGATGGGTTAGTTTATATGGAGTGGGAAGATGGGTTACTTTATATTCATCTGTTAAAGAAGGGAAGATGGGTTAGTTTATATGGAGTGGGATATAAGAAAGGTGTTTAATCCCCCAGCAATGCATTTAAGCTGTCTACCTTTTAAGCACCTAAATATACCCCCTGTACTTGTACGCATGCATAGCTCCTAGCCTCCTACTTAACCATATTAAATCCACCATATCTCTCTTTAATTTTCCTTTGCCTTTTAGGCCTGTTTCATTACTCACTTGTTAATTATTTTTTGTTAGGTCCACCAATATTACAATCAAGGAAGATATTATAGGCAAGGGAGGAAACCCATCTTCCCTTCTACAGTTCAAGTTTCAAATATTACTGAGGAAACCAATCTTCCCTTCTACAGTTCAAGCTTGCATGTTGTGAAGGTAATTAATTAATACATATGTGCTTACATAATTCTAAGCAACGTTTTACATACTTGAAACAAAAGTTAATTAGCACTTACTTGTCAATCATTTTTTATAACATAAGAGATTGGAATGGGTTACAAAAATTTCACCATAAAGTAACGGAACTCATAAACTTGAATGAAATTTTAATTTTAAGGTTAGTTTTGCATTCAATTATAACAGGGAAACTTAATGTGCAAGGGCTGCTGCAGCAAGTCCCTGTGCAAGGTACTCTGAAACCACATAAAAATGGAGAGGTAATGGAGTAGGGGCTGGTTTGATACTTTGATATGGTGGAAGATGGCAGAGATCAGCCACCCACATGCTTAGCATTGACATGAACATATTATTTGGTTTTTAAATAGTTTTGGTATGACTCTTAAAAGAGTTACTCCATAAGTTATAGAATGACTTGTAAAAAAAAGAGTTACTCCATATTTTTTAAGTTTTTCAGTTATCACGTTTAGCTTTTTGATGTTTAAAATGTAGGATGTTCAACTATGTTATTAAGGGCTAAATTTTTCTTACATGTTGGTGCAATCTGTTTTTGTACACAAGTGGTGTTCCTTGAGACAGATTTAAGGGTTAAGAGACTATATTAGATGGAAATATAAAGTTGAACATTTTCCAATATCTGTGGACACTGGACAGTAGGAAAAGTTTGAGAAAGTACTAACTGAAACTTCTTTCCAACTAGGTTCTGTTTCTTTTCATCAGTTGGTGGCTTTTTCAGAACATGTCTAAGAACAAGCATGTTTATCATATCTTCTATAGTTTGAGAAAGGCCCTTTATGCAGACAATTAGGAGTAAATACTCTGCCATTTGATTAGGACTCCCAAATCTGTTCCCTCCTATTTGTATTTGCTTTTTCTCTTTTCTTTTATTCTGGGTTGAAAATTCAATCATATTTTTCTTTGCTGCTATTACCTCTAGGGGAATAGAGAAGCTGTATGAACTGTAATGGGTGATGTTGAATCTTTTAGCTGGTCAATAAAATCTTTTTGATAGAGAAGCTGTATGAACTGTGTAGGTTGAGGATGAGTGTGTTGTAGAGAATGATTTTAAGATGGTTGGACTAGAAACATTGGTAAGTATTGTTGATTACTAATCCATCTTATGGAAGCAATCTTATCCGTCATTGAAAGATTTTCCACCATTGGCTTGTAAATTGACGAAATGTTGGTAGTAATTATTTAACTATCTGTTTGTGAAAGTGTATTTTATATCAATGTTTCACTTCTAAGGGCTTAACCTGTGATGTTCGTTAGGTAGGATACAGAGTTGTAACACCAGGTCGGCAAAACATTGGGAAGGTGACTTCATTTTTCATGTACCAAACTCTGCATCATTCACTTTATTCCGTAGTTATCTTATTATATACATTTTGCAATTCTTATTATATACATCGGCCACAGAGTACTTCATAATATATTAATATGGCATATTTTTCTATTAAAATGAGTTCCTCTCAGATCTGTATGTTGTAATTTCAGGTAGAGTACTTATGCAGTGCTTGTTGAGGATGTGCTTGAAGTTGTATCAGACACATTTGTTGTGCATGAAGCTTCAGCGTCACACATACATATTGGGAGCTTCTATTAGATTATTTATGATCTTTAGGGTCTTGATACCTTCTGATTTCTCTCCCTTTCTTTTAGATGTATGTATATATTGAAGGCTGGGCGATATTTTCCCCTTTTCTTCATTCTTGTTTCTGTTGTCTGATGGAATAACCGGGTATTAATCGATACAGTTAATTCTCCGGTGGGATGGTAGCTGCTGGCCATTTGAAGCTGCCTTCGTACTGTTACCATGTTGTATATATAAAATTATAGGATAAAACAACAAGCCAAATAACCAATACTTATTGTTTGTGAATTGTGAATTGTGATATTGATCTTTTTCTACTTTACTCGTTCTTCACTTTTTCTGCTGCTCTGCTCTTAGCATTTTGTGGAAGTCCCTTGAAAACTTTCCATGAATTATGCATTGATGTTAATTTGAAAAGGATTGGAACCAAAGGTGAAGTTGAAAATTTCATTGAGAAGTTGAGAATTCCATGTCTTAACATATAGCAGCTGAGGACTGGGTCAATTAATTAACGTCTTTATTTGTGTTAATTTAGTTTTTTTAAGTTATTGAATTATTTTTTAAGAATAGTGTTATTTTGTTAGATCGATGATATATAAAAAATATTAACATTTTAAAAATAAAATAATATTAATTATTTCTAAATATTTGGTATATGTTTAAAAAATTGTATTTAGTAAATATGAGAAATAAAATTAATTTTAGATATTAAAATTTAAACTGAACACTGAAAACAATTCTTGAATTCAAACAGTTTTTTATTTTTAAAACAGTTTTCGAACACTGATTATCCAAACAACATTTCATTGGAAACAGTTTTCGAGTTACAGTTATCCAAACATGTTTTCTCCAGAAAATTGTTTTCAGAAACTCTTTTCGAACACTGAAAACTCTTTTCAAACACTAAAAACTGAAAACTGTTACCAAACATGTCCTATAATTCTCTAGCTTATTTGAGACTCGAGTTACCCGATTTGTTTATGCCATAAGATTACCAAGTTTTTGTGTTCTACCGAGTAAAAAAGAATTACAGTATAAATAATTGGGTAAATTACATTGCACTATCTTCAAATTTGTTGAAACGACACTAACATGCCAAACTTTTTTAATACTCACAATTCAACTCTAAACATCAATTTTTAGTTTTTCACCATAAGTAGTTTCAAAGTACTTTTAAGTATCATAAATGTTACTTTTAAAAAAATGTAAATATTAGAGATAGATCATATTTAACAAGAAATTTTTTAGGGTTTTTTTAAAAGAAGATTATCATTGTTCTTTTTGAAAATTGTTAAAAGAAAATCTTCTTTTGAAATTTTTTACTTCGTATATTTTATATTTTAAAAAAATATTATAATATCATTAGCTATCGCATTTTCAAATAAATAAAAATCAAATATCGTCATAAAAAATTAAATATTTTAAATAGAAAGTTTGTCGAAATATTTTTTTTTATAAAATTAAATAGCTTAACATCTTTAATAAATGAATATAAAATGTCATCATAAAAGAAAAATCAAAGACAAACTTAAAAATTAAAATGATATTGTAGATTTTTTATTTTTTAAAAAAATATTAATTCAAATAACTTAAAAATTTTGTGTTATAAATAATTTTGAAATAAATAATTGATAAACATAATTATTAAACTTGCCATAATTATTGAAAGATATTTTAAAACTACATGTTCTTTGGTTATCATGAAAAGTAATATTTAGTTAAAAATATTATTTTTCAAATAAATTTATTTTGAAATTGTTTGATAGTAGTAATTGATATTTTTGAACGAATCATAAATTTTAAAAAAGTTTGTATGTATATTATTCTCTTTCCAAAACACAAAACTGTTTGACTCAATATTTTTAAATAATTGTAACAGTAAAGTATGTTGTTCAATAAAACAACTAAAAAAAACATCTGAAGAAGTAAAATATTTGTTCACACAACAAAACAAAAACATTTTTAACTTGAAAACATGTTGTTCAACAAAAGCTATAGTAACACCACTTGTCACTATAGTTTGCTTTATCAATCAATTTGGCTTTAGGCTTTCATGTGAGGAATAAGTTTTCCAATGTATTCAATTAGGTCTCCATCAATCCAAGCATCCAACAAACTCCATTAATCTTATTGTCAAAGTTGGTAGAATAATTTAGTCACATACCACAATGAGGAAGGGAATTATTCTTAACTTTAACATTGATTTTGAGGATTTTGTAAATCATTAACTTAATCTTAATAATTTATTTTTTTTTTATTTAAAAATTAAAATGAAAGTCAAATAAGTAGTGAGATTAAATATCATATTGACAAATTTGAATTTGAATATTTTACATTTAATGATGTGACATTCAATATCACCGTAAACTTGATTTCATTTTAATTTTCAAATAAAAAAAATCGTGATCTACAGATTTTGTCTGTTAAGTTACTCAATGAATATTTAAAATTTGGTTCATTCATGTGCTCATCATGGCCTCATAAAATTGTCTATTATGAGAATTTTCACTTTCAATATGTTAGAAAGTTGAATTGCTCTATCTTACGTGACAATAACACTGAAATAATATAAAGGAGTTGAGGTGGGAAATTATTTGGACTAAACTAATAGTTGGGGAATTATTTGTTGCAACTGAAAATCATGAGATCAGTTTGATTGAGAGGACAAACTAGGTTATTTATCTCTGTTTTTTACTTTGAAACTGTAAAAAAATTAATTTATAAAGACAGTTTAAAGAAATTACAAAAGGTTTATAAAATAGTTTTATTTCCCATAAACAATTACTAAGCCAACATCACTAAAAAATAACTTATGAAATGTTTTTTATTATATAAGAAACTGAATTTTATGTCAATTTTCTTTTATTTCTTAATTTTATATTAAATAATTTATTATTTTATTACTGTTTCTTCATAAATTGTTTCAAAAATAATTTCATAAATTATAAATCATTTTTAAAAATTTTGTATAAATCATAAACCGTTTCATGTGGCCAATTACTATCAACTTATCGTTTTTATAAAATAGAAAAATAAGTTAATGTTTTTTTAAATAACTTTCTTAGCACTTAGCAGTGGCAGTGATGTAATTAACCGCAAAAGAGGTCCTTTATGTTAAAACATCGGAGGCAGCGAAGAGAGAGACATGAACATTAACGGAAACAAAGACCAACGATGTGTCGGAAGACGCACATGCGAAGAAGCAAATGTCGGAACCATCTTTGATTCTTGACGTTCGTGTCTCCCTCTCTTCCTTTCTCTTTCCGTGCGGACAGCCGTAGTTGCTATTTTGTCCACGTATCTTCCTAGTTCATATAACTTACCGCGTGGCAGACACGTGCTTTCTTCGTTGCCAGCCAATAGAAGCCGCCAATTTATACCAGCAGTACTTTAAAAAAAATATTTGACAAAACTAGTTTAAACAATTGATTTTGGATTAGTTTAAAATTTTATTAATAATTTTTAATTTTTTATTAATAATATTAATGTAAATATGAGATTTAATAAATAATATTATCAATAAAATTTTAAAATAGTTTAAAATCAATGTTATAAATCAATTTAACCAAACATTCTTCGTAATTTTAAATACACAAAAAAAAAAAAAACTTCATTGACAATTTATTTTTTGTTATGAAATACTCCATAGGTAATGATACACTTTTAAAGAGTAAGATTATTCTTAAATGGGTTGTTTTTGCCTGTTAGAAAATAAAAATGAAATTAGAAAAATTCTATAAGCTTTTTAAGGGAATGCTGATAGCACTTTACCTTTTGCGAATTTACTTGGTTTTTTAATATGTGCCATAAGGAAATATCAGTCTTTCAACACAATCGTTGATATGATTATGTGCATGTTTGGTAGAGTTTTTTTTTGTTGTCAAAAACATAAGTTATGTCAAATAATTTTTTTTACCTTTTTTTTATCAAAAATTGAAAATAATTTTAAAAAGTAGTTTTTGTTGTCAAAAACATAAGTTATGTCAAATAATTTTTTTTACCTTTTTTTAATCAAAAATTGAAAATAATTTTAAAAAAGTTAATTTAAACCTAAAATTATTAGCTTAGTTTTATAATTTTTAATCCAAAATCAATTTGAACACTATTCATATTCCTAAACTATCATTGTGTGGCAAAAATATTTATACTATTCATGTTCTTAATTAAATTTTAAAAGTAATAATGATGCATCCATTATTATTGGATCATTGAAATTAGTATTTAATAAAAAAAATATTTTATTTATCTAATATTATTGATTAGTTTAATTTAATATAAATATTATTATTTTAATTAGTATTATTTAAACTGTTTATATTTTATTGTGAACAAAATTAATATATTTATATTGTAGAAATAATAAAGTCAATATGATGAAAAAAGTGCCTTCAAATAGTCAAATAGTACTCATATACTTTTATTAGTAATTTTAATATCTAAAAACAATTTTACAACTTATTTACCAAATACATCGATTAGTTTGTCAGCACTTTTAACAATTTTTACCAAATATTAAATAACTTTTAATTTCACAACACTTTTACCTGAAGTTTTTTTAAAATTATTTTTGAGTCCATACAGTAAAATCAAAAGCTAAGCTAAACTGGTTTTAAATAACTTAACATCTCAACACGTGCTACGCGTATATTGTTTAACTATTCTATGTGATAACAACATAAGCAAAAATTATCTTATCACCCATAAACATATGAAGCGTAATAGTTACGTATAGTTTCCTGCAGCTTATTTAGAAGACTAAACCTGCAAAGAAACTCAATGAGATAAAAAGAATAATATGGTTAAAATTAAAAAAAAATCAAGAAAAACTGAAAAATAAGAAGAAGAAGAATAAGAAGAGAGAGAGAGAGAGAGAGAGAGAAATATAAAATCAATGTAGAGTGAACATAAGAGAGATAAAAAAAAAAATGAAAATATTAGGTCTAAATGTGATACTATAAGAGAAAACATAAGAAGTGAAGGGAGATATCTAATTTTATTTAAATATGTGAATTTATTAGACATTTTTAAAGATGGACAGTAAACAAAAATTTTGACTTTATCAACCGATAACTTAAAAAGTATAAATGATTTTTGTTTTCATCGGTTGGCTTGAGAGATGTTCTTCGGACACCTGTTAAGGGTATTAAATATGGTAATTATGTTACAATTAATATGCAATTTAACTAAATTTATAAAGATACATTTATATATAATTCAAGAGTCCGGTTAAAGTACCTTTTTAAGGGATAATTAATAGGTAGTTATGTTACAATTAATACTTAGTTTGACTTTAATTTACAAATATACCTCTCGAAATAATTGTTACATACACATTAATAAATGAAAAGTATTTTTAGAATGACATTAAAATTTAAATGAAATTTTAAATTTTCAATGTATTTGTCTGGAGTATTTTTGGAATGACATTAAAATTTAAATGAAAATTTAAAATTTCAATGTATTTGTCTAGATATTTATGGTGACATTTGTTAACCAAACCCAAAAAAATTATAAAGTTAATATATTATTTAATGGGATCTTTATTTGATAATGTGATATTCAATCTTATCATAAACTTAATTTTTTTTGTAGGGTTGACTTTATAATATCCCTAACTCATCTAATCGCATTGTGTTATCCTATTAAAAATATAAAATAAAAGATAGGATAATGTTATTGTCATTCAAAAAAAATTTATTTGTACTCCTCTTATTTTGTTTTGGTATTTAAATTTACTTCAATTTATGATATTATTGTAAATTAAATAAAATGTCAATAACAATTTTTTAAGTGCTAAAAACATGAAGATAAAGTGGTATACTGTGACATAATATGATTGAAAGAATTTTACAGTGCCTTATAAGATATACTCTACACAAGAGTTGTTTATGAACTTGACTCTATTTGAATTCTCAAATGCAGAAGATCTAAATTTTATTTAATGCTATTTGAAACAAATATCATTTATTACTTTTTAACCCATACCCTTAGGTCACAGATTATTTAAAAAAATGCAAATTTCTTTTAAGTTTTAACTTTTGGAGAAGAAATCACCCTATGGTTTATTTTTTATAACTTCTCTTTTTTTATTTTTTCTCCTAAACTTTTAATAATTCTCTTAAAATCTTAATAATTTTTTAATTTATTATTTACAATAATAAGACCTAACACTAAAAAAACCCGAGAAAAATTATATTTTACAAAACAAATAATTTATAAAATAAATAGTTTTTCTTCGTAATTAAACCTTTGAAGAAACAAAAGAAATCTATATTTTAAATCTCTACATAAATAAAAAAACAAGTAATATCGTTTGCAAATTACAATACACTTATTTTTTATGTCAATTTTCATTTTTTTCTGTTAAAATAATATATTTATAAAATTATCATATTAGGATTTGAATTATTTTTAATTAAAATTAAATTAAATTTATAATAAAATTAATATAATAATATCAAATAAAAATTATTTAAATCTAAATTTATAACATTTAATCTTTTCATACGCTTAATATCCACAGAATCCTCCACAGACGAAGCAGTCGAATCAGCTCGGTCCACCAATTGGAGGCCCACAAGTTTGGACGATGCAATCGTTGCCTACGCATCTGGTCAGTGCCCCTATTTGTGATTTTTTGTCATCTGATCATGTGTAGTTTGGGCCCCACAATTCCTAACTGATCATACATTTTTGGTAACTGCTAAGGGATCCCCTTCCTGCCTTTGGGCAACAGGTGGTCTACCTTAGTTTTGCAAAACAAACAAATTTATTTTTGAAAGCAAAGAATTGGCTTACACGCGCCTGGCGCCTTCCCCCTATGTTTCTTAAATTAAATGGGCCAACTGACATATAGGTATGTAATCAAGCTACATAGCCTACATAGGTAAAACTTTCCATTAAAAGATAAAAGAAGCTACATAGTTGGGTAAAATCACCATTAAAAAGGGAAAGAAGTCACTACGTAGGTAGGTCAAATTACCATAAAAACTTTACATTTCCTTTTGAATTAAATGGAAAAAAATTTAAAACATTATAAAAAAAATTATTTACAAATAAATTTAATAAAATTTATAGAATTCAATTCGATTATCATGTTTAAAATGTTTTAAATAAATAAGATTGAATTTATCTTTAGATTCTAAACATTTTTATTGAAAAAATATATTTTATTAAAAAATTATATGAAAGAGAGTTTTGTTTTCCAAACATTTTTTATATCATTTTTTTATTATATCCACCGAACACATTTTATATGTTTGAATTTTCTTTTTATGTAAAATACTCTCAACAATGTTCATAAAAACACATACTTTTGTTTTAAAACTCATTTTTGTCCTGAAAAGGAAGTTATATAAATAGAATTATATTTTGTAGTCTATTTAAAAAAAAAGAGTTTGAGTTAAAAAATTTAGAAAATATCTCTTGATTTAAAATTTGTGATAAATTTTAAAATTTTTTTATTTATCTAATTTGAACTATTTTTTCCGTAAATTAGTAAAAAAAATCAAACTCAAGTCTTTTACGGAAAAAAAAACTTGAAAGTAATTATTTGACCAAAAGCCTCGTATCTTGAACTATGGGTAACATTTTATAAATCTAGCACGCGATAATATATATCTAAAATTAAAACAGGACTCAAAAAGTAAAAAATAAAATGACGTTTTTACTTAGCTTTTTGGTCTCGTTAGGTCTCGTTAAGTCAACTCGGTGGTGGAGACTAATCAAGGGCTGCTTTCAGTTCAAAGAAAAAAACAAGAGGAAATTGAAAAAAATAATCAGCAGTTATAAGCAACGCTTTGAACAAATAAACCATGGTTTTCTCGGGCAAGGTGGGTTTGACTGAAATTAGCCGAAAACCAAAGCGATTCCTTGGAAAATAAGCCCAAACTCCTTTAACCATAGAGTCACCATTACTCTCTCTCTGTCTCTCGATCTTTCTGTTGTTAAGCTGTAACGGCTGCTCTCTAAAACTATACACATGAGAGAGGAAGTTAAGTTTACAGAGTAAACAGAAGGAAAAGAACTTTAAAGCAAAGACAAAGCTTCTCTTTACAATCTGGGTCTTCTGACCTTGTGGGTTTAGTGTAATTAGGTGTAAAATTGAGATCAGTATTTTGGGTATTTTATTATATATTTTTTTTGGGTTTTATATCTTTTTTTTTTGTTTTACTTTGATGGGGGATAGTGAGGGATTTGAAGGGGACCATGTGACAAGAGGGGCTACAAGTTTCTCTCAGATGCTCTTCTCCTCAGATGATGATGATGTTGTGGGTCTTGATTTGGACAAGCAGCAGGGGTTTCACTACCCTTTCTCCACCACTGAAAAAAAACCCAAAATGCTCTGTTTTGGTAGCTATCAAGCAGACAGTGGGATAATTTTCAGTGAAGCAACTGCAAGGACCCCTCAGAAATCTGGTGTCACATTCAGTGAAGCGGACTCTTCTTCAGCTTTCTCTGCCAACACCAGCACTGTCAAAACCCTCCCCAAATCTAATGTAACTAATTATATATACACATATTTTTGCTAACAGTTTCTGTTTTGGCTTTGGTTTTGATTTTGATTTTGATTTTGCATGCAACATAGATCATAGAGAGAACTGATAATTTTCCTGGGTTTACATTGTTATGTTGTGTAGAAAAAGAGAAATGGGCCTGGTGATCAAGAGACGGTTCAGTGCACGAGTACCATAACCACCACAACTCCGGTTGCTAATCAGAGAACTAGTAAGAAGACCAAAACTGAGAATCAGAATCCCACATCGGTTGGGCATGGAAAGGTAATTAGATTGAAGAAATAAACGTCTACAGAATTTGCATGCGTCACCTGTGCACAAAAACAGACATATTACTTCATTGCATGTTAATAATTAATCACTACCATGCAGAAGAAATCTAGAATTGTTGATTTCTTTAATTAATTGTTTACTGATTTCTTTGCTATAATAAACGTTTTTTATAGGTGAGGAAAGAGAAGCTAGGAGAAAGAATCGCAGCATTGCAACAGCTGGTTTCACCCTTTGGCAAGGTGATAAGTGTAATGGTTATCTATAACTGAAATGGAAAAATTTCAATGATTCTTTTTTTTTTTATGGGTCAAACGAAAAAAAAAAAAAAACACTTAAAGTGGGTGGTATTTGGTGATTGTTGGGAATTGAAATTTTGCAGACAGATACAGCTTCAGTGCTCCATGAAGCGATGGGATATATCAGATTCCTGCACGACCAGGTCCAGGTCCTGAGCTCCCCTTACCTACAAAATTTTCCCGTAAGTACTAATAAATTAATAATTATCAGTTCTCTCTTTTCCTTTAAAAGCAAAAACTGTCTTTCTTTTCCCAAATTTTGCTAAAGAAAAAAAATAACGAACAAATTTTGACAATGCCACCGAACTTCGAGCTGTAATTACGGACAATTCGATCAGAAATAAAAACGAAAATTAATTTCTTTTACCTCACTCATTGACCCATCCTATTGATTTATTGTTCACATTTAATTTTGTTATTATTGTTATTATTCACGAATTATTATTCATTTTATTACCTATATTTTGATTATTATGAAAAATTATTGATTATATCGGTATAAAATAAAATTTTTATTTTGAATTAAAATTTGATTAATATTTTTTTAAAACATCGTTAATAATATTAATTAAATATATTTCAATTTCGACGTTACTTATAGGATACAAAAATATTACCAACAAAATTTTCCCACGAATCTTATTTTGGACCAGTGTAAGTTTGCAACCAAGAATCTCTCGTCCATCGAACGTGGGTTCAACGTGCAGCACCTGCCGGGACAAAAAGTGGGTCCTATTATTTGTGAACAGTGTATTTGTGGGTCCTACATAGTGAACTGACCTGTCCAGATGGTAATTAGGAATCATGGTGACAAAGGAGTTGGGGACATATTCAACTTTTAACTGTAGTGTGGTACTAGGATTGAGTATTGGGTATTTGTGTTTTTCTTTTTTTTTCTTTTTTTTATAGTTAATTTGTTGATGACAGGATGGCGGAGAAAACGGAGGAGAAGAGGCAAGGAAGGACCTGAGGAGCAGGGGGCTGTGCCTGGTACCAGTGGGTTGCACCGTGCACGCAGCAAGCAGCAATGGTGCTGATTTTTGGTCACCTGCAATGGGGCACAGTGTATCATCATCATCAACAAAGCAGTGAACCCTTATTTGGATGATTTTTTTATTGGTTCGGATTTAAACTTATTGATTTAAAATAATAGAAAACTTTATTGATAATTTTAAAAATTTTATTGATAATATTAATTTTTAAATTTCATATTTATATTGATGTTATTAATAAAAAAATTTAAAATTATCAATTAATCTAAACCATTAAATTTAAACTCGGACCAACAAAAAAAATTTTGCTTTCAAAGTTATATGTACATGGTTTGTTGCCCAGTAAAATTTGATATTTTGACAGCTCGTCATGTTGAAAAAAGGGGGTCAAAAGGGTAGAAAAATAGCAACCTGAGTAATTCACAGGATAGGTGAAAGAGTGTTTTTTCTCTCTCTCCCCTATTTTGGTATAATATTAGATTAGGAGTAGTTACATTTGTGGTATGGTAAAGTAGAAAGGGAAGTGGTTCCCTTTTTGTTTTTTTTGAAGGAGTATTTTTACATGTGGGTTTTTGGCTTGGAATTGGCTTTTAGCATGACTTGCACTTGTTAGTGTTCTAGACTTTAACCAATTACCAATGCCATTTTGAGAAGAGGTGCCTGCTGTGTTTGTGTGTTTTTAATTACGTTGCTTGATTTTTCAAAGACAGCTGTATGGCTCAGTCTGCTAAGGTCAATTGATCTTTCATGATTTATGTGTTGATGAATTTCAGGTGGTAGTCTCATAGGAAATATTTGTTCACTGACAAATCATATTACTTGTAAAAAATTAAATCATAGTACTAACTTTTTTTATAAAACAATGACATGACTGCTCAAAATTATTATACTATTATGCTATTAATAGAGTGAAATCAACAATGAGAGACGTACATTTATATCATAGAACAAAATACACATTTTACACCATTAATCAATGAAATTATGTTAGATAGGTGCGAAATAAGAATTTTATTTTTGAGTTTTTTGAGTTATCAATAAAGTTTTACAACATTATTAATGGAATTTTAAAAAATTATCACTGAAATTTAAGGTAAAAGGATGTGTATTTTATTATCTGTACTAAACGTGGTTTTTGCTATAATACATATAAACTAGCACCAAACTAAGTTTTGTAATTCAATGATGGGGTTTCAACATTCAAAAACTAAAGCTCGATAATTCTCAATGCTCCCTATTGTAATAAAATTATCGTTAAGCACATGGGTTACTGATCAGACACTTGAACTTCGATTTGTTGGTGCGGGTCCCTTTTACGTGGGGCCACCACCAATTAAAATTTATTTGCATACGTGGGCCTAAGGCCATAGTCTACAAAGAGAAGCAATTCTTCTCTCTTAAAATACAAGTTTTCTTTCTTTATAAATTGGGCCGTCGAAATCAGGGAGCAATATTTTTATGGGTTTTTTTTTATTATTTTAATTTGATTTGGAGTTCGATTTCGAGCTCAAAATTTTGGGTATTAATTATACACGGTGAAGATTTCAAGTTAATGTATTCAGTTTATTTGTTTATTTCTGTTACAATTTGTTTCGGTGAGATCAATTAATATTTATTTGGTAGATTATTGTCGAAATCCACTTGAGTGTCGATAAATTATCTGTTGATCCTCTAGTTGATCTAGTGGAGATACTTTGTATTCTCACTATTTTATAGTAGAGATTTTTGTATGGACTAGGTCCCGTGGTTTTTTCCTTTCACATTGAAGATGTTTTTCACGTAAAAATTCGGTGTCTTAATTTTGGTGGCTTGATTATTATTTTCCTCTGTGATTATTTGGTATTATTATTTTTACCTATTTTATTTATACAAAGAAGGAAAATAGTTCTTTGTTTTCCAATAGAGTGGTATCAGAGCTTTTGGTTGATTGAGTTGTGAATTCTTGTGTGAATTAAAATGGAAGAAAATTCAGGTTTTGGCTTAGGTTCCATGATTAAACTCATTGCCACAAATTACTCAGTTTGAAAGCCTAGAATGTTGGATTTGTTATACTATAGGGATATGCATGTTCCTATTGAAGGTGACAGAAATAAGCCGACAGGCAAAACTGACGAAGATTGGAAGCTTTTGCAAAGGAAAGCTATTGGTGTGATTCAACAAAGGATTGATCACGATGTGATTCATCATGCAGCCATTGAGACTAATGCAACCACACCCTAGAAGAAGTTAGAATATATGTATGAAAGAAAGTCTGTTCAAAATAAAGCTTTTATCATTAAGAAAATCTGATATACAAGGAGAGTTGCTCAGTTGCAGAGCACATGAATGAGTTTAAGAGTTTATTGAATCAGTTCACAATCTTCAAGCTTGTGTTTGATGATGAGTTATGAAAGTTTTTGAGAAGGAAAAGAACTTATTTTTCTTTTCTATTTTATTAATAGAAGTTACATGAGGTATTTATATCCAAAGTAGTTCTGGTAGAAGACTACCCTGTTCTACCAGATTACATAAAAATAGGAGATGCAAAAAAATAGGATAAAAGTCTATCCTAATCTACCAGATTACATAAAAATAGGAAATGCAAAAAAAATAGGAACAACTAACAGACTAACTCCCCTAACAAACTTATTCAAATTTTAATTTGAATTTATTAGAAACAGAAACTAATTATCTTAATCTTCGACACTTCCCCTCAAGTTGGTACATAGATATCCATCATGCCCAACTTGCTGATGAGAAACTCAAAGCTTGATATGAACAATCCTTTTGTAAGAATGTCAGCTATTTGTTGTGTCGTTGGAACAAATGACATACAAATAATACCAACCTCCAATTTCTCTTTTATGAAGTGTCTGTCAATCTCAACATGTTTGGTTTTATCATGCTGCACAGGGTTATGAGCAATGTTAATCGCAG